>OV702299.1:82869306-83473172 GCA_916181665.1 Avena sativa | reverse complement strand
GAAGTCCGCCAACTGTAAATCTGAAGGCACATACTGAAGCGCAACAACCTGAGCCTGCACCTGAGCACGTGTATAAAAAGCATCAACACCAATATGCTTGGTAAGCTCATGCTTGACCGGATCACGTGCAACACTAATAGCACCTGTACTGTCAGACAAAACCAGACTGGGTGTGGTAATCGAAACCCCAAAATCCGCAAGTAACCACCGTAACCAGGTCACCTCAGCAGTCAACAAGGCCATAGCACGCAACTCAGCCTCAACACTCGAACGAGAAACCGCTGTCTGTTTCTTAGTCTTCCAAGCAATGAGCGAACCACCAAGAAACACACAGTAAGCAGAAAGTGAACGGCGATCCGAAGGATCACTCGCCCACGTAGCGTCCGAATAGCACTGGAGCTGGAGAGAGCTGGAACGAGGAAAGAAAAGACGACGAGTGATCGTACCACGAAGATAACGAAGAACACGAAGAAGATGACTATAGTGAACAGTGGTAGGAGCAGAAACAAACTGACTCAGAATATGAACAGGATAAGAGATGTCAGGACGAGTGACAGCAAGATAAACAAGACTCCCAACAAGATGCCGATAACGCGTCGGATCAGAAAGAGGATCACCATCAGTAAGTTGAAGCTTAACATTAAGCTCCATAGGAGTCTCAACAGTGCGCTCATCCCCAAGAGCAGCGCGAGCAAGAAGATCCTGAATATACTTCTCCTGAGAGATGTAAAAGCCATCAGAAGTGGAGGAAACCTCAATCCCAAGAAAGTATCGAAGAGGACCAAGGTCAGTCATAAGAAACTGATCACGAAGACGAGCCTTAACAAAGGCTATATACTCAGGATCATCACCGGTAATGATCATATCATCAACATAGAGAAGAAGAAGAGTGCGTCCACGAGGAGAAGTGTGAACAAACAACGCTGGATCATGAGCACTAGGGGAGAAACCAGCAGCTGTCACTACAGAAGCAAAGCGCTCAAACCAGGCACGAGGGGCCTGTTTGAGGCCATAAAGAGAACGTCGAAGGCGACAAACCATCCCCTCAGGAACAGAGTACCCAGGAGGAGGCTGCATATAAACCTCCTCACTCAACTGACCATTGAGAAAGGCATTCTGAACATCAAGCTGGGACACAGACCAGTGACGAACAGAAGCAACAGCAAGAAGAGTACGCACAGTGGTCATATGAGCGACAGGAGCAAAAGTCTCATCATAGTCACGACCATGCTCCTGCTGAAAACCACGAGCCACAAGACGCGCTTTATAGCGCTCAAGAGATCCATCAGAGCGAGTCTTAATCTTATAGACCCACTTACACGTGATAGGACAAACACCGGGAGGAGGAGAAACAAGATCCCAGGTGCAAGTGCGCTCAAGCGCAGCAATCTCCTCGGCCATGGCCAGCTGCCATTCAGGATGATGCTCAGCATCCCGATAAGAGGTCGGCTCAGAGGCAACAGAAAGACCATACTGACTAGGAGAGTAACGGTTGGGGGCACGACGCTGACGAACAGGACGAGTAGAGGGAAGATCATCAGAGGAAGACGACGCAGGAGACGACGATGAAGAGGAGGGAATAGAAGAGAAAGACTCCGGAGAGCGAGGAGAACTAGGAGAACTAGACGGAGGAGAAGATGACGGTGTCGAAGAATAGACATCAGAGGGAGGAGATCCTGAAGAAGACACAATAGGGGTAGAAGGAGGTGTGTCAGGGAAGAGAAGAAAAGAGATATCTTCCACCGGGTAAGTACCAGCGGTGGGACGAGGATAGAAAGGACGCGTCTCATCAAAAGTAACATCACGAGAGATACGCATCCGACGACCAACAGGGTCCCAACAGCGATAGCCCTTATGCTCATCACTGTATCCGAGAAAAACACACTCAACAGACTGAGCAGTCAGTTTGGTGCGTTCGCGAGGAGCAAGTAAAACATAGCAAACACAACCAAACAAGCGAAGCATGGAGTAATCTGGAGACTGTCCAGAGAGGCGCTCAAGAGGGATACCACCCTGCAAGGCAGCAGAAGGCTGAATATTGATGAGGTAAGCCGATGTAGCGACAGCCTCAGCCCAGAAATGCGGCGGGAGAGAAGAAGCAATCATCATAGCGCGAGTGGTCTCAAGAAGATGGCGATGCTTACGCTCAGCAACGCCATTCTGGGCATGTGCGCCAGGACAGGAGAACTGAGCAAGAGTGCCCTGCTCAGCAAGAACACCTCGCAACATCTGGGAGATATACTCACCAGCAGAATCAGCACGAAACACACGGATGGGGGTAGAATATTGAGTACGAACCATGGCCGCAAAACGCTGATATATGGAGAGCACCTCACTACGAGAGCGCATAAAATACAACCAAGTGTACCGAGAAAAATCATCGATGAATAAAATATAGTAGCGATGGCCCCCTTTCGAAGCGAAAGGAGCCGGACCCCAAACATCAGAATGAACTAAATCAAAAGGTCGCTGAGATACAGACGCGCTAGTAGGATAGGGAAGCTGAATCTGTTTACCCAACCTACAGCCCTGACAATGCAAAGACCCATCTCCTGAGACAGACCCCAGAAGACCACGATGAACTAATGACGATAGGCGAGAGTCACAGAGGTGACCAAGACGATGATGCCACTGCTGAAAAGAGCTGGTAGTAGAGGCGACAACCGGAGAAGAGCTGGCGGATGAAGTGGCAGCGGAAGGAACACGAAGCCAGTCTAACTCCCAAAGTCCTGAACAATCACGGCTGCGAGGGCCAGCTCCAACCAGGGCCTGGGTGCGACGGTCCTGAACAACACAAGAGTCAGCATCAAGAATGACTCGACAACCAGAGTCAGTAAGCTGGCTAGCTGAGAACAGATTCATCTTAAGAAGAGGGACATGAGAGATATCAGGAACAAAACAAGAAGACGTAGAAAGGGTGCCCCGACTAGAAACAGGGAGAGAGGTACCATCAGCCGTGAAAACACGAACAGGAGAAGGGAGAGAACGAAGAGCGGACAGAGAAGAAGACTCAAATGTCATATGAAAAGAAGCTCCAGAATCCAGATACCACGGAGACGTACCTGACTGTGTAGAAGGTGGTGGTCGCACAGTGCCTGAAGAGTCAGTCACAGAACCAGCAGTGCCCGTCGAAGAAGAGCCTGTAGCAGCAAGCAGACCGCGAAGACTCCTGAGAATGTCCTGATCAGAGAGAGCAACTGCTGAAGATCCGGAAGGAGCCAACTGCCCACGAGCCTGGTGCTGCTGACGTAAACTGGGGTCCCGTGTATAACAGGTGGCCCAAGTGTGGCCATCCCTGTTGCAGTAAGAGCAGTGACGAAGAGAACCACGGCGACCCTGACCACGAGCCTGCTGACTCTGACCCTGAGGCTGCTGGTGCTGAAGCTGACCCTGACCTGGAGGAGTGGGCAGAATCGGCGGCGGTGGCGGCACAGGGGACCGCGGCTGAGTCGAGGGAGCAGACGATAGAGGAGCACCACGAGTAGCAAGCACAGACGGAACCGCAAGAAGACCAGCAGTACGAAGACGGGTCTCCTCAGCCCGAAGCTCAGACAACACCTCAGAGAGCGGAACACGACCACGAGCATTCAGCTGAGCACGCCGGAGTTCAAACTCCTGGCGAAGCCGAGACAGAAACTCATAGATGCGGTGAAACTCCAGATCCGAGCGCATAATCTGGCAGCACGAGCATGTGCCACAGACAGCAGTACGAAGAGAATCAAGCTGACGCCAGATAGCAGCACTCTGAGTATAGAACTCATCAATAGTGGAATCACCCTGCTGAAGAGCATGCTCCTGACGAACCACGGACAGGTAAAGAGCATCCCCAGACGGCTGATAGCGCTGACGAAGATGAGCCCACTGAGCAGCAACAGTAGGGAGACTCATGAACTCAGCAGCATACTGAGGCAGAACACTGGAGGTGAGAACAGCAGCAGCCCGAGCATCCTCATCAACCCACTGAGTGTAGGCAGTCAGAGCGTGTCGATAGGCCTCGAGATCAGAAGAGTACTTCTTGAACTTCAGGTCATAAGCAGCAACAGCACTATCATCAGCACTCTGAGCAGCATCCTTGGCCTCCTGAGAAGCATCAGCACCAAGAACAATCGGAGTTGGCGGAATAGGAGCCACAGGAGGAGGGGGGCACGGCGGACAGGAGACCTCGCCGGACAACACACCCCAAAGACGGAGACCGCGCATGTGAACGCGCATAAAGGCAGCAAAATCAGGGTAATTCGCGCCATCAAAGACCACCGGGCAGCGAGGAATCGCAACATATCCCGATGAAGAAGACATCTCTCTCTCTCTCTTTTTTTTTTTTTTGGTCAGATCAGATCTAGACCCAGATCTAATTGATACAAACGAAACAGACCAAAAGCAGCCGGCGGCAGGCCAGGCGGGATGGCAGAGAGAGAGCAGCACGGGAGCAAGGAACAGGAGCACAGCACGGAAACTGGAGCAGCAGCACGGAAAACAGGGAACCAGGCGGGAGGCGGGCACGGAAACTGGAGCAGCAGCACGGGAACAGGGAACCAGGCGGGAGGCGCACGTGGTCGGTCTCCGTTCCCAGGCGGGAGTCGCGTGGGCGGTCAGGGGCGAGAGCACGCGGGCGGGCAGAGGCGGTCCCGCGCGACGTGGAGGGCGGGAGGCGGCACGGAATCCCGCGTACGCGGTCAGTCCCGCGCGTGAAGGACTGGTGGGAGGCGGCCCGCGCACACGTGGTCGGTCCCGCGCGTGGAGGACCGTGTCTGAGCTTGCGCGACGTGGAGAGCTAGAGGACCGGTGGGAGGCTGGCGGCTGGAGATCGAAGCAGGCGGCGGATGCGGCCAGATCGGGAACCGGACGACCGGGGCGAGCTGGCGGCGCAGTCAGATCTGTGGGCACATAAAACCCTAAAACCGCTCTGATACCATGTTAGGAATAGACAAAGTTATATTCCTCTGGGGGCCAAAGGCCACAATATATAGTACAGGTACAGGGCAAATATGCAGGAAGCCCCCTAACATATGGGGAAAATACAATATACAGATATATACATCTAACACTACACACCATATACTAACGATAAACGTGGCTGTCACAAAAGCTGATGATGATTATTAGCTCTTGGAGCTAGCTAGCTAGCGCTTCGAGTTTATCTCCTTGGATTGGATCCTCCTCTTAAGGCAGCAGCAAATATTCCCTGGAATTAACTGGAGCTTTGCATCTATTAGTTAATTGATCACGCAAGAAAAGTATATCTAGGATCAGATAGAATGCCACTACGCAACCGAGAAGAACATATGCTCCCACAGGGGGCACTTTGTCCTAGATTATTAATGTAGTACCCTCTCCGTTTCAAAATATAAGATGTTTTAGCTTTGTGAAGCAAATGTCTCTAGACTTATTTTAATGTGTAGATTCATTCAAATTTGAGTAAACCTTGACACTAAAAGAGTCTAGATATATTTTCTTCTCAAACCTAAAACATCTTATATTTTAAAACCGAGGGAGTAGTACTCAAACCATATGTAAACTCTTAGCGCGCATATAGACATACTAGTACACACAGCACACTTACACACACGGGTCGATCTCGGAGGGGTTTACACGCCTCAGTATAGTAATCACGCGTCACACGTGTAAACATAACTTTATTTCGAGCTAGGGCAAAAAACGCCAAGGACGGCAAGCAAACAAAGCAACCAAGAGGCCTGTTAGCAGCAGCGCTGATACCCTGTCGAGGCATCAGTGGTCGCCTAACCACGCGTCATGTTTCTAACCAGTTTTAGCATCTCTTGATGCAAGAATAAGCGAATAATCCAGTCCACAAATAAACATATTCTTCGTGGCACTTCGATCTGAGGGGCAGCAGGCTCTGATCTGATACATAGTATCTCACACGAAACAAAACAAAAAAAGTGAGCACACGCAGAATACGGTGAAAAGAGAGCTCTCCCCCCATCAGTGGTGGGGTTTAGGGTTTGCTGCTGGGTCTGGGTTGGTTCAGATTCCAAATGTGATGCATCATGTCGCCACATCTATATATAGTAGGGATACATCAACTCGGTTGCTTTCAGTTACTATCGGAGATGCCAAGGACAAGGAGCGACCGCTTCAGCTGTCAGACACACAGGCCATCAGGTCGTCGTCCCACTTCCAGCAAGCAGATGCTCGATCTCGTCGTCAAATCTTCTCAAGTGCTCCATCCGCCCTCCGTGGTGCAATTCTCAACCGGCATTATTTTATTTCCCCCGGAAATCATCCCAAGATATATATACCCACCCTAGACTTCTCCCGCGAGATATGAAGTTTTGCTTGCTTGCTTGCGCACGCCCGTCCTTTCACAAATTAAGCTGCTATTATTACCACGGATTTTCGACCCCTGAGGATGGATGGATCTCGCGCGCCAGGGCTGACACGTAGCTAGCGCGCGCGAAAGCTGTTGAAGCTGACGTCTGCTAAATGCATGCACGATGAAGGAGCTAGTGCGGGCAGATAGAGACGACGCGCACGCCTTTTCTCCCTTTCAATTGCGTTTCTTTTTGGATACAAGCATCCATCGCTCGCCGGATCTGAATGTTTACGGTGTTTATTTTTGCGCGCGCGCGAAAGGCGCGAGCGAGTGCCCACGCTAGTGGTATGTGGTTTTGTCACGGCAGGTTTTCGTCTCCTTTGTGTCGCCGAGAAAAAAGGGAGGAGGTTTTCAGCTTAGCTCCTTTTTTGGGGGGTCTGAATTGTGTCTCCTACTGTAGTATCATTCAGCGGAAGAGGACAAACAGTACACACCTCTGTTGTGTTACAAAATCCTTGCTAATTACTCCCTCTGTTTCAAAATATAAGATGTTTTAAGTTTATAAAAAGAATATATCTAGATTTATTTTAGTGTGTAGATTCATTTCAAATATGAGTGAATTTAAGTACTAAAAATAGTTAAAATATATTTGCTTTACAAAACTAAAACATCTTATATTTTGAAATCGAAGGAAATACAGCTGTTTGTACCGTTGTTGCAGACTTGCAGCACAGCGCGAGACGAAACCCGACAGGTGACGGCTGCTTCGGTATGCTAATAGGTAGAGAAGTAGTACTACGAAGAGTAGATTCCGGCGGCTATTAATCGAGGCTCCTAAACTATTTCAGCTCCTCCGTTGCAGCACCTGTTTCTCGCCGCTGATTAATTAGGACTACGAAACCGACGCGCAGACACGAGTCTCTGATTAATCACCATCTAGATTTTCTTTTTTAAGAAGATCAACACCTAGCTAGATTTGGTCGTGGTAGCCGAAGAAACATGTTTTCGGCCACAAAAGCATGGGCGGCTCTGTTTTATTTTCTTCTTCAAGCATGGAAGAGAGCGCGCTGATATTGCCGCGAATGTGCCGATTCATGACAAATTGTGAACCGCTGCCCAATCTAGACACCGATCACCAGTAGAAAAATATCTATAGCAGTTATTTTCCTGGTGGCGCACTAGAGAATTTGTGAAATAATAGTACTAGCATCCCGTGTTTAGAAAACATCACAATAAATCCTTTTAGTAGCGTTCGGATGCTGGCAAGGGCCACGCGTGTATGTTCTCTGGGGTGCTGCTGGACAAAGTTAGTCGTGGCATCCAAAGTATATAAACGCCACCAACAGTGACACATCCGACGACATTTGGTACTATCGAACGCCACAACTAGCTACTTAGCAAAACAACTAGAAATTTCGATTCGATTGCGTTGCTTCTTGCCAGTTCTTACTCTCGATCCACACACCACTTCTCCGTCGTCCTCAGCCACTACGCGCGAGCCGCTGCACCGCCCGCTTCACCTTCCCCTTCCCCTTCCCCTTCCCCTTCCCCTCCCCCTCCCACCAACCGCTTCCCTTTCCCCTCCCATCGACCGCTTCCATTTCCCCTTCCTCCCCTTCCCATTCCCCTTCCCATGCGCCGCCGTGCTCTCCATCTTGGCTCGTCCCACCATCGTCGCGGTGAGTCTCCGACCCGATTTATATGTATGTATAGATTAGCGTTTGATGTGTATGTGTAGATTCATATGGTAGCTAGAGATTTATATGCATGTGTATATTCAAGTGGTAAATAGAGATTTATATGTATATGTAGATTCATTATGGTAGCTAGATAATTATATGTATATGTAGATTCATATTTTTTTGAGGGTGAAACAGTAGGGGAAAGCCCCCACTGCAATTTTTTTATATTATCATAAAGAGTTACATAAGTACATATTTACAAGTCCAAGACCACCTCGGAGAGGGATATCCATACAAGGCTAGCTATCTCCTATCCAAATGGGTGTTGATCCAGGCTTTGAAATCCTGGTAGTATTTTTCTTAATTCTAAATAGAACCCATCTTAATTCTTGGAATACAATAGCCTTTCATTCTCCAAGAGAGGCATGCCTGTTATTGAAGATTTTATTGTTTCTGCAAATCCAGATGCCCCAAGCCCCCAAAATAATAATTTCCATTGCAAAGGGAACATTCAATCTGAACTTTATATCTGCCAAGGCCTCATTTAGAGCTAAGTCAATATTTTTGACAGGACAGATTTCATCCCAGCATGCTTTTGCAAAAGGACAATCCCAGAATAAATGAGTTAAGGTTTTCTCAGCAATGCAACCAGAAGTCACACAATTATAGGAGGGCAGTGAAAACTTTTTTCTCTTCAACAAGTTTCTAGTATTCAGTCTGTCAATGAGAAGCAGCCAGAAAAAGAACTTGTGCTTTTGCTGGCAAGAAGACTTCCATAACCAAGAGAAATGAGGCTGGACTACAATATGTCCAGACAGGGAGGAATAGCCCTTTTGACAGAGAAGGAGTCACTTCCCCAAATGTAACTCCATTTATCTGGTTCTCCCTAAAGCCCAGCACTGTCAATGTCTTGACAAATTTGTTCCAGGCAAAGATAATCAGAATAAGCTTGCTGTGATAGGGGAAGAAAGAAATGGTCTTGTATGTTGGGCATCTGGATAAACTCATTGACAAAGATATTTGAATTTTTTGCAAAGGATAGCAGGTGAGGAAACTTATGCTGCAGGCATTCTTCTCTCCACATATCAGACCAAAAAAGAGTGGACTTGCCATCCCCCACCGAGCATTTTGCAATTCCTTTGAAAATGTCAATTAACTTCAGGTGTGCTTTCCACCAAAAAGACCCCTCGAAACCTCTTCCCGGCAACTTTCCGTTGTTATAGTAGGTGTTCCAGACGAGATGCACCCAGGGAATGTCATTATGGTTATAGAATTTATCCAGATTTTTCAAAACAAGAGCAGAATTTTGAATATTGAGATCAAGGACGCCCAAACCACCTTGAGACTTCGGTCTACAAACTTTGTTCCAGGACACTAAAGCTTGTCCTCTAGCTTGGACATTAGTATTCTTTTTCCTCCACAGACAATGTCTCATGTACTTGATCAACTGATCCTTAATAGTGACAGGAAGCTCAAAACAGCTCATATAATAAATGGGGAGGGAGGATAAGACAGATTTCACCAATTGTAATTTTCCTCCATAATTTAGGAAATCTGCAATACCATAGAGCCTTCTCTCAACTCGCTGCACAATAGGCAAAAAATGTTCCACTGAAGGCTTGTTAATGCTTAAAGGCAAGCCAAGATAAGTGAAGGGTAGTGAACCAGTCATGCAGGACATTGTATTGGCAAAATGGCATAGCCTGTCAGGATCCAAATTGATTGGCATCATGCTAGATTTAGAGTAGTTTACTTTGAGGCCAGTGGATAAAGCAAAAGTATGAAGCAGGGCTTTAAGGAAGATCAGTTGTCTTGGGTCAGCTTTGAGGACCAATAAAGTGTCATCAGCATATTGAATGACAGGGAAGTCTGGATAGAAAGCACCTTCCAAGGGTGGAGATAGAAGCCCTTGGCACATTGCTTTATTGAGTATGGACTGAAGAAGATCAGCAACAAGAACAAACAGAAGGGGGGATAAGGGATCCCCTTGCCTTACCCCCTTCTACAGTAATTTTTCCCCAGGCACTCCATTTAGCAGGACAGCAGAGGATGCAGATCCAAAAATCAATTGAATCCAATTAATCCATTTCTCACCAAAACCTTTGGCTCTAAGAATATTGATGATGGTGGAATGCTCAATCTTGTCAAAAGCCTTTTCAAAATCTAGTTTCAGGGTTATAACTTCTTCCTTGGACTTATGACATTGGTAAAGAAACTCAAAGGCCCAACCTAAACAGTCCTGAATAGATCTTTTCTTCAAGAAGCCATATTGATTCGTGTGGACAAGCTTAAGGATAATTTTTTGAAGCCTGTTGGAAAGAATTTTGGTGATAATCTTGAAAACACTGTTAAGCAGAGAAATAGGCCTGAAGTCTGCAGGTGTTAGAGGAGTCTCATTTTTTGGGATAAGAGTGATAAAAGAAGCATTAATGCTTCCCAAAGAAATCCTGTCTTCATAGAATTCCATCAAAAGCTGTTTAACATCCTCCTTAATAATAGGCCAACAGTGCTTAATGAATTCATTATGAAAACCATCAGGGCCAGGGGATTTGTCATTTGGCAGATCCTTGATCACATCTTCAATTTCCATATCAGTAAAGGGATGCTCCAGAGCATCTTTGTCTTCGGAGTTCAAACTTTCACCAAAAAGTTCATTAAGATTAAAGTGCATTTCAGGCTTATCATATGTGCCCATTATATCTTTAAAGGCATGCCAAAGAAGGTCAGCCTTGTCAGAATGCTCATGAATCTCCTCATTGGTTCCATTTTTGAGCATGGAGATGTAATTATGCCTAAAACTGATGGTAGCTTTTGAGTGGAAGAATTTTGTATTTTCATCTCCAAGCTTGACCCATTTTACTTTTCCTCTTTGCTTCCAATAAGCATTCTGATCTTGAAGTAGGGAAATTACATGAGTTTTTAGCAAGTCCCTGAGGTTCCACTCCAGAACAGTAAGAGTCCTCATTTCTTCCAAAACATCCAAAAGATCAATAGTTGCATTAACATTACTAATTTGTGATTTCAAACAGGGCATTTTTTTGCCCAAAGTATCAACCCTCTTCTGACATTTTTTAGCTTAGCATTAATTCTCTTAGCAGAGTCAAGGAACCCAACTGGAATGTTCCAAGCATTTTGAACAATTGCTTTAAAATCACTATGTTGCATCCAATAGTTTTCAAATCTGAAGACCTGAGCTTTTGGGATCTTTGTGCCAATAGATATGACACATGGCAAATGGTCAGAGGTGGGCTTGGAGAGAGGGAAGACAAAAGTTGAAGGATAATTCTGAGTCCAGGAGGCAGAAGTAAAAAACCAATCCAATCTCTCCAGAAGAGGTTCCTTTTGCATGTTGCTCCAGGTAAATTTTCTACCTTTAAGAGGTAACTCAATGAGACCCAGGTTGCATATGGCCTCATTAAAGAGAAGCATGTCATTAATATCCCCCTGCTCATTTCTATCTAAAGGCTTTCTTGTGAAGTTGAAATCCCCCACAATAATCCAATCCATATCATCATGCATATCAATATTGGCAAACCATTCCAAGAAATCTGCTTTTTTCAGGCAGACAGGGACCATAAATATTAGGGAGAATCCAGACTTCATTTGACAAAAGAGATGTCAGGGTGATGGAAATGGAAAACTCATTTTGGAAAGAGAGTTGTCCAGAGAATAGTGTACTATTCCAAATGATAATCAGGCCTCCAGAAGCCCCCATGGAAGGAAGAAATTCAAATTTGGTAGGACAAAATTTCCTGAGGTAAGTAATATCAAACTCCTCCCTTTTAGTTTCCCGAAGACAAATAATATCACATTTAGACTCATCAATCTTATTTCTGAGAGCAACCCATTTTTTTCCAGAGTTTATGCCCCTAATATTCCAATTCAAGATCTTCCATTTTAGTTTGTTATCCATAAAAACCATATTGGAGTATTGAATTTGGGGTGGTACAACTAATGCAACCACCCATCAGGAATGATCAAGCCATATAAATAGAAGACATTCCATAACTCAGTCACACAGACAAGGTCAACATTAACAATCACAGCTTGTAGCAAATTAGGCAAGGAAAAGCTATTACATGGTTCAATATAAGGAACCAACAAAAGATGTTTTGTTACACATTGGACACCTATTTAGGGGACTTCTTCTTGGCTTACTGTCCACAGGTGCCAGCAGCCCCAGGCTTCTTCTTGCCACCCAGACTTAAATTTGAGGAGCCATTTCCTTTACTAGCGCTCTTGGCAGGAGCTTTGATGGCAACTTCAGTGGCTTTCCCTTTTTTGAGCAGCCTTTTGTCTAGATCACCTTCTTTGACCTTGCAAAAAGAAGCAGCAAGATTTTTAACCACCTTAGGATTTAAGCATGGAGGAGCAACATTACAAGTGAGACAGTCTGAAATTGTGCAATTAATATGACTTTTGAAACCCCCATTCAATTCTACAATTCTAGGACTCCTTATCACCTCTATTTCAACCAGGGTTCCTTGCCCTTCCTCTTCCTAGAGGGTGTAGAAGGAGAACTAGCAGACTTCTTGGACTCAATGCCCAGGCAGGAAGGAGCCATATGAGAAAAGCTTTCATTAGGGATGATGAAAGAGATGGTATTCTCCTCAGCAATAGGCTCCTTAATAATTTCCCAGAGAGGGTAAGTAAGGAAGCTTCTGGCCCAATTGAACTTTTCAAGAGTATCAAGCATGAGAGTAATGAAATTAAACCAACTTACAGGAATGTCACACATGAGAAAGCCCTTTGATGGTGAAGTCTTTTGTAGGTGAGGAGCAAAATAGCTTTCCCATAAGTCTAATCCTTGCTGAGAGAAACCCTGCTTTGCAGCATGAACATCTGGGATGGTAATGAAAGTTCTGGCGATGCCAACGTGGAAATGAGCTTCATTGGGGGATAGGAGGTGCTGGTCTTCTAACATCCAGTCAGTATTCTCTCCAGCATTAGCACCAGTATCCATTGGACTCTCTACACCTCCCTCCTCATCAGAGTTGTCCTCATCCTCTTCCAAGTAATTCTGAAATATGTTCTGCAACCCTTCACCAATGCCAACTCCCTGAAGATCATCATTAACTGCCTGCTCCCCAACAGGTACAGAATTAGATTAACAGAGACATCATCATCAGAGTCCCAGTCTTGAACAATCACAGCACCAGTTACAACACTGTTAGCATCCTGAGGGGGGAGGTTGAGATTGTCCACATGCATGTCTTCACCAGGGCAACCACAGGGCCCTGCACAGGGGCAGCAGCAGCTTCCCATGGGTCCCACCCCACATTGTTTCCACCAGGAGGAGGTGGTGGTGGAGCCAACCACTGTCCCCATCCACCAGCCTCACCAGGAAGTGTAGGTGGAGGGGGGATCTAGGGTCCAAAATCAGGAAGTGGGTGTGGTCCTCATTGTCAACAGGTAGTGGGTCCTCATTAGGTGGGCCCCCACTGAGCAAGTCACTTTGTAGAACCTCTACTGAAAATGTCCATGATTCAGTCTCAACCAAGTCTCCAATGGTAAACCTCACACTTTTGGGGATTTCCACCAAATCAGTTGCTCTTACTTTTGCCAGAATTCTTCCTTTATGATCAGGATCCCTCTCCCAAAGGAGAACCTTTCCAATATCAGCAAATATAGCATTCAGGTCTTTAGTGTGCCAGTGATCTATGGGCGGCCCGACCAACATGACCCAGCACTCATTATTGAATTGGTTCCTTCTCCAGTTATCTCCCTCATTATGCTTTACAAAAGAGACATGCACATCTTGGAATGGAATGGGGCTGGCAGCAATGAGTTTGTCCCTATCACTGACATGGTGGAACTGGACATAGGCGGCCGTAAAGAGACAAGCCTGGATGTCGTGAAAAGCCACCCAGACCTCATTGTTGAGGAAGTCAAGCAAAACATCTCAAATATTTGCGAAAGGGACCTGACCAGGAGGAAGGGGATTAATGGTGGCGACAACATACTGTTCATGCACCTTAGGTCGACGCGGAACCACCACCCTCTTGACCCTAGTTCTTCCAGCCACCTGCATAACTTGAAAGCCCTCCGGCAGAAACGGCGCGGGGTCAATCGAAATGTTCACCATTGCTGCAGACTTTGCCGGCGACGAGCAAGGCAAGGGAGTTGGGGTTTCTGCAGGCGAGGGAGTTGAGGGGACAAAATTTCTGGCAGTTGTTTTTTGCAAGGAAATGGAGAAGTCCTTAAAACCGTTGTACACAGTGGGCCGAGGAAGACGTGAAACTGGATGGGCCTTGAACCATCCCAGGAAAGAGTTGTCGGGCCACGAACGTTTTGGGAAGGTCGGGAATTTCAGAAAAGGAATAAGACCAGGGATCTTAATTGCCGCACGATCTTCGCCACCTTTGGGCCTGACAGGCGTTACCACAGAATTAGATCCGCCATCAGCGAGAGCCTGAGCGTAAGACCGATCATGATTGCACAAGTTAATGTCACACTTATTTTGCCCAACAATGCCAGGCGAAGAATCCGCAACCGCAACCAGGAATTCAAATCTTTGGAAGACCGAATGCACTTTTTTAACATATTTGGTCAAAGGAGATATTTTGGGGCTTTTCCTTTTGTACGTGACAACCTTCCAATCTCCATCAGATTCCTTATAAAATTCCTTTTCTTCAAAAATCCAATTTGGGCCACAGTTACCCCACATGTTAATATGAACCACAAAAGAATCACAAGAAAATTTTGAAATATTATAAATTTCAAAACCCACAGCCCTTGAAGCAACCTAGAAACAAAAAGTTCTATCTTGAAGGAATCTCACTTGGAATTTTGAAGCCAAACCTCCAAAACAAGCTTGGAGCGCAATACCAACAGTATGAATGTCAAGTTTAAAATTTGCCCTTCCAAAAGAACAGACCAAAAAGAAAGGTTTCCTTCTGAGGCCACCAAGAAAGTTAACTTGATTCTTGAATTTCTTGAAAAGATTTTTCTCAAATTCCTGCCCTAAGGAGAAATCCAGGGCAGGGCGCTTCACAGATTGATCATCATGAGCTACATCCTTAGAATGATCATTGGAGAAATCAAGGGTTTTTGGCATGATCACCTTAGATTTGGACGCATTATCCAAGACAGAAGAGCTAGGCAAAATCTGAGCACCTACAACAACACTTTTGACGTGAAGATCAATAGTTACACCAGACGCCACCAATTCATTTTGGACCAAATATCGAGCATCAATAACCACCTCATTGTGATTGAGAAGAACCAATCTTTTGGCACTAGGAAAAAGCATCAAGAATCCTTTAGTTTGCCCCAGATCATCAGTCGGCAAGGAGTAGCAAAGAGCATGCCATTTAAAACCAGTGTCTTCATATGACCCAGAAATGGTAGGAGATCTACCAAGAAATCCAGATGAGGGAACCAAAAGATCATTGACACGAGAGAGGTGAGAGGGGAACCTCAAAACAGATCCAATAGAAACCCTTTCCCCATTTTCCAAACTCCTGCCCTCAAGAGGAGAGCCTTTGGCATCGAGAAGAACCAACCAAGAATCTGCCGAACAAACGAGAGATCCTTCGAGAAACTTACCACCTGTGGTTACACCAGAGTAGGTGATCTTCCAACAACCACCAGAGGAATCCATGATGAACTCACGCCGGAGAGACAGTGACGGCCGGAGGCCGACCAACAGTCACAGGAGCCTCATGCCTCGGAAATCATGCGGGGTTCATCCTTGTGAGACGTTCGCGCCCTGCTTGAAGCTATGTAGATTCATATGGTAGGTACAGATTTATATGTATGTGTAGATTCATATGGTAGGTAGAGATTTATATGTATGCATATATTCATATGTTAGCTAGAGATTTATATATGAATGACTATTTGTAGAGATAAAATTACTACATTGATCATATGAATGATTATTTTGTAGAAACAAAATGACTACACATTGATCATATATAGTAGAGAAAGGATATGGTGCTAGATAAGATACTTTTTTGTGAATTTAAATGACTATATTTTTTTAGGACATGGTGCTTTGTCAAGTATGTTTTGCAGACTGTACCTATGAAACTAATTCAGGATCACTATTCAGTGTCCGGTTCATACAGGGTCGATTTGAGCATTCTTTGGTATGTAAATTCACTAAATTTTACTTTTATTGCTAATGTCATTTATTTAATCTGTGATGTTCGTGTACAAACTATTTCATGTAATGTAAGGAGAGAATCCAATAAAACTACAGAAAATTTCATGAGATCTCATGCTCTTGGGCAAACATATGAGGTTGCTGTGCACAAAGAGCAAGCAGTTACGCGTGCAGATTTAGCATGGGGAACTTTCATTGCCCAAAATCAAATCTCCGCAGGTGCGCATTTATATTATGGGGCAGAGATGAGGAGGGTGACTGCGGTGACCCAGCATACCACTGCATGATGTAGTATACTATAGTCATTGACATAACACCAATGAAACACTGTTCACTAGTATTACATCCCTCAGAATAGCACAACAGAAACACATCGGGTCCAATACATGGCTAAAGGTTACAACTCACTCTTTACATAAGATCCAGAGAACACTCTAGGTTAAAGAGAGAGAAAGAACTTCTTACAGAGAAGAATCAAATATAAACAACGCAAGAATTATTATACTATTAAAATTAGTATTTTAACTAAGGGATTGGCATTGCTGCTATTGCAATGCACTACAGAATTAAGATCTTGGTCTAGAGATTATATTCCTATCTAATCAGTAACTTCATCTTCATTTGAGTTGAGGTATATATTGACTTCCTTGTCTTCATTGAAGAACTTTAGCCGTTGATGATTCCTGGAGCATAACTTGGTGTAGACCTCGTCTTCATGGCTTTAGAATCTAGAAAGGGTTAAGAAGATACTTTGAGTACGAGCGTACTCAGCAAATTCACTAGAAAAGGAGTGTTTGATGCACTATAACTACAGCCACAAACCGTAGGTCGTAGGCAATGCAAGTTTTCATAAACATTTCTTCAAAGGTTGCTTTTATTCTGAAAAGCTATGTCCATTAGCCTTCACGGGTTTACCAGAACTTTCATGGAGTTCCTTTCCCGCCGCATTCGTAGCTCCTTCCCGGAACAGGGAGTAACAAGTTACAGTTCTTACACTCTGCAGAGGTGCGTCACTTTACCCATGAGAGATCAACTCTTTGTTGCACAACCGGGTAGCTTATTCCCGTCCACAATTCCATGATGTGGGGCCCAGAAGATGATCCAAGCCAATCACTGCCCCCTTCGTGACCTCGCATGCCTCCTTGGTGTACACCATGCCCACATATTGGATTACGGCAATGGTTTGTACAAACCGTTAGATGCCAGAACTATCGTGGGACGATGAGGGTTCCCACCCATATGCTGCATATCCTCTATGAATTACCAATTAATATGCACGCTACGAGGATAACAACCACGACCTGCACATCCGGCTTCATGCGAGAGGAAGAAGATACAGCTGGCTTCTTCGTCCCATTCCAAATCTCATGGTCAACGCGTAATATACGGCACAAGAATCACTGGCGATATTGGTTGTTAAGTCCTAGGTGATATAGTTCTGAACAATGGTATTCCAACTGTCAGATTTAATAGATTAGCTGATCACCCTGGATCAGTAACCAATAGTTTACATTATTATTGAAAATAGTGTTTTTAGATCTTTTTTCAAATGTAGGTGATAACAACACTGGATTTGTAAAATACTTTACAGAAAATAAACAAAGGACATGAGCAAGTGTGAACTTGCCTTTTGTGATTGCAAGATTATGCACTCACGGTCTTCGAGTCAGTATAAGATCCAAAATCTGAAATCAGCATCATTTGTCCGGTAAGGACTAATGTTTAAAGAAGCAATATTCTTTTATGCATACGTAATGTGATGCACTTTCTAAACGCAAATCCCGGGGATAACGTTGTCCTAGGGTTTGGATTTTGGAAATGGTTACTTTGGAATGTATGGTCCTTTTAGATAAGTTTCACATTTGTGCTTTTGTTAGAGCTTATGAGTGGTTGTGAGCAACACATATGTAGCAATAAAATATATATACTTATGAAATGCTAGTCAGGATTGCTTATATAAGAGTTCTTGTTCGAAGTGGCAAAAGAATAACCTTCGAAGAAAAGGTTTCTCTTCTAAGGTCTAAAAAATCTTTGTGGTTAGTTAGTGGTGGTTGATGTTATTTTTGTTTGCTTGAATAGGTTTGGCTTGAGATGTTTTATAACTTAACTAGTTCAGACCAAAGTTAACTATACAATGTATAGCAATGTTTATAGTGTTATATTTAGATTCTTGTAGACTAAAGTTAACTTTAAAACAAAGATAGTTTTGAAAGTATAATACTTATAACATTTGTATCTTGTGTATCTGGAATGTTTTCCTTAGGTTACTTAAGATTGATTATCCTTTTACTTAGTGTAGTAGTTTCTTGATTCTATAATGGAGTAGTATCATTTACCTTTTATAGATGAGTGAGTATAGTTTATAAATCAAGATATATTGTCACTTAACTACTTTTGAACTTTCTATAGTGTTGTGGTAGTTTTTTTAATTTGGTAGTTAACATAGATGGAAAGGATTTGGTGTATTTATAAGTCGTTCTTTAAGGTTGATTTTATAAGTGGAAATCTTTTTAGAATATAATTCTTACTTAAAGTAGAAGATAGTTTAATACTAAGGTACTTGTAATGTTTTAAACCATTATGGCTTATATTATTAATACTTAAGACTAATACTATTTATTAACTTAATTTATTCATTTTAGAAATATTAATAATTTTTTATTTATCCTTATATGAATTATTAATAAAGTAAATAAGTTTAAATTTGAGTTATTAAATTATTTGAATTTTTATTTAATTTAAAAGTAGAATATTAGATTTTTAACATGTAGATATTATTTTTATGATCCTTTTGGTATATTACATTTATTTTTGTGATTTATAAAAAATAAGAAATGATTTTTACAATTCTTATTACTTTATAATTACTTAATAAATAATAAATATTTACTTAAGTGAAATAATAATACATGATGATAGTTTTAAATTATAATTCTTATTTTTCTAAGATTTTTGGTATTCTATTTATATTTTTAACATTTATCATTATTAAAATATGAATTATCAAAGTTTTATTACTTATAAAACCTTTATTAAATAATATTTATTTAAATAATTATCATAATAATATTTTATAATAATTTTAAGTTGTAGATCTTATTTTTCTACAATTTTTTATATATTATACATATTTTTCTGAATTATAAATCAAAAGTTATTAATTAAACAAGATTTAATCACTTATTTGATTTTTGGAATATTAATAATTGAGTTTATAACATTTTATTATTTCTTAAATAGGAAATACTTTTTACACCGTATCTACACTTAGCCTGAGTCACTGACTAGTGGGCCATTGTCCACCTTAGCTCTTAGGTTAAAGAAAATGTATTTGTTACCGATTAGTTAGCTACCCCAGTCAATGACATTTGTAACGCGTCGGAGATCGACGACCGCCGCGACGCCACGCAGCTGCTTCTGCCGGCGAGGTAGACGACGAGAAACAGAAGGACAAAGCGTACGGGCTGCTAGTGGGCTGGTCGCGGGCCCAAGTGGGCTGCACCTGGGTGTCAGATAAGGAAAGAGGAGTTGGGCCACAGCCAGGTAATGTTTTTATCTGTTTTACTTTTTTCTATTTTCTGTTTTCCTTTTCAGATTTGAATTTGATTTATATTTTGAACTTTTCTTTGTAGGATTTATTTGCTGGATAATTGCAATAATACTAAAATATATTTAGTATCATTTGTGAACTTTTATTATATAATCATTTTATATTTCTTTTATTTACTCAATATGAACCCCTTTTAATAATTTGTAGAAACTTTTCTTATTATTTTACTCTCCTCTTTTAGTTATAGATTTCTTGAATGATGTATTCTTATTTGTTTATAAGACTTAACTCTAGTTGGCTTAGAGTTTGAATATAAATTTTTATATGTATAATAATCCTATATCATTATTTGATGCATGAAATATGAAAGAAATTAATATGATTCTTACTAGTTCCATTAATTTGGAAAATGACAATGTATATATTCTATTATGATAAACAAAGAGATTTAGGATTTTGGATTATGATTATTTACCCTAGGGTTTAGGGTTTTTAATATACTTTGACTCCTTTATGGATGTGGTTAAAGATTCAATAACTAAGCATTTTGTTTTCTGTTTGGGATATTTGATGATATCACCTTTAGTACTTGAAAGTTATATCTTGAATGATTTATAGAAAGGAATTGATAAAGATACTCCTAAGCACATTTAATCCTGATGGTTGGAATTTTCAGAGATGTGTTTATGTGATTTGTTGTAGGAAATGTTCCTATCAAGTGATATAGATATAAGACGAGGAATTCTTACTATGAAATGGATATTATACTTGGTTTTAAGATTTAGAGTTGATTGTTTACCAAGAATTACTATCTTCCATAATTCATAATTCTAGACTTCTTATTAAGGAATTCCTTTCCTAGATATATTACCTTTTTCTATCTATCATCATGATTAACATGATGAGTTTTACTTCAAAGTACTATTCTCATTCACTGATTAACCTTCTAAACTCATGGATGAATCAAATGAGTTTGATACTAAAGTATTTCATAACTTACTCATATCTTTGCTTGGTTGTATTTACTACTCTACTGTTGATAGCCTTCCATCCAACAAATAGTTCCTTCAAACTCTACTCATAATCTTCCTTAATCATTGATCACTAATGTATCTCTAATAGTTGCATGCATCCAACTACCTTTCTCTAAAGTTGACTATCCTTTAAGATGAATAACACTACTTCTATAACTCTATGCTATACTAGCTTTAATTGAATAATATCATCCTATATTCACTTTACTCCAATAACTCACACTCCAACCCTAAATCATATTTATGTGGTTTGTAATGACTACTCTAGGATAACTTATCTCTACTTGGGTTTCAATCATGTTCTACCTACCAATATCACTTATGCTTGATATAAGTATCCAATCTTGGTGAGCAAGTATGATCATTATAATCCTTTAATTATTTATAGCTTAAGTTATTAGTTGGCTAAGCAAGGCTTTAACAATACCACTTTTCAATGGTATTGAGATTATCTTTTGGATTAAGGTTATTATTCATGGACTATGTCCACTTGGCCTAATAGAATTACTACTGGTAACTATCTTCAGAATTTATCCTTGTAATCTTCTTTACTACCATAGGATTAGATACTATAAATAGTTCTTCTATTTATCTAGGAGGAATTTAAGTTCATCAATTATCCTATTGATTGGATTCCTTTCAATCTTTCCCATCCTATGGATTATTCCTAAAGCTAACATCACTATTTACCTCTTCTTAATTGTTTCTATATAGGCACTTTAAGTGTAAACTATGATATGGTCAAGAGTTGATAGACTGAGATCTGGTGAACCAATAGTTGATTCCTCAACATTAATGAGCAACAGATATTGGAATATAACTCAATAGAGATGATAAGGATTGATATGGAAAGAAAGGTATAGGGTGAATGATCTAAACTTAGTTTCTTTCCTACTCAATCTTACTTAAGAAGTAGGGTTAGATATTACCATGATACTCATGGTATATGCAGATTAGATTAAGATATAGTTCATATTTGGTGTTATATCCTTAACTTAGTACTCATGAGTTATTATAATGAATACTATGATATGATCACCTAATGATCAAATATAAATCACATTGTATCAGGGTTTAACTTTTATTACATTTGATCTACCCTTAGATCAAATATCCCTTACCGAAAATAAGGTTTTAGCAAAGGTCATATTGAAACTTATCGCAGTGAACTTGATGATCTACTTCAATTACATCAAGTTAAGAGAAGCTTCAATCACTTTGACAAGTTTTGTTCAAAAGCGCGAAAATTATTCGGATTTTCTATTCATGAATGCAATGCACACATCTGGGTTCAGCTTATTTCTAGGCTCTAATGCTAGGATGTTACAGACTCTCCCCCTTAAAATAAACTTCGTCCTCGAAGTTCGCAAACTCTCACGTTTCGGAGTAAGGAATTTAACTTGTAGTGGTTGCTACATTTCTCCATTCCATGATGACCTTAAATGGAATTAATTGTAGTATTCCATAGCCTGCTTAGATATCCTAATCCAATTCTTTTTATTTAATCATCAAACTTTATTACTATTTTATGTACGGTTTAGAGGGTCTCCTTAAAAAAATTTAAGTTTCTATATACCCGTGTTAGCAGTCAAAATACTATCTTTATATTCTTGTCTTAGTATAGTTGATACTGGTACTCCTTCCAAGATTGGATTTGAACTTATTTAGTCCACACCCATTGGAATTTCTTGTTCCACAATACTTGTCCAATTGGATGTTCTCTATTACTTCTTAAGGGTTACTTAAGAGTTGTTTCTTCTAGAATTAGTCGGTTAGATTAACCTTTTATCACCTTCTAGCTTTTACCTTATTAAGTTTTAGATAATCTTTCATTATTACCTATAGTACTTCTTCAACTTTCCTTTATAATGTTTGCTCTCCCCCTTAGGGTTTACTAATAGTCTTTAAATTGTCTATATAGTATTTATTGGCTTTATAACTAGAATGTTGGTCTCTGTTCAATTTATACTTTACCTAATTAGGGTTTGATGAAAGATTGTATGGTGTCTCCACACAATTGTGGATATCCGAAACAAATCTTTCAGCATTATACGTCTATTTACTTTTGGACATTTTCTCTTGGATAAGTCTGACCTTACGAAGCATCTCGAAAGACGATCGCCTTTAAATTTTTTATATTTCCTTAGGTCTTACTTAACTTAGGCCAAATTTTATGCTCTTTATGCAACTTTTAAGAAGATCTGGGTAACTATGTTATCCAAATACCAGTTGCGGTCAAAATACCAACTATGGATCAGAATACCGGCTAGGAATTAATTACCAACGGTAGATCATTCTGGGTGGTAGGTATTACCTTACAATTTCCGACCTACAACTGGCATTCTCTCTGAATTGTCAGAGCTTGAATACCCTTTTGGTTCCAAGGCATCTTCTTGGTACTTTTTCTTGATACTTCCATGAACTTGGTATAACTCTTTCATTAACTTCTTAGCATCTTACCTACTTTAATGAGCTTTCAGTTTATTATATCTTGTTGCTCCCTACATCTTCTACACCATACTTTCTTCCTAAGCTGACCAAAAATGACCTATGCTCTATCTATCCTCCAAATGATGTTAGTACCCCTTATACCATGCTTCATCCTTCAAGTCAGTCTTCCTTATGATCTTCGAAACTTGTCACTCCCTTACACGAATTCCTGTTTCTATCTAGGTCTATAACATCAAGTAATAACTGGGTGTTACATCATGCATTTGCACACCTAATTAAACTTCATGTACAGATCTAGTCAATCAATAAGATCCAATAAGATTCAAAAGTCGATAAACAACAAAACATATACCATGTATTACACATAGGTTTTAAATAATTTACAAATGTACTAGATGTTCCAACAGTTTGCTCCTTACCTATTTACACAACTATCTTACAAGAACTTCTTGTTCTTGTGGATATATCCTCACTTATTTCGGCAAACCCTTCAAACTACAATACGCATTACCCTCTATATACATTATTCAAGCCCTCATCCCTTGGGATGTCGTTCCTTTCTTACTTTCATCTTCCTCTAGTGCTTCCTGGAGTTCCGTCCATGATGACGTGAAGTCCTACGACTGCCTTCTGGAGCATAAGAGCATCCAGGAGGTGCGTATTCTTGATTAGAAGTACCGAGACTGACATTAGTCATTGAAAAATGACTAGAGTTGGCGTAATCTTCCACCGAATATTCCGGGTTTTCCGACAACGCTTCCTCATAGTAAGTTGGTTCCTTAGCTTATTCTTGGATCTAGTCATATATATTGGTGTAGTAGCTATCGGAATACTCTTCTAAGTTGATTGGATTAGTATTACCCCCATATGGTCCATAAGGCTCTCTATGGTTATATTTGGTCTCTTCTTCAATACCTGTATCACAAGGTATATGATTTCCTATGGTTCTACCTTGAGATTCTATTTCCCATCCATATTTGTTGGGCTCAGGGTTATTTGGAATAACTTTATTCCATTCCTGTTATTCGGAGTTATATTTGGTCCATAGGTCTTCAGGTGGCTTGAAGTCATTTTGGTAATAGGCATAATTTTCCGAGTTTGGGTCATCAAACTCAGTTTCCTCATACACTTCTCCTGAAGGTATGTATTTAGGATGCCTAGCTTCTTTATCTAGCTTCTTCCTACGAGCCATTGCTTTATCAGGATCAGTAAAATCCTCAATGACCGTATCCAGCTCCTAAACTAAGACTTGGTGAGTGTTATGATAAGTGTTTAGCAAAGACCGATAACGATCCATATACTCTACAGCTAGAGTAGGTTCATCTTGGACTAAGGTAGAGTGATCTAACTCATGCTCTGAGTTTGAGGTTTCATGTGGTATAATGGCGTGATTACTACCTTCTAGAGCTTGGGATTTTTGTTCTCGGATCATGGTTATGGCTGCTGCTACGGCAATCTGATATGCAGATGCCATGCACCTTGCCTCTCCTGATGGCATTTCTCCCTTAAGTCCTAACTTCTTGGGTAACATGATCATGACACGGTATTTAGCTAATACCCGCCCATCATAGTAACTGTAATCTTGACCAAAAGTCTCGATTCACATTCAAACTCCATAGAAGTTGTCAGAGATTGTCTGTCCAATCCCCCCGTAGTCATCCAACGTCCTGTTCATCGCTTGAACATTCCGGGGTGGATATCGAGGTGCCATGTGGAACTATAGATAAGAAATTATCATCAGTCACATAGAGTTAAAACTCTTGGGTAATGATCAGATTTGCAATCATACTAAAGAATTATCGCACTAGTAACATAACAGGATTATTCTCAAGTGAATATCCCTCATATCACTAGAGAACTCTTTATTATTGCTAGGATGTGTCCTATAGGTTCTACCCATTTACTAGGTTTCCAACCTAAGGTCAAAGCATAGGCTCTGATACCAACTGCGGTAACCCAGCATACCACTGCATGATGTAGTATACTATATTCGTTGACATAACACCAATGAAACACCGTTCCCTAGTATTACATCCCTCAGAATGGCACAACAGAAACACATCGGGTCCAATACATGGCTAAAGGTTACAACTCACTCTTTACATAAGATCCAGAGAACACTCTAGGTTAAAGAGAGATAAAGAACTTCTTACGGAGAAGAATCAAAGATAAACAACGCAAGAATTATTATACTATTAAAATTAGTATTTTAACTAAGGGATTGGCATTGCTGCTATTGTAATGCACTACAGAATTAGGTTCTTTGGCTAGAGATTATATTCCTATCTAATCAGTAACTTTGTCTTCATTTGAGTTGAGGTATATATTGACTTCCTTGTCTTCATTGAAGAACTTTAGCTGTTGATGATTCCTGGAGCATAACTTGGTGTAGACCTCGTCTTCATGGCTTCAGAATCTAGCAAGGGTTAAGAATATACTTTGAGTAAGAGCGTACTCAGCAAATTCACTATAAAAGGAGTGTTTGATGCACTATAACTACAGCCACATACCGTAGGTCATAGGCAATGCAAGTTTTCATAAACATTTCTTCAAAGGTTGCTTTTATTCTGAAAAGCTATGTCCATCAGCCTTCATGGGTTTACCAGAACTTTCATGGAGTTCCTTTCCCGCCTCGTTCGTAGGTCCTTCCCGGAACAGGGAGTAACAAGTTAAAGTTCTTACACTCTGCAGAGGTGCGTCACTTTACCCATGAGAGATCAACTCTTTGTTGCACAACCGGGTAGCTTATTCCCGTCCACAATTCCATAATGTGGGGCCCAAAAGATGATCCAAGCCAATCACTGTCCCCTTCGTGACCTCGCATGCCTCCTTCGTGTACACCATGCCCACATATTGGATTACGACAATGGTTTGTACAAACCGTTAGATGCCAGAACTATCGTGGGACGACGAGGGTTTCCACCCATATGCTGTATATCCTCTATGAATTACCAATTAATATGCATGCTACGAGGATAACAACCACGACCTGCACATCCGGCTTCATGAGAGAGGAAGAAGATACAGCTGACTTCTCCGTCCCATTCCAAATCTCATGGTCAACGCATAATATATGGCACAAGAATCACTGGCGACATTGGTTGTTAAGTACTAGGTGATATAGTTCTGAATAGTGGTATTCCAACTATCAGATTTAATAGATTAGCTGATCACCCTGGATCAATAACCAATAGTTTACATTATTATCGAAAATAGTGTTTTTAGACCTTTTTTCAAATGCAGGTGATAACAACACTGGATTTGTAAAATACTTTACAGAAAATAAACAAAGGACATGAGCAATTGTGAACTTGCCTTTTGTGATTGCAAGATTATGCACTTACGGTCTTCGAGTCAGTATAAGATCCAAAATCTGAAATCAGCATCATTGGTCTGGTAAGGACTAATGTTTAAAGAAGCAATATGCTTTTATGCATAAGTAATGTGATGCACTTTCTAAACGCAAATCCCGGGGATAACATTGTCCTAGGGTTTGGATTTTGGAAATGGTTACTTTGGAATGTATGGTCCTTTTTAGATAAGTTTCACATTTGTGCTTTTATTAGGGCTTATGAGTGGATGTCTTTAAATTCTGTTAAGACCCGCGTGTCTATTCAAAGTAGTTGTAATAGTTGGAGCTGGTGGACGACAACCATGAAACGGCACCATTGACCTTGACGCTATACCGGTGATGATGGAGATCATGTTCGTGCTTGAAGATGGAGATCAGAAGCACAAGAAGAAAGGCCATATCATATCACAATGTGATGTTAATCCTTTATGCATCTTGTATTGCTTAGTTAACGACAGTAGCTTTATAATATGATCCCTCAAGCACATAAATTTCAAGTTTTAAAGTGTTCATCCTTAGAAAGCACCGTTGCTAAAGCTCGTTGTTTCGAAGCACCACGTGATGATCGGGTGTGTTAGATTCTGCGAGTGTATACAACATGAGCAAGCCAGATTTGCTCATGCGGAAGCTAAGGTTTGATCTTGACGAGCCTAGCATGTACATACATGGTCTCGGAACACGGATCACCGAACGGTAAAGCATGAGTCATATAGTAGATATGATGAACATGTCGATTGTTCGCCATTGAAGCTACATCAACTCTCGTGATGATCGGTTTTGATGTGGTGGATTTTGTTCGTGTGATCACTAAAACAATGTGAGGGATATTGTTTTGAGTGGGAGTTCACCTAGATTAATTTAACTATTAATTAGAACTCAATTTGTCATAAACTTAGTCTAAACTATTGCAAATATGTTGTAGATCAATGGCGGCCCCTACCATCAATTTTAATGCGTTCCTAGAGAAAGAAAAGTTGAAAAACAATGGAAGCAACTTCGCGGATTGGTTCCGCAATTTGAGGATTGTCCTCAATGCTGGTAATTTGACCTATGTGCTGGATGCATCGCTGGGTGACCCGCCTGCAGCTGATGCTACCGATGAAGTAAAGAACGTTTACCTCACTCGGAAGAATCAATACTCCACAGTTCAGTGTGCTATCTTGTATGGTTTGGAATCGGAGCTTCAGAAAAGGTTTGAGAACCATGACCCACATGATATTGTCCATGAACTCAAAATGATATTTGAGGCTCACGCGGCAGTTGAGAGTTATGAGGCTTCTGCTTTAACTGCAAGATGGAAGAGGGCAGCTCCGTTAGTGAGCACGTGCTTAAGATGTTTGGGCACGCAAACAAACTCCAAAGCTTGGGTATAGTGATTCCTAATGCTTTGGCGATTTACCGTGTCCTCCAATCACTACCACCAAGTTACAAGAACTTTGTGATGAACTACAATATGCAAAACATGAACAAGATGTTGCCAGAACTCTTCTCCATGTTGAAATCTGCAGAAGTGGAGATCAAGAAAGAGCATCAAGTGTTGTTGGTCAATAAGACCACCAAATTCAAGAAAGGCAAGTCTAAGCAAAAGGGAAACTTCAAGAAGGGTGGTAAGAAAGTTGCCGCACCGGCGAAGAAGACCAAGGATGGACCTAAGCCTGATACTGAGTGCTTTTACTGCAAGGGAGAGGGTCACTGGAAGCGGAATGATTTGAAGAACGGCAACATCAAGAAGAAAGGTATATCCGATATACATGTTATTGATGTGTATCTCACTAGTACTTGTAATAGTGCCTGGGTATTTGATACTGGTTCGGTTGCTCATATTTGTAACTCGAAACATGTGCTGCAGAATAAACGGAAGCTAGCGAAGAACAAGGTGACGATGCACGTTGGAAATGGATCAAAGGTTGATGTGATCGCGGTCGGCACGCTACCTCTTCATCTACCATCGGGATTAGTTTTATACTTAAATAATTGTTATTTGGTGCCTGCGTTGAGCATGAACATTATATCGGGATCTTGTTTATTGCGAGACGGTTACTTGTTTAAGTCCGAGAATAATGGTTGTTCGATTTATATGAGTAATATGTTTTATGCACATGCACCTTTGATAGATGGTCTATTATTATTGAATCTCGATAGTGGAAATACACATATTAATAACATTAAAGCTAAACGTTTGAAATTGAGCGATAACTTGACCTATATGTGGCACTGTCGTCTTGGTCACATTGGAGTGAAGCGTATGAAGAAACTCCATTCCGATGGACTTCTTGAATCACTTGATTTCGAATCACTTGAAAGATGCGAAGCATGTCTGATGGGTAAAATGACTAAGACTCCATTTTCTGGTATGATGGAGCGAGCTACGGACTTATTGGAAATCATACATACCGATGTGTGTGGTCCAATGAGTGTAGCATCGCGCGGTGGTTATCGTTATGTTCTTACCTTCACGGATGACTTGAGTAGATATGGGTATATCTATTTCATGAAACATAAGTCCAAAACTTTCGAGAAGTTTAAGGAATTTCAAAGTGAGGTGGAGAATCAATGTAACAAGAAGATTAAATTTCTACGTTCTGATCGTGGAGGTGAATATCTAAGTTACGAGTTTGGCGAGCATTTAAAGAAATGCGGAATACTTTCACAATTGACACCGCCGGGAACACCACAACGTAATGGTGTGTCCGAACATCGTAATCGAACTCTCTTAGATATGGTTCATTCTATGATGTCACTTACAGATTTACCGCTATCATTTTGGAGTTATACATTAGAAACAGCCACATTCACTTTAAAGAGTGCACCATCTAAATCCGTTGAAACGACACCGTATGAATTATGGTTTGGGAAGAAACCTAGATTGTCGTTCCTTAAAGTTTGGGGTTGCGAAGCCTATGTAAATAAGTTACAACCGGACAAGCTTGAACCCAAATTGGAAAAATGCGTCTTCATAGGATACCCGAAGGAAACTATTGGGTATACCTTCTATCATAGATCCGAGGGCAAAATCTTCGTTGCCAAGAATGGATCCTTTCTAGAGAAAGAATTTCTCTCGAAAGAAGTGACTGGAAGGAAAGTAGAACTCGACGAGGTTGTTGAACCTTCTCTCAAACTTGCGAGTAGCGCAACACCGGAAGTAGTTCCAGTGGCGCCTACACCAATAAGGGAGGAAGCTAATGATGATGATCATGAAACTTTGGTTGAAGTTGCTACAGAACCTCGCAGGTCAACGAGAACTCGTACCACTCCTGATTGGTATGATCCCGTTATGAGTGTCATGTTGGTGGACAACACCGATGACCCTGCGACATATGAGGAAGCGATGATGAGCCCAGATTCCAATAAATGGAAAGACGCCATGAAATCCGAAATTGGATCCATGTACGAAAACCAAGTATGGACTTTGGTGGACTTACCGGATGGCCGGAAGGCTGTCGAGAACAAATGGATTTTCAAGAAGAAAACATATGCTGATGGTAATGTTACTGTCTATAAAGCTCGACTTGTCGCAAAAGGGTTTCGACAAATTCAAGGAATTGACTACGATGAGACTTTCTCACCATTAGCGAAGCTAAAGTCTGTGAGGATTATGTTAGCAATCGCTGCATATTACGATTATGAGATATGGCAGATGGATGTCAAAACGACGTTCCTCAATGGAGACATTGATGAAGAGTTGTATATGATGCAACCCAAAGGTTTTGTCGATCCTAAAGATGCTAACAAGGTATGCAAACTTCAATGGTCCATATATGGATTGAAGCAAGCATCCCGAAGTTGGAATCAACGTTTTGAGAAGGTAATCAAAAGTTTTGGTTTTATACAAACTTATGGAGAAGCTTGTATTTACAAGAAAGTGAGTGGGAGCTCTGTAGCATTCTTAATACTATATGTAGATGACATATTGTTGATTGGGAATGATGTAGACCTTCTTAATAGTGTCAAAGAATATTTGAATAATAGTTTTTCAATGAAAGATCTTGGCGAAGCAGCTTACATATTAGGCATAAAGATTTATAGAGATAGATCGAGATGCCTAATATCATTGTCACAAAGTACATATTTGGACAAAGTTCTAAAGAGGTTTGGAATGGAAGATAGCAAGAAAGGGTTCTTGCCCATGTTGCCCAATACGACATTGAGTAAAACTCAAAGTCCAGCAACGGTAGAAGATAGAGAAAGGATGAGTAAGACTCCCTATGCCTCAGCCATAAGATCTCTAATGTATGACATGCTATGTACAAGACCCGACATTGCATATGTTGTTAGTTTAATTAGCAGATATCAAAGTGATCCAGGAGTGGATCATTGGACAGCGGTCAAAAACAACCTTAAGTACTTGAGAAGAACTAAGGATATGGTTCTTTCTTATGGAGGTGATGAACAGCTCGTTGTTAATGGTTACACCGATGCTAGTTGGAACATCGATCCAGATGATTCTAAATCTCAATCTGGATACGTATTTACTTTGAATGGTGTAGCAGTTAGCTAAAGGAGTGCAAAGCAAAGCGTTATGGCGAGATCTTCAACTGAATCAGAATACATAGCTGCTTCGGAAGCTTCACAAGAAGCGATATGGATGAAGGAGTTCATTACAGAGCTCGGTGTGGTTCCAAGTGCGCTGGACCCAATGTCTATCTACTGTGATAACATGGGCGCCATAGCCAATGCGCAAGAACCAAGGTCACACAAGAAGCTGAAGCACATCAATCTGCGTTTTCACGCTATTCGAGAACATGTCCAAGATGGTGACATAAAGATTTGCAAAGTACACACAGATCTGAATGTGGCGGATCCATTGACTAAACCTCTCCCGAGGGCAAAACATGACCAACACCAAACTGCCATGGGTGTTCGGTATATTACCATGTAATCTAGATTAGTTGACTCTAGTGCAAGTGGGAGACTGTTGGAGGTATGCCCTAGAGGCAATAATAAATGTAGTTATTATTATATCTTTGTGTTTATGATAAATGTTTACATTCATGCTATAATAGTATTGACCAGGAAACATTAATACTTGTGTGATTTTTAAACTAAATTAGAGTCCCTAGTAAAGCCTCTTCATAATACTAGCTTGTTGGTTAATAGATGATTGTGGTTTCCCTATCATGAACATTGAGATGTTATTAACAACAAGATCATATCATTAGGAGAATGGTATGATGGACATACTCCTATAGATAATCGTAGCATAAAGATCAAGTCATTTTAATAGTTCAATTGCTATAAGCTTTCTGATACATAGTAACCTAATTCCTTCGACCATGAGATCATGCTTATCACCATCACCGGAAGGATGCTTTGATGACATCAAACACCACACCGTAACTGGGTGGCTATAAAGGTGGCATTGAGTGTTCGGAAAGTATGGGTTGAGACACATGGATCAAGAGTGGGATTTGTCCATCCATATGACGGATAGATATACTCTGGGCCCTCTCGGTGGAATGTCATCCAATTAGCTTGCAAGCATGTGACTGGCTCACAAGGGATCACATACCACGGGAACAAGAAAAGAGTACTTATCGGTAACAAGGTTGAACTAGGTATGTAGAGATATCGACGATCAAAACCTCGGATAAGTAAACTATCGTGAGACAAAGGGAAATTGGTATCGTATGTAAGTGGTTCATTCGATCGCAAAGTAATCATAGAAATATGTGGGAGCAATATGAATTTGCAGATTCCTCTATTGGTTATTGATCGGAGAAGTGTCTTGATCATGTCCGCATAATTCACGAACCGTAGGGAGACACACTTAAGGATTCGATGTTGTTGAGTAGTTATGGAATGATGAGTAAGAGACTGAAGTTGTTTGGAGTCTCAGATGGGATCAGGGATATCACGAGGAGATCCGGAATGGTCCGGAGAATAAGATTCATATAAGGAAAGTCCTGTTTCGAAGTTGGGGAATGATTCCGGTGTTTTCATCGGGAATGTTCTAGAAGGTTCCGGAAGGTCCGGCACTCTGGAGGGGAAGGGTACATGAATGTGTCATGACAATGTGGAATGTTTGCATCATGTACTAGGTATCATGGCTGGGAAAAATAAAGGAAGAAATCAAATCCTAGTTTGAAAAGTCAAACGCCAATTTGAAAAGTCAAATGGCAAGTTTGCTTGGTGGAGGGAGAGTAGGAAACCTACTTGGGGAGGAAGTCCTCCTCCCTCCACCCGCCGGCCAAGGAGGCCGAGTTGGGGGAGGACTCCCTCCTCCCAACTGGCGCCCTCCCACCTATAAAAGAAGGGGCAGGGGTGCCCCTCTTCCCTACACCCAACACCACCCAAACCCTAACCCTAGCCGTCGGCCTCCTGCAAGTCGCCGCCGCCCCTAGGGTTTCTCCTAGCCGCCAACTTGGGGCTTCCCCAAGCCCTAGCCGCTGGCCAAGATCCGCCCCTTGGTGCCCTCTAAACCCTAGATCGCCAAGGCCTCTCTCATAGTCCACCATACTCGCTCCGTCTTAAGGCGAAGCCCTGCAAGATCTCCCCTCTACTTCCGATTCCACACTGTCGTGCTGCCGGAATCGCGAGGAGAGTGCTACAACCTCCGCTGCCTGCTGGAACAAGGGAGAGGAAGGTCTTCATCGAGTACCGAACGTGTGACCGACTGCGGAAGCGCTGCCGGAATGCAGCGCCGGAAGGATCGTCTACGCGATCTTGAGATCGGCAAGAGTACGACTACATCACCCACGAGAATTTGCTCTCGTTAACCGCTTTGGAATCTTTGAGGGTGAGTTCCTCTATCGACTCGTTTCTACAATCTAGTAGATAGATCTTGGCTTGTTTGTTTGCATGCGGTAGAATTTTTTTGTTTTCCATGCTACGAACCCCTACATCGGGATCCTCAGAGTCTAAGCAAGGGATCAAAGGAAAAAATGAGTAACAGTGTTACCCAACAAGTTCATTATATGCAAGGTGGGAAGTTTTATGCTCTAACTACCACCTCGGATTATAAATCCTTGGCACTATGCAGTTTTTGTAAATCTTTCTTCAAAGATTGAGTTTATTCTGAAAGACTATGATAATCAGCCTTCATAGGTTGACTAGAACTTTCATGGAGTTCCTTTCCTACTGTGTTCGTAGCTCCTTCCTGGAATAGGGAGTAACAAGTTACAGTTCTTACACTCTGCAGAGGTGCGTTACTTTACCCATGAGAGATCAACTCCTTGTTGCACAACCGGGCGTACTTTCCCGTCCACAATTCCATGATGTGGGGCCCAGTAGTTGGTCCAAGCCAATCACTGCCCCCTTAGCGATCCTGTATGCCTCCTTGGTGTACACCATACCCACATAATGAATTACGGCAATGGTTTGTACAAACCGTTAGATGCCAGAACTATCGTGGGACGTTGAGGGTTCCTACCCATATGCTGCATATCCTCTACAAATTACCAATTAATATGCACGCTACGAGGATAACAGCCACGACCTGCACATCCGGCTTCATGCGAGAGGAAGAAGATACATCTGACTTCTCTGTCCCATTCCAAATCTCATGGTTAACGCGTAATATACGGCGCTAGAATCACTGATGTCAGGGGTTATTAAGTCCCTACTTGATCATCATTGTTGCAATTAGAACTCTAAGTTCTATTGCTCCATTATATCACCACTTAGGATGATATCTATGATTTCTTTGTTTATGAAGATAATATTTTCTTTCTTTTATAGCACATATGATAACACACAATTTGCAAATACTTTGATAAGTGATGAACTTGCCTTGTGATGGCAAGGTAGTGAAGTCTGATGCTTGCACTAGACCTTGAGCTTCTAGTTCTACAAAATCATCATTATTGCATGGTAAGGACAATATTTAAAGAAGCAAAATGATTATGCAAGTAATGTAATGCATTATTTAAATTTATATATATTTATCCCAAAACAATTCCCTTTTGAGTAATAAGGGATTTATAAATATTTCTTTTTAATATTTAAAACATGTATTGAGTTATTTTATTTTATTTCCCTTTATTTGACTTTTATTGATTTAATAATTCCTTTAGGAATTATTAATTATACCTTTATTTTATTACTAAATATTTATTTAGTATTTTTCAAAAATACTATAATATTAATAAATAATGAAAGTGATTTTTATTTATTTTTATCACCTTTCAATAATTTTGTAAAATTCCATAAGGAATATTTAAATTACAAAATTCTTATAAAAATTTGAATGTCCAAAATTTGATATCTTATTTTATTTGGACAGAATGGATTATTGTGAATCCAAAAATATTTTATTTATAATTTTTGGACTATTATTTTATTTTCTATAATTATCGAGGTCAGGGGTATTTTGGTCTTTTCCAATTGATCAAAAGATTTATCAAATAACCTGGGCTGGCCCCTTGGGCTTATTGGGCCAAGGTGGCCCAATAGGGCAGGGTCAAATGACTACCCTGAAGGGTTTTGGCCCACCCAGCCCACTCTGCCTCCTTCTCTCCCTCGACCTCATCTCCTCCTTCTCTGACTCGATCCCGTGGCCAACGATGCCGCCACTGTCATTCCCCGCCGCCGTCGACCGTTCTGGCCGCCGTCATGGTGTGAGTTGGGGTTGTCGACGAAGCTCGTTCGTTCTGTCCACTTGGATTTGACTCTGCGGCTTCCCCGTGGCCAGGTCCACCCTATTCCCGAACCCTAGGGTTGGGAAAAGGTACTGCCACCGCCGCCGCGATCCCGCCTGTGGTGGTGCTGGCTCGTGTGCTGCTGCAGCCTCTGCCGTGGTAGGTGCAGGTTGCAGCGCCCTTCTGGGTTCTCCCTGTGCCGCCGCGGTTCGTCGGCCACACTGCTTCTTCTTCGATTCGTCAGCGAGGACCTCATGTAAGTGGTCTCTGTGGTCCTTGTTCATGCTATTGTTCTGATTCTCTTTGTGTGTACCTAGTGGCTTCTCATGCCAAGTGATTATATGATGATTAGGTTAATCTCTAGATTAGGGTTCTTGCTCTGATTAGGGTTCATCACCCCCCGTTGATCATATCTATGATGCTTTAAATCTAGTGTTGATCATATTTGCTCATGGGAAAAGATTGTTTGTTGTGATTGATGATTAATAGTAGCTTTGTTGCTGCTAGTTGCCTGTCAGATTAATTCTAGTGGTAATCCACCATGATCCATGCTAGTGTATCAATGAAATCCTTGATTGGATTATGTTGTTGATCTAAGAGTTTATTCTACTATCATATTGCTTATACTGACAGTAGTTGCTTATTGCAATTATACTGTTGGTTTGTCTGAAATTATACTCACTGAATCAAATCATTGCTTGCAATGATTTCTGTGGATGTATAAATGAATTTAAGGTTGATTCCTGGCACTTGGCTTCAGGAAAATGATATGTAGTGGTTGTCCCTTTTTATCTATGAAAGCTAAGTAAAGATTGGTTTTAGCTCATTAAGAACTTGTCCTTGTGATACCATTGTATTCTGGCACACAAGTGATTGAGTTTTTTTATTTCTAGGCTTAGCTTGATTATGCTTGTGATTAAAACTGATAAGATAATATGGAAGCTTTCTTATCTTGCCTATGATGTTGGTCTAAGGCTCTAGGATGTAATTCCTAGTTAGTTGGGCAATAGTTTGTTTGAAACTTATTGGATTAGAGGTGCTACTACTTTTGAGAGATGTGCCCTGATCTGACAAGATCAAATGAATGATCTAAGTTGCAAAAGTAACACTGAACCCAGTGATGTTGGTCTGAGGGTTCAGTGTTTGTGGTTGAGCTTGATTTCTTATCATATACTTGAAATATCTAGGATAGATTCAACTCCTCTGGGTGAGTATTGAGAGATTACTTCATAAAACAACACATGCTTTGGTTTAGATAATATGATGAAATCATGTGATGGTTTTATGAGGCTCACCACAAAATTTGATGTTGGTGTAGTAGATTGCTGATGATCTTGATCTTGATCTACTTTTGCTGGCTCCTGAGATTTCTCTTGAGTTTGCCTGCTCCTCCTAGCTCCTGGGCTTGACCTTGATGTCCACCAGATTCATCCCTCTCCTTATGTCACCATCCTGGTGATGTTTGGGTTAATCTGGGTGGTTGGTTTGGTTGCTGTTCTTGGTTTTCTTGCTGTTCACCCTGGCTGTGCTGTGTTGTGGTGTGGTGTGGTGTGGTGTGGTGTGGTGATGCACTGAGGTGCTTCCCCACGGCTGTGCTCTGGTTTTGTTTGATCTGGCTGTGCTTGTGAAGTCGACAGCACACCCCTTGCATGCTTGTGTGTGTGCAGCCTGTGTGCCTGCTATGCACATATGGATAGGTTCAGAAAATTTGAACTTACTATTACCAATCTACTTTTACCTTGGCTTGTGAATTGGTCCCTTTTGGCTGTCATTTGCATTCTGGCTGGGAATTTATGAAAGATGAAATCTTTCATATTGGTGAAACTTGCCCCTCCTTAACATTTCTCAATGATGAGATTGTCAAGTGCACCTCACTGACATATCTGAGAGAAATACATACTAACACTAATCTTGTTTTATTTCTGTTTAATCTTTGTTTTGCAGGTTCAAAGATAAAGATGAAGATTTAGTATAGGTTTTAGATTTAGGATAGTTAGTAGATGTAATTTTCTTAGTCCTTTGTAATTTTATTTTATAATTCTTGTAATCTTTATTTTATTTCATTGTAATAAATATTATATTATTATTAATAAAGAATATTATTATTCTTTATTCTGTTGTAACTTGTTTATGTCTTTATAATATGAAAATGAATTTCATTTCTATTGTTTTTGAGATTTAAGTCATACTACCTATATCTTAATTAATTTAAGATTCAAATCTTATATCTAAATCATTTAAGTTATTATTCAAACACTTAAGTTTTTAAATTCAAACCCATTTCAAAACACACATAATTCTTTTAAGATCACATCAAAGTTTATAACAATCCTCCTTTAAGTCTAAACCTAATCTTAAAGTAAGAAAGAAACATTGATCACTTAAGGTTTTATTTGGCGAAAATTTTACCCACCTTTTCACAAATAGATGCATGCAACAATACATAATCCTAAATCTACCCTTTGTTAGGTTCCTAAATGGTGGGATGTTACAAATATGAAAGAAATTAATATGATTCTTACTAGTTCCATTAATTTGGAAAATGACAATGTATATATTCTATTATGATAAACAAAGAGATTTAGGATTTAGGATTATGATTATTTACCCTAGGGTTTAGGGTTTTTAATATACTTAGACTCCTTTATGGATGTGGTTAAAGATTCAATAACTAAGCATTTTGTTTTCTGTTTGGGATATTTGATGTTATCACCTTTAGTACTTGAAAGTTATATCTTGAATGATTTATAGAAAGGAATTGATAAAGATACTCCTAAGCACATTTAATCCTGATGGTTGGAATTGTCAGAGATGTGTGTATGTTATTTGTTGTAGGAAATGTTCCTATCAAGTGATATAGATATAAGACGAGGAATTCTTACTATGAAATGGATATTATACTTGGTTTTAAGATTTAGAGTTGATTGTTTACCAAGAATTTCTATCTTCCATAATTCATAATTCTAGACTTCTTATTAAGGAATTCCTTTCCTAGATATATTACCTTTTTCTATCTATCATCATGATTAACATGATGAGTTTTACTTCATAGTACTATTCTCATTCACTGATTAACCTTCTAAACTCATGGATGAATCAAATGAGTTTGATACTAAAGTATTTCATAACTTCCTCATATCTTTGCTTGGTTGTATTTACTACTCTACTGTTGATAGCCTTCCACCCAACAAATAGTTCCTTCAAACTCTACTCATAATCTTCCTTAATCATTGATCACTAATGTATCTCTAATAGTTGTATGCATCCAACTACCTTTCTCTAAAGTTGACTATCCTTTAAGATGAATAACACTACTTCTATAACTCTATGCTATACTAGCTTTAATTGAATAATATCATCCTATATTCACTTACTCCAATAACTCACACTCCAACCCTAAATCATATTTATGTGGTTTGTAATGACTACTCTAGGATAACTTATCTCTACTTGGGTTTCAATCATGTTCTACCTACCAATATCACTTATGCTTGATATAAGTATCCAATCTTGGTGAGCAAGTATGATCATTATAATCCTTTAATTATTTATAGCTTAAGTTATTAGTTGGCTAAGCAAGGCTTTATCAATACCACTTTTCAATGGTATTGAGATTATCTTTTGGATTAAGGTTATTATTCATGGACCATGTCCACTTGGCCTAATAGAATTACTACTGGTAACTATCTTCAGAATTTATCCTTGTAATCTTCTTTACTACCATAGGATTAGATAATATAAATAGTTCTTCTATTTATCCAGGAGGAATTTAACTTCATCAATTATCCCGTTGATTGGATTCTTTTCAATCTTTCCCATCCTATGGATTATTCCTAAAGCTAACATCACTATTTACCTCTTCTTAATTGTTTATATATAGGCACTTTAAGTGTAAACTATGATATGGTCAAGAGTTGATAGATTGAGATCTGGTGAACCAATAGTTGATTCCTCAACATTAATGAGCAATAGATATTGGAATATAACTCAATAGAGATGATAAGGATTGATATGGAAAGAAAGGTATAGGGTGAATGATCTAAACTTAGTTTCTTTCCTACTCAATCTTACTTAAGAAGTAGGGTTAGATATTACCATGATACTCATGGTATATGCAGATTAGATTAAGATATAGTTCATATTTGGTGTTATATCCTTAACTTGGTACTCATGAGTGATTATAATGAATACTATGATATGATCACCTAATGATCAAATATAAATCACATTGTATCAGGGTTTAACTTTTATTACATTTGATCTACCCTTAGATCAAATCTCCCTTACCCAAAATAAGGTTTTAGCAAAGGTCATATTGAAACTTATCGCAGTCAACTTGATGATCTACTTCAATTCCATCAAGTTAAGAGAAGCTTCAATCACTTTGACAAGTTTTGTTCAAAAGCGCGAAAATTATTCGGATTTTCTATGCATGAATGCAATGCACACATCTGGGTTCAGCTTATTTCTAGGCTCTAATGCTGGGATGTTACAGTAACAAGGAGTGCCCATTTGCATTTGCAATTGTTGCTCAAAGATGTAATATTGCCGATAGTGAGGAGTAGTACATGATCAACATATATTCTCCCAGAGCATCCTTCATCGGGCTATCATTTGTCACTCACTTGACCAAGAGACTATTGTTGCATGTGGTTTCAGGGGCTCTAGTAGCTAAAGATGTGTCACCCATAACTCCTATCACTATTAGAGCATTTTACACATCAACGTGATTAAATTTATCTTTATCCCATATGAATGCATAGCTGCAGATAAATCTTTAACCCTGGCCTCTCTCCATCCATTGAAAAAAAACCCAAGATACAAACTAAACTAGAAAGGTCCGGTAAACAAAAAACAAAATCCTCTAGCAAGTATTGTAGATGTTCTTCAATTCCATATTGCAAGTGCTTCCCAAGGTTCGATAAAGGTTAGAGTAGAGTTGATCCGAACTCCATGACTAAACATGGTGGTAGTAAGGGATGTTATAAAGCGTAATGCTTTGGTCTTGATACATCCCTTACTAAAAACACCTCTACATCCACCCCGCCAAGTCCCCCCGAGTGGATTGATGACCCGTGCCCGAGCCAAGATCCTACATGATAATGTGAACTCGCTCTTATCGATGTGTGATTTCGACTCTATCTTGGATGGATTGCTACTCCATAACAATGCCCTATGTGTCCTCAGGTACGAGCCGCAAGAGCTACGCCAAGATGGATCATCGCCACACCGAGAAAAAGATGGGAAGACGAAACTGGGCAATCCGGTGGCCAAACTAGCAAATCGGCTCCACCAAACTGACCCAGACGAACCGGCACTAGCACCAGCAGACCAAGTCCTAAACTGGCGCCCTGCCAAAATCACTGTCGGTCATTTTGGTAAAAATGGAATGGAACTGGCGCTGTCAGAGTCAAACCGGCACCAGGACTGACGCACGGACCAATACGACGCCACTAACATAACCACCGGTTTCAGCCTGTCTGCAGAGATATTTGGATTTGATGTCCTAGAATATTCTTTTTACCTACCCCTTCGCCCCAAGTACTATATATAGCCCCTATGACTCATTTCATTGTCCCTTAGACTTGATAGTAGAACTAGAAAACCCTAAGAGAGAATCTAGTTTTGATCCCATCTTCCTTCTTTGGAGTTATACTATCTCCACCTCTTTGGATTTTGCCCATATCATCCAAGTTGTACAAGACCTTTCTGTTGAGTTAGATCTAGGTGAAGTTGTCAAGATCCTCACCAAAGATCGTGTTCCTCTCTAATTAGGATAGAGAAAGCTCTTTGTTCGATACAGATCCTTGGGATTGTATTAGGTCGGTATCCACCGAGTGAGCAAACGGCTGATGAGTGCGTGAACACTTCGTTGGGAGACCGCAAGCGGAAGGTATGATGAGCACAACAGCAAGTTTTCCCTCAGTAAGAAACCAAGGTTATCGAACCAGTAGAAGGAAGGAAATGACTCAAAGGTGTTGCTAGCAACTTGGAAACCTGCACAACACAAACTCAAGACTTTGCCCCAACGAATAGTGAGGTAGTCAATCTCACCGGTTTGCTGAAAACAAAGGATTAACTGTATGGTGTGGAAGTTAATAGTGGTTTGCAGAAAATAAACAGTAACAGTGGAAGATGTATCAATGGTAAAGATTGGAACAGGGTCCATAGTTCACTAGAGGTGTTCTCCTTAAGATAAACAAACATGGCATGATGGGTAAAATATTACAGCGGGGCAATTGACAGGACTGAGCAAGACATAACAATGCAATACTAGACATTCATGATCCTATGATATTCGATTGAGAAATACAACAAGATACATAGACCGCCATCCAACTGCATCTATGACTAGTAATCCACCTTCAGGTTATCATCCGAACCCCCTCCAGTATTAAGTTGCAAGCAACGGATAACTGCTTTAAGCAAATCCACTTGTTCCATGAACAAGAGATCGTTGTTTTCTCCCTAGTGGCAACAACACATCTACAACCTTGGAGATTTCTGTCACTTCCCTTAGATTAAATAGAGTCATGAACCCACTATCGAGCATAAATACGCCCTCTTGGAGTCACTAGCATCTACTTGGACAAGATAGCTACTAGAAACGGAGAGCATGCAAGATCACAAACAACACAGACATGATAGAATCAATAAGACAAAACCATTAATCAATCTGACATAGTAATCTCAATATCCATCGGATCCCCGCAAACACAACATGCATGATTACAAATAGATGATCTTGATCATGAACGGAGCTCACAAGATCTAAACATGGTAGCACAAAGGAGGGGATACAACCATCTACCTACTACATGGACCCGTAGTCCAAGTTGGAACTACTCACACTTCATACCGGAGGCTGGCATGATGAAGAAGAAGGCCTCCGGGATGATCTCCCCTCCGGCAGGGTGCCGGAAAGAGCTTCAGATCCCCCGATCTAGGGACGGTGGTGGCGGCGGCTACAGACTGTTTCGTGGAAGATTGATCGGGTACTTAGGGTTTCTGTATCGGGGGGTCTTTATAGGCGAAGAGGCAAGGCAGGGTGCAGCCAGGGCGGCCGCACCCCCTAGGCGCGGGCTGGGCCCAGCCGCGCGGCCAGGGGGTGTGGCCCCCTAGTGGCTCCCCTCCGTCTCGTATTCTAGCTCCGTGTTCCCCACGGTAAAATATTGACTTCGGCTTTTGTCCCGTCCAATTCCGAGAATATTGATTTTCTGCCTTTCTGCAACCAAAAATAGAAGAAAACATGCAACTGACACTATGACATCTTGTGAATAGGTTAGTACCAGAAAACATATAAAAACACCTTAAAGTGTAGACAAAGCAAAGCAAAGTAGATACTGAACAAGCATGGAATATAAAAAATTATAGATACGTTTCCGACGTATCAACGACATGTATCATGTTTTGTGTTGGATGTGTTCATCGTATTCTTCGCCTTGTGTAAGTTCAATTTCATCTCTCTCTCCCTCTTTCCCCGCAAATCCCCTGCTCCCCCCTTGAGACACGTGAAAGATTGGGCCAATCCGTGGCTTACCCCACAACATATTGGTATCAAGAGCCTTTAGTTTCTCACCAACATATTGGTTTACCCCACAACCCATTGATTGGATGCAGGCTGACTACCACGAGCCTGGGCATGGTGCGGATGCCTTGCATCATGGCGTGGCGGCTCTCCGGCGTGCTGTGGCCCCGGATCTCTGGCGTGTGGTGGCATGTTGGTGTGGCAACGACACGGTAGAAGACATGGCGTTGTGGGATGGGGACGGCCGATTGCCGGCGTGCTGATGGTGGCGCAGCTGCATGCAGGGTAAACGACAAACTGATCTAGGCCCAATTGGTTCGTATGGGACGCCTTTCCCCGCTGTAACTCGACGACTGTGATGGCGGCAACATGGACGTTGGTTCAATCCCACAGCACAAGGAGCCCATGTTGGTGGCGGCCTCCTTCTCCTTCGAAGTCGACTGACCTGGCTAGTTTGTGGTTTCATCCCACTTCTGGCACTAACGATGACTTGGGGAGGTGAGGCTGCAGGTGAAAACCGAGATGTTAGGAGGGCGATGGCGGCGTTCTATGCCGTTACCTTGTTGAAGGCGTCATCATGCAACTTTTTTGATTCACTCATGATGCTCCGGGAGGACCCTAAGATCCGGCTTTCGGGTCGGGTGATGGCGGCGCAGCTGTGTCGCGTTCTCTCTTGTGAGCATCATTTTGTGGAGCAGCGCTGGATGGCAGAGGCTAGAGGTGGAGCGACTTCTTCTTGCACGGAGACGCCGGTCAAGATGTCAAGTCATGGCTAACTGCTAGGTGCCACACTCAGTCATGCCTAGTTCGGATCTCCCAGTGGTTTGAAGCTGCTCAGGTGGCGGGACTCGATGGCATGGTGCTGAGGGGTCTCCATGTCGACCATGCCTGCATGCAGGGTGATGGAGCTGTTTGATGTCATGGTGGCGTTGAAGACAGACCTCACAAGGTCATTAAGTTGATATCTCTAGAAGATGAGTATGCGAAAGACGACGACGACGAGGACTGTTGGAGTGTGTATGCTGGTACGTGCCGAGGGTCTGCCGGACCGGTTGTGCCACTTGCTTGCCGTTGGGCGACTTATCAAGGCTTTCGGTTTTTAGATTATGCGCGTTGGTGTGATGTCAGAGTGTTGGCCTTGTTCATAGACACCCCATTTATCAGTGTTGTAGGATTAGCAATCTGTCGCTTATTTGGTGGACTTCAATTTAATCTTTATAAATCTGGGTGATCTCCGTTTCGGGTCGGGGGGGGGGGGGGGGGGGGGAGTCCACCCGATGGTTGGTTTTGGATGCCTCCATATCTATTGGCATATGTAGGAGATGTCAACTTGCGTGTGTGTGTGTGTGGATGCGATGGCGTGAGTGGTGCATATTGGTTGTGTGTTTCTTAGTTCCTTGTACTCTCGGAAGAAAACGATGACCAAATATATATGTGCGCAGATCACGATTTCCTTTCTAGATTTTAGGCAGCACGTAGAGCCAGATATTTGTTAAGCAGTAGTGTGTGACCATAATTGCGCACGCACGACCTGGGATTTGACACTGGTGTCGACATTTGACCACCACAGATGAGCATGGGCGCGATGATCGATCGGCTGGGTCGTCCAAATATGGTGCGATTTGCCGGGGAACTAACCCGTAGTGTCCCGTCGTGTTTGCTAATCGATCCATCGATGGTGTGCCCAAACAAAGACCTGCATGATTATAGTTCATGGACGAGATGTCCTATCCAGCTCTCCGGATCAACTGCCCCTGCGTATGACGTCTCGACAGGCAAAGATGCCACGATCGTTCGGGATATATATCAGTCGATGTTGAAAGCGCTGGATTTTTTCTTAGACCAGGGCCATCATCATCCTAGGAGTCTACTCTGGGCAAGTACACAGAGGCGGCTGACATCATGTTGGATCGTACATGCTGGATCGTAAATGTTGGTCCATTTTCACTTCTTTTTGTTTCGTAGTACAAAAAGCTACTATATACTGCAAGCTCGACGATGTCTAGTAGCCACAACTCGATTAATTCGGTCAACACCTTAAGATCAAGACATGCAGCGGCGAGCTAGAATTACCCGCGAACGCCGATCGTCCTCACGACGTGCTGACGATTGACACGATCCCCTTCCCGATGCGTTCGTGACAAGCCGCAAAAGCGCCACCACGGGGCGGTGGAGCGCCAACCGGGGCGCGATACGTGCATCCGGCGCGTCTCCTCGGCCAGCCACCCGCGCGGCAGCCCCGGTCACTCGCTGCTCTCCCTGGCCGCCGCGAGGGCCGTGCGCGCCGGGTCTCCTGCTTTCCCGTATGTACCCACGAGGCGCACGCACGCTCGCCGGTTCTCCTGAGATTCTCATGTCGCCGGACGTCAGTTCATCCAAATCCTAGTGGCGACGAGACGAGTGCGCCCGAACTGGTGTCTGCTGATCGATCGATATGCTTACCCACTTTTTTCTTTGCGGAGAATGCGTTCCTGAGCTTTTCTTTCTCGGGGTCTCGTGTGATCTTATATAGTACAATATAAAGAGCAAAATCCATGGGAGGTATCTAAAATTGGCACGCTAGTTCGCTACGGTAACCGACTTTAAAAATACGCAATTTAGGGTGGCTCCTCGTCCAGGGTTAATAGAGCCGTGTGTTCTTTTTTTTTTGAAAGGCATCATGGCGACTTTTATTAAACAACAAACATAGTTACATCGTCCATAAACATTTTGGGGACATTTGCGACTATGTCGCCACCGGCTTCATCATGCATTTTGAGGACATCCGCGTCTATGTCGCCACCGTCGCCGAGGCTTTCCCCAGCGTGGTCACCCCCGTCCTCGACAGACCTCTCATCCGCCTCGCCAACGGCCCGACCGTGGTGAGCGGTTGCGTCGAAGTCATGGTGGTGAACGCCCGCGAAAACCATCGCCTGCCCCAGGAGTGCCGAGCAGGAGGAGAGAGCTCCGCTCCTGAGCAGGAGCAAGATCCGCTCACTGCCTCCATCCAGCACTTGAGCGCTCCAGTCATCGTCGAGGCGGATCCAGCAGCTGCCGTGGCCGCACTCGAAGCTACGCGCCAAAAGCTCCTGGAGGAGGCCACCAAAGTTGCAGCTAACCAGCGCCGGCTAAACGCCACCGTGCATGAGTACAACGCTGCTCACGACTTCGTCAGGAAAATCCTGCACCGGGGACGCGACCTAGCGTCGGAACTGGACCACGCCGCCGATTCACATACAGGTGTAGCGTGACCCTTCTACATCACCCCGCCAAGAACATGAGAGTGGCCGAGGCGGCGGCCATGGAATTAAAACACCTCGAGGGCAAAGAGCTTCGTCGCCAACAGGAGCGCGTCCAGCTCCTCGTCGCCACCGCTAACAAGCAGCAAGCCGAGAGTGCCCCTAGCCAGATGGGAAACTCCCGAGACATCGTCGTTCGCAAAGGCGCGGACTAGACGGTGCACGTGGGGGGGGGGGGGGGGGGGAGCAAGCATCAGCAGGCGTCCTCCCCGGGAGGAGTCGGGCAAAATAGCCGCCCATGTGGCGAGTCTGGAAACCGTGGCCGCCACAACCAAGACGCCACTGCTTCCAGCGTAAGCCGCGCCCCGGCAGCAGGAGCCTCCATCCCGGAGGAAGGGTCAGACGCAAACAAGGACCCGCCTGCGTCACGTCTGAAGGGCCGGCTTGGCCCCCGAGAACCGGCTGACGCACGCGAGTGCATTGACCTCCTGGTGCAGTCGCGCACGCTGGAGGAGGAGAGTCCGGTTGGCCCGAAGTGTTTCGGTCCATGCATCCGGAACGAGCCGTTTCCAAAGGGTTTTTCGCTCCCAAGGGATACGCCAAAGTATAACGGCACAGTCAAGCCCGAGGATTGGTTGGTGGGTTACACTACCGCAGTGGGAATCGCCAACGAGAATCTCCGCTTGGCCGTCCACTACGCCCCCCTCATGCTCGTCGACTCGGCAAGAACATGGCTCAACAGCCTCCCCGACAACAGCATCAACGCCTGGCTAGACTTCTAAGAAGCGTTCATTCGCAACTTCACCGAAACATACAAGCGGCCGGGTCGACCTCGTGAGCTTGCCCTTTGCATACAAGGCAAGGATGAGTCCGACCGCGCCTACCTCACCCGGTGGACTAGCATGCACAACTCGTGCGAAGGGGTGCGCGAGCTATGCAATAGACTTCTTCACCAATGGTTGCCGGGACGACACCATGTTGAAGCATAAGCTCAGCCGTGTAGACCCGCAAACCATGGCCCATGTCATGGCCATCGCGGACAAGTACGCCATCGCCGACGCGGCTATGAAGAAGCCCATCCTGGTGGATGACCAAGGACAAATCGTCACGGACGAGCAAGTGGAACACCGCCAGCCGGGCGACCATCACCCCAGGCGGCACGGCCATGACAACCGTCACGGCAAGAGGAAAGACGGCCAGCCGGACAGCCGGTATGACGCCAAGAAAGTAGCTGCTGTGCATGAGGACCCGGCTGCAGGCGGCAGCCGGAGGTAGAGGCCAGACGACAGGCCGCCTCGACCCAAGGACACCATGGAGTCCATGCTCGATGGGCCGTGCAAGTTCCACAGCAGCGGCAACAAGCCTGCGAACCACACAACGCGCCAGTGCAGCTGGACGAAGAAGATGGCCGAAGCTGGTGGGCTCCCACCACCACCTCCACCGCCAGCTGGACGACGAGGACGGTTACCCACGACAAGTGGGCAATTACCACATCTTCCTTGCGGAGCCGGATACAAAGCACGCCAAGCGGAGGCGCGAGGCGGAGGTGAACACAATCGTCCCCCCATCCCCTAATATCTGCATTGGTCGAACCAGGCGATCACTTGGAGCAAGGAATATTAGCCGGATGTGCTACCAAGACCTGGTAGTTACGCACTGGTCGTCGACCCCATCATCATCTCCAAGAAGCACTCGTGCCGTTTCTCCCGCGTGCCGATCGACGTCGGCAGCAGCATCAATCTCCTGTACCGCAGCAGCCTCGAGCGGATCGGCATCAGTGAGTCCTTGTTGCAGCCCTCAAGCACTTCGTTCCATGGAGCAGTACCAGGCCCGTCGCACTCGCCAATCGGAAAGATCCGGCTGGACGTCATCTTCGGTAGCGAGAACAACTTTCGCCACGAACCAATCTGGTTCGAGGTCATGAACCTCTCCAGCGTACCACGCCATACTAGGGCGCCCAACCCTCACCAAGTTCATGGGAGTGCCGCACTACGCGTACCTCAAGATGAAGCTGCCAGGCCCAAAGGTTGTGATCACCGTCGACGGCTTCTACAAGCGTTCGATCGAGTGCACTTCAGACGGCTCCAAGCTAGCCGAAGCAATGATCATCACTGAGGAGAAGCGCGTCATAATGCAGAACATGGCGGCTCTACAGAAGGACATGCCAGCTGGAGAACCTAAGCCAGCTGGAGAATCACAGTTCAAGCCCTCGCAAGGCACATGGAAGATCCTGCTAAACGAGGAGGACCCAAGCAAGTTCGTCCTGGTCAGAGACGGCCTGGACAACAAATAGGAAAGTGCGCTCGTCGACTTCCTCCGTGAGAATTGGGACATTTTCGCATGGTGCCCAAAAGACATGCCAGGTGTCCCGGGGGAACTCGCCGAGCACTCTCTTCATGTTCGACCGGATGCGAAGCCGGTCAAACAATCTTTATGCTACTTCACAGAAGAAAAAAGAAGAACCATTGGTGAGGAGATCACGCGGCTGCTCGCAGCCGGCTTCATCATGGAAGTCTTCCACCCAGAATGGCTGGATAACCCAGTGCTGGTGCTGAAGAAGAACAAGACATGGAGTATGTGTGTTGATTACACCAGCCTCAACAAGGCATGCCCTAAGGATCCTTTTGCTCTACTGCGGATAGATCAAGTCATTGAATCCACCGCTGGATGTGATCTGTTGTATTTTCTGGATGCTTACTCGGGTCATCACCAGATTAAGCTCAATGTAACCGATCAAATAAATACATTGTTCATAACCCCGTATGGGGCTTACGGCTACACCACCATGCCCTTTGGTCTGAAAAACGCAGGATCAACCTACCAGCGCTGCATGCAGAAATGCCTGCAGATGCAGATCGGTAAAAACGTGCACGCCTACGTCGACGACGTCGTCATCAAGACTAAGGAGCTGCACACACTGCTCGAAGACCTAAAGGAGACATTCGACAACCTCCGCCGCTTCCAGATCAAGCTAACCCCGGAGAAGTGCGTATTCGGCGTCCCAGCCGGCAAGCTCATCGGTTTTCTCGTCTCCGATCAAGGAATCGAGGGGAACCCGGAGAAGATCGGAGCCATCGAGCGTATAGAGCTACCGCAAAGCCTGCGCGACGTACAGAAGTTCACCGGATGCCTGGCCTCCCTCAGCCGGTTCGTCAGCCGGCTGGGTGAGAAAGCCCTTCCCCTGTACCAACTCATGAAGAAGACGGACAAGTTCGTCTGGACAACTCAGGTGGACGAAGCTTTCCGGCACCTCAAGCACATGGTCACCTCGCCGCCTATTTTGGCGGCACCAGAAGCAAAGGAGCCAATGCTGATGTACATCGCTGCCACAAACAGAGTGGTCAGCGTGGTACTGGTAGTGGAAAGGCCAGAAGAGGGGAAGACCCAGCCGGTCCAGCGCCCCGTATACTACCTAAGCGAGGTACTGTCGCTATCCAAATAGAACTACCCCCACTACTAGAAGCTGGTGTATGGCGTGTACATGGCCGCCAAGAAACTCAAGCATTACTTCCAAGAGCACTCCATCAGGGTGGTGGCGCTGGCCCCGCTTGCAGAGATTATCGGCAACAAGGACTCCACCGGACGCGTGACAAAATGGGCCATCGAGCTTGCTGCGCACAACATCCAATATGAGGCAAGGATGGCAATCAAATCCCAGGCACTGGCCGACTTCATCGTCGACTGGGCAGAAACCCAGTACATGCCACTGGTCCCTGACTCAACGTACTGGAAGCTACACTTCGACAACTCCAAGATGCGAGGAGGACTTGGAGCCGGAATCATGATAACCTTGCCCAAAGGCGAGCGGCTGGAGTACGTCCTTCAGATCCACTTCAAGGCATCCAACAACGTCACCGAATATGAAGCGCTCATCCACGGGCTCAAGATGGCCAAGCAGATATGCATCCAGAGAATACTATGCTTCAGAGATTCAGACCTGGTGGTGTAGCAGGTCTCCGGTGAATGGGACGCAAGGGACACAAACATGGCACTCTATCATTTCTTTGTTCAGCAGCTGTGCGCCTGCTTCGAAGGATGCGAGTTCCACCATGTACCCAAAGCCAACAACGAAGCCGCTGACGCCTTGGCCAGGGTCGGCTCAACAAGATAGGCCATACCGCCTGGAGTCTCCCTTGAGCACCTACGCAAGCCTTCCATCACCCCGTCACCAGAATCCGACTCCATCGTACTCGACGTAGATCTAGGAACGGACGGTGCCGCGCTGCACCTGGGACTGCCGCGCCGCACCCGGGGACTGCCTCGCCGCACCCGGAGACCACTTCGCGTCAGCCCACAGTCGACATCAACAAGCTCCCACCCGACAAACCTCCCGACATTCTGTAGCCGGCCATCCGTGAGGAGATCAAGCTCATCATGCAGACGGTGTACACCATTCCGGAAACACCCGACTGGGCGAAGCCGTTCATCAACTTCTTGGCCAAGGACGAGCTCCCAACAGAGGAAGTGGCGGCACGACAAGTGCGGCGAAGAGCAAGCACATACACCATCATCAATAACGAGCTCTACAAGCGTAGCATTGGAGGCATTTACCAGCGATGTGTAAGCCAAGAGGAGGGAACCAATATCCTAGTGGACATACACCAGGGCGAGTGAGGCCACCACGCCTTGTCAAGAGAAATAGCAGCCAAAGCCCTCCGCCACGGTTTCTACTGGCTGGCAGCGCTAAAGGACGCTCAGGAGCTAGTCAAAGCATGCAACGACTGCCAGCGATTCAGCCAGCTGAAGCATACGCCGTCTGCGGCACTCAAGACAATACCAATCACCTGGCCATTCGCAATCCGGGGGTTGGACATGGTTGGGTCGTTCAAAACAGCTCGGTCCGGTATGACGCACCTGCTCATAGCCGTAGACAAGTTCACCAAGTGGATCGAGGCGAAGCCCATCAAGAAGCTGGATGGGGCAACAGTGATCAAGTTCTTCACGGACATCATCATCTGATTCGGCTACCCACACAACATCATCACAAACAATGGCACCAATTTCACCAAGGGGTTTTCGCTCGATTCTGCGGAGACAAGGGCATCCGTCTGGACCTGGCATCGGTCGCGCATCCAACAGTCAAATGGGCAGTGCGAGCACGCCAATGGACTGGTTCTCGCCGGAATCAAGCCAAGACTGATCGAGCTACTCATCAGATTATCTGGATGCTAGAAAGAGGAACTGCTAGCTGTGCTTTGGAGCCTGCACACCACCCCCAACCGCTCAATCGGCTTCACACCGTTCTTCCTTGTCTATGGGGAAAAGGCAGTTCTCCCCACGGACATCCAGTTCGACGCGCCCCGCAAACAACTCTACACGGAGCAGGAAGCCAAAGAAGCACGAGAGGACAACATGGACCTGCTCGAGGAAGTGCGAGAGTTAGCTCTACCAAGGTCAGCAATCTATCAGTAGGACCTATGCCGCTACCACGCCAGCCGGATCCGGCCTACTTCTTTTCACGAAGGAGATATGGTGCTACGCCTGGTCCAGAGCACAAAAGGAATGCACAAGCTGTCCCCACCATAGGAAGGCCCATTCATCGTCAGCCGGGCGCTGCACAACAATTCATATTATCTGATTGACACCTAGCAGCCGGCAAAGAACAAGGTAGATCGCTCAGACGAGGAGATGGAACGCCCATGGAATGCAAGCCTACTCCGCCCATTTTACACATGAACAAGACGTGTATGTATCTCACCTTTCATGTAATAAATGAACAAGCTTGGAAGCCTCGGCATAGTACCGAGGACTTTGTCCCAATTTCGTGCACCATATTCGCCTCCATACCGGATGGCCCGGACACCCATGATTTATACATACGGCATAGTATTGCACAAGGTGCCTAGAGCAAACTCTTCGTTCCGGCTTCAGACCGCAAGCCGGTTGTCGACCCGGCAAGAGCGAAAACTCAAAGTACATACTGCAAGAAAATGCCAACACAGAAAACAAGGGCACATGGGCGAACCGGTCATGCCTACACGAGCTAAGCCAACAACAATGAACCGAAGTATCGCGAGGCACGCCAGCTCATCTGCTCCTTCGGTTCTGGCTGCAGACCGCAACCCGGCTGGCAACCTGCAAGGGCAATGCTCGAAAGACCAATCCTCGCTGAGAAAAGGGGAGCCGCCAATGGCCTAACTCGAAAGGGCGCGTCTCCTTGTTCTTTTTCGTTCAGTCCTAACTATGAATGAGCGTATTGTCGTGGTATTGCCAACGAGTACGCCATGGAGGGGTCCTCATAGTGCGTGTTTAGAGACGTGGGGGAAGGCGGACGGTTGACGGGTACGAGGTAACACAGCTTACCTAGGTTCAGATCCCACAACGGTGGCGAAATCCTACTCCTGCTATAAATCACTATAATGGCAATACGCCGAGTTACAGGGATCGGTTCGCTGTGCGAGGTGACTAGAAAGTCTAAGTTATCGTGCCCTAAAGTCTCCCATAGGCCCGACTTATATAGTCGTCAGGTCCTAGGGTTACAGGGAAAAGTCCTAGCCAGACAGGTTACAGAGTCCTACACTGCCTACAATCAGTCTAGCATGTCGTGCACTCCAAGGCTCCGGGTATGTCGGTGACTCCTCCGTAGCCTTCCTTTATCCGGCATGGGCCTCCCTTCTGGATCCATCTAACTGGGCCACCCAGCAGGCCATAGGCCATGCTACCAACCGTGGGCCACCCGGGTTATCCGAATAGAGGACATGCTATGAGGATACCCATATAGCATATCCCCAACAGTAGCCCCCGGAGAACTCCGAGATCCTGCGCCGTCTTGCCTCTTCACTTTGAATGCTTCGTCTAGATGGATGTCGGCAAATCGTCAAGCAACATCTTGTAGTCCTCCCAAAGAACCCTGCAAGGTTTTCTCCGTCTTCAACTTGTAAGTCGGAGAATTGCTGAATCTTCTATCATACTCTTCCGTAGCCAGATTGGATCCGTCCATGACAGAATATTCCGATGTGATGGTTCACCTGCCAGTGATAGCTAGGGCGACGTAGACATAGGTCAGCAATGCCTCGTAACTCACACATGCAGAGAACGCAATCATGTCCGATTTTCCCGCGTGAGCGATACAAACCGTTGGCAGCGACGGTTGGCAACGTGGCAAAATTTCCGCGCACGCGCCCGCACACGTCGTCCACGCGTCAACCCTTTGATCATTCCGCACGAATCTTGATGGCGAAAGTTATAAATTATAACAACGATGGAAATTTTACTTTTCACCTCATTCCCCTCTGCATCTTCTTTCTCCAGCGAGCGCCTCCTCGAGCTCTCCGCTCACAGTGTGAAAAACACTAGCCCCTCGACCTTCCCCAGTCACCACCGCAATCCCTCCATGGCCAGTAGCAGTTTCGCCCCCTCCATGTCGGCTTCAGGCGATGCCGCGGCGAAGCCAGTGAGCTCTGTCGTCGTGCCTCCAGAGGGTCTGGTGATTCCCAGATCCGCGGTGGTCGAAGCCACCGGCGGTGACCATAACTCAGCGGCGATGGAGCTGCTAGAAGAGGAGTATGACTCCCACAAGGGCGACTGGTGCGGTTTGGATATTACGGACCGTGATATCAAAGAATTGATCATCGAGGGCTACCTCCCTGCGACGGAGGGGCTCGCCTGGCGGGCGGCGCCGGCCGGCGAGGTCACACCTTCTCCCCAAGCCGGAGAAAAGGTGTACCTCAAAGCACAACTGGTACGTGGAGTCTCCCTGCCCATCTCCAACTTCTTCCTAGCTGTCCTTAATCATTACCGAGTACAGCCTCATAACCTCTCCCCCAATAGCATCCTCGCGCTTAGCAACTATGCGGTGCTTTATGAGGGTTACTTAGGGATTAGGACTAGGCTAGATCTCTTTATATACTTTTTCACAGACAAGCGCGAAGTCGGAGCCGGCAAGGATGAGCTCAGGAATTGTGGTACCATTAGTTTTAAGATCCAGCCTGGCTGGCGCTTCCCCAACATTGTTGGCCACGAGTCCTGCAAGAACTGGCAACAGACGTACTTCTACGACCCAGATATCCCTCTGGCCGACCGAGAAGTAATGCACCCAGACTTCATCGATGGAGCTGCCGCGAAGCCTCGACATGGAGATCCCAGGACTCCCTTCCCTCCGACATCGACGCTTCCCGCGCTATAAGGCGGATAGAGTGGTTCGTAGATACGGGTCTGACCGGATTGGACCTAGCCATGTGCTGGTTCGTCAGGCGGATCCAGCCTCTGTAGCACCGCTTGAAGTTGATGCATGAGTATTCCAACGAGAGGAAGGATAGCCTCCGCATCTCCGAGGACAACTTCTCGAGCGACTCCGTCAAGCTCTGCCTCAAGGACATCGTCAAGGTTAAGGATAGGAAGCGTGGCTTCACCATCACCTACGATATGTTCGTAGAGAGCAAGTGCCCAAAGGTACCTGTTTATTTTCCGTGTATGACATATACTCCAGTTCTTCCATCTAGCCTTTACCATCTCATCTAACACGGTGGATTTTCACTTAATAGCTCAGCGACATAGATGAGGATAGCATGGCTCCCCAAATCTATGATCCAAAGATGAAGGAAGTCACCGTCATGTCCGACGACGAGGTCTCGTTGGCGCGAAAGCAGAAGAGCTCCACCTCTGACGCTGCCGACGGAGGCAAGAAGAAGAAGACGGAGGGTGGAGCCTCCAAGAAGACTACCGCCGCCCTGGAGGCGGAGAAAATAAAGGTTATCGGGATCCCCTTTGCCAAAGCACCCCCTCTTGTGTAAGCTTCTTCCTCTCCAACATTGTCCATTTTTTGTCTTATTTCTGTACTTATACATTTTGTACGTCTAAGGAAGAAAGCCACAACCAGTTTGAAGAAGACCTCCAAGACTTTGGGGGCTTCTAAAAACATTAAGGATATGTTGCATCATGACATGACTTCCCAGACATCTCCCGCCATCGCCCCTGTCACTCCCATCGTCAAACTTACGTCTGCTCCAACAAGCTCTCAAGCCAAAGAAGCATCTGGCCCTTCCGCCATGGAAGTGGACTTAGGTGCCTCCATGGAGCTTTCCGTTGTCGGCGAACAGGCAACGCAGGAAAGTGCCGCAAACCTAATGGCTGAAGCTCCGGCTAAGGATGCCATCGGTAGCGGTAAGGCGGTGGTGGAAGGTGGTACGTCTGCTGAAGGCGGCGCCTCCGCACCCAAGAAGACCATAGAGTTCCCGAAGGTAGTCTATCTGGTGCTTACGCCGGATAGCACTGCTCTGGTTCCTGGTGCGGTGCCGACATATCCAACGTGTGGCTTTGAGGAGCTTCTCCGGCAAGCAGAAATCTTGCATGGAAACAGCTTGTCCTTTGGCAAGTTGCTTGCTGAGAGTGCTACAAACCTCAAGATCATCGCACTTGTCAGTTTTATTTGCCTTTTGCTTTTCATATGAGTATCCCACTATAGCCCCTAAGGATTTAGACGGAAAACCATAGGTATTTGCATCTAAATTCTCTAAGAGTGACTAAGCTAGAAAACTTCTCACTGTAGCCCCCAAGCATATAGTTTAAATGAATTATTCCGACTAGATGCTTTCAGAGTAGCATACGTAGTGTTTATAAATTTCAATACTGTAGCCCCCAAGCTTCTAGTTGTAACTGAATTAGTTCTGACTAGATTCTTTAAAGAGAAACTAAGCATATGACTGAGTTAAAAACATTATATTGTAGCCCCCAAGCTTCTAATCGAAAACTGAATTAGTTCCGACTAGATGCTTAAAGAAAGACTAAGCATATTGCTAAGTTAAAAACTCTCGCTGTAGCCCCCGAGCTTCTAGGTGGAAATTCTCCGGCTAGATGCTCCAAGTAGACCAAACAACGTTTAACTTTCTTCTTCCACAGAATGAGAATGCTCGGAGGGGTGTCGCCAATGACAAGTACCAGAAGATGCACGCGGACTTGGAAGCTGAAAAGGGTAAAACTGCCTTCTTGAAGGAACAAATCTCTAAGAGCAAGCGTATATTTTTTCCTTTCTTTTTCGTATTCCGTCTTGGTCTTGTGCCAACATTCTCCGAGTACTCACTATGTACTGTTCTTTATCCGACTTGCAGAAACCATTTCCAAGGCTAAGGATATTGTTGAGCAATCCAAGCATATTCAACAGCTGTATAGCGAAAACAAGATCCTTAAACATGAGAGGAAGGACATGCTGAAGATGCATGAAGAATCAATGAAAGCCCTTCAAGACTCCTCTAGTGAGGAGATGAACCGCTTGAAGGAGGAAATCGCTATCTTAAAAGATCAGAAGAAAGCTGCCGATGAGCAAAATCAATGTCATCATGAAGCGTACAAGATCCTCCGACAAGAACGGACTCCATGGCGGAGACTCTCTAGTAAGTGATTCTCCGTCTTAGATTTCTGTAAGCTAGATACTCTGAACTTTTTGTGTTATTGGGCTCATGTGCTCCTTTGTCGGAAATTTTTAGCTCCTATGGGTTTAATCCGGTCGCCTCCTCCGCCAAAGGAATGCATGGTCCTTGCCGGCAACTTTATCAACACTGCCATTAAGCAGGCCAAGGAGATATCCAAGCCCCTCCATATTAATATCAAGGCATCAGACTCTATGGCGAAGTTCTCGGAGATCCTGTGCCGAGCCCCTGAGAGTATCGCAAGCTGGAAAGCTTCATGTGCACGGGACGGTGCAAGGATGGCGCTGTCCATGGTCAAGGCACATTACGAAAATGCCAACATCGACACGGTGACCTCCGGCATCCCCGACGTAGATGACGAAGGCCAAAAGATAAACCACGAATCTATCTTGGCGTCGCTCGCGGGTTATGACACCAGAGTCGCCGAGTTGGTCGACGTTAATTTCTTTGTGCCCATGAAAACCATCGATGGCGGCAACTAAAGCTCCTCTGAGTCCCTCAACACTGCCGAATTAGAGGAAGGTGACTCTCCTGCTGCTGACGATGCTGCTTCCAAGTCGCCTGCGCCAGAGGAATGAAAAACAATTTGTAATATTTGTTTCCTCTGTAATGTGTATGCAGAAAAACTATGTGTGTAACTTAAGGCGGAAAACAATGGTTGTTATTTCCTGCTACTCAAGAACTGGTTCCATCATGTATATATTTTTTTAAGCAAGTGCTGGCTTATCCATTACTCTGGTTCTTATGCTTGACCTTTTGTGAGTAGTAAAACTCGTTGTCGGAACCATGCGCTCAGGTCATGATGCCCAATGGCACCGTCAATAACCTAAGCACAAAATCGCCGATAATAAGTGCCGAAAGTCACTACTCCAGAATCCACATAAAAACGACAAAGGACGTGTAGACCAAAAAACTTAAGCTAACGCCCGTAGCCGGAATTTTCACAAGTGCAATCACAAAGCTTGTGCATAAAGTTTTTATACGATCCAAAAATGAACACTAAAGGAGGTAAAAGACTCAGAAATATGAGTGAACCAGAGAGCTTTATTTCATTGATCATATAATAGGTACACAATTAGATAAAAAATGCTAAGTGTAGAAAGGATGTAGCTATGCTATATTCCATGGCCGATCAAGCTCCGGTTAGTCATCATCCGGGTCACGTCGCTTACGCTTATGATCCTCTTTGGGTCTATCCTTCAGTTCATGATTGTCAACGAGGTAGTAAGACCCATTGAGCAGCGCCTTGCTTATGATGAACGGTCCTTCCCATGGCGGGGATAATTTGTGTGACTTCTTCTGCTTAAGTCGGAGCACCAGATCCCCGTCTTTAAACGAGCGATGCCGAACACGGCGACTATGGTAGCTGCGTAGCTTCTGCTGGTAGATGGCATATCTTTGAATGCCAAAACGCGCTCCTCCTCGAGAAGGTCCACATCTAGGCGTCTGGATTCTTCAGCATCATCTTCGTCGTAGGCATAAACTCTTGGTGCATCGTGAAAGATGTCGGAAGGCAGGATGGCTTCTGCTCCATATACGATGAAGTAAGGGGTGTAGCCGGTGGATCTGTTTGGTGTAGTTCGTAAACTCTATATCAGAGATGGCAATTCTTCTGCCCAGGCTCTAGCTGCTCTATGTAGCGGTGCCTCAAGACGTTGCTTGATTCCCTGCAGAATTAATCCATTGGCTCGCTCAACCTGACCATTGGACTATGGGTGTGCCACAGATTCAAGGTCAAGTCGGATGCCTTTGTTTCAACAATAAGCCTCCAGTTATCCGAGTGACAAGTTGCTGCCGTTGTCGGTGATTATGCTATGTGGGAGACCAAATCTCACCACTAGATCTCGGACAAACCTAAGGGCAGTTGCCCCATCGAGCTTTCTAATGTGTTTAGCTTCTATCCATTTTGTGAATTTATCAACTGCTACTAGCAGATGTGTAAACCCACATGGTGCCGTCTGCAACGGACCAACCATGTCCAGTCCCCAGACTGCAAACGGCCAAGTTATTGGTATTGTTTGCAGTTCTTTAGCAGGAACATGTGGTTGTCGGGCATAGTACTGGCATCCCATGCATGTCTCAAACAGCTTGTCGGCGTCCGCCTTCGCGGTCAGCCAGTAGAATCCTTGTCAGAAAGCTTTAGCAACCAACGATCAGGGAGCGGCGTGATGCCCGCAATCTCCGAGATGGATTTCACGGAGGATTTCAATACCTTCTTGCTGGGAAACACACTTAAGGTATACACCAGTAGTGCTTCTTTTGTAGAGCTGTCCATTGATTATGGTATAGCGCTTTGCTCGACGTACTATTTGCCGTCTTTCGACCTCGTCGTCGGGCAAAGTTCTGTGTTCGAGATACTCTATGAACGGTTTTGTCCAAGCCGGAGGGATCTTTTCCAACATGTGGACGAAAGAGTCTACTCTGTCCGGGTTGTTGATGTCTGCTCCCTTCACGGATGGTGTCCGTAGATGCTGCAGGAAAACTCCAGGCGGAATTCGTTTGCACCCTGATCCAAGCTTAGACAGCAGATCAGCCGCCTCGTTTTGCTCCCTAGGTACATACTTGACCTCATAGCCCAAGAAGCTCTTGGCTATCTCGTCCACTTCGTCTCGATATGCCGCCATCATAGGGTTCCGCGCATTCCAGGTGCCAGCCACCTGCTGGGCAACCAAGTCGGAATCTCCACAGCAAACTATGCGCTTGATGCCAATATCCTTGGCTACGCGTAATCCGTGAATGAGTGCTTCATACTCCGCCATGTTGTTCGTAGCCTCGAAGTGGATCTACAGAACGTAGTGTAGCTTGTCGCCAGTTGGTGACTATAGCAGTACACCAGCCCCCGAGCCGTTGAGCAACTTTGATCCGTCAAAGTGCATCACCCAGTATTCTGGCTCCTGCAATGGGGTAGCATCTGGCATCTCCATCCAATCTACGATAAAATCCGCGAAGGCTTGTGACTTGATAGCGTCGCGTCTCTTGTAGGTGATCTCGAAGGCAGCAAGTTCAATGCCCCACTTTGCGACCCTTCCTGTAGTGTCGCTGTTGTTGATAATGTCGGATAGTGGAGTCTTGCTCACCACTGTGATGGGATGCTCCTGGAAATAGTGCCCCAGCTTCTGAGAAGCAAGGAATACTCCGTAAGCTATCTTTTGGTAGTGCGGGTAACGTTGCTTGGACTCCGTCAAGACCTCGCTTACATAGTATACTGGTCATTGAACTCCGTGCTCATAGCCTGATTCCTTCCGCTGTACCAAGACGACGATGCTGATTACCCGGTTGGTGGCCGCCATGTAAATTAACATGGGCTCCCCAGGCTCGGGTGCTGCAAGGATAGGCGTTGAGGAAAGAATCTCCTTGAGCTGCTTCAATGCTACATCTGCTTCGTCCGTCCACGTGAATTTGTCTGCCTTCTTCAGCAACTTGTACAGCGGCAAAGCCTTCTCTCCAAGTCGGCTGGAACCGACTAACTGCTACAACACAACCTGTTAGCCGTTGTATGTCCTTTAAGCATGTCAGGCGGTTTATGTTTAAGATGGCCTTGATTTTCTCTGGGTTGACCTCGATTCCATGCTAGGAAACGATGAAGCCCAACAATTTGCCGGCTGGAACCCCGAAGACGCACTTCTTAGGGTTAAGCATCATGTTGTATTTCCGGAGATTATCAAAGGTTTCTTTTAAGTCGGAGATTAAGTCATTTGACTTTTTAGACATCACCGCTATATCGTCCACATATGCGTGATCGTTCCGACCAATTTGATCGTGTAGGAAATGTTGCATTGTCCGCTAGTACATAGCACATGCGTTTTTCAGCCCGAAGGGCATCGTGACATAGCAAAACGTGTCATAGGGTGTAGTGAACGAAGTGGCCAATTGGTCCGACTTCCTCATCTTGATCTGGTGGTATCCTGAGTATGCATCGAGAAAACACAAAAGTTTCGAGCCAGCCGTCGAGTCAATGACTTGGTCAATGCGAGGCAAAGCAAACAAATCTTTGGGGCATGCTTTGTTCAAGCCGGTGTAATCAACGCACATTCTTAATGCTTTGGTTCCCTTTTTGGGGACAAGTACAGGATTGGCCACCCATTGGGTGTGAAGGACTTCTCGGATAAAACTAGCCTTAAGTAACCTAGCTATATCTTTGCCTATGGCGTGTCTCTTCTCATCTCTAAAGCGTCGTAGAGGTTGCTTCACTGGTTTGCATTTTGGATCAATGTTCAAGCTGTGCTCGGCAAGTTCCCTAGGTACACCTTTCATCTTGGCAGGTTGCCAGGCAAAGATGTGCCTATTCTCACGGAGGAACTCGATGAGCACGCTTTCCTATTTGGGATCCAGGTTCGTCCCAATGGCGGTGATCTTGGAGGCATCGCCTACCACAAGTTCCACCGGTTTGGTCTCGATGGCGGCCTTGAATGCTGGGGCGGAGTTAGAAATCTGTTTCTTCGACGCGGGCATTTCCGAGGCATCGACCTTGCTCTGGATCTCCTTGAATTCTTCGCTGTAGAGGACAGCTTCCGCGTAGGCTGCTTCTCCAATCTCGCAGTCCCTTGCTTTGGTAAAGCTTCCGGATACGGTGATGATACCGTTTGGTCCGGGTATCTTGAGTTTGTTGTAGACGAAGCTTGGCTTGGCCATGAAGGTGTGGAATATGTCGCGGCCGAATATGATGTGGTACACCCTCTTGAAGGGGATCACCTCAAAGGTCATGCGCTCTTGGTGATAATTATTAACATCGCCAAAGGCTACCTGAAGTGTGATGCACCCAAGGGACCGAGCCTCCCGACCAGGAACTACGCCATGGAAGATGGTGTTGGTCCGCCTTAGGTTTGCCTCTGTCAAGTTCATCTTCTGCAGTGTATCCAGGTACATGATGTTGATGTTGCTTCCACTATCCACCATACATTTGGTGAACTCATTGCCGTCAATCAAAGGGTTGATGACCATGGCGTATTGGTTCTTTGTAGGGATGAGGTCTGGGTGATCCTTCCTGTCCCAAGTAATTGGAATCTCCGACCAGCGAAAGAACTGGGGAACTAGGGGTAGAGTAGCCATCAGTATCCTCATGGAGGTCTTTTGTTGTCGGACGATGGGGGTGCCAAGGAAAGTATGGAAAACTGCCTTCTTCTTCTCGAAGGGGTTCTTGCCTTTGCCGTCGCTCTTGGCGGCGTGCTTGGGGTCAATGTCCTCTTCCATGTCACTTGAATCTTTGGCCTCCTCCTCCTTCTTATTCCCCCTGCCCTTTCCTCGTGGTATGTTCTTCTGACTTTGCTTGTAGCCAAACTCCGTGTCCTCCTTGAGGTCGTTGACGAACTTGCAGTGGCGATTGGTGTGGGTGGCTTTGCCGTTGATATCGAGGTGTACGAGGCACGACATATCGCGGTACTCCTCGTAGGTTTGGGGAACACGGAGCACTTCCATGGTAGTTTCACTTCCTCGCTGCTGCCCACGTCCAGCTCCCCGTCCTCAGCCATGTTGTCCGCCATCACCTTGTCCTGCGAAGGTCATAGCGACCATTTTGGGAGTTTGCTTTTCTTCTGGTGCGGTTTTCCGTTTTGTGCTGCTGTTCCTCCGAGCTTGAGTTGGAACGGCCGTTGCCGGCAGAGAGCTGCGAGCATCGTTGTCGGCAGTTGCGAACTCACTGGCCAACTGAATCATCTGGTTCAAGTCTAGCTGATATTTGTCCTGCAAGCGCTTCAGCTTATGTCAGAGCAACGTACACCTTTCCAACCCATTGATGAAGGCATCCATGGCGGTCTGAGCGTGCACTCCTGCGCAGGAATTCTTCATATCCAGCCAGCGGGAGAGGTAGGCACGAGATGTCTCGTCTTTCTCTTGCACGCACCGCTGTAGATCGCCAACGGTACAGGGACGCTTGTACGTACCCTCAAATTTTTTGGTGAACGCTTCTTGCATGTCCAACCAATTGCAGATGGATCTCTCCGGCAAGTCATCAATCCATTGACGGGCCATGCCCGCCAACATTAATGGGAGGTACTTGACGGCGACGTTGGGGCTACCCCCGGCGATCTCCACCGTGTTACCGTAGTCCAGCAACCATGTGGCTGGCTTGGCGGTGCCTTCATAGGGCTTGATGGTCTTGTCAATCCGGAAACCTTTGGGGTAAGTTGCATGGATCTTGCCCAGGTATGGTCCTTCCCGGGCCTCATGGATCTTGTCTATCCGCGAACGTGCGTTGTATGGCTCCGGGCTTCTTTTCTTCTTGCCAACAGGGGATGGGCTGCGTGAACGATGTGGATCCCCTTCGCCATGGTGGCTGCTAGGTGGCGACAGAGGCGGAGGTGGCGGTGGGTTAGCCTTCTTGCTGTTACCCTCCTGTGACGCCTCATGCTTGTCGCGGTTGCTTGTCGGACGCGGAGGGTCATGGCGCGACCTGCTCTTGTGTCCCTGGTTGCGCTCTCCGTCATGACGGGTCCGCTCCGCATTATCGTGGATGACGATGCCGCTCTGCCTTGGTGGAGGCATATCTGTACAACGGTGAGCCTTGGTTTCTTCGCAATGTCGGGGGGAGCGGGGCGGTGGCAATGGGCAACGAGGTTGGGCTTTGCCTCCGTGGTCGGAGGATATGGGGATAACATCCTTCCTGTTGCGCGCATCCCTCCGTCTTTGTTCTGGTGAACCCGTCTGAGACCCGACATCAAGTGGAGATCTGTCCCTTGGCGGCTTATACTGACTAGACTGGCAAAACGCTAGGTCAGACTCAAGCCTCTGAGAGATGGACTTTTCCTGCTGTTTCACCGCCTTGGCCACTAGGTCATAGACCTGGTCCACCGCCTCAGGCGATCTATCCTGCTCCAGAAGGGTCTTAGCGACGGCGAGGTTGAGGAGAGAAGTGGGCATCACCTATCTGCCTTCACTGTCAATGTATGGCTTAGCTTGTGCCGTCTTCGGGGGAACCCATCCTAGGTTTCGCCGCACACCAGGATCGTTGATGACGCGAGCTGGAGCTTTCTTGGCCTTCTGCTGCTGCATCAGAGTCTTGTACTCGGCCTCCATTGCTCTAGCTTTCTCTATTGACTTCTGCGCGTTGGTCAGATCTCAATCTAGCTTTGCGCCTTGCTCCGCGATGGCATGTGCTTCCTCCAGCATCTGCTGGCGCTTCTCGTCAAGCTGCGTCACATTTCAGATATGAGCTACAGTCAATGGCTCGACGAGGAGATTGTCGTACATTACTCTATCAGCTGGAGTAACTTGGGCAGCAACAGACGTAGATGCCGGAGTCGGCGGGTTTGCGGTGTTTTTGTTGCTCGGTCTGGTGCCGAGTTCCCGCGGCTGTTGCGCTGGGTTAGGCGGAGGGGATATGACCTTTGCACGATCATTGTCGACAGCAACAGGAGGTCCCTTCCCTTTGTCTAGAGCTGTAGGCGGAGCTCGTCCGGGTTGATCTTCATCCATCACCGTCCCAATGGTGATGAACACCTCTCGGTACATGACGACGTTGTTGGCCTGCTCGTCGCGCGTGTACTCCTCCTCCATCTCTTGAATGGTGGAGTCTAGCTCCTCCTGGCTGAAATCTATCTCCTCCGAATCTGCACTAAAGTTGGCGTAGAGCGCGTCAATCACAGAGCCGGAGGGTGCCAGGGCTTCCTCGATGACGGGGGGTGGAGGTGCAATAGCAGCGACGATGACTGGAGGCGGTGGCGCAGCTGCGGCGATGGCGGCCGGAGGTGGTGGTGGCGGTGGCTGAATCGGAGGGGCTCCATTAATGAGCACGAGCGCTAACTGAGATGCCTCATCGGCCTCCGCGTAGTTGTTGACGGTGTTCACCATGCTTTCGAAGGTGAGATGTCCCGAAGCCTGTTGCCGCCTTAGAGAATGCCGGAGAAGCATACCGTGGTCCAGTCCTTCCACAAAGTGATACATGGCATCATCATTGGGGTAGTGTGCCAGATCGGCTCGTATACGGAGCCACCTGGCAAGGTAATCACGGGGGTTTTCGCCCTCTCTCTGAATGCAACACGCCAGATCGAAGATGGTTACCACGCCAACGAACTTGGATCTCTGTTGTCCAGATGCGCGGACGAAGCTGGCGGACTTGCAGTGATCTTCCACCATTATATCCTGCACATGGGCGATTTGGGTGGGGCTTGAATTTTTCCGATTTTCGCCGACAAACTCCGAGTAGAGATCTGACATCGATCCTTCCGCGAACGTATCCTGCCCGTAGGCGGTCCGTGCGGGTCTTGATGCTCCTCCGACTCCCAGGGAACTAGTGCCCGTGTCGGTTTCACCGATGAAGAGGTGGATGTCTCCGATGGGGACGATCGAGCATCGTGTAGGGTTCATCTTCGCCGGGATCCAGAACTCGTCGGGAGGGACGATCAGAACGTTTCCGGAGAAGAGAACATGACCGATGGCTACGGTCTCGCCGATTCCCGTGAAGATCTTGGTCCTCGCCCGCCGAAGAGCCTGAAGCGCCTCTTGCCCCACGGTGGGCACCAACTATCGTGGTATTGCCGATGAGTACTCCATGGAGGGGTCCTCACAGTGCGTGTTTAGAGACGTGGGGGAAGGTGGACGGTTGACAGGTACGAGGTAACACAGCTTACCCAGGTTCAGATTCCACAACGGTGGCGGAATCCTACTCCTGCTATAAATCACTATAATGGCAATACGCCGAGTTACAAGGATTGGTTCGCTGTGCGAGGTGACTAGAAAGTCTAAGTTGTCGTGCCCTAAAGGCTCCCATAGGCCCGAATTATATAGTCGTCAGGTCCTAGGGTTACAGGGAAAAGTCCTAGCCGGACAGGTTACAGAGTCCTACACTGCCTACAATCAGTCTAACATGTCTTGCACTCCAAGGCTCCGGGTATGTCGGTGACTCCTCTGTAGCCTTCCTTTATCCGGCATGGGCCTCCCTTCTGGATCCATCTAACTGGGCCGCCCAGCAGGCCATAGGCCATGCTACCAACCGTGGGCCACCCGGTTATCCGGATAGAGGACATGCTATGAGGATACCCATATAGCATATCCCCAACACGTATGTATAATGAAACTAACCCAAAGCAACGCTATGTTTCGCCCAACACAAGCCACAACTTGACAGGAAAATATGATGGAAAAGAGCTTTGACCCGGCTGGCTACCCCAGCCGGCCGGAACCTCGGGGACGACACCTAGTGGGCGCGCTCCCGCGCACCCATCAACCCAAGTCAAGGTGGCAAAGAGCTTTGACCCGGCTGGCTACCCCAGCCGGCCCGAACCTCGGGGACTAGACCTAGTGGGCGCGCTCCCGCGCACCCATCAACCCAAGTCAAGGTGGCAAAGAGCTTCGACCCGTCTGGCTACCCCAGCTGACCCAAACCTCGGGGACTACACCCAGTGGGCGCTCTCCCGCACACCCATCAACCCAAGTCAAGGTGGCAAAGAGCTTCGACCCGGCTGGCTACCCCAGCCGGCTCGAACCTCGAGGACTACACCTAGTGGGTGCGCTCTCGCACACCCATCAACCAAAGTCAAGGCGGCCAAGATCTCCTTCCCATCCGGCTCCCCAGCCAGAAAAAACCCCAAAGACCACAACTGATGGAGGCATAAATATAGAAGCACAAATGACAAACAAAAAGACAGAATGAGCTCAAGAACTGAAGGGGTGTCAAACCATAAAGCAGAACACGAAGGTTCCGCGCACAATTCAGAGTTTGATGACAAAGGTTAGACAAAGTGTAGCACCAACAAAAGGCCAGTTTCACAAATACACCCGACATTCCAGGGATCAAGTTTCTGGAGCCGGCGCAGCAGAGGGAGCATCAACACCAGGAGCAGGAGGCGGACTGGCAGGAGGGGCGCCAGCGTCGGCTGTAGGAACTTGGCTGGTGGAGGCAACGTCGATGGGATTCCAAGGCGCCGGGATCCAGTGAAATGGCAGCAGCTCGGTGGGGTCGCTAAAGTCGCGCTCCAGGTCCACGTAGGTGTCAATCTTCACCCTGCAGGACCGGATCACCGGAATGCTGTCACAGAGGCCCTCGTAGCTCGTCCCAAGACATAAACCACGAGTGAGCACACTGAGATCAGCCCCGGGTACCATGACTTCACCAGGGCCAGAGCCATTTCCACACAGCCTCAGGCCGCCCATTCCTTGTGGATCTCCAGCATGTCGATGCCGCGAGACAAGGCAACAACTAAGCTGGCGATGTCATGCAGATCACCTGCCTCCGACCAGATGTAGTGGAAGAGGTCATTGGCAACAACACAAATACCATTTCTCTCTTACGCCAGGACCTTAACCAGATCCAAGGCGGTAAGGTCGCGGCCAGCGTCCTCCGCAGGCAGCTTCTCCAGAGCCATCTCGGTCGACTCAGGGTAATGAACTGCAACCAAAGGTGGGAGTGAGTGGCAAGATTTGATTCAAGTAACAACGGTACGACGAGGGAAGAAAGCAGAAGAACTTACCGACGACCATCTCCGAGATGCTCTGGAGGTGCTGAGTCAGCTCCCCCTCCCGGGTGTAGAGAGTCTTGATCGTCTCCTCCTGTTGGGTGGAGATCGTCTCAAAATTCTTCAGCGCTTCCGCCCGGATGTCCGCTGTCTTCTTGCCCCTCTCCATGCTAACCTCAAGCTGATGCTTGCCCATGGCCAGTTGGTCAAACTATGCCTACCGCACCCTGTTCGATTCCTCCAGCCGGGCAACCTCAGCTTTGAGGCGCTCCACCTCCTTCTCCTTATCCAGGATCATGGCTGTAGGAGGATACCCGATGGTCAACCAAAAGCGGGAAAAGGGAGCCAATCGCCAAGATAGGTCGGAAGTAGAAATCTTACGGCCTAGATCCTGGGTGTTCTTCACCGACTCCAAAAACTCTCTCTGCGGCGAGCAAACGAGTAAGAGACGGAATAGAAAACCGGCTGAAAAAGCAAATCATGAAAAAATATAGTGGGGAGAGACATTTACCTCCATCCAGACAAATTTTTGGCCTCGCCAAGGCCCTTCTCCATTCCCTCAACCAGGTGGTGAACCTGGTTGGAGCGCGATGGGCGCCGCGCCCGAGAGCTGGGCGAGGATCGCACCCGGCGTCAGCACAGCTGGAGCTGGCCTCGAGCCGGTAACGACGACCTCATCATCATCAGTAGCCGCACCCGAAGGTGCGGCCACCACCAAATCCCTTCTAGCCGACGCAGAAGCACCCGGCTGCCCCCGCCCATTGTAGCCGCCTACACAACCGCAGCCTCCTCCATCACCTCCATGATGACGGGCCTGGGTGAACTGGCTGGAGCATCGCTCTAGGACGGGTTCACACCAGCCCCAGCACAAAGGAGGGGGGTCTCGGGGTCCTGTGCAGCCGCAAACAACTGCCCTAGCCGCAAGGACGCGGGCGCCTGATGCAGCAGCCCTGTGGTCGGGGAACCCTGAGGAGCCCTAGGCGAAGACGACGCGGCAGGCGCAACTGGCGCGGGTGCAACCGGTGAACTCACCACCTCCTCAACCACGGGAGGAGGGGGAGGAGAAACAACGACAGCGCCACCATCGCAAGCGACATCGCCTCGCTGCATAGAACAAAAATAAGAGAAAGCACCAACAGAACCACAAAACAACAAAGGAGATGCAAGTAGGACGCTAACCCGACGACGAATGGCAGAGCGGCGGCTTGGCACCGCCGACGCGTCCTTTTCTGTTCAACTGGAGCCGGCGCAGCAACAGGCGCCGTCCTCTTCCCCCGGGCTTTCGCCGCGGGTTTCTCTCGCCCGCCCTCCTCGTTGGTCGCATCGACTGCAACAAAAACAAAGTATTAAGCCACATCCCCATGGGCCAGGACGAAGGAAAGAGATGCAGCCGGCAACTTACCATGAGGATCCGAGGGGCCGTTGTCTGTCCGGACGGGAAACCCTTCGGGGTCCGTCTGGGGGTACTTCTTCAGCTTCCTGTCCGCCAAGAAGGATGGGAGAGTGAAGTCCCCATACCATCTTCGGCTAGCTGCACCGTGAACAACTACTCAAAAAGGGGAGCATAAGGCAACCAAGGAGAGCTAACAACAACGCAAGAAAAATGCAAGGGAACCAGAGAACAACTTACCCGGGGTGGCAGGCGGCCGTGATGATATGGCAGACAAGAGTACGCCAAGTCGCCTCCACACGGAACTTGGAGATCATGGAGATCCAGTTCCGCAGGTCCTGGTAGGGCACATCCTTCCGCGACGTCCTCGTTTGGTCATCGGCGGTCGATAGATGGCACATCTTGTGTGACCGCTTCTGCAGCGGAAGCACGCGACACTCCATCCATGATAGCGCGATGTCCCGGGCGGTGAGCCGCTCCGTCTCCACCATCACCTCCACCCGGGTGGCCATCCGGTCGAGGTCCGCCGCCGCGCCCATGCTCTTCATCGTCCAGCCCTTCTGCGTCGAAGGGACATTGACAAAGGGCGGGAGGCAGATCCAGTCCACCTCTGTGGCATTGCTCACATAAAAATATGAGTGCTGCCACAGCTTGAACCACGGCATCGGCGAAGAAGGCTTCAGATAGACGGTGTAGCAACCCGTCTGCGTCAGTGGTCCGTCCTTGACGGTGTTTTGGGTCTTGAAGTGGAAGAACTTGAGGAAGTTCGCCACCTCAGGCCACACCCCAAGGTAGGACTCGCAGGAGGCCGCATGGTGCGACAGCTATGCGATGGCGTTCACGCCAAGATGATGGAGCTGGAGGTCGAAGAAGACGAACAACTGGAGGAGGAAGGGGATGACGGGAAGGCCGAAGCCACGGGCGAAGTGAGCCAGGAAGACGACGTGCTCCCCTGGCTGAGGGTACGGCACCCGCTCCCCCTCCGGCGCAAGCCGATGCTTCACCAGCATTGACGAGGGAAGAAATCTCCCCCGCCGATACTTATAGACGAGGTCGTCAGTCACGAACGACCCGCACCAATCCCCGTGCTGCTCCGACAACATATCTATAGGAGGGGCGGCTGTGGTGAATGGTGCACGGTGGCTCCGGCGGCAGCAAGGAAAAGGGGCACAAGGAGCAAGGTGCGCTGGAGAGGAGGAGAAGATGAGCCGGAGGACGAAGATGTGTGAGCATCGTTCCTCCTACAGGGCTCTATTTATCCCTGCGGGGCGGTACCGTCGCCCCCTCAGCTCCCACACGATGCGTGGCCTCGAACAACCCCGACAGCACGACGTTACGGCTTCAGATCCTTTACGTCATCATAACCACCATAGAAGATCCACGAGCGTTAACGGGAGACGAGGCGTGCGCACTCGCCCTGATAAACCGCCACGACAGGTTGCGTGCGCAGTTGCCAAAACTGATGCAGCGACACGGAAGTTCAACTGATACGACGTGCGCCAGAGCAGTAATCATGGCTAACGTCATCACCAACATCATCAAGTTGACACTTCGTCTCTAGCTTCGCTAGTCGGTAACTGCCTTCGCTGTCTACACCCAGTGGGCGACCATCGATTCCGCAGCCGGTTAAATCCAGTCGGAAAGCAAAAGCAAAAGCTGTAGCCGGACACGGGCAACCAACTACATCGAGACGAAAAAAGAGCACGCAAGACCTTACCCACTAGCCAAGTCCATACGCGCTCGGGGACTAGTGTCAGGGGGATAACCCCCGGGTGGGGAAAGCCAGGCAAAAGTAGGCCGGCTCTAGAAGGAATAGGCCGCCTGGCCCTCAAGAAGACAACTCTAGCTTGTTGGCGAATACCACCTGACTGGGCTTATAGCTTTCCCGGCTGGCCCGTCTAGCCGGTAACCAGAAGAACCGGCCGGGTGGCTGCTTCCACCCCGCTCACCTCGGATTCGATGGAGAGCACGGAGGGGCTGACGCTCCTTGCGGGGTATGCCTCTAGCCCTCCTTCGTCATCAGGCAAGATGGCGTGCCTTCATGACCAGCGCTACCCGACGAAGATAAAGCAAAGTGGTCGGCTTACTGGCAAAAGCAGTCCAAATGACCGTTAAAGCAAGGTTGTCGCCCCAAAGGAAGCCCGGGTGATGGCTAAAGAAGAGGGTGAAGCTAAAATAAGGGCGGACTAGGTCATGGCCCACCGGCTGGGCCCTGCAGCCGGCCCTACCCAGTAAACCCTAGGGCCCGATTTGTAATCTGCCCCCAAACCACTATATAAGGGAGGGCAGAGCTGGGGTTCTAGGTAGGCAACCATAGAAGGATAGAAGTGCTAGCCAATAGTATTCATCTTCCTCTAGCTCTCGATAGTATCTAAGGAAACAACTCAAGGAGCATCTGTACTGGGCATTCGCCCCCTCATATAGTTCATCTTGCAGGAGTAGGGGTGTTACCTCTCCGAGAGGGCCCCAAACCTGGGTACGTCGCTGTGTTTGTAGTTCACCATGCCCAACCCGTTGCATGATCCACCGATTGCATCCGAGTGTCCCTTCTTAGCCATCCCCGATGGCACTGTCGTGTTCCACACCACAACAGAGATTTTCCCCTAAAAAGCCCTATCTATATCTTATTTTCCTATTTGAGTCCTAGAGACTTATATGTGGGGTACACCTATCAGACCAATAGGTGGAGCCCACCTATCGGTGCCACATGCCCCCATTATTCCTCCTCCCTCCCTCTCCCTCCCAACCTAACTCCACCCTCTCTCTCTCCACCAAAGTCGGTGCACGTCCCTTGCCTCCCCATGTTGGCGCCGCCGAGCCTCCTAACGCAGAGCCATGAGGCAGAAGTCCTCCTTTTGGTGCCGCCAGTGAGGCTCCCTGTGGCTAGAGGTGCACCACAATGTAGTGGCGGGAGATCTGCACGACGATGTTGGAGAGGTCCTCAAGGAGTAGAGGATGGCGGCGGCACCGCTAATCATCGAGGAAATGTGAGATGCAGGTAAAGCAAGGAGGACGCCCATGGTGGTGCAATACACGAGGAGGAAGCCAATGGTGTTGAGGTATCCTGTTGCCCGATCTCCTCCATGGCGCCATGTCGGGAAGGAACTAGGGGCTCGCGCACTCCATGGCCACCAACGATGGGGGTTTAGGTTTGGGGGATTTCCTAGTTCAGGAAAAGTGCAACCGCGAGGATTACGTCGATGGTGAAGAGGGAGTCATTGATTAGGATGTTGGAGACGGGATCAAGCTCGCTAGGGCGACTGCGTGATGATTGGGGGCTTCACAGAGGTTGCGTGGGTGTAACATCCCAAAAATACTAAACTTGGATCATCAAACTCTAATCATCAAATTTAAGGTTAACAAAAACTTTGCTAAATAAAAATATGAAAGCATACATGTGAGTAGGCATTTCATTTTGAATTCTTTTGAACCAACTTGTTTGTGTGTTCCTTTGCTTGAAAATGGATGCTTAGGTGAAATAAACATCATCTAAACAATTCCCAAACGTTTCTCAAAGACAAGTAAATCAAAACAAATAAAATAAGGGAATGGTCATTTTGACCAATTTAACTCCCATGCCTACTTTGGCTGTCTCAAACTTTCAGAACTTAACAGAAACTTTTCTGGATCTTTGCACCCCTTGATTGTACTCATAACAAGGTATCAAGGCCCACTTTGTGATCATCCAGAAACATTCAAATGCATAGTTTAAATGACAATTCAAAATTGAATATTTATCGTATGGGAAGATCCCACCTTTTCAAAAACCACTCAAACAAGCTCAACTTTCAAAACCCAAGCATCTGCAGACTCACCAGCACCAACCTAGCACACCCACCAAAAATCTTTTCAAAATTCAAAACTTGAATTCTTGCGGCCATTTCATCAAACACCTTGCAGATACAAATCAAACAAAATCCAAACACTATTGTGAGCAGTGATTCTTGCCTAACTTGTTTCCTCTCTAGCTCACAACCATCTCAGTAGATCATCTAGCAAGTTAAACCAAGCACTAGACTCACTGTAAGCTTGGCAATGCCATCAATGATGAACAGCCGAAGCTCACCATGCCACCCCAGTGTAGACAGCAAGCTAGGAGAGAAACTAGCCGTGCCAACCTTGTCTGGAAGATCACCCATGCCTCACCGCCCCCTTTTAACCAGCCCTGCCTCGAAGACACCGACCAGAGCACCCAGGAACGCCGTGCCCGTGCCTCTGTCAACCATGCCGAGCATGCACCAGAGCGCCACCCTCGACTGAAGCCCACAGACCGTGCGCCGCCCTCGCCGCGTGCATACATGATCGCCACCGACCTAGGAGACCGCCAGACATCCCCGTTCGCCGCCCCATGCCGCACAGCCATCGCTCGCCGTCAAAGACGCCGCCTCTGCCGCGCAGAGCATCGCACGTTCTAGACCAAACCGCACCGCCCCTACACGCGCATTAAAGCCGTAGAGCATCGCTAGGAGACCACCTATCGATTGTCACCACCGGCCATGCCTCTAGCAGCCCATAGCCATGTCGCCACCGTCGCCTGCCCGTCCCGTTCGGTCTCATCATCGCGACTATAAATAGAGGCCACCCCCAGCCGAATTAAGCACACCATCTCACTCCCCTCTCCTCACTGATCGTGCCACCCCGTTCTCGGAGCAAGGCGAGCAGCACTTCGCCGGAATTTCACCGGAGCCTGCCGCTGCTGGAGAAGAAGGGGGCCAGCGATTGGAGCCGCCCCAGGAGAAGCTGCCAGTACCAGGAGGTTCGCCGTCGTCGACATCGTCGTTCGCCCGCCTCGCCGACCCTTGCCTGAACCCCGGTGAGCCCCCAACGACCCCCACTGGCCGCGCTAGGTTTCTGTCTCGCCAGCGTTGCCCAACGTCGACGATGACCCTCAGCCGTTGGATTAGAACCAGATCGAATGCACCACATCGCCCCATACCGCTTCGCACCCCCTCGTCTCACTGACGCATGGGGACAACGACTTAACTAGCCCGCGTAAGCGCTGTGCTTAGCAGGCCGGCCCAGTATCACTTCCCACGCAGCCCAGTTATTTGAATTTAACCTTTTCCATTTTATTTCAAACACACTTCTGTACCCAATTTTTAAAATCAACCCAGGTCGATTCAGTGAACCAAATTGAATGAAACCAATTTTGTTAGAAAGGTCTGAAAATGCTGAATCCAAGCCCGTTGGATTCAAGTCATTTGGATCTGTAGATCATCCTTGGTAAAAATAACAAGGCAGAAGCTTTTCTGCATTCAAACATTTTTTAAATTTAAACCATAATAGATTTTGAGTTGATTCCAACTCTCAAAAATCACATTTAACCATACCTTTCAGAATATATAAAAATATATAGGTTTACTTACAGAAATAATGTTCAAGTAATAAAATAATGCTACATAGGCATTTCTAGTCACTTTATTTAATTAAATAAAAGGGTAAAACCTTATTAAATTGTGACACCACTTTAAATCACATTCCCATGGACTACAATATGTGGTGATGACATGTGTCAACATGATCCCATGTTTGGTTTGGAGAATATTAAATCTTAAGTAGTTTTTCAATGAGTAGAAATTACTTTTCTAAAAATAAAAGGATTTAAACCAAGTTTTAATCTTGTAATGTTAGTGATGATGCTAGATCATCTATAGGAATCTTTTGTGTGATGATTGCAAGTATTTAAGTATTATTTAGTGATTGTGTACCTCGTATTTATTCATAGACGCTAGTACCGACCAAGGATACGAGGAGGAAGGAGGATTCTACGAAGAAGAAGCCGAGGAGAACTTCAACCACTGCTCTGCACAAGGCAAGCTAACCCTTGCAAGATACTCTACTTTAGCAAGCCTAATGCTACTAGTTGAATGTGCAAGCTAACCCTTGCAAGATACTCTACTTTAGCAAGCCTAATGCTACTAATTGAATGTGCAAGCTAACCCTTGCAAGATACTCTACTTTAGCAAGCCTAATGCTACTAGTTGAATGTGCAAGCTAACACTTGCAATTTAGCAAGCTTATACTGATACTGTGCAAGCCAATACTTGCTTGTCACCATGCCAACTATATGCCTTAAGCATAGATGATCCTACCCACTTGATAAACCAATCCTAGTTTTACCTACAAGCTTTATACTTTATTTCTTTATCAAAGCTAGTACTTAGAGCTTACTTAAGTGAATTATAGATACTAGAAAGATATGTGAAGGTTGCATAAAGAGCATAAAATTTGGCCTAAGCTAGATAATCTTGATGTCATCCTAAGGCATGAGATTGAACTTAGTTGAAACTCCACTTGTTTACCACCCCTCATTAGTACTTACCCCCACTTGTAGATGCTAGTGCTAAGCATAAAACTTGATCAACTTTAGATGGGAATACTTGGTGGAGAAATGGTTATGAAAACCTTGGAATGATGGATCATTCTATTGAAATGTTTTGGACATGTGTTTCCGAACACCTGATGATTTTGGTGATGAAAATGTTAAGGCATGAGCCTTAGCCCTTTATAAAACTGATGGTTGTCTGGATGCGATACCATTCCAAATTTTATTGTACAACCACAATACCCGAGAATTGGGTAGGGCTTGACTGGAAACTTATATACCTTAGTATTAGTTTCCTCACGGCCAAGGTCTGAGCTGAGGCTACCTTGTGAAGATTGTCCACCTGTGAAGTACCCAAGATGACAGTTGGTCATGGTTGGGAGGTCAAACTCACAGGAGAGGTGCTTATACTAGGGCGTGTAATTGAAAGGTTAGGATTGATTATCCGCATACTGAGTATGGTGAATTCAGGATTTGTTTCTGACGGATGTATCGAATGTTGTGGTGAAAGTGTACAATCTCTGCAGAGTGTCAAACTATTCGAATAGCCGTGTCCGCGGTTATGGACAGTTGGAGTGGCCATACTGTTCCCCCGTCAGATGTTTTCAAAAGACTTGTGAAATGAATTGAGACTTTGACTTGACCACAACAGGGTTGTGATATGAAATACAAGTTCCCACTTAGGTGTTATAAAACTTCAACTAGCATTCGTTGCTTCTAAACTTAGTAGAGATAAATCTGGCTTTTGCAAAACAACCCTAGAGCCGAGTGTCCTATTATCAAAAACCCCTTTCACTTGTTAGCATTAGTTTGTGAGTACTTAAAGAGTACTCATGGCTTTGTCCCTGGCTATTCCCATGGCCAGACTATGAAGAGGGGTACCTGGAAGATGGACCCCAGGAAGGTTACGACAACTAGGATCATCTCCCATCGTCAGCATTGCCTATGACCCCGAAGATGGAGCTTCACCTACGCTACCGTTATTATTACGTATTCCGCTGCTTGAAGTTGTATTAAGAACTGGATCATGAGATCCCTATTTGTGTAAGAACTTATATATGGTTTGTAATGGATGATGTACTGTGGTATCCATTTCTGTTATGTCTCGTAAAAATGGTAATCCTGTGATTGCGAGGTATGGCATAACAGGCATCTGGGATTAAAAATCCGGGTGTTGACAGTGGGCGAAGGACGAGACGACCATGGCAGCGTGGGGACCTGGGACCACGCTAGGATCTTATACTTCACGAGGAGTACGGTATGGCAGCAAGATTCCAGGATGGTCAGCCCCAGAGCTAGGCCGGTGGTCCATTTTGGTCATGGGAAGGTCGGCATAGCATTGCCGTGAGGGCTCGGGCCAGGTTTGGGTGATGTGGGGAGAGGAAAGAAATGGGATTTTTTTAAAAGAAAAATGGAGGGTTTTTTGCAAAACGGAATCACTACAGATGTGGAATGACTGTTAAGATTTTAAAAACCATTACTCAATTATATTTCAGGTTCGGGGTGAATATAATTAAGTAAGTTGATGCATGCAATTGATAAAGTGATTTTTTCTTGACAAATTTGGGTCTAAATACTAGTATATCGATTAACAAGAAAATATGCTTGATTTATATGTAGCCTTATTTCATTTCCGAATTTGCGTGCGAGTGATACGTCGGAAACGTATTTATAATTTTTGATGCTCCATGCTTGTTTAGTATCTACTTTGCTTTGCTCTGTCTACACTTTGAGGTGTTTTTATATATTTACTGGAACTAACCTATTAACAAGTTGCCATAGTGCGAGTTGCCTTTTTTCTGTGTTTGGTTCCAGAAAGGCGGAAATCAATATTCTCGGAATTGGACGGGACAAAAGCCAAACTCAATATTTTACCGTGGGGGACACGAATCCAGAAGACAAGACGGAGAAGCAAACAAGAGCGGCCAGACCCCCCTAGGCACGGGTGGGCCCACCCCACGCCTGGGTAGGGTGTGGGGGCCCTGGTCGCCTCCCAGCCTCGCCTCTTCGCCTATAAGAAGCCCCCGATGCAGAAACCCTGGGTACCCGATAAAAACTCCACGAAACCGTCTGTAGCCGCCGCCACCATCGTCCCTGGATCGGGGGGAGGGGGTCTGAAGTTCTTCTCGGCACCCTGCCGGAGGGGAGATCACCCCGGAGGCCTTCTCTCCGGTATGATGCGTGAGTGGTTCAACCTTGGACTATGGGTCCATGTAGTATCTAGATGGTTGTATCTCCTCCTTTGTGCTTTCATGTATAGATCTTGTGAGCTCCGTTCATGATCAAGATCTAATCTATTTGTAATCATGCATGTTGTGTTTGCGGGGATCCGATGGATATTGAGATTACTATGTCAGATTGATTAATGGTTTTGTCTTTATGATTCTATCATGTCTGTGTTGTTTGTGATCTTGCATGCTCTCCGTTGTTAGTATCTATCTTGGCCAAGTAGTTGCTAGTGACTCCAAGAGGGAGTATTTATGTTCGATAGTGGGTTCATGCCTCTAGTTTCCAAGGGAAGTGACAGAAATCTCTTCGGTTGTAGATGTGTTGTTGCTACTAGGGAGAAAACAACGGTCTCTTATTCATAGAACAAGTGGATTGTTTACCTTACACACTTTGCTTAAAGCAGTTGTCTGTTGCTTGCAACTTAATACTGGAGGGGGTTCGAATGATAACCTGAAGGTGGACTTCTAGTCATAGATGCAGTTGGATGGCGGTCTATGTATATTGTTGTATTGCCCAATCGAATCTCATAGGATCTTTTGTCTGGTATTGCATTGTTATGCCTTGCTCAGTTCCTGTCAATTGTCTTGCTATAATTTGTTTACCCTTCATGCCATGTTGTTTATCTAAGGAGAGCACTTCTAGTGAACTATGGACCCCGGTCCAATCTTTACCATTGATACATCTTCCACTATTACTTGTTTAGTTGCTATAAACCATTACCTTCCACACCATACGTTTAATCCTTTGTTACAGCAAACCGGTGAGCTTGACAACCTCACTGATTCATTGGGGCAAAGTCTTGAGTTTGTGTTGTGCAGATTTCCATGTTGCTTGCAACACCTTTGACATTCTTCCTTCCTCTTACTGGTTCGATAACCTCAGTTTCTTACTGAGGGAAAATTTCTTGTTGTGCTCATCAAACCTTCCTCTTAGGGTTTCCAACGAAGCGTCCCACGATAGTGCTGTGCGTCATCAGCGAGCAGTGGTCGGACCAACTCAACTAGAAGAGTCAGTCGTTACGAGAAATTATCTAAGACTAATGGCTAACCGGCTTACACCCACACACTGAATCCTTATCCCTTGCTTCGATTGGAGGTGTTTGGTGTTTGTTCTGCCAAGGGGGAAGTCAGATTTGTGTAACCACTTAGATAGAAAAAATCATGCTTTTATTTGATAATGTGATCCTAGAGTGATTATTATTGTTTGATATATTAAAGAATTCATGCTTGGAACATCAATATATTTTGCTCTACCGATTCTTTCCACAAGTCAACAGAGATATTCACGAATTTAATGGTGGTAGTTATACTTGGTTCAGTATTGATGGTTCACACAACTACGAAATTTTAGTGGAGCAAAATATTGTTCCTTGCTGAACTTGTAACCTCGTTCCCATTTTCACATTTGAAACATAATTAGCTTACTATATTTATCTTTGATGTCGGATTGTTTGTCTTACTTGACATGGAAGATTGGTTGTGTGTATGTGTTGATGTAATGTTCAGTATTCTGACAGTATGATAAGATAGCTAAGGCATTTATGGTTATTTTCGTTTGAAATGGTCCAGTTTTTATACGTTTATATCCCTTCTACTTCTCCTTGTTGTCCGTCCAAATGGTAAAAACTATTTTCCTAGGGTGGAGGAGGATCCCGTGTGGGCAGGAAATTCCCCGTGTGGGTTTACTGCCCAAGGTTTCAGATCCACAACAACCAATTTTTCCCTAAGTCAAAACCCCTCAAATCCCTTCCAATCCACTCTGATCAAAAAAATAAATAAACAAATGAAATATATTAATATCATAAAGATACCAATTACACTCGGTCTCTAGAATTACGCAATGCCCTAATGGCAACACAGATGCACGTAGCCAAAATAAATAAATAAAGAAGAATTACCAAAAAAAAGTCCCCCTACAGGGATCTATCTTTAGTGATCTATCTCTTGTAATAGTAAACCAAACAGCATGAAAAAATCATCAGAAATCTAACTTTTCCAAAAACGATGCCTCCAAGAAGAAAAAGATGCGTAAGCATCGTCGTCAACCAATCATAGATTATACGTTTTCACCCTGAAGAAAAACTCGTGCTCTCGAAACAATGCCTTCAATAAGGCTATTGCTATGCATAACCAATTAAGACCAGACCTCGAGTTTTCATCCTGAAAGCTTAGATCTCGGCTTCAATGATATTCTCTACACATAGACTTCACCATGGAACTAAAGACATGTTCCACGATGGTAACAGACTGCAGAACTTTGACTGAATCCCATCTGATCCAAATGGTCGGAAAAAACATGGTAAGAAAACCAAATGGTTAGAAAAAAAACGGTTGCACACGATCGAATTCCATCCAATCCGGAAATCTCCAAGTACGATTCGTCCAATGGAGTTCGTCGGTGGAGCCATCTGGGACTCAACACTCCGATAAGATCAATGAAGATAGACATCAAGCAGATCCACGTATTGATGTGAGAGAAACACTAGGACCACCGCCTTTATTAGAACCAAGCCGGCAACCCCCAAGCCATCGCCTGCTGGCCTCCACCAGGACCGGCCACCCAAACCCCACCAGTAGCCCGAAGGCACGGCCGGCGGGAAAGGCAACCCACGCCGCCCGCCATGGCCTCATGACTTTGAGCATGCTGGAGGTGAGACACCACCACACCGTCGATGTAGAGCCACGTGACAACGCCGCGCAGGGACGGAGCCAGCTTCTCACCTCGACGGGGGCAAAATGTACATGAGAGGGTTAGACTTGAACAAATCATTGCCAAATTGCAGTTTTAGTGACTACGATCCTTTAGAAATTTTCAACCATGGGGGTGGCTAAGCCTCCCTCGTCCCCCTTGTCTCCATCCCTGGCGCCGCGCCATGCGTCGCGTCCCGGTTGGCAAACACGACCCCCACCGCCATCTGCCGGGGAGGTCCAACACCGTCTTCCTGGGCCGCCGCCCCGGTTCCCAACCTTCGTCGTCATGAGCGCGTCGTTCGGAACGATGCACCGACGCGACCGAAGGGCTCCCCACAGGAGGAGACCATCTTGCCGTCGACCGAAGGCCTTTGATCGCCGGCATCCTCCTACGAGAGCAGAGGAGAGCGACGCAGGCATTGGACCAACTGTCCGGCTTTTGTTTCTAGAGATACTCCCACCGTTTCAGGGCTTAAGGCGTCCTCGTTTTGCGTGTTTTTTCTTTGACCAAGAATTACTCTAAATACATAAAGAGTTTTGGTATAAAACTAGTATCACTGAAAAGTATTTTTCAATACGAATCCAACGGTACTAATTATGTACAATATAATCAAGATTTTGTTGCTCAATTTCTTTGATCAAACTTTGCTTTAGAAAGCGTGTGCGCCTTAAGCCTACAAACGAAGGTAGTACACAGCGACAAGTGTTTTAAGAGCCCCTATATACCGTACCACTCTAGTTCACTGGTGGAGTGGATTAAGGAAGAAGCCCTAAAGTAGCATAAGTTACCTAATTGTCCGCAACTAGTACAATATAAGATGCACGCATCGAAGATTCCAATCAGTAGACAGGAGCCATGTGCGCGTAGTAGTTACGTTGACGACGACGACGAAGCGAAGGCAGCGGGACGATCACTATCGAGATCCGTATGGTTTTCTCAACCAAGCGATTTGCTTTTCGCGGATACGGCCGGCCGAGTCGCCGTCGCCTTCGCCGATTGTCACCGCACCAGCGCGCGGGTGTGTGCTCGGGCCATTAGCCTCCTTCTCTTTTTCTTCTTAACATTAACACACGCACTCGCTCACGCCCGATCCCTTTCTCGGCGTAAAGACGTCGGCTTTTCCGTATACTCGTTAAATTATTGGCAGTTTAGGCGCGCCTGATTGGGTCGCCTACTTGCCTCCCCTGGAGGACTCGACACCGACTGGATTGATTGCTTGGTGTGGATAAGGCTCGAATCTCTCTCTCCTCCCTTCGCTGGCTAGCTACAGGGCAGCCAGTTATGGGCGAGTCTACATGTTGCATCTGTCCAAGATACACAGTGCGATACGATAGACCAGGTAAAACAATCGCATGCTGATTTTTCAGACTGCAAAAACACTTCGCGAAGCCTAATGCATGCCATGTATATATCCTCACTTCCTATATACCCACAGAGAAAAAAGAGAGGGAAAAAAAACACCTATTGACCATATCTAATGGCGACCCAGAAAAAAAAGTTAATGGAGAACCAATCCTTAGTTGGATGGTTAGAAGGGAAGTTGTACCTTCGGCCCACCAGAGTTCAAACCCCAGGTTTAATGCTTTGGTGTCTTATAAAGACGAAATATTCTTTTAGTGGGAGGCGACGTTTTCGTCGATAGCGAGGCGTCTGCGGTAACTTCGTCAATCTCAAAACCCGCCGGCTTAGTCTCTCGGAGGTGCTCATAGGGATAGGATGGTGTTCATAGGAGTGAGTGTATGTACGCATTGCGAACGTCTGCGTTTGTACTGTGTTTTTCAAAAAAAAGTCAATGCTAATTAGCTTACATATGCGAAAATTAACATATGCAAGTTGCGTCCAACAATAATTCTAGCGTCCAAGTCACCAGGGTGATGCACACCAACTTTGGCACGCATGCATTCCTAAAGGCAGCTCACGTAGGTACGCCGGAGTTTTGGGCGATTAAAACTCCACGAGATCGCCACGCACTAGCTAGTATACAAGCTACGCTAAACAGGACAACGCGAGCGATCTGGATGATTCGGAGTACGTGGGGGGAGAGAGAGAGGCCATTAGGGATTAGAGAGGACCCTTTGTACTGATCAAGGGGCGCTCTTGATTGGTGATTAATTACTAGTAGTAGTAGATGCGGCACCACCGTCAAATCATGGTGGTGCCGGGCAGCCGTTTTGTTTAGAATTTGTGGGGGTGCTCGTCGTCGCCGTCGCGCTTCGCTTTGCGGGTTGCCGCGTGACGACCCTGCCTGCCGGTATATGGTGCTCTCGGGAGGGACGGGTGTCGCATGTACGGAGATCGATCCACCGGTCTTGAGGAAAAACTTCAGGGTTGGGGGTTAGCAGCTAGCAGTAATTGAGCCTAGTATGTCGAATCGAAGAAACTACTGAAACAAACACGAATATTAGGGTGATCCTAGTGTAAGAATTATAAGGCCTTTCATAATGGGAGATTCTTGGCGCGGTATTATAGGCAAATTGCTTATGTGGCGCTATAATTAATGAGGAGAGATGGTGATATTGTATCTTAGCTAAGATACAAGCTTGCACCATAGGCAAAAAAGAATGGCTAGCCCAATAGCATGCCCACAAATCATCAAAATCATTAAATATAGAGACGACACCTAAGATACAATTCATTGGAAGGGTGGTCTCTTAAGTATTTATTTTGCCTATGATAACGTGTTAAGAAACACTCTATTGTGGAAGGCCTAAGGTGTATCATGCATATTAACTTCGCAAAAATCTGATGTGACATCACAATTAATGAAGAGAGAGGCGGTTAGAGTATCATAGGTAGATATTGTATCATAGCACGTAAAACTAGAAATCATAATGGTAAGTAAATTTTATACACACATTTTACATAGAGATTCTATAAATCAATAAATATACCACTACTATGATACTAGTACATGATATAATGCACTAGAGACATACTATCATACACTAGTATCATATGCATGATACTACTATTATGATACTCTCACTATGGATCGTATATTCATTCTGTATATATTTGGTCACTACTTGCCCCCTCCCCCGCGTCGCCTCCTCTGGCGGCACAGGGAACCCTAGCCGTCGCCGGCCCTAGGGTCCTTCCCTCTTCTCCCCCCCCCCCCCCCCGCATCGCCGCCGCCAGAGGGATTGCCGGCAAAGCCGCGCATGCCCAGGGAAGGTGGCGGCGGGGAAGTTTCCCCTCCCGGTGTCCATGGCTCCAAGATCTCTATTGGCGTTGCAAGACGGCTGCGGTGGCCATGCTGCGGGTGTGGGGCACGCGACGGCGCGTGGCTGCGGGCGCGGCGGTGCTCTGGCGTGGTGGAGGCGTGTGCTGCCGGCACGCGGAGGTTCTGGAGGCGTGGCGGCTGTCGGTGGTGGGAAGGCCCTATCTGGGCTCGGTTTTGGGCCTGGAGGGCCACGGCGGCGCGATGGCGCGTGGAGGGCCAGTTTGGGGCAGTGGCAGGTGCTGCAACGCAGAAGGTGCTGCGGGTGGTTCCTGCGGAGGTGATTGGGAGATGAATGGCTCCGGTGTTGCATCCTCTCGCCCTCTGCGAGAGATGAATGGCGTCGTGTGTTGCATCCTCCTTGTCATCTGGTTTGAGGCTGGGCGGAAGATGGCGTGGTGTGGAAGATGGTGGTGGTCGTGGTCTTTGATAATGCTCGTGGTGGCGGCTGCCCGGGCTCTCTTCTTTCTCCCGGGCAGCGGTGATGATCCGGACGACGGCTTTCGTCGCGGCGACGGGGAGCCTAGGCGTGGCGGCGTGCGGGATGCTAGGTCGGGCTGCTCCTTTTTGAGGCTTCGGCGTCGGACGTCATGACGTGGTTGGGTGTGGTGGTTCGGCCGGTCCTTGCGAGGCGGGTGCGTGGTTTGCGACTCATTGCTGGGTGAAAGCCTTGTCCTGACGGCTGGCTAGGACCGACGACGACGCTTTTTGGCGCCGCATGCTTCTTGAAGCCGTCGTCGAAGCGGTGTGCTCGCTCCTCCGCCCGGGTTCTCCGGGGGAAACCCTTGATCCCTTGCGGCTTCGGGCGAGTGCGGCGCTCTTGCGGTGTTTTGCTTCTTGGGGCCTCGCTTTGGATGTTCCGCCAGCTGGAGGGACCTGTGAAGGGTTTCGCGGCATAGTAAATCAAAATTTTCTACGGATGCGAACAGAGGGAAAGCCAAGATCTAATCTAGGAGATGCAAACAACGAGAGAGATTGGATTAGATCTTCATACCCTTGAAGATTCGCACAGCGGAACGTTCGTCGGAACGTGGGTGATGTAGTCGTACTCGCTTCTCCTCCTCGCAATCCGATCCGATCTAGCACCACAAGTGGCGGTGCCTCCGTGAGATGCACACGTGCAGCACCTCGACGTCTCCTCCTTCCTCGGACCAGCAAGTATGGTGGAGAGATAGATTGGATCTACAACACGATGGCGTGGTGTATATGGTGGAGAATTTCTGCAGCAGGGCTTCGCCTACAAACAGTCGGGAGGGAGAGAGGAAGGGCAGCAGGCAGACTAGGGTTTGGAGGGAAGGTGTAGGGGGGAGGGGGCGCCCCAGCCCTCTTTATATAGAGGGGGGCGGCCAGCCCTTGCCCCTCCTCCAAGCCTTGGGCCGGCGGCCAAGGGAGGAAGGAGTGGGGGGCATGGACTCTCCCCCTTCTAGAAACCCTATCCTGAGTTTAAACTCTCTTGGGCCGGCTGGGCCCTATGGGGCCTTGTGCCCCTGGCCCAATGCGGCCAGGACACTCCCTCATAGGCCCATGCCCCCTCCCGGAAGGTGGGGCCACGTTGGTCCCCTTCCGGAAGGTTCTAGAAGCTTCCGGTACAATACTGATTAACCCGGAACAATTCCGAACTCCAAAAACTGCACTGCCTTATATGAATCTTATTCTCCGGACCACTCCGGAACCTCTCGTGATGTCCCGGATCCCATCCGAGACTCCGAACCAAAACTCATAAACCAATTATCCAATCTATCCTAGCGTCGAGACACGTTAAGTGTGTGACCCTGCGGGTTCGAGAATATGCAGACATGATCTTCTATCAATAATCAACAGCGGGGTCTGGGCACCCATATTGACTCCCACACATTCATCGATGATCATATCGGATGAACCACGATGCCAGGATTCAATCAATCCCATATATATATTCCCTTCGTCTCGCGATATTTTACTTGCCCGAGATTCGATCGTCGGTACCGTCATACCTAGTTCAATCTCGTTCACAGCAAGTACTTTACTCGTTCCGTAATCCGATATCACTTTGTGATTAACTCCTTAACCACATGCTTGCAAGCGGTGTTGATATCGATTACCGAGTGGGCCCGAAGTATATCTCTCCGACTTGGGAGGGACAAATCCCATCTCGATACATACAACCCAACAGATACTTTCCGATCACCTGAGAGACACCTTTATGATCACCCTCTCATAGGATGCCGTTTGATGACCTCAAAGCTTTCTTCCGATACCAGGGAGTTGTATTATCTCATGGTCTAAGGAATACAATATTTGACATAAGAAAAGCTTCGCAAAGACGAACACGATTGACACGATCTAATTGCTTCGCTTAGTTTGGGTCTGTCCATCATATCATTCTCTAATGATATGATCTCATTATCAATTGACAACTCATGTCTATGGTTAGGAAACCTTAACCATCATTGATCAATGAGCTAGTCCATAGAGGCGTACTAGGGACACGGTGTTGTTCACAAACCACACAAGTATTAAAGTTTCCGCTTAATACAATTCTAGCATAGAATATAAACTTTATCATGAACAAGAATTATAATAATAACATCTTTATTATTGCCTCTAGGGCATAATTCCAACAGTCTCCCACTTGCACTAGAGTCAATAATCTAGTTTACATCTGGTAACAATCTCACACCCATGGCACTAAGGTGTTGATCATGTTTTACACGTGGAAGACGTTTAGTCAATGGATCTGCGACATTCAGATCTGTATGTACTTTGCTAATCTTCAGATCTCCATCTGCTATATAATCTCGGATTATATGAAACTTGCGGTTGATATGCTTGGTCTTTGGATGATATCTTGGTTCCTTAGCGAGTGCTATGGCGCCAGTGTTGTCACACAATATCTCCAGTGGGTCCAATGCACTTGGAACCACGCCAGGCTCAGTGATGAAGTTCCTGATCCAAACTCCTTCACTTGACGCTTCTGCAGCAGCCATGTATTCCGCTTCTACTGTAGATCCCGTGATCACGCTTTGCTTGCAGCTTCTCCAGCTCACAGCTCCTCCATTCAAAATATACACGTATCCTGTCTGAGATTTAGAATCATCCTTGTCGGTGTCAAAACTAGCGTCGACGTAACCTTTTATGACAAGCTGTTCATCACCCCTATAGACTAAGAACATTTCTTTAGTCCTATTTAGGTACTTTAGGATGTTCTTCACGGCTGTCCAGTGTTCCACTCCTGGATCACTTTGATATCTGCTCGTCAAACTAAGAGCATTGGACACATCCAGTCTAGTACACAACATGGCATACATGATGGAACCTATGGCCGAGGCATAAGACACTTTGCTCATAGCTTCCCTATCATTTACCGTAGCTGGACACTGAGCCTTGCTCAATATCTTACCTGACAACATAGGCACTGAACCTTTCTTTGCCTTATCCATTCTGAACCTTTTCAGAACTTTGTCTAGGTATGTACTCTGGCTTAAAGCTATCAGGCGTCTTTGTCTATCTCTATAGATTTTGATGCCCAATATATAAGTAGCTTCACCTAGGTCTTTCATTGAAAAACACTTGTTCAAATAATTCTTCACATCGTTAAGCATGTTGATGTCATTTCCAATAATCAATATGTCATCCACATATAGTACCAGAAACGTCACCGAGCTCCCACTTACTTTCTTGTAGATACAAGCTTCGTGGCAATTTGGAACAAATCCAAAGCTCTTGATCACTTGATCAAAATGAAGGTTCCAACTCCAAGATGCTTGCTTCAGTCCATAAATGGAACGCTGAAGTTTGCATACTTTATCAGCATCCTTAGGATCGACAAAACCTTCGGGTTGCATCATATACAACTCTTCATCAATGTTTCCATTGAGGAACGCAGTCTTGACATCCATCTGCCATATTTCATAATCATGAAACGCAGCAATTGCTAATAAAATCCGAATGGACTTAAACATCGCTACGGGAGAGAAAGTCTCATCATAGTCAACACCTTGAACTTGTCGAAAACCTTTTGCGACAAGCTGTGCTTTATAGACGGTAACATTACCATCCGCGTCCGTTTTCTTCTTGAAGATCCATTTGCACTCAACGGCCTTTCGGTCGCTAGGAGGGTCCACCAAAGTCCATACTTGGTTTTCGCTCATGGATCCCAATTCGGATTTCATGGCTTCTAGCCATTTCTCAGAGTCTGGGCTCATCATCGCTTCCTCATAGTTCGTAGGTTCACTGTCTTCTACTAACAAGACAGTCAAGACAGGGTTGCCGTACCACTCAGGAGGGGCACGCGACCTTGTCGACCTGCGACGTTCAGTAGCAGCATCGTCCGAAGCTTCATGATCCTTGTCATTAGCTTCCTCTATTGTTGGTGCAGGCGACACTGGAAGAATTTCAGGTGCTGCGCTACTCTCCAATTCAAGAGAAGGTTCAATAACCTCGTCAAGCTCTACTTTCCTCCCACTCACTTCTTTCGAGAGAAACTCCTTCTCAAGAAAGGAACCGTTCTTTGCGACAAACACTTTGCCTTCGGTTTTGTGATAGAAGGTATACCCAATAGTTTCCTTAGGGTATCCTATGAAGACGCATTTCTCCGCTTTGGGTTCGAGCTTGTCCGGCATCAACTTCTTGACGTAAGCTTCGCATCCCCAAACTTTAAGAAACGACAACTTAGGTTTGGCACCAAACCACAGTTCATACGGTGTCGTCTCAACGGATTTAGATGGAGCCCTATTTAAAGTGAATGCAGCGGTTTCTAATGCATAACCCCAAAATGATAATGGCAAATCAGTAAGAGACATCATCGATCGGACCATATCTAATAGGATTCGATTCCGGCGTTCAGACACACCATTGCGCTGTGGTGTTCCGGGTGGCGTGAGTTGTGAAACGATTCCACTTGCTTTAAGATGCGTGAGAAAATCATAACTCAAATATTCACCTCCACGATTGGATCGTAGAAACTTAATCTTTCTGTTACGATGGTTCTCCACTTCATTCTGAAATTCCTTGAACTTTTCAAACGTTTCAGATTTACGTTTCATTAAATAGATATACCCATATCTACTTAAGTCATCGGTAAAAGTGAGAAACACTCATCGGTCCGCATACATCGGTATGTATGATTTCCAACAAGTCCGTTGCTCGCTCCATCATACCAGAGAACGGGGTTTTGATCATCTTGCCCATGAGGCATGGTTCGCATGTGTCAAATGATTCAAAATCAAGAGACTCCAAAAGTCCATCAGAATGGAGTTTCTTCATGCGCTTTACACCAATATGACCTAGACGACAGTGCCACAAATAAGTAGTATTATCACTATCTACTTTGCATCTCTTAGCCTCAATGTTATGGATGTGTGTTTCATCCCTTTCGAGATTTAGAAGAAATAAACCATTCACAAGAGGTGCATGACCATAAAAGATGTTACTCATATAAATAGAACAACCATTATTCTCCGATTTAAATGAATAACCGTCTTGCAATAAACACGATCCAGAAATAATGTTCATGCTCAACGCAGGCACATAATAACATTTATTAAGGTTTAAAACTAAACCCGAAGGTAAAACTAAGGAGAGCGTGCCGACGGCCATCACATCAACTCTTGATCCGTTGCCAACGCGCATCGTCACCTCATCCCTCGCAAGCCGCCGCCTATTCCGTAGCTCCTGTTTCGAGTTACAAATATTAGCAACTGAACCGGTATCAAATACCCAGGCACTACAACGAGGGCTAGTAAGGAAAACATCAATAACATGTATATCAAATATACCTTTGATGGTGCCAGCCTTCTTGTCCGCTAAATACTTCGGACAGTTGCGCTTCCAGTGACCCTTGTCCTTGCAATAGAAGCACTCAGTGTCCGGCTTAGGACCAGACTTGAGCTTCTTCTCAGCAGGGGCAACGCGCTTGCCGCCGCCTTTCTTGAAGGGCTTCTTTGCACCCTTACCTTTCTTAAAGGAGGGCTTGTTGACCATCAACACATGATTATCCTTCTTGATGTCCACCTCCGCAGCCTTCAGCTTTGCGAAGAGCTCGGTGATCGTATCAGTGGAACCAATCTGATTATGAGTCACTACAAAACTTTTCTAGCCGGGAGGGAGTGATTGCAGAACCCTGTCAATCTTGAGCTCCTCTGGAATCGTGCATTCCAGTTGCTCAAGGCGTTGAGTGTAGCCCGTCATATTAATGGCGTGCTCACTAACGGAACTCCCTTCCTCCATCTTGCAGTTAAAGAACTTCTCGGAGATCTCATATCTCTCAGAACGGGCCTGAGTCTGAAACATGGTTTTCAACTCTTCGAGAATCTCAAAGGGCCCGGGATACTCTTCAAAACGATTTTGAAGTTCTGGTTCCATAGCAAACAACATGGTGCTCTTAATCACACCATAATCATCTTTACGCGACTGATAGACAGCTTTCTCATCAGCTGACGCAGTTGCAGCAAGGGGGTCACCTAACGCTTTCCCAAGGACATAGTCCTTTTGTCCGCCAGATAGAATGATTCTTAGATTGTGGAACCAATTGGTGAAGTTAGACCCATTGTTTCTAAGCTTTTCCTTCTCAGCAAAAACGTTAAAGTTGAAGTTGGACCTGGCCATGTGATCTACAGTATTTGCAAGTACAATTTAGACTATGTTCATGATAAATAGTTCAACTTAATCAAATTACTAGATGAACTCCCACTAAATTCAACATCCCTCAAGTTATTTAGTGAACACGATCCAAATTCACCACACCTAATCCGATCATCACGAGAAGAGATGTGGTTTCAATGGTGGACAACGAAGTGTCGATCATATCATTCATATGACTCATGCTTAACCTTTCGGTTCTTGTGTTCCGAGGCCATGTCTGTACATGCTAGGCTCGTCAAGTTAGACCCAAGTATTTCCGCGTGTGCAAAACTGGCTTGCACCCGTTGTATGTGAGCGTAGAGTCTATAGCACTCGATCATCACGTGATGCTTGGACACGACGAACTTTCGCAACGGTGCATACTTCGGGAGAACACAGTTTTTATCTTGATCTTTAAGTGAGGAATCATCTTATAATGCTACCGTCACGATCTAAGCATAATAAGATACATAAAAGGATAAACATCACATGCATATAACTTTATGTGACATGGTATAGCCAATCTTCGCGCAATGATCTCCATCTTGTGCGTTCCGGCATGATCTCCATCACTCCACCATGATTGCCTCCACCACGAATAGCAACTACAACTATTGCTAACTACTTAGCGATAAAGTAAAGCTATTACATGGCGTATAATAAGTTGACTCGCAGATCATACACAATTATAAAGACAACCATATGGCTCCTGCCGGTTGTGTACTCATCGACATGCAAGTCGTGAAACATTACAAAACATGATCATCGCATACAATATACACATCACATCTTGGGCCATACCATATCACAGAAAACACTCCCTGCAAAAACAAGTTAGACGCCTCTACTTTGTTGTTGCATGTTTTACGTGGCTTATGGGAGTAGATGCTAAGAATGATTCTTACCTACGGAAAGCCACAATGGTGATATTATGGTTGCCAAACTCCGGTGTTAATCCCATGACAACTATAGTGAGAGAAACTGACATCCACCAGCCGCATGTGTGGAACAAGCCACACGTCAAGTGCGGAGCCGGTCTCGCGAACGACGTCGCGTAAGGTTGGCCTGGACCGCTTCAATCTCACTATCCCGCGTCATAAGAAGAACACAAACAAGAGGCTTGCAACAGAAAACATCAACGCCCGCAACAACCATGTTGCGTTCTACTCGTGAAACACATCTACGCATAGATCTAGCTCTGATACCACTGAAGGGTTTCGCGGCATAGTAAATCAGAATTTTCTACGGATGCGAACTGAGGGAAAGCCAAGATCTAATCTAGGAGATGCAAACAACGAGAGAGATTGGATTAGATCTTCATACCCTTGAAGATTCGCACAGCGGAACGTTCGTCGGAACGTGGGTGATGTAGTCGTACTCGCTTCTCCTCCTCGCGATCCGATCCGATCTAGCACCACAAGTGGCGGTGCCTCCGTGAGATGCACACGTGCAGCACCTTGATGTCTCCTCCTTCCTCGGACCAGCAAGTATGGTGGATAGATAGATTGGATCCACAACACGACGGTGTGGTGTATATGGTGGAGAATTTCTGCAGCAGGGCTTCTCCTACAAACAGTCGGGAGGGAGAGAGGAAGGGCAGTAGGCAGACTAGGGTTTGGAGGGAAGGTGTAGGGGGAGGGGGCGCCCCAGACCTCTTTATATAGAGGAGGGGCGGCCAGCCCTTGCCCCTCCTCCAAGCCTTGGGCCGGCGGCCAAGGGAGGAAGGAGTGGGGGGCATGGACTCTCCCCCTTCTAGAAACCCTATCCCGAGTTTAAACTCCCTTGGGCCGGCTGGGCCCTATGGGGCCTTGTGCCCCTGGCCCAATGCGGCCAGGACACTCCCTCATAGGCCCATGCCCCCTCCCGGAAGGTGGGGCCACGTTGGTCCCCTTCCGGAAGGTTCTAGAAGCTTCCGGTACAATACCAATTAACCCGGAACAATTCCGAACTCCAAAAACTGCACTGCCTTATATGAATCTTATTCTCCGGACCACTCCGGAACCTCTCGTGATGTCCAGGAACCCATCCGAGACTCCGAACAAAAACTCATAAACCAATTATGCAATCTATCCTAGCATCGAGACACGTTAAGTGTGTGACCCTGCGGGTTCGAGAATATGCAGACATGATCTTCTATCAATAATCAACAGCGGGGTCTGGGCACCCATATTGACTCCCACACATTCATCGATGATCATATCGGATGAACCACGATGCCAGGATTCAATCAATCCCATATATATATTTCCTTCGTCTCGCGATATTTTACTTGCCCGAGATTCGATTGTCGGTACCGTCATACCTAGTCCAATCTCGTTCATAGCAAGTACTTTACTCGTTCCGTAATCCGATATCACTTTGTGATTAACTCCTTAACCACATGCTTGCAAGCGGTGTTGATATCGATTACCGAGTGGGCCCGAAGTATATCTCTCCGACTTGGGAGGGACAAATCCCATCTCGATACATACAACCCAACAGATACTTTCCGATCACCTGAGAGACACCTTTATGATCACCCTCTCATAGGATGACGTTTGATGACCTCAAAGCTTTCTTCCGATACCAGGGAGTTGTATTATCTCATGGTCTAAGGAATACAATATTTGACATAAGAAAAGCTTCGCAAAGACGAACACGATTGACACGATCTAATTGCTTCGCTTAGTTTGGGTCTGTCCATCATATCATTCTCCAATGATATGATCTCATTATCAATTGACAACTCATGTCTATGGTTAGAAAACCTTAACCATCATTGATCAATGAGCTAGTCCATAGAGACGTACTAGGGACACGGTGTTATTCACAAACCACACAAGTATTAAAGTTTCCGCTTAATACAATTCTAGCATGGAATATAAACTTTATCATGAACAAGAATTATAATAATAACATCTTTATTATTGCCTCTAGGGCATAATTCCAACAACCCGTGGTGTGTGTGGGTGGTTGGTGTTGGCGTTTTTCGTCTTCGGCTAGAAGGAGCGCGGCCCTGGGGTCGGCGTGGATGTCGGAGCGGCGGCTCCGGTCTTTGCCTCCGTCTTGTTGCGTTGAGGTGTTTGTGTCTAGGTGTTGACCTTGTTCGCTTGGGCGTCTTGGTTGTCGACCTGTGTGGAGCGCGGCCTTGGGGCCGACGTGTTGTGTCGAGTTGTACCGGTTTTTGGCCATGTTTCCTTATAAACTGTCATCTTCTCTTCTGCTATATCAATGAAAAGGCAACTCTTTTGCATCGTTTTGAAAACAAAAGATACTCTCACTATGACCAGCCTTAGAGCATTACTAGTAGTACCCTCAAACCCTCATAAATAAACGTCTTTTTACGAGTTGGAACAAAAAAACGCAAAGATTGGAACCCCTAAACCCTCAAACCCTCAAAAAAAAATTAAGGGTCCAACCCTCAAACCAGTAAGGGTTGGGAGCAAAATTTAAGGGTCCAACCCTCATAAATAACCTTTTTTAAGGGTTTGAAGGTTCTACTCTTTGCCTCTGTTTTTCAACCCTTAAAAGTGCCAAAAAATGCCAATTCTCAATCTTTAAACTGCTTTGAAAATTCGAGGGGGTACTACTAGTGATGCTCTTAGTGGTTTCTACTATCATATCTTCAAGTTCCTCCACATGTCAGGTGAAGATCGCAGCATAAGACAAAGCAATTATAATTTGGAGTAACTTTAAAGTTCTATAAAGAGTTCCATAAAACTGCCTACCAAGATAGCCTAAAACCTAGCATCGTGTTTCGGGTCACACTTCCAGTAAAACATGCCATTAAACAACTGCGAAAGACTATAAAGAGCACGTACAAAAGGACAATTATTTGAAGAATTAGACACCAAATTAAACTCAGCACCATCATGGTATATTGATGCAGTGGACGACTATCACGAGCTCTTTGACGTCGACTACAACAACCACACCCTGACGGGGATGAATCAATGGACCTTTTTCGTCTCCACCACCGAGGCACCATCACCATGATCATACAAAATGTACGTAGTATAAGTACCTAATCTACGCGCATCCATGATCCCCCATCTCATGGCAGCAATCACCGGAGGCGCGCGAGGGGAACCATCAGGATATATACATGGAAAGAAAAGGACGACAACCACCGGAGGCGACGGGAACCATCAGGATATATACATCACACGCGCAATGGTTTGTCAAAGCCCTCGCTGAACGGGAAAGCAGTATCCATAGAAACCAAGTTATAATAAAAACTCAGTAAAACCACGTTTAGAAGTTTTAGAGAATTCTCAAAAGAATGAGGTATGTTAAGATAATATTCTACTCCCTCCATCTAAAAATAACTGGCTTGGGTTTGTCTAGATTTAAATGTATTTAGACGCTTTTCAGTGTATAGATACATTCGAATTTAGACAAACCTAAGTCAGCTATTTCTGGTCTCTCTAGAAAAAAGTTATTTCTGGGGAGTATCAAATATGCACAAAGTTCAAAGTTTCAAGCTCCTATTTATTTGGAAGGTAGATAAAGTAAAATATGCATGAACAGTGATGGTGTAACGTTTGTGACTACGCATCCTTGAATTTGTTTTTCCAAACCTGGGAAATAGATTTCATTTTGAACATGAAATTTAACATTTAGTAGTACATCACCACCCTATGAAAATAGTTTATACAAACTTCGAAATATAACATATTTTCACCGGTTTCAGCCGTAACATGTTTTCACCTGATATTTTCTCCTGGCTCAACTATCAGGCCAGAGGTAGCAACAACCTGGTTTTTTTTAATGAAAATTAAGAAACGTCTACGCAGCCTAGAATGATGATGATAAATCGAAAAGCTTCTCCAATAGAGAGGGCAGCCCGTGAAACCCATCAACAGGACCTGAAGGGCCCAAATCCTATACACCGCTCAACGCGGTGCTAATCGTCGCACCCCGCAGGTGTGAGTAGACTGCTTTTGTGGCACCTGGGCCTGGCCTATAGTTCCGATTGTTCTAGTTTGTTCTGCTTCATTAGTTTTACATGTTTTTCTGCTTATTCTTTCTTCTTTCTTCTCTGTTTTTACTTTTCATTTCTCTCCATTTTTCCATTTTTGAAAATTCTAAAAAATTCCGATTTTCTGCACAACAAACAAGGAATAAAATTAGGACTTTTCTACCTAATGATCGTTCTAAAAAAATTAGAACCTGGCGGATATGACAATCATTGCTCTGCTCCGTACGTTCGCGATCCAAAACAGCGGAAGTTTGAGCCGCCTCATATGTACGTGGAATAGACACTAAAGGATAGCTAAATTCAAATCGGAAAATTGAAAATGTATTATAGGTCAAATCGGTAGTCCGATTTAGAATCCGTTTTCACTGTTAGTCTAGTCACGGCAAGATCTTCGAAACTAGATCACATGTTGATATGTTTTAACGATTTTTTTTGAATTCAAATGTTATCCACCCGTAACACGTGAGTTATTCGGGTTGTAGTATGTAAGAGTGAATCTAAACATCTTTTCAGTTTGAAGATGCATCGGTACGAACATGTGCTGAATTATGAAACTGAACTTTTAAAAATTTAGACAGCGCTGCCTCCGCGGTAAAATTAAACATGAACACGGTCAGATCAAACTTTGAATCGTCACGTACAATCGATCATATATACATTGGATCACTCAAAAAGAAGTTGCAACCCTAACCCTAAACAAAACGCGACGCTGGGAATCCTCACCGGAGCCCGCGAGTTGCGTCGGTGACAGGATCGGCGATCACTCGGAGTCGGGCGCGATGTTGACGATCTCATGCTTGACACAGCGTATCGCAAGCTCCTTCTCGCTGGCCTGCTGCCTCCACTGCCATGATCGCCTTGTGCCGCTCCGCTACTTTGCATGTCAGATCTAACCTTGGAGTAGTGGCCCTCTTGGCGTCGTCATATTATTACTAAATTGACATCATATTATTGCTACCAAAATTCTTGATATGTTACACATTTTGGTTTTATAGTGGAGACACCATGGATATCGACCTTAATGCCGAACTAGACCCAGAAAAAGAGGAGGAACATGCTGATGTTTCACACACAGATGCTATTGTGCAAGTTATGAATGGAGATATTACACAATCAAAGATAGGAAATCACGTATGGAGGGTATAATCATCAAGTTATCCATCAGTTTATACAGTAGTTATCCAAGCATATGAGTATAAGTTATCCAGAAGCTAACACAGCAGTTATCTAGGAATATGAATACAAGTTATCTACCAGCTAACGCTAGAGTTATCCATGCTTATAACAAAGTTACCCCGCAAATTATCACTAGACATATGAGTTATCCATGCTTATAACGAAGTTACCCCGCAAATTATCACTAGACATATATCCAGCAGTGTTGTGTGTGACTAGCTAACTGCATTAAAAACTTGACAGTAGTAAGAAATTAGAAAAACACAATCATAGATAGAAAATCATATGTGGGTATAAAAATAAAATTATCCACCAGTTTACACAACAGTTATCCAGACATATGAGTACAAGTTATCAACAGCTAACACCGCAGTTATTCAGAAATATAAGTATAAGTTATCCATCCAGCTAACACTATAGTTATCCATGCTAATATGTAAAAGTTACACCACAAATTATTACTAGACATATATCCAACATTTTATACAATAGTTATCCAGACATATGAGTACAAGTTATTAGCAGCTAACACCGTAGTTATCCAGAAATATGAGTATAAGTTATCCATCCAGCTGACACTATAGTTATCCATGCTAATATGTAGAAGTTACACCACAAATTATCACAAAAGACATATATCCAAGAGTTTATACAATAGTTATCCAAACATATGAGTACAAGTTATCAGTAGCTAACATCGCATTTATCCAGGAATATGAGTATAAGTTATTCATCCAGCTAACACTATAGTTATCCATACTAATATGTAGAAGTTATACCATAAATTATCACTATACATATATCTAACAGTGTCGTGTCTTACTATATAAGTGCACTAAACACTTGACGGTAGAAAGAAAATAAAAAATCATAGTCAAATATAAAAAACACACATGGAGTATGAAAATCAAGTTATCCAACAGTTTATGCATCAGTTATTCAGCCATATGCATACGAGTTATCCACCAGTTTATGCAGCAGTTATCCAGTTATATATATACAAGTTATCCATCAGTTTATGCATCAGTTATGCAGACATATGTATACAAGTTATCCACCAGTTTAAGCGGCAGTTATCCCACTAAAAATATTCCTTTTTATGAGACAGCTAAGTGTCAAACGAGTTTGAACTCTGGTGGACTAGGATACCACTGGCCTTCTAAACATTCAATTCAACCACATGTTCTTTCTTCACAACGATGGAGCTTTTAGCCCGCATATTAACATGTTAAACAATAGCTTAGCCAATACTTTAACGACCCGGTCTCATTGAATCTGTGTATTCTTCGTTCACCTTGAATCTATATGCAGAACAAATTACTGGTTAACAATAGTGATACCCTGATAGCCAATCAATATACTACACAACAATAGCTATACCTAAAAAAAAACACAATCGTTCAGCACGAAATAAAATAGTAGCAGATCATCACCATCACAACAATCTGCTGGCCAGGAGACCACTAGCTCCACCAGAATCACACACAACACCATGGCTCCACGGTCAAGTCACCAAAACATCACATAGTATGGGGGACAGAGCCGAGGATCATAACTAACCAGAGGCATAGCCGAGGCGGTAGCCGTGGGAGGCGATGATGGAGTCGAAGTAGGAACTAGGCCAGCTACACTCTACCACCGCACCAAGGTGCCGGAGGCCACAGCCAGCCCAGGGAGGCAGCAATAGATGCCAGAGAACGGCGAGGGTTAAACGAGTTTGATCAATCAAAAGTTCAGACTGTGTCGATCCTGATCAGCGTGCAGTTTGTATAGACAAATTTGTGCAAAAAGAGATGTATTTTCCCATTGTGTTACTCCACGAATTTTAACCATACAGAATGATGCGTTCCATCAATTTGTGCTGAATTGCTAACATGAGAGATTGTCATCATGAAAAATGCAGGTCGTCAAAAGCTAACTAGGTGCACATTGTACTGTTCTCAATTCACGAATGTAAATTCCATTTGAGCAGAATGCAAACAGCAACAACTTAGCAGGAGCAGCAACACACATGAAAAAGAAAGACAGAGTATGAGCAAAGACGAGTCAATCGACCAACCTGGGAGCAGTCTGGCGACGAGGTATGGCAAAACAAGAACGTAGAAGTCAACGATGTCTCCCTCCGTGGCTGCCTGGATCCCCAACCTCTGGTCTCGACTTGGCCTGCCGGCAACAGAGGCTAGGTGGCGCTCCCGTTAGGCAGCGTGTAGTTGCCCTCTCGGCAGAGAAGACGAACATGATGTGTCGCCGCTCGATCTTACCTACCGGTAACAGATGGGATAGTGCTCCCTGTCTAGCCGCTCGCCGGCGATGACGCAACGGTGTGCAGCCACAACGCCCGCACCACCACACGGGCCCGGACGCAGTGAATCCGCCCGGCGCTGCGGGAGATGGGAATTGGATGGGGGAGAAAGGAGCTTCGGCCCGACGTTTCACAAATAGAGGATTCAATTGGGGAAAGAGGAACGTGAGAGAGAAGGGGACGAAACAGACTTGGTATAGACGAGCGGGACGCACGATATCAATCGGAGGGCTAGCGTGAGCCCGCTAGGTTTGGACAAATATAGAACGCCCTAAACGTAGATTTCCCGTAAAATTAAAATGAACACAGGAAAAAATGTAAAAAAAACTAGTAAATGTAAAGAAAAATGGGAAATACCTGATGGGCCAGCCCAACAGGGCACGAGGGGTGCGCGGCACGCCCGTCCCACACTGCTGCATGCGGTGTGTAGGAGCTCCCCGCTGTGACTTTCAGAAATCAGAATACACTGCGAGATCGAATCAAACAGAACCCGCTTGTACAGCAAAATATCGTGCATATCGTTTTACAGAAAAAATACTACTCTTTACGTTTCAGAATAATTGACTTCGATTTATCTAAATTTATACGTACACACTAAAATACATCTAAATGTATATGAATTTAAACAAATCCAAGCCATTTATTTTGGAACGCGGAGAGTAATTTGATAACTGCTCCAGGAAACAGGTTTCGACAAAAACCGACTCAAGAACTCGGCTGTGCCTTCTTCTTCATCATCCCCCTTGTCACCCTCGCCTCGGTCGCAGCTCCCTCGGCAACAGAGTCTCCGGTGCTAGCCATGGCTTGCCCCCTCGTCCGCCGCACCTTCTTCACGGGAGAAGCCACGCCAGAGGCCTTCTCCTCTTCCGCAACTGCCGGCACAGACTTGAGAGAAACTTCACTCACCTTCTCAGCCTTGCTGTCCTTGGCCTCAGCCGCAACTCCTGCTCCTGCCGCCTTCCCCTTCATCGTGGCGAGTGGCGGCTTCTGGGCCGCAGGATTTCTTCCCCTTCCGTCTCCTCCATTACTAACTTCACCGTCACCGTTATTTGCAGTAGCCTGCGGAGCGCCCAAAGCTGTATCGTGGTGCAAGACGGTACAATTATCAGAATTGGCAGCAAAATTGTACGTAGTACAATACTAACCTTCTTGTTCTTGGCTGCCTTCTTTCTTTTGGTAACACGTTTGGATAGCCTGTCACTCATAGCTTTTGCCCTGGCCTCAGCCTCAGCACGACTTGCAGCATCAAGCCTCTGGTTACAAATGCAAACATGAGACGAGGCACTTCCACAAATCCTAATCAAGAAAACGGGAATAGCAAGACTTACATCTAGCTCCGCCTCAAGAGCATCGAGATCTCTCATCCAGAGTGACCCTGGCGTGACTCTTCTCGCCTCCTCGACTCTCTCCTCCAACTCCCGCTTCTCTGCGCACTTGCGCAGAGACCGCGTACCTACCTTCTCCTCTAACATGTCACAAATCTGTATCAACAGGAGGCACTCGTAGTCGCGTGCTGTGACTCTGTCCTTGCGAGATTCATAGCTGGCGGCGTTCTTTGGGAATGGATCGAACCCCTGCTTGTGAAGCTCGCGAGCGAAATCCGCTCGCTTCATGTCAGTTTTGATATCACCATTTCTGACACCAAGGATGAACCTAACTTTGTTTGTGACCTTCAACAAGGCAAGGTCAAGAGGCTCCAGTTGCGCTGTCTGCATAGCATATTTGATCATTTAATTTCTGTCCAGATTTTAATTAAAACGGAGAAACACACTACATATTGTGATACCTTTCTTTTCACATAGTACTCGAGGCGCAGGTCAAAGAACTCTGCGGAAAACGTGCAATTTGCGTAAGCAGATAATGCGTAGTAGTAGTTTTGTTTTTTTGCATCATACATATGTGAAGCTGCAAATACTCACTTTCTTCTGCGGTCCTATATTTTTTGATAGCTAGACCAGTCTTGTCAAATAGGTGCACGTTTGTTCTTCCAACTGTTGTTATGAGGTTAAATTTCTTCTCCAAACCCTCTTGCATAACTAGTTCCATCTTCTTCTCGTCCAACTTTAATTCAATTATTATATTTGTTGGATCAGCACTTGTCCAATGGACATCCTACAAATGGATCCCAATGTTTAGAAACTCATCATCATGAATGACAACCCAAGTTGCCTGCAGTGAATTGGTAGTCCGGATACCTCAATGAGTTGGTTGTTGTTGGTCATATTTATCCGAGTCGGAGGCGCCAAAGATTCCAAGAAATCTCTGTAATCCGAAAGCCAGCAATAGATTGGCAACTCTGTGATACACAATTTAGTCTCAGAGATAACCGCTATAACACCAGTGCTGGTATATGTGCTACCATCGTCTGTTGTACACTTGTATTAATCTTCTCTATACGACCCTGTAAGATCACAAGTATAATGGATTGTTATCTTCAGAAATAATCATGGATAAAAGGATCAGCTATCCATAGTAACAACATAAACCACATTCCTTTATGGTATACACTGACCTTGAAGCCCTTGTACCATGGGTCCATTTTTTCCATGGACTCACCATTAAGTAATCGTCTCAAGTTCACGATGATGTCCCTTGGGTTGTAGCTTGGAGCATTGCTATTGCATCCTCTACTTCCATTTACCAATACCATGGGAATGATGGGAATGTACCTCAGAATTAAGACACAAATTAACTTAGTTTTATCAACTTGATGAGTTTCCGTGCTTGATTGGATAACATTAAAGGCTAAAATTTCGAGAGCCCTACCAGGTGGGTTCAACTGACCGTCCAGAAATTTGCAAATAGTTTAGAAGAATATCGTCATCCTTAGGGAACAGAAAGCGTGTCACAGGGGATAAACAGGTAAGCATCTTGAAATGGCGCTCATCTCCATGATCTTTGCCTCCCTGAGAAAAGGGAAAAAAACCAGTAAGAGTGAAGATAACTTATAGACAGATTGCAAATTTTCCAAAACATGAAGCTCTATCCTATTTTCTCTTTGGTATGAGGCCTCACATAGTGCCTAGTACCGAATGGTGCGTCAACGTCTTCCAAAATTATTTTCTCTTTGGTATGAGGCCTCACATAATGCCTAGTACCGAATGGTCCGTCAACGTCTTTTAACACATAAGACCCAAATATGAGTCTATGTCCAATGTCCACTTGGATCCAATCTGAGTAGGTTTCTACCCCTTATGTAGTGATATTATAGGTGCGAACATATGCACATGTATTAAGATCCCTTGTAGTTCCCACATATAGCTCCGAGTACACCACTGAACGAACGTCTTCGTAGATTCAAGCTGATAGCTGGTAGTGGCTACTAAGACGACATGCAAACTGCTAGTGTTCATAAATTCATTCTAATGATCATTTAAATTTTCTGAAAGAACATGTGGGCCCCCATTATGTGGTTTTGGTAATTAATGACAATCTTTATGGACTAGTGTGTATTAAGTTATACTTGTAGGATTTGTCCATTAGCATCGCTTGGAGCATGTGTTGGCTTCAAGGTCGATGAAATGAGAAAAAGATGTGATGTGCAAGCTCAAAATGCGCCATCTATAGAAGATCTCATGTTTGAGGCTTGCCATCCTCGGTGATCATGGATCGATGATGAAGAATCAAGAAAGGCGTTCCATCTTGAGAAGGACAAGATCGTCTACATCGAGCTCACGGAATGCTCAAGGCAAAGGTATAATCTTGATAGATTTTTCTTTTGCCGGTCTCACATTGTGTGTGTGAGACCGGGTTTAGGATAGATAACCGTACTATAAAGAGGGGCTCTCGTATGAGTAATTCGGTCACATCGTTCGGAGAGAGCTCAAACCTTTGCATACTTGCATCATCGTATTTGGTTGTTATTTGGTCTTATCCATGTGAGGATATAGATCTTGTGGTAATCTCCATAACAAGCTCTTGTTCATCAAAATCGGATCTTCCGTTTGTATCTTGTTGCGATTTTGATCTTGGCGGTTTTTCGGTTTCCCACCAAGTGAGATATCCCATATTATTCCACTTGATACTTTCTCACTTGGTGATAACCAATATTTCCACCTTTTAATGGGAAGCCCTTGTCGTCCTCTTTCCAACTCAATTGGAATCGTGTCAATCGGAGCTTCCAGTCAAAAGTTATTGCCGTTTGAATATTTGCCCGTCAATCTGTTTTCTGAGCCGAGCAGTAGTACCGCCCGGGCGGGCCGATACTACCGACCGCCCCTGAGAGCGGCCCGTTTTCTTTCTGCCTTGCTGGGTACCTAAATCCGGTACTACCGGCCGGCCCGGTAGTACCGCCCGGGTGGGCCGGTAGTACCGGCCGGCCCAGTTTTTTTCCCAGATCCAGATCCAGCTGCTCCTCGTTGACCCCGTTGCCGCCGGTTCCCACGAGCTGGCCTCGCTGCGCGCGCGCTCGCTTGGGTCCCGCACTCAGCCGCGCCTGTCCCGCTCGCTGGGCCCGCCCGCTGCCGCTCACGCGCGCATGCTCCTGCCTCCTCGCGTTGACCCACTCCCTGGCGCGCCCGCTCGCTGCGTGCATGCGCTGGCTCGGGCGCTGCTGCTGCTTGCAACTATCGCGCGCGCGCTGCTGCGCGTCCACCTGCCTCCGTTGGCCCCGCACGCTAGCCCCCGCCGCTGCTGCTGCTCTGCCTTGCTGCTGCACTGCTGGGCCCCGCTCTGCTGCATTGTCTGTCGCCCGCGCTGCTGCCCCCGCTCTGCTCCGTTGACTTGCTGCTGTTTGGATTTCCTGGCACATGCGGCCGGTAGTACCGGACCGTTCAGAGAAATGCCCCAAACGGCTAGATTTTTGGGGCCCCTATTTAAGGCTTTGCCCGTTTTGAGTTTAGTAAGCTTCTCTCTTATCTATTAGGCTAAGCTTTGTCCACACTTGCTCTAGATCTTGAAGCTTGCCTAATCTTTTCCCTCCGATGATTCTTGCCCATATTTGAGTGGAAAAGAGAGGAGATCTAGACCCACGTTTTGACCTAACCGATTCATCTCTTTGTGAGTGCATCTTTGGGGATCTAGATTTTTGGGGATTTTGTGTCTCTCTTTGATTCCTCCTCTCTTGTTCCCCCAATAGCTTTAGTAGCTTTGTTGGAACTTGAGAGTGAGGGATTTGAGCACCTTTGTGGTGTTCTAGCCATTTGCATTTGGTGCATCGGTTTGAGTTCTCCTCGGAGGATTTGAGTTGAGTTACTCATTGGAGCTTGTCCCTCTTGGGTTCTTGGAACCCTAGATGGTTTGTGGCCTTGGTGGCATTGTGGCCTTTTGTGGCGTTTGTTGGGAGCCTCCAATTAAGTTGTGGAGAAGTGACCCAACCTTGTGAGAGGTTCCGGTTGCCACCGACAAGTGCACCGATAGTGGAAGCGTGGATCGATCCCGTTGGGGTGAGCTTCACCGGAGAATAAGAGAGGCCTTTTGTGGCGTTGGTGGTTTGATACCACCCCCTCTCCAAACGAGACGTACTCCATGTTGGGAGGAACTCGGTAAAATATCGGTGTCCCTGCGTGCCTCGGTTATCTCTATACCCGAGCTCTTTACTTATGTACTTTACATTGTGATAGCCTTCGTGCTTGAAGTAATATATATCTTGCTATCACTTTGTTGCTTGTATTGCTTAGCATAAGTTGTTGGTGCACAGAGGTGAACCTTAGTTGTTTTAGGTTGTGCTTAACAAATTAAACACTAGTTTTATTCCGCCTTTGTTGAGCCACTCTAGGAAAAGTTTTAATCGCCTATTCACCCCCCTCTAGGCGACATCCGTACCCTTTCAATTGGTATCAGAGCCCGGTCTCTCATTTTAGGCTTCACCGCCTTGAGAGTAAAGATGTCGGCTAGGGGATTAGTGCATAAGGACACACTCACATTCAATGGCACAAATTATGATGTTTGGAAAATTCACATGCTTAATTTATTTCGGGAAATTCACCCAATTATCGAGGGATATCTATATGTGGGTTTCTCTTCTCCTATGGATACCCAAAACGAATCTTTAGAGGACAAGTTGAACTCTCATATAGATGCTCTAGCTACTAAAATTCTTTTGCATGTTGTGAGCAATGTAGTTCTTTCTTCTATCATGCCTTATTCAAGCGCTCGTGAGATATGGACCAAGCTTCAAGATAAATATAGCAAGTCCAACATTTTTGAGGATGATTGTGTTGCTTCCACTTCCGGCCGAGATGAGTTCTCATCATCTACCACTTCACCAACATGTGACTTTTCACGAGGTAATGATATGGTGAGTGGTGATAGAGATTGCAATTTGGATAGTGTGCTTACTATTTGTAATCCTTCATCTCTATCTAGTTGCAATGATCTATCTTTATACCCTAACACTTCTAGCACTACAAACTTCTTACATGCTTATGTTAATAGTCCTTGCATATCATGTAGAAATGACTTGAATAAATCTCATGATGATATGCTTGTGTTGTCTTGTTGTCATGATAAAAATGCTTCTATTTCATCTAGTGCTTGTGTTGCTAACCATGTAGAGGAAACCGAAGATTCTATGGACCAATACAAGGTATTGAATAGAGCTACAAGTGCAATCTTCCTCCGGTTCTCACAAATGCCTTATGGCTAAGGGAACAAAGGTAACCTCTTTGGATCCCAAGTATCTCATGATTATGAGGTTGAAAATGATAATGATGATTATAGAGGTAAGTATGATATTACCTCTATTAAGAAAATGGGAGAGGTTGACTATGGAGCTCTCTTCAAAAATAAAATTGCTTCCTCCAACTTTCTTGAAATCTTGAATTATGCTATAGAAGGCAATGATCTTATTGAGGAGCAAGAAAACTTAACCGATGAACAATTTGCGCGTGAGCGTAAGTATGCTAATGAAATTGCTCAACTAAATGACTCCCTTGAAGAAGAACAAACCACCAAAAAATCTTTTGAGGAGACTTTCACTCTAGAATTATCTAGAGTAAAAGAATACCATGATAGAGAACTTGTGGTGGCAAACTCCTTCAAGTTTAAAAATGATGAACTTGAAGTTGCTTATGCTAAACTTGTTGAGGATTTTAAGCATCTTGATAATGGCTCTCGGGTTGTTAAGAGGGAGCTCATCAAACTCACTGAGTCGCATGAGCAACTTAAAGCTTCATATTCAAAAGAGCTTGCCAAGTTGCCCTCACCTCTCGCAAATAATGATGATGCTTGTGCTACTAACTCTATTTCTTGTGAAGCATCTATTTTGGAGGAGAATGTTGAGCTAAAGGTTCAACTTGCGTTGCTAACTAGCAACTACGGGAAATTAGAAGAAAGTCATGTTAAGCTCTCAAGCTCGCATGAGGATCTTCTAGTCTCCCATGGTAGGCTAAAGTTAGTTCATGAGGCCATCGTGTCAAAGGTAACATCTAGTGGGCCTCATGTGGACATTAGCACTACATCTACTCCAAATGTTATATTGCCATGTGCTAGTCCTTGTAGTTCATCCTCTCACAACCATGATATATCTCATGATGAATTACATTCCGTGCCTTGTTGCTCTAACAATGTAGCATCTACTTCCTCTAGTGTTTTTGTTGAAACTAACCATGTAGAGGAAATCAAAAGGCTCAAGGCTCAAGTCACTTCTTTGAAGAATGACTTGAAAAGGGTCATCAAGGGAAGGTCACACTCAACAAAATCTTAAGTGTGCAAAAATCCCCCAATGACAAGAGTGGGATTGGATTCAACTCCAATGTCAAGAACAAGTCCACTATCAAGTTGAAGCACAAGGACAACAAGAAGAATGGACAAGATCAAGTCAAGAATCCGGCCAACATTGTTTGCTTCAAGTGCAAGGAAGAAGGGCACCATGTTAGATCTTGCCCATTGAAGAAAAAGCCTCTTAGGGTGAAGCAACAAGGGAAGCGGCCTCAAGCTCCACCTCAAGTCATTAATGGGCCTCTTCCTAAGAGGACTACTCGAGCTCTTCCTCGAGTTGTGGCTTCACCTAAGAAGAAAGATGGCAAGAGTAGAACTTGCTACATATGCCATGAGAAGGGGCATATTTCTTCCGCATGCACTATTGGTATCTCCTCATCCAATCCTATCTTAATTGATGATGCTTATTCACTTTATAAGGATGAGGTTGGCAATGTGTTTGCCAAATTTGTTGGTTCCCAATGTGGTGTCAAGAAAAGATCCATTTGGGTTGCCAAGCCTATTGTGACTAACTTCTTAGGACCCAACTTGGTTGGGGACCAACAAGCCAAAACTTGATCAATAGGTGTGTTTTGGAGGGCATTGGAGACTTGGCTACATCATGAAGAATTAAGGGATCTTCATTATTATTTTTGTCATGCCAAGTCATGTGGATTATATTGCTCCTATTATATTTCCAATGTTCCTCCTTGCGGTAACATATGCTTAACTCATTTCATTGAAAGTTACTCGCCCCCTTGTGCATGTGTTGGTTTTGTATCTTCCATACTTTTGTACATGTTGTGCTTTCCACTTAATTATCTTGAGGTATCAAGCATATTTGTGTATGATTAGTGGCACACCATGTATGTGTGTTTCTTGTGGTTGAGCCTTTCTTGATTATATTTGGTATCTTATTTAGCTCTTGTGAGAGATTAATGGACTATCCCATTTTGGGGGAGTGTTATGCTTGGGCATTCCACAATCCTAAAATTGTGTGTACATGAGGAATACCACCTAGTATTTATATTGGATTATTGTCTAGTCTCTATGTGGTACAATTCTCATGATAAATTTAAGTTTTATAATGTCCATTAATTATCTCTATTTGTATCCTTTTGCTTCGTGTTGATTTTAATGGTAGTATCACATTATGGGGGAGTCATATGCTTAGTGCATATTACAATCCTAGAATATGTGAACATTCGAGGTGGTGTCACTTAGAATTAATATTGATAATCATCTAGCTCCTATGTGACACATGTGCTCATAAAAGTTCTAATTTGCTTGAATGCATTTATTGATCATTTTTTGGATCTTGTATATGAGAGTGGTTCTTGGTGTGTGTTTCCTCATATTTAGATCTCTATATCATCATGGAGACCATTTGCATCAAATTACTCTAATAACTAATGATTGTGTGACTATTGCAAGCTACCAAGAATCTTGTTCGAAGTATCATGCTTAATTCTTATATTTTGTTATATGCTTCTTGTTGTGACTATGATCTTGGATATCCATGCAAGATACCTTGGGAAAATTACTCCCAATATTTCTTGTCCTTGGACAATGAGTACTCAATTTATGGTAGAATTTATTGATCATATTCACTTTGGCCTTCGTTTAATTTTATCCTATCTTTGGCCAAGAAAATGTTTTGTGTTGTATCCTAAGCCTTCCTTGTTTCTTTTGTATCTTCCAATTTTATTGATATCCTCTTGTGTTTTACTTATTATAGGTACTAGTGATGATCCCATGTGTGTGCATTTTGCATTTAAAAGGAAAATCATACATAATGCACTATCTATGGGGGAGCTCTCCTATATTATTTAGAACACTCATATTTATGCTTATTTGTTTGATCCATATCGCATTTTATGTGCTTGGAACCTCAATATTCTTGTTTTGGTATTTTGTGCCATCATGAGAAGTTTGGGGAGTTTGGTTTCTTGTTGGAACCTTGCTCTCCTTGGGAGTTGGTTTTGTCTCATTCCTTGTTCCATGATTTGACCATTTTAGAATGAGATAAATCCTTGAGCATTTTTATTTCTATCTATTTTTGCTCTTTTGGTTTTAGCCTAGTTCATTTGTTGAACTTGTGATATTTCATGTGTTGAATTGGTTCTTTGATACAATTTGGACATCGTTTGTCATGTCACACTCTTGTGTGCAATCTCGATTTACTTGGTGCGTTTGTTCAAATTGTATCTCCTTTTGGTTCTTGAAAGCTTTATGCATGCATATTTACTATATGTTTATTTTATGGCATGCTTGCTTTCTTTGATCCAATATATAGGGGAAACTCCACCAAATCCCATCAGCTAAGTTGTGCATGAAATTCAATTTCATATCAATATGCACATAATTATGTGGAGTATCTCCTATGTATTGTAGTTGCACTAACTACTTTGGACCCAATAATTTTTGGGACCATTTTGTACTTAATTATGTTTTAGGTACATTGGAGATATATTGGATGCTTGTCTTTCAATTTTGAAGAAGTGGTGAATACATGAAAAGTTGAGTCAAGCTATAGGATGATCAACAAATTCATATACTCTACATCCTAACAATTATATCTTGGTAACAAGTATCTCTTGCTCATGCATATTTATATTGCTTCCAACCTTTTGTAGGTTGCATCTTGGCATGCATTTTTTGTTATTATATTTATTGTTATATCTCTAGCCACGGTATTAAAAGAACTCTCTATTGTATATGTGTATAAGTTGAGATGAGTGCATATACTTGGGACTATACAAAATCATGCATATGATCCATCAATCCCAAATAAGTCAATCTAGAGATTTTATTGCCTCTATTTTCCTCAACTTCTCTCATATGCAATAGTGAGATTTTGCTAGTATATTTTTCTCGTGATACTTGTTGCCTTTCTCCATATATTCCAACTTTCTCCCTTTTCCCTTGGTGATAGTTGTAATATATGTAGTGTGTTGGTGTTTGAAGTTCATTAATGTACAATAAGATATATTTGAGCCTTTGGCCATGCTTTGAAGCAAAAATCTTATTGATATATGTTATGACTTCATTTTAGCCTCTTATGTGATTTATTGTATATGTTCTTTGTGTGTGCTTGTTTCTTTATGGGCCTATGTCTTTGTGATATTATCCACTTAGAAACATATACACATATGAGAAGATAACTTTAGTTGAGATTTTATTTCTTGGATACCACCTTTTTATTCCTTTTTTTGTGGCTTCCAAATTTATTTGCCTATGAGTGATTGTTCCTCTTGTTTGGATCTTCGGACACTCATACTTGTTCTCTCATGCCTTGTATTGTTAAATGAATTTGGATGAGTGAGGATTCCATGATTATGCACGGTGTTCCCAATTACAATTATCATAATTGGTGCATTATATTTGGGGAGCTCATCTAATTCATTTAATAATGCTCATTTGTCTCATTTCTCATTTATTGTGCCTTAAATGTTTATGGTGGAGTGAGGATTCCATATTTGTGAACTTTTGTATTGAAATACAACATTCTAAAGTGTGCACAAATCTTGGGGAGCTTCTCTATTTTATTTAAGCATTTGTTTGATCTTTCATTTAGTGTGTTTTAAATGCTTATAGGGGAGCGAGGATTCCATATTTGTGCACTATGTATTCTAATGCATTTATTTTTAATTTTGCACAAATCTTGGGGAGCTTCTCTATTTTTTATTTCAAACACTCTTTTGCTCATATCATAACATCTTGTTGTTTTCATGTGGACTCATTTGTTTTTTTAAAATTGGATTGTCGGACCTTGTAATTGCTTGCATCATTTGGTTTTATTTTGGCAATATTTGGGTCCTCGATATAGTCCTACTCCCTCCCAAGTATTCATCATTGGATATGTGTGAAGGCACACCTTTGGAGGAAGTATTACTATATTTGCATTCTAGAACTTGTCACCCATTTCGGCAATCGATGCCAATGGGAGAGAAGTTTTAGAGGGTTTAAGGGAAGTTGGTTGATGCATTGAGTTTGTTCTTAAGCATTTGCCTTTCATGCTCTTGCATCTTTGTTGTTGCTTAGCATGTGGTATATATAGAGGAAACTCCACCAACATGTGGGCCCCCATGTGTGGTTTTGGTAATTAATGACAATCTTGATGGACTAATGTGTGTATTAAGTTATACTTGTAGGATTTGTCCATTAGCATCGCTTGGAGCATGTGTTGGCTTCAAGGTCGATGAAATGATAAGAAGATATGATGTGCAGTCTCAAAATGCGCCATCTATAGAAGATCTCATGTTTGAGGCTTGCCATCCTTGGTGATCATGGATCGATGATGAAGAATCAAGAAAGGCGTTCCATCTTGAGAAGGGCAAGATCGTCTCCATCGAGCTCAAGTGGAATGCTCAAGGCAAAGGTATAATCTTGATAGGTTTTCTCTTTTGCCGGTCTCATGTTGTGTGCGTGAGACCGGGTTTAGGATAGATAACCGTACTATCAAGAGGGGCTCTCGTATGAGTAATTCGGTCACATCGTTCGGAGAGAGCTCAAACCTTTGCATACTTGCATCATCGTATTTGGTTGTTATTTGGTCTTATCCATATGAGGATATAGAGCTTGTGGTAATCTCCGTAACAAGCTCTTGTTCATCAAAATCGGATCTTCCGTTTGTATCTTGTTGAGATTTTGATCTTGGCGGTTTTTCGGTTTCCCACCAAGTGAGGTATCCCACATTATTCTACTTGATACTTTCTCACTTGGTGATAACCAATCTGTTTTCTGGGCCAAGCGGTAGTACCGCCCGGGCGGGCCGATACTACCGCCCGCCCTTGAGAGCGGCCTGTTTTCTTTCTGCCTTGCTAGGTACCTAAATCCGGTACTACCGGCCGGCCCGGTAGTACCACCCGGGTGGGCCGGTAGTACCGGCCGGCCCAGTTTCTTTTCCCAGATCCAGATCCAGCTGCTGCTCGTTGACCCCGCTGCCGCCGGTTCCCACGAGCTGGCCTCGCTGCGTGCGCGCTCGCTTGGGTCCCGCACTCAGCCGCGCCTGTCCCGCTCGCTGGGCCCGCCCGCTGCCGCTCACGCGCGCACGCTCCTGCCTCCTCGCGTTGACCCACTCCCTGGCGCGCCCGCTCGCTGCGCGCATGCGCTGGCTTGGGCGCTGCTGCTGCTTGCAACTGTCGCGCACGCGCGTGCTGCTGCGCGTCCACCTGCCTGCGCTGGCCCCGCACGCTGGCCCCCGCCGCTGCTGCTGCTCTGCCTTGCTGCTGCACTGCTGGGCCTCGCTCTGCTGCGTTATATGTCGCCCGCGCTGCTGCCCCCGCTCTGCTCCATTGACTTTCTGCTGTTTGGATTTCCTGGCACATGCGGTACTACCGGTAAATTCCGGTAGTACTGGACCGTTCAGAAAAATGCCCCAAACGGCTAGATTTTTGGGGCCCCTATTTAAGGCTTTGCCCGTTTTGAGTTTAGTAAGCTTCTCTCTTATCTATTAGGCTAAGCTTTGTCCACACTTGCTCTAGATCTTGAAGCTTGCCTAATCTTTTCCCTCCGATGATTCTTGCCCATATTTGAGTGGAAAAGAGAGGAGATCTAGACCCACGTTTTGACCTAACCGATTTATCTCTTTGTGAGTGCATCTTTGGGGATCTAGATTTTTGGGGATTTTGTGTCTCTCTTTGATTCCTCCTCTCTTGTTCCCCCAATAGCTTTAGTAGCTTTGTTGGAACTTGAGAGTGAGGGATTTGAGCACCTTTGTGGTGTTCTAGCCATTTGCATTTGGTGCATGAGTTTGAGTTCTCCTCGGAGGATTTGAGTTGAGTTACTCATTGGAGCTTTTCCCTCTTGGGTTCTTGGAACCCTAGACGGTTTGTGGCCTTGGTGGCATTGTGGCCTTTTGTGGCGTTTGTTGGGAGCCTCCAATTAAGTTTTGGAGAAGTGCCCCAACCTTGTGAGAGGTTCCGGTTGCCACCGACAAGTGCACCGATAGTGGAAGCGTGGATCGATCCCGTTGGGGTGAGATTCACCGGAGAATAAGGGAGGCCTTTTGTGGCGTTGGTGGTTTGATACCACCCCCTCTCCAAACGAGACGTACTCCATGTTGGGAGGAACTCGGTAAAATATCGGTGTCCCCGCGTGCCTCGGTTATCTCTATACCCGAGCTCTTTACTTATGCACTTTACATTGTGATAGCCTTCGTGCTTGAAGTAATATATATCTTGCTATCACTTTGTTGCTTGTATTGCTTAGCATAAGTTGTTGGTGCACATAGGTGAACCTTAGTTGTTCTAGGTTGTGCTTAACAAAGTAAACACTAGTTTTGTTCCGCCTTTGTTGAGCCACTCTAGGAAAAGTTTTAATCGCCTATTCATCCCCCCTCTAGGTGACATCCGTATCCTTTCATTTTCCATATGCAACATTTAGTTTTCCCCTGGATAAATATTACCGAATTTAAGTTGAGCACTTACCAGCCTTGTCCCTCACCCACAACCACATGATTAAGAAGGATTTGAAGCCCTTCTCTCCAAAGCTACCCACCCCAAAACAAATGACTCCCCCTCGCCACTAGCGTAGCTACAACAAATATCTTGGGCAGGCCAGTCCAAAGTAAATCAAGTTTTTTTCTTTCTTAGGCTAATTTTCCTTCCACTCTTAGGAGTTTTCGGCTTGGTTGGGCAGGACATTGCCTAGTTCGGCTTCAACATAGCTCTGCCAGTGCCCCTTGCATCCTGAAATCACATGATTCGAGGTTAACATGCCATGCATCCCCACTCCGAGTGTGAACCACGTTGAAATACGATATCTCGAAACCACGCAATGCAAATGACATGTCCATTGGAATCATGTCATTGAAACGACTAGTCATTCATAATACGGCTCTTTGGAGCTACATCGTGCAAACGACTTGAACCTAGGAAACACGGTTCCTCGTGACCACATCATGTAAGAAACTTGATCATCACAACATGGTTCCTTGGAACTATGTTGTACCATGTTTTCAAAACCATTATCTTGGATAAAAGAAGAAAAGGAAGAATAATTCGGACCATCGCGGATATTGGCGGGCCTGGAAGAACATGAAGTCAAATCGAAGGAGAAGAAAAGAGCATAATGACCCTAATAGGTATGGAATTTCGAAACCGGGATACCACTAAACTCAATGTTCGGGAGTACCAATTAATAGTATGGTTGATAGTTGTTTCTTTCCAAATATATCAATTTTTTGTGTGTGCGCGCACAAGAGCGCTTTGTCATTGTATTGTCGCACATGTTTGCACGAGCATTGACACTTTAATTGTTTGAGAACATGCATGGCTAATTTATAAGGCCTTCAATGGTAGTCTCTTAGCACAGTACGACATTTCACAATGGTAGTATATTAGTGCGGTATCATAGATAAAATATCCATGTGGCACTATAGTTAATAAAGATAGAATGTTGTTGTATCTTACTTTCTCGGTTAGGGATTATTGTAACACCCTCGAATCGGCCCTATGCAGATTTTAGCAATTCCAGCCAAACCCGCATATAAACGATTCGATGATGCGCACCAAGAACTTGTGTGTGTGGAAAACAAAGTAATACCATCACACAATAGTCCACGATAGACCTCACAAGAACATATATATACAACAATGACTCCTCGAGTCAAGAATACAAATATACATTACAAAGATCCAAAACACGTTAAAAACAATACAACATTCGAGTACGGATACGATGCAAATTGGACTAAGAGTCCCGAAGAATAACCAATGACGTCCATAACCCTGCCCAGGACAAGCCGGAAGGGTAACCTTGCTAACATCATCAAACAAATACCTGTCAAATCAAAAAGGGTGCCGACAAAGGATAAAGGAAAAAAGGGAGCGACCAGTACATGGAGAGTCTTATAATTTGGCAGATATCGCCTACATGGGTATGGTGGACTACAACGACAACAAAGCATGCACTAAACAACCTATAGAGACTCAATACAACTGTCGGCTATCAGAGAGGAGTAAGGGAGACCTATTCAGAACCAACCTAATTCTAACTCCAAACATAACCCATCCTAGGATTTCCCCCTCGAGACCAAACGAGAAAGTCATTTTGAGGAAACTCACACAGTTGGCCGGTCTTCCGCATTAGTTGTAATTGTTGCATTGTTTGTTCTTTTAGTGATTTGCTTCTTCCCAGATAGGACGATGATATGTTGTGAGCGTTGACAAGTTATTCGGACATATCTTTGGCCGTGTTCCCCAGACGAGCATTCTCCCTCTTTCTACCTATTCTACAGCAGGGCGCCCTCTAGGGAGCACGCGGGAGGGCGTGTCAGCGCTCACGAACGGACGCAGGCGCGGGGCCGCGTGGGGCTGACACGTGGTCTTACACGGGCACGTGATTTCTTGATATATTGAAGCACGACACGCACAACACAAAATTTAAATATGCGACCGAGCGCCTAGCCTGCTCCACGCGGGAAGTCTCGCACGGAGGATTCGTTGAGCTGCCTAACCGAGCCAACTTTTGCACCGCGCCGCAAGCAAAAACAAAAAGAGAAAAAGTCAAAGCACTAAGTTCAACACAATATAACAAGGCAGTGCAACCCAGTATAACAAGGCAGTGCATGAGCGGTACTGCTACCGAAGGCACTGCAACCGAAGGCAGCACAACCTAGTACGACAAGGCAGTGCACAAACGGTGTACTGTCAGGACACCATGCTGAGCACTGGAATCGAAGGCAGTGCAACCCAGTACAACAAGGCAGTGCCCTGTGCACTGCCAGGACACTACACCATGCACTGCACCCCAAAGGCAGTGTACCCATATACAACAAGGCAATGCATGCCCGGTGCACTGCCAGGACAATACGCCGTGCACTACAACCGAAGGCAGAGCACCCTGGTAGAAGAAGGCAGTGCACGTGCCGTGCACTGCAAAGATACCGTGCTATGCACTATAACCAAGGCAGTGCAATGCGGTATAACAAGGTAGTGCGCGGGGCAGTGCACTATCCCGTGCACTGTAGAACATGAAGCAGTGCAAGATAGGGAGCGAAGGCAGTGCAAAAAAAGTTTGTTAGAACATATCAATATGAGATCTAGTTTTGTAGCTCTTTATGCGACTAGCACAGCCATGAAAACGGACCTTGATTTGGACGCTCGGTTCGAAAGATATTTCATTTTTCATATTTGGATCGATAGAAAAAGGCAAACAAAACCTGAAACATTTTGCGAGAATACGCCATTTTTCGTATTTGGATCGATGGAGAGGGAAAGGGCGGGAATTCACGGGATAAACCAGAATACGCCACTTGTCAGCGTCAGGCACGACGTGGGGCGCCCTCTGGAAAGGGCACCCTTTTTCTAGGGTTTCAGTTTTATTAGTCATTCCATGGTAGTTGTCCAACTTACTAATCATGTTAGATCCAAGGAACATTATAATAGTACTTCTTTAGCGTAAGTTATCTATGATCGATAAAATATGATCCAAGTTATCCATAACCGTGGACAAGGCTTCTCGAAAAGATTTAATCCTATAGGGATGCATCAAAGTAACCACACATACTTCCACCCACGTTTGCCAGATCAGTTAACATACACCCATCGGTATGTCGGCGGGGCTTCAAGCACGATGTTTCCTAGAACCCAAAGCAAAAACATGGGGGCTGATGGCTCGGATATGTAGAGCTCGTTGGGAACCCCAATAGAAAGGTATAATGAGCACATCAACAAGTTTCCCTCAGTTATGAAACCAAGGTTATCGAACCAGTAGGAGTAAGGAAACAACTCCAAGGTATTGCTAGCAACTTGGAACCTGCACAACACAACCATAGTACTTTGCCTCAACTTACAGTGAGGTTATCAATCTCACCGGTTTGCTAAAAACAAGGGATTAAACATATAGTGTGGAAGATAGTAATTACTTGTAGTAATTGCAGAAGGTAAACAATAAATGGTAAACAGTAGATGGTATATCAATGGTAAGGAATGGACCGGGGTCCACAGTTCACTAGAGGTGTTCTCCATAAGATAAATAACATGCTGGGTGAACAAATTACAGCGGGGCAATTGACAGATTGAGAATCCGTAACAATGCATATACTAGACATCTTGATCTCTACGAGATTTGTTTGGGCATTACAACATGCTACATAGACCGTAATCCAACTACATCTATGACTAATAATTCACCTTCAGGTTATCATCTGAACCCCTTCTAGTATTAAGTTGCAAGCAACAGATAATTGCATTAAACAAAGTGTGTAAAGTAAACAATACAATTGCCCTTGGACAAAGGATTGTTGTTTTCTCCCTAGTAGCAACAACACATCTACAACCTTAGAGATTTCTATCACTTCCCAGATTACTAGAGGCATGAACCTACTATCGAGCATAAATACTCCCTCTTGGAGTTACAAGCATCTACTTGGCAAAAGTATCTACTAGCAACGGAGAGCATGCAAGATCACAAATAACATAGACATGATAGAATCAATAATCAATCTGACATAGTACTCAATATCCATTGGGTTCCTGCAAACACAACATGTAGCATTACAAATAGATGATCTTGATCATGAACAGAGCTCATAAGATCTAAACATGATAGCACAAAAGAGGAGAAACAACCATCTAGCTACTGTATGGACCCGTAGTCGAAGGGTGAACTACTCACGCATCACTCCGGAGGCTAGCATGGTGATGAAGAAGGCCTCCGAGATGATCTCTCCCCTCCGGAAGGGTGTCAGGAAGAGCTTCAGATCCCCCTGATCTAGGGAGGCTACGAACTATTTCATGGATTTCTGATCAGGTGCTTAGGGTTTCTGCATCGGGGTGTTTATATAGGCAAAGGAGAGAGGTCAGTTGAGGGCCAGGGGGCCCACACCATGCCCTAGCACGGCCTAGGGTGGACCCGCGCCAGGGGGTGGTACAGCCGCCCTGTGGCGCCTCTTCGTCCCCCTCTAGACTTCGTCTTTGCTCCGATAAAATATTGACTTTGGCTTTTGTTCCGTCCAATTCCGAGAATATTTCTTTACTAGCTTTTTTGAAACCAAAAACAGCAGAAAACAAGCAACTAGCAGTGCGACATCTTGTTAGTAGGTTAGTTCCAAAAAATGTTTAAAAATGCCTCAAAGTGTAGACAGAACATAAGATAGTTGATACAAAACAAGCATGGATCATAAACAATTATAGATATGTTTACGACGTATCAAGCATCCCCAAGGTTAAGTCATGCTCGTCCTCGAGTAGGTAAGTGATAAAAAGAATAATTTTTGAGGTGACATGCACCATCACAATCTTGATCAAAATATTGTAAAGCTTTGATAGCTGGGATAAAAGTACTCTAAACATGAGCATGAATGATGTAGTTCTAACAATAAGACAAAGCAACTAAGTTGTAGCATGAAAAGGTACAAACAAAAGATCATGAATAACAATGCATTGTAAGACATTTGTTTGTTTCACATATAGAAAACATAGCATGAGTGGTATTCAGCTTGTCCCTCATGGAATAGCAAAGCATAAATGCATAGGACACCTTCAAAGTTCATAAGGGTGACTAGATGCAAATAATTTAAAAACAAGCTATACCATCATTATGAATCAATCAATAAGTTTTGGGACAATGCACATTTAACTAAGATTGGCAACTATGCTCTCTTAATTGGTGCATAAAGATAGAAGATGGAGACTCAACATAAAAGTAAAAAGAAAGGCCCTTCACAAGGGAAGCAGGGATTTCAAGATTCATAAAGAGCTTCCAAAAATTATGGTACTTATTAGCTTTGATCTCTCATTTCCCCTATCATAAGCATCTTGAAGTTATGAAGGTTAAAGTGACACAAATATGAAGTATATGCTTGACAGATCATAAGTTGAAAATCTCATGTCCCTTGAGTACGAGGGCCGTTCCTCATGCTACTCAACTTTAGTCATAAGCAAGTTCTTATCATTGTAAGTATATGTCTATCATAGAGAACCACCAATGGGGTGACCCTTGTCCCATGACACTGGAGCTATCCCATATCAAAATGACAAGGCAACAGACAATGAGCATCTCAACGATCTTTTTATTTACCATGAGCATGGTGCTTTTTTTCTTTTCTCCTTTTTTTATATTTTTTTCTAAAGATGCTTCATAGATTGCTCAGTATGGTTATGCTACAAGTTTCCATCATGATTAGGCATGGCTTAGGCTAGCGGCCCATGCGTTTCTCTAACAAATATACAATACTCCATGGACTTACAAGCTCCCCTTTTATTTCACACCGCTGACATCCATAAACAAAATATCATGATATCAACTGGATAGATATGTACACGTGTTGAAAGTATTCCCCATGACAACATGGTTCTGCTAACTCCCAACTTATAATTTGCAAGCATATAAGCAACATTGATGGGCACAATGGTTCAAGTTTATTAAGTGCAAGAAAATAAAGTGTGCCATCAAGTTTGTGAGAGCTTTAATCACTAATTTTCACATAACAATTTTAATTTGGAAGATAGATAAACACATGAATATACTTGGAATGGTGTAACACACCATGCATAGGAATTTATACTGGACTCTTTGGAATAACTTGGTTTCTTGGGAGTTGGATGCACGAGTAGAGATCATACTCAGTACAAGTGGAGGCTAGCAAAAGACTGGGAGCGACCAACTAAGAGAGCAATATTGGGCATAATCATGCAAAGCGACAAAACATTATTAATTAAAGCATAAAGTGATATCACAAGTGAAAGATTTCATGATCCCTAGTGTTTTGTGTGTTAGATAACAATACCAAGGATTATTTAACGTGTGTTGAAGTGCTGCACATATTAACTTGAAAAGGAGATTTAAAGTGATTTTGGGGGTGGATAATCCGCCCCTACCAGGGGCCGGATAATCCTCCCCTCCCAATTTCATAAGGGCGCAACCCTCAGTATGGGGGGCGAAATAACCCTCGGATTTCCTGGCCAGGGCCGGAGTTTTTGCCTAGGCCGTATAATCCGCCCCTCAAGGGGGCCGGATAATCAGCCCCCAGGTTCTGCTTCAAAGGTCGCCACGGCGCATCACTCAGAGAGGGGGCGGAGTTTCCCCCGAAATTTCCGTCTCTGGGGCGGATTTTTCCCAGGGGCGGATAGTCCGCCCCTCGAGGATCTTCACAAAGTCAAGTTCGGCGCGACCGTCTAAGCGGGGGGAGGATTTTTCCCCCAGGGCTAGTGGGTGGCGGATAATCCGCCCCCAAACTTCTCCAATGGCCATATCTATGCAGGGGGTATTTAAACCAGCCATCTCCCTCCTGCCAGAACTCTTGGTTCATTCGAAAAAGACAAGATCTGCTCCTCAAGTTTCATCCAAGAGATCTCCACCTTCATCCACCCAAAGGCCCCGTTCCTTGGGGAATCGAAGGAGGAGGGCTCGATCTTCACCAACTGCAATCAAGTGTTTCATCTCCTCTCCATTCATTTGGAGAATCTTCGATCTAGTATTTCTTGCAAATATCTGGATCCTTGTGTTGATTATATTGATAATCCTTGTTGTTGTGACAGCTTGTTGTCATTATGGGAGCCTCCAATTCGGTTGTGGATGTGTGCCCTACTAGAGTTGTAAAGGCACCGGTTCCCGCCTCGAAGGGTACCAATAGTGGAGAAGATGGACCAGGCCTTTCATGGCGAGATCCATCAGAGAATAGGGTGAGGCCTATTGTGGCGTCGTGGTCTTAGAACCGCCCACCCCTCCAACGCAGATGTACTTCCCTTAAAAAGTAAGGAACTACGGTGAAACAAATCCCTGTGTCTCTGCGTGCTCCACTACGGTTTCCTCGCTCCTCTCTTTATGTGCTTAGTAACTAGGGTTGCATATAGGGAAATTCTTGCAGTTGCATATCTAGAGAATTTACTTTGTGTCAAGCCTAAAATTGAAAAAGAACTAAAAATTGAGTAGCACCTATTCACCCCCCCTCTAGGTGCCCATACGACCCATTTCAATTGGTATCAGAGCCCAATCGAATCTCATAGGATCTTTTTGTCTAATATTGCATTGTTATGCCTTGCTCAGTTCCTGTCAATTGCCCTGCTGTAATTTGTTTACCCTTCATGCCATGTTGTTTATCTAAGGAGAGCACCTCTTGTGAACTATGGACCCCGGTCCAATCTTTACCATTGATACATCCTCCACTCTTACTGTTTACTTGCTGCAAACCACCATTACCTTCTACACCATACAGTTAATCCTTTGTTACAACAACCAGTGAGATTGAAAACCTCACTGTTAGTTGGGGCAAAGTCTTGAGTTTGTGTTATGCAGGTTTCCACGTTGCTTGCAACACCTGTGTGACGTTTCCTTCCTCCTACTGGTTCGATAACCTCGGTTTCTTACTGAGGGAAGACTTGCTGATGTGCTGCTTCACACCTTGCTCTTGGGGTTCCCAAAAGGCTCCACATCAATTGAGCCATCATACTCCAACGAGATCATGTAGGACGACATGACTACGACGATGCAGAGCACGACAAAGATCGAGAAGAGGGGGAGGAGGATAGTGAGCTCACCACGAAGCCTATGAAGCTCTTGGATTGTACAGAGAGAGACGGGAGCGTCCGGAATCGGCGGCGAACTGTGGCGGCTAGACAGGAAACAGACTAATTCGTGGCCATGGCGTCTCGTCCTTGCTCTGTGACGCAGACGAAATGGGGATGACGCAACGCAGCTCCTGGAGGTCCTGGAGCAAGCGGGAATGATCGATGACGGTGGAGCCATGGCTTGGTAGAATTGCGGTGCTTGTCTTCAAAGAGGAGGAACATGGAGAAGAGAGGCTCAGATAGGGTTTTCTTTGAGGCTCGATGCGTGCGAGAAGATAAGGAGGGGATGGTGGTGATGCGGACGATGGAGAGGGATGGCAACCTGCTCCCTTCCGTTTGCTGCAGAGAGGAGGAGGTCGTGATGGAGAAGAGGAATAGGACGACTATGTCAAAAGGGTATTAGGACGGAGGCAAGTTGGGCCGAGGGGGAGAGAGATCAAGAGAGTAAGGAAAAAATAACCCGGGTGGGCTTCTGTTGTTGTTGGGATGCTGCGGTCAGAAGGAGGTCCAGGTAGGTTTTCTCTGATGTTTTATTTTGTTTCCTGTTTGTTTAGTTTTATTTGTTTGTTTGTTTGTTTTGTTACAAATTCAAGCAAGCTTATTAACTCAAACCTTTTGGAACTTTTGTCTGAATTTGAACAGAGATTTTTGGGCAACAAAAAAGGGACAAGGGGGGACAAGAACAAAGGAGGAGAGATGATGCCCACATACACATGTCCATTTAGGCATATTACTATAGTAGGATTAAGGTTTAACAAAATGAATAAAAGCATTTCCAAAAATATGGAACCCTAGCAAGCGGGTGTCCTCTTGTAGAAAACAAAAATATATATACACAAAAGAGGTAGAGAATAATGTGATAAAAAGCATCAACAAACAATATAAGAGCGCCGAAAAAGTTTAATATGATGCTCAAATGCAATGTGGCATGATGACATGAGCATGATATCATCATGATGCACAAAAATAAAAACAACAAGCAATTTTCTAATAGTGGTTTTCCCAGGGTGCTATAATTATAAGAGCTGAGAGACTTTTAAAATGTTAGGGATTGTAAGGCCTCTCCCATTTATTATCATGTCTCCTCTAGTACATATCATCTTTTTATCTCTTCTCTCATGCATCCAGATGGCAATGGGTATCCGATACTCGCTAACCCAACGGGTACCCACATTAAATGGGTAGGGTGTGGTGAAGAAAAAACCCACGGATCCACTTACTAGTAAAAAATCATACCCATCGTGTCTAGCGGAGGCGGGTATGGGGATTCCAAACCCGCATCCACCAACCCGCATAACTAGATATAACATGTGGACCCGGCCTGTCATTGACTCATTTTCCACATACCCTCCTAACTCCCTAACCCACGTACGCACACAACGCTCATAGCCACACGAAACAAACACACACACATGCACACATGCACGCTGCACACAAACGGCCACACGAGACACGATCCAACCCATGCACGCACACGTACTAGGCACCACAAACCCAATTTCCAAATCGTCCCCGCTAACCTCATACCCTCGTCCTCGTCCCATTTTCATCTGCAGCACCGCCGCCCCTCTCTCCTTCTCCCTCCGCCCGCGCACCGCCGCTGCTCCATGCTTGGCCGGTGTAGCCCCTCTCCCCCTCAAACTTTGACGAGAGCCCATCTCAGCCTCGCCAGATTCGAGCCAGCCATCTCCTCAGCTCCGACTTCACCACACCTCCACAACAGCCGCCACTCCCTCTGGCCCTCTCTATCTGGCCGCTTCTCGAGATCCTCGCTACCGCGGTCGAGAGAAGTGACTCCGGCAACAAAGTGCATCATCACAGACTCCGCCGCTTGGTGAGAATATGGCCTAGATCCCGCCACCTTCGGGTACCCATTGGGTCCCAGAAACCCGGCAGGTAGCGGATCTGGTGGAGAATGGGACCCGAAGATGGGTATGGAGGCGGCTGGAGGGGGCGGGGAGAAGGGCAGGTGCAGGTATGGGGGTGCCAAACCCGGACCCGAACCTGTCGGGTGCCATCCGGACTCATGCATGTGCAACTATTGATTATTAAGAGGGGGAGTTATTGACTTTCTTAATCCTAATATGCTATAACATTTTTTATGTCATTAAGTACAATAAGTCTCACTCAGTATGTTGGCAGAGAGAGAAAGAAGGAGAGAGTACAACAGGTGCTCCGCTTGCATCCTGGGTGTAGGGAACGAATCGAGGTAAAGGAGATCATTGGCAGACTACGATCAATAGCATGCAAGTATCAAATAATAATATCTCTATTAAAGCCTACCTAATAGCCAGCCTAATAGCTAGTCTATTGCATGAATGTGCTTTATGTTGACTATAGGTGATATGGCATGGACATAGAACCAATAGTCGTCTCTCTTATTAATCTTGCTCTTATAAGTCCTTTCACAATAGCTTGTATCTTAGCACGTTTCATATGATCAACTAAAACTTAAGAAACAACTTTCATAATGCATTATTTTTAGATGTTGTTTCTTAGAGGTGATTCCAAGGTTTTTTTCCTGTGATAGCGTGCAAGAATTGTATCTTACTCCCTTTGTCTGGGTATATAAGTTTCCCTCATATTTTGAGTCAAATTTTGACCCTAAATTTGACTAAAAATATATAAGTTATATGGTACAAAAACATACCATTGAATTTGTATTAAAAAAATCATTGCTATAACTTTGTAGTATATAACCCTAGATAGTTAAAATCATGATTAAAGTTTCACTCAAGAAACAAGGGGAAATTATACACCGGGACAAGTGGAGTAGCTAAGGTAAAACAATCCTCTCTTTCTTTATTATTAAGTGACACATTCCACATAGGCAAAGTACCTATGATACCACACTAAAAAATACCCATTGTGAAAGTCCTAATCCCTAACCGAGGAAGTAGCTAAGATATAACCCTATTCATAGGCAAAAAGGAATGACTAGCCCAATGACATGCCTACATATCACACAAATCGTTAAATGGAGAGACTACACGACATCCATTCACTAGTAGAAAAAAGGGCTTTGGTTTGCATCCAATTTTTGTTCTAGTCCTGGGCGTGTCTTAGACAGGGACTAGTGTGTCCGGTTCATCCCATTTTCAGCGGCTAGGAGGTTAGGGAAGCTCTAGTCCCTGGTCGTTCTGGACCTTTAATCCCGGTTCATGATAGGGCCTAAGACTAAAGGGGTGCGGGCACGAGCAACACCTGGTTTCAAATCGGGACTAAAAGAATCTGGTAAAAAAAATTGGCGGGTTCTACCACGACAGGAAAACATGTAAAAATCCTGCCGCGGCAGGACATTTCTGTCCACCACACCTCCCGGAGATCGCCTTTTCTAGTTTCAAAAGCATGCCATAAAATTATTAAAAAATCCAAAAATAAAATCCTTCAAACTATAGTTATATTAAGTGATTTAGTTGTTACGAAAATTAACAAACATGAATTTCGATATATTTTGCCAAAAACTATCATGAAAACTTCAAATAGCTATAACTTTTGAGTACGATGTAATTTTGTAAGCCATTTTTTCCATATTTGGATTCCTCATATTTTTATGATAATAATGGATATATTATTTATCGAATTTCGATTTACAGATTTAAAGATATTATTTATGCCATATTAAATTAATAAATGGAAAAAATGAATAAAATATTATTTTAATTAGTTTTTTAGGTTCATTGGAATAAAATATTTATTATTACTTATTTATTATTGTTTACTTAAATAGATGTATGTAGTTTCGAAAAATAAAAACGTGTGACATATTGATATGAGCTAATAGATTGATATGATAGTCTAAACAACAAGGCACAATAGCCTTCGCGCAAGGACATCTTTATGGAACAGAGAAGTTAAGCGTGCTGGGCGTAGAATACTGCTAGGATGAGCGACCGACCGGAAAGTTTGGCCACATGTATAAATTGATCTAAGATTAAGTACTCCCTCCGACCCATATTAGTTGACTTGGATTTGTCTAGATTAAGATGTATATAGATACGTTTTAGTGCTAGATACATCCGAATCTAGAAAATTTTGAGTGAACTAATATGGGTCGAAGGGAATATAGTTAGTGTTAAAAATGTTTCAAGTGAGAGAATTAACAAGTCAAACAATTCAAAAGTTCAAGGAAAAAATTCAAAAAATAAATAAATATTTTTTTGAAAAAAAATCTCTAGCCGTATTACGACCCGGAACTAAAGATCCTCCGTCCCCCTCTCCGGAAAGCGACCACGTGGTGGCCTCTAGTCCCGGTTCGTAGCAAACTAAGACTAGAGATAGGGGCCTTTAGGGCATCTCTAACCGATCCCTAATCGGTTAGAGGAGTAAATGTAGGAGTAAACTTTAGAGGAGTAAATATACTCCTCTAAACGAGGTTGGCGCCGAACCGATCCCCTAAATTTCGAGGAGTAAACTTTTTTGACCCATTTTCCCCACCACTCCACCGTCACCACCACCATCTCCTCCTCCTCGGCCACCATCATAGCGCTCGCCGACGTTGACAACGGCCGCCCGCTATGGGCCTCGGGAAGGGTTCACCGTCGAGGCCTTGCGTGTCGAAGAGGTAGCTACATCATTCGGCAGCGCCGCCTCGGCCTTCTTTCTCTTCTTCTTGGCCATCGCCTCCACGAGCGCCACTTTGGCCGGAGTCGGCTTGCTCTGCCGCCGGTCGTCCTCAGGAGCAAGGAAGGATGCGGCGCCACCTCGGGAGCCTCCACACACTTGTCGTCGGCCTTACCGGAGGACTTGACGGTCGTGCCGCCCGGCCAAAACATGTTGTTGGCCCCCAATCTTTTTCCACTCGAGGCCGCGGCGGAGATCTCCGAATGCAGCGGTGTTGGGGCATCTCCGAATGCGGGGGTGTTGGGGCGTCTCTGGCACCGGGATGGCCGGATAAGGTGCACCGGAGAGCTGCGTCTCGATTGCGGGCGGAGTCGGCAACATCTGCATCCTTCCCAGCCTCCAACGGCTCGAAGTTGCGGCGAATCGACTGCGACGGAGCATGATTTGCTCCAAATCGGGGCGGCGACCTGCGAAAACGAGCTCGCCTCGTCGATTCTGACGACGGTGAGATGTGGCGAGCAAGGGAGAGGTAGGCCGGAGGGCGGCAGAGGGACCGAGGTGGCGGCGGCGGGGGTATGATGATCACCGCCGATGACTCCAGCGGAAATGGGTGCGGCGTGGTGGAGGCCGGAGTTTTTCTTTAAATCGGTTCTCGACTCCTAAATTTACTCATCGGAGGCCAGTTTTACTCGGATAAGTAAAATTTTACTCCTCTAACCGTTTTGGGAATCGGTTAGGTGTGTCTTCTGCCGATTTTACTCCTCTAACCGTTTTTTAGGATCAGTTAGAGATGCCCTTAATCCCGAATTCACGATCCCGAGTACGAAACCGAAACTAAAGGGCCTTACGAACCGGGAGTAAAGGCCCGTTTTCCACCAGTGATTAGAGATTGAGGTTGTCACTTAAGCATTTAATTTTTCTATGATTACGTGCAGATACCCTTCATTGTGAAAGGTATAAGTTAATAATTGGTTAATTTTGCCTAATCTGCCGCAAATCCGAACGGTTTGTAAAATGTCGATGCAAGTACGCGGCCAATGGCGGCCCGTTTCATACATTTTGAGACGCTATCAGTAATCAGTCTACTGCAAAGACATGAGAATATATATGAGATAGTTTATAAGAAGCTAACAGATAATAACCAAGTAAACTTCACGAAAGAATACTACTAGTATAGGGATCCCAGAAAAATAAAATTATTACTGTAGCTAGCTACTCTACTCGAATAAGTTGAATCTCCCTGAGGTCACATCACTAGTTGCATTGTCGAGCAGCTCTTCGAGCTGGCCCAGCATCTCAGCGATGTCCGCCTCGCGCGTCTCCTCATCAATCTCGTGCTCAAAGTAGACGGTCATGATTGCCCTCAAATCCAAGAGGCGGTGCACGAACCCGGTTGCCCTCATGAAAATTTGGAGTCTATCTTCCTTGTCTTCATCCCGGAGATGAACTTGAGGCCGAAAGAACACGCCGATGCTCCTCGTCATGTAACTGTGGCTGACGAACCCGGCGGCTTCGGCCACGGACTCCTCCACCGCCGTCGTTGTCGTGTGGTCAGTATCGACATCGGCGGCGCCGTCGACGACTGGACGGGGCTCTGGGCTCTCCGTCTTGCCCAGACCACTGTACAGCAAGTCCACAAGGTCGACCCAACGGCCGTCCAGCCGTTCTTTTAGCAGCCTGATCAAGCCGCGCAGGTCATGTCGGTTCAGGCCGGGGCTCAAGTCCCTAAGGTCCTCGATCAAGTCTCTGATGTCCACCTGGAAGTCTATGATGGCGGAAGCAACGGCGAACGTCCAGTACGCCGTGGGATCTTTTTTCAGATATGTCGGCGACGGTTCCGACAACTTCACCATCTGAGCTCTGGACATCCACAGCAGGCCTAACCAACGACGCATCGTCGGCAGGATCTTCTCTAAATAATGTGGAGAGCTAAGAGAAAACATGCCTTCTCTAGCATTGTACATGCCCTTAGAGGTTGCCGCCTTCGTGCACGCGACCTCCTGGACGGCTTCAAGATCCTCCGTTATGGCTGCCATCACTTGAGATCTAAGGGTTTGCTAAGTTCGATTAAGGGAGCACGTACGTACGTGACCTAATCGCAACGAAAGCTAAAGCCTAGAAATCCTTCGATCCGGCTCAGGTGACTCCTCCCAATTTATGGGTGGTGGGAGGGGACGGCCAGAGACCACAGAGCAAAAACTAGTTTGAGTTCGAGTTGACAAGGTTTGCCGTGTACGAGTGGGACTACGGAAAAGTGTAACCCTGACATTGAGTACTCAAATGTGCTCTAGCACGTTGTGTACTTGTGTATATCAGCAAACACGTCGTGTATATATCATCGCATTGTACAAATTAAGGCCACCGGCTGAGGTTACAATCTAACTTAGGTTTACTACTAGGGAAGCTCCCCCGCGCAAGAAAATGAAAAGGGAAGAAAGATGTTGCTGCCTCTGTTCCCTAGTTTGCCAAAACGTTTTATATTACGGAATTTCTAGCTTCAGACCAGTCGCCATATCGCCAAACCCGGCGGACTGGCAGGAAGTGTTGGATGTGAATCCAACGGACGCGGACAAATGCGCGCGGTGGGTGGCGGTTTAATACGCCACACCTGATCCGGACACCCCCATCGCCTGGGGCCCCACCTGTCATCTTCTTTCACCCCTCCCACTTCTCCTGACCGTTTTGAGAATCCCGCTGCTCTCTCCCCTTCTCTGGCGATTTTGTTTGTCGATTCTTCTTGTCCCTGCTGCCGGCGACGCGTCGAGTCCCTCCAGGTATGATCGCAGCTTCGGTCATCCTCTGAGTTATCTCCACGGCCGCTCTCACCTTCCTCCTCTATCATCTTTTGTTTCCGGCGGTTCCATTTTCCGTCGGTTTTGACCGACATTGATTCCTGTTTGTCCTAGGCTTTTAGGGTTGATTCGAATTGGTAATGTGAGCCATTTGCGCCTTGTTTATCCACCTGATTTCCCCTCGCTCCGTCATGTTTGAACCCCGTTCCCCTCTCTCCTCCTCTATTTCCAGCGGCTCCATTTCCATAGGTTTTGTCACCGGCATTTGTTCCTGTTGGTCCTAGTATTTTTTAGGGTTGATTCAAAATGGTAATGTGAGTTGTTTGCCTCTGCTTTACCCCTTGATTTCCCCGTGCTCCATCCTTTTTGAACCCCCCGTATGTTAGTTTGTCAGGTTTGAGTAGTGTCTCCTAAGCAGATCTACTGTGTGTGAGGTAGTTTTGAGGTAGTCATGGGATGCATTTCCCACATGTTCTAATCACCGATCTTCTTGTGATGCCCTGTGTTTGATCTACGTGATATTTGATTTTAAATTGGGTAATTTAGTACATCCCCTACGGGTAAAATTGCATAGGATCCCTTGGTAACAATAGCACTAGTCACGGGTAACATTAGAGATGATCCCTTGATAACAATAGTACTAGCGATGTATCTGATAATTTTTGTTTACGTTCTGTTGGTAACTTTTGAGAAAACACCATGATAACATATGTGTACTAGCATGGATAACTTATGTACTGATGGCATGATAACATTAGATTACCTGGGGTGCACATAACAAATCATTTATGAAGCATGATGCACTGCTCTAGTTGTTTTAGGCTTTTGAATTTTGTTGTTGTATTTGAAATGTGTGATTGATACATGTGAAAGGATACAGATGCCGCATAGAGGGGGGGTGAATAGGCGGTTCAAAACTTTTCCGACAGTGGATCAACAATGGCGGAATTAAGCTAGCGTTTACTTTGTCAAGCACAAAACCTAGAACAACTAAGGTTCACCTATGTGCACCAACAACTTATGCTAAGCAATACAAACAACTATGTGATAGAAAGATAAATACTTCAAGCACGAAGGCTATCATAAAGTAAGGTGCATAAGTAAGAGCTCGGGTATAGAGATAACCGAGATACGTGGAGACGACGATATTTTACCGAGTTCCTCCCAACATGGAATACGTCTTGTTTGGAGAGGGGGTGGTATCAAACCACCAAAGCTACAAAAGGCCTCCCTTGTTCTCCTATGAATCTCACCCCAACGGGATCGATTCACACCTCCACTATCGGTGCACTTATCGGTGGCAATCCGGAACCTCTCACATGCACTACTAGGAAAATGCATGTTCGTGGCACACCTGTAAACAACATCTGTGGCGCACTAGGGGTGCGCCACGGGCCTCGCGCTACGGCTATCTCCTAGCCGTGGCGCACTGCCTGGTGCGCTACGGTTATATCGAGATAGGCGTGGCGCACTACCAGGTGCGCCATGGGTAGGGGTACAGGGTGCGCCACGGATGTGTTTTTCAAAAAACAAAAAAATGCAAAAAACACCCTCGTTTTGAATTGCAAAAGCAATCAGGTCCGTGCATCGCTGCCGCCGTCGTGTCACCTCGCCGGAGCATGGCCGTGGCAGGGAGGTGCGGGAGGCCGTGGCCGCTCTAGTCCTCGCCGGCGTCGAGGTGGTAGGAAGGGTGTGGTTGGAGAAAGGAAGGTAGGAAGAGAGGTAGGAAGAGAGGGAGGAAGGAAGAGATGGAGGAAGAGAGGGAGGAAGGAAGGTCGGACGCCGCCGTCACTGCAAGGAGAGGAGGAGGCCGCCGTTGCACCGCCACCGCGCCACCGTCACTGCAAGGAGAGGAGGAGGCCGTCGTCGTCATGCCGTCACTGCAAGGAGAGGAGAAGGGGAAGGAGGAGAAGGAAGAAGGAGAAGGAGGAGGAAGAAGGAGAAGGAGAAGGAGAAGGAAGAAGGAGAAGGGAGAAGGAAGAAGGAGAAGGGAAAGTAAAAGGGAGAGGGAAAAGGGGGAGGGAAAAGGGGGAAGGAAAAGGTAGGTGGGCGGGGTGAGGATTCAAATTTTGAATCCCGCCCAACTTACTCGTAGCGCATTAGGTGGTGGTGCGCTACGGCTAAGTTGCCCTCTATTTTTTTTCTGCAGGAAAAAACAGTCTTTTGACCGTAACTTTTTACTCTTTTCGAATTTTGAAAATCTAAATAATCGCTAAACGACCGGAGGTGGTTACGAGCAGATGCGAAATCTCGTTCCCGTCATTTTGGTATATTATACGATTTGTTTTGACATCGTATGCAAAAGTTACGGCCATTTTACCGTGGCATGACCTTTTTTTGCAGAAAAGGTGGAAAATCATGTTTGTTAATTTTCCTAGAAACTATACCACATTACCTACCTAAATATGAAAGGATTTTATTTTTTGAAGTGTTTATTATTTTTCTTTTATTTTTTGCAAAACCTAAAAAGGCGATCCACGGGGGGAGGGGGGGAGGGGGGTGGAGTTGGTGCAGGCCACTTAGCCGTTGGGCACTAGGGCAGAGTGCCCTACGGCTAAGTTGACCCAGTTGCTGCAGCACACATGCCCGTAGCGCACTAGGTCAAGGTGCGCTATGGCTAAGTGGCACATCCGTAGCGCACCTTGACCTAGTGCGCTACGGGTATGTGTGTTGTGGCCACATGTGCCCTGGCCCACACATAGCCGTGGCGCACCATCCACATGTGCGCCACGCTTATGACAGTTAGCCGTAGAGCACCTGTGGGCAGTGCGCCACGCCTATTTTACCCGTGGGGCACCACTAGCAAGTGCGCCACAGAAGTGTGGATTACCTATAGCCGTTTTTCTAGTAGTGATGGTTGGCATACTTCTCCACAACTCAATTAGAGGCTCCCAACAAACAAGTTTGGGGAAAGCTCCATAACTTAATTGGAGACCCCAAATAATTCACAAACCTGCAACACAACCAAACCGTCTAGGGTTCCAGGAACCCAAGAGTAAAAAGATTCTCAACTTTCACCCAATCGAATCATCACCGAGAACTCAAACCGATGCACCAAATGCAATGGCAAGAACACAAGAAGTGCTCAGGTTCTTCTCTCCCAAATTCCACCAAAGCTACAAAATCTTGTGGGGGAATAAGATAGGAAGAACAATGGAGGAAATCCATAAAAGACTCCAAGATCTAGATCCCAATATGTTCCCCTCACTTAGAGGAGAGATTCATTGGTGGGGTTGTAGATCTAGATATCCTCTTTCAAATTCCTCAAAAATATGCATGAATCATAGGAGGGATTGAGGGAAAGCAAGCTCAAGAAGGTAAAAAATGGAGGGGAAAACTTGCAAGAATTCTTAGGTATCCATTGGGGAAGAAGAGCCCCTTATATAGGTTCTCCAAAATCCAACCGTTGGAGATCTAGAGCATACGGGCCAGACATTCCGGCCAGTTTCCGGGTAGATATCGATATGGGACACAATATGGCAACCACACGACTAAAACTGGAGATTTCTAAGCGACACCGGAGTGTCCGACAATTTCATCCCGGACATTCCGCCCAAGGCAAAACTGATAGAAACAGCAAAACTGAAACGACCATAACTTTTGCATCCGAAATCCGATTTTGATGATCTTAGCTCGTTTCGAAGATAGTAACAAGATCTAAAAGATCATGAATAGAACCATCATATTCCAACAAGGGAGTATAGAAACAAATGATGAAAGGTTTAACCTATCTAGAAAAGACAAACCAGTAAATCCTCCAATATCGAAAACGCAATAGTGAATGCATATGAAATCCGTTTTCGATGAACTTGAGCTTGTCATGGAGATTAACATAAGCTCCAAATACTCTCATGGATAATAAACAAATAAGAACAAGGAAGATGATGCCAAGTATGCAAAGGTTTGATCTCTCATCAAGGAATACGATCAAGTTACTCACTCGAGAGGCCCTCTTGATAGTACGGTTATCTATCCTATAAACCGGTCTCCCCAACTAACACCACGAGACCGGTAAGAAAGAAACCCTATCAAGATCATACCTTTGCCTTGCGCATATTCCACTTAATCTTGATGATGACGATCTTCTACACCTCAAGATGGAGCACCTTTCTTGATTGCGCTAGCTTGGTGAGGACTTGGAATTTTCTCCCCCATACTCCACTATGGAAGAGCCTCTCTTTTGAGAAATATCCTAATATATCCATGATCACCATAAGTATGGAAAGACGTAAGCATGATATATTCTAGATATGGCACATCTTTAGCTTGCACAACATTTCTTCTAACTCCATTTGGAGGATGTTGATACGCCCAATTTGCATCACCTTTCTATATCATAATTTACCTCTATTCATTGATGTTTGTCTTATTATGAGGTATTACTTATGGATTTTTCATATGTTTATCCATGTTGGATGATTCCTGGAGGATGAACTGCCGGAGTCTGGATTCTGATGGAAAAGAAGGCGTTTTGGTGCAATTTTGCGAAGATAAAAAAAATACTAGTAAAATATGGAAACATATTATTTTCCCAGAAGACGAAGGAAGCCAGAAGGAGGGACGAAGTGGGGTATCAGGGGGCCCACACCCCCTAGGCGCGGGCCCACCTAACCCCGCGCCTAGGGCAGGTGTGGCCGACCTGCCCGGCCTCCGACTCCGCCCCTTCGCCTATATCTTCCCTACGGAACCCTAATACCAGGGGAGCAACCACAGATAGATTTCTGTCGCCTCTGGGGGTGAAAAACACCAAGAGAGAAAGATCTCTCCGACATACAGATTTCTGCTGGGGGAATTCCTTCCCGGAGAGGGGAGACCGTCGCCATCAACACCGTCATCAAGCTAGGCTTCATCGGGATCATCATCATCATCCACACCATCATCTCCACCAGCACCATCATCACCACTCCGTCCTACTGTAACAATTCTGTTGGATATTGCTTTAGTTCTTAGGGGAAACTTTCCCGGTGTTGATTACTATTGTAGTTGATGCTTGTGAGTGGAACCATTGGATTATTGTTTATATTCAGATTGTTATCCATTATCATATCATCTTTGATCTTGATCCATATGATGTCTTGTGAGTAGGTTGTCTTGTTCTTGAGGACATGGGAGAAGTCATGTTGTTATTAGTGGATCTGTGTTGAGTAATTATTCAATGGTTTAGTATTTAAGTTGTGGTGCTATTCTTCTAGTGGTGTCATGTGAACGTCGACTACATGACACTTCACCATTTATGGGCCTAGGGGGATGCATTGTGTATTTGGCTACTAATCGTGGGGTTGCCGGAGTGACAGAAACCTGAACCCCGTTAGGACACCTTTGCACAAGGGAGTGTAGGATCTCAGAGTTTAAGGCTGTGGTTAGATTTATATCTTAATTACTTTCCTGTAGTTACGGATGTTTGCAGGGGGTTTAAACACAAGTATGTATTAGTACTAGGAAGGGCGGTATGTTATCACAGGTTCACCCACACAACACTTACAAACACCAAAGGAGAGTACTCAGCTATTTGAAGCGAAAGCACTTGACAGAATTCCCATGTGTCCTCGAGAACGTTTGGTCCTTATAAGTATTTCCACCGGCTTGTCCTTTGCTAAGAAAGGATTGGGCCACTTGCTCCGTTTGTTCGTTACCTTTGTTACTTGCTCTTTGTTTTGTTGCCTTGTCAGAAAACCACTAAAAATCCGTTTGCTAAGTATTAACAGGAATTTCCTGCTCCATACCACTGTTCAGCACCTTCTGCTCCTCGTTGGGATCGACACTCCTATTTATCGAAAGTACTACGATACACCCCCTATACTTGTGGGTCATCAAGATTATTTTCTGGCGCTGTTGCCAGGGAGTAAAGCACTATTGAAGAGTGGAACTGGTAAGGGAAACTTTTACTGTGAGTATTGCTTATGTTACTGCTTGTTACTTTGTTTCCAATATGGATAACCCACATGGTTTTCTATTTGGGAAAACTACTACCACTGCTAAGGTAGTAGATGAACCACCTCATGTTGAGATAGATCCTTTTAAGATACCTACAAGTATTGTTAATCGTGTTATGGATAATTATTATTTTGGGGATGGAACTGTCCATCCTGGTGATCACTTGCTTTTTTATCCATGAATTATGCGGGTTGTTTAAGTGTGCATGTATCACAACTGAACAGGTGAATAAGAAGTTACTCTCCATATCCTTGAAAGGGAGAGCTGAAGAATGGTATAAGCTGCTGAAGAATGGACAGTCCATGGAATGGGAGGAGATGGCATCTCTCTTTTACTCTAAATTTTGTCCTCCCAGTGAAACTCATAAGGATAGAAATCTTATATATAAATTTTGGCCTCCTGATGGAGAGAGTACAGCTCAAGCTTGGGGGATATTGAAGTTACTCATGCTTAAATGTCCTATTCATGAACTCCCTAACAATATTATTCTCAATAACTTTTATGCTAGGCTTTCTCTTCATGATAAAGATTTACTAGATGCTTCTTGTGCTGGATCATTCACACGTATGAAGGAAGAAGTTAAATGGGATCTACTAGACCGTATTCAAGAGAACACTGAAGCTTGGGAGAATGACAAAGGAAGAAAGTCGGGTATAAACTATGATTATGAATGCATTAAATCATTTATGGGAACTGATAACTTCCGTGATATTGGCAATGAGTTTGGCCTTTATCCCCAAGTTCTTGCAAAATGTTTTAATGTCTTTGCCTCTTATATTGAACTTCCCAAGAAAGAGTGGGACAAGTACCACGCTCCTTATAAAGACACTGTCACCCATGTTCCTGCTAGTACAGAGGTTTGCACTGTTGATCCTATTTTGCCTGAACCTTATATTGAGAAAACTCCTTTTCCTTCCAAGGTGAGGGAGCATTCTATTATGGATACTGTGGTTAGCAAACGCGCAAAGAAAACTGTAGGGTCCGATGATCTTATTGATATTGAGCCTATGGTAGCTATTGTGAAAGATCTTGTCACTAGAAATATAGAGGATAAGCATATTGTCTTATGTGAAGACACTACTAATATTGTTTCTCATCCTAAGAAAGTTAGAAAAGCTAGTGTTCCTGTGCTTTCTGTTAGAATTGGTAGTCACAGCTATCATGTTTTATGTGATATTGGTGCTAGTTCCAGTGCTATTCCTTATGAGCTTTACAGGGAAATTATGCATGAGATTGGTCCTTGTGAGCTTGAGGACATTGATGTGGTTATTCACCTTGCTAATAGAGAGCAAGTTTGCCCCATTGGTATTGTAAGAGATGTGGAGGTCCTTTGTGGTAAGATTAAATATCCTGCTGATTTTCTAGTACTTGGTAAAGAAGCTAGTAAAACCTATCCTATCATCTTTGGTAGACCCTTCCTTAATACTTGTGGGGCTATCATAGATTGTAGGAAGGAAAAAGTTTTGACTAAGTTTGCTGGAGATTCTTATGAGTTTAATTTTTCAAAATTTGCCAAAACTCCTTATGAAAATGAATTACCTGATGAGGATTTCAGGGTTGAACAAATGTCTGCTATTTATCTTGCTCCTAACAATGCTTTGCATCAGTTCATAGAAGACCATGAAAGTGATGTCTTCATGAAGGAAAGAAATGAGATTGACGAAGTTTTCCTTCGTCAGCCAGAACAGCTTAAGCATAATCTACCTGTGGAAGATTTGGGTACCACACTACCACCTAAAGGGGATCCTGTTTTCGAATTAAAACCTTTACCTGGTGATCTTAAATATGCTTATCATGATGATAAGAAAATATATCCTTTATTATTAGTTCTAAACTTTCAGGGAAGGAAGAAGAAAGGTTATTGGAAGTATTAAAGAAGCACCGAGGAGCTATGGGTTATACTCTTGATGATTTAAAAGGAATTTCTCCTACTATATGTCAGCATGCTATTAATATTGAGCCTGATGCAAAACCAGTTGTTGAGCACCAACGCCGTCTAAATCCTAAGATGAAGGATGTGGTAAGAAATGAGGTATTAAAACTCCTTGATGCTGGTATTATTTATCCTATTGCTGATAGTCAATGGGTTAGCCAAGTTCATTGTGTTCCCAAGAAAGGGGGAATAACTGGTGTGCCTAATGAGGATAATGAGCTTATACCCCAAAGAGTAGTGGTTGGGTATAGAATGTGCATTGATTTTAGAAAGATTAATAAAGTTATTAAGAAAGATCATTATCCTTTGCCCTTTATTGATCAAATGCTTGAGAGGTTGTCCAAAAAGACTCACTTTTGCTTTCTTGATGGTTATTCTGGGTTTTCTCAAATTGCTGTGAAAGCACAGGACCAGAAGAAAACAACTTTCACTTATCCTTATGGTACTTATGCTTATAGGCGTATGCCTTTTGGCTTATGTAATGCTCCTGCTACCTTTCAGAGATGTATGTCTGCTATCTTTCATGGTTTTTGTGAAGAAATTGTGGAGGTTTTCATGGACGACTTTTCCGTCTATGGAACTTCTTTTGATAACTGTTTGCACAACCTTGATAAAGTTTTGCAGAGATGTGAAGAAAACAACCTTGTTCTTAACTGGGAGAAATGCCATTTCATGGTTAATGAAGGGATTGTTCTTGGACGCAAGATCTCTGAAAGAGGCATTGAAGTTGACAGAGCCAAAATTAAAGGAATTGAGAAGATGCCTTGTCCTAGAGATATCAAAGGTATTCGTAGTATTCTTGGTCATGCTGGTTTCTATAGGAGGTTTATTAAATATATCTCCAAAATTTTAAAGCCCCTTACTAATCTTCTTCAAAAAGATGTACCTTTTGTTTTTGATGATGATTGTAAGGAAGCTTTTGAAACTTTGAAAAAGGCTTTGACAACTGCTCCTATAGTCCAACCACCTGATTGGAGTTTACCTTTTGAAATCATGTGTGATGCTAGTGACTTTGCTGTGGGTGCTGTCCTTGGACAACGTGTTGACAAGAAGCTGAATGTTATTCATTATGCTAGCAAGACTCTGGATGCTGCTCAAAAGAATTATGCTACTACTGAAAAAGAGTTCTTAACTGTAATATTTGCTTGTGATAAGTTTAGACCTTATATTGTTGACTCTAAGTTTACTATTCATACTGATCATGCATCTATTAAGTACCTTATGACAAAGAAGGACGCTAAACCTAGGATTATAAGGTGGGTGTTGCTTTTGCAAGAGTTTGATCTGCATATTGTGGATAGGAAAGGCGCTGATAATTTATCTCGTTTGGAAAACATTTCTTTTGACCCTTTGCCTGTTAATGATAGTTTTCCAAATGAGTAGTTAGCTGCAATAAGGGTAAGTCCACATGAGAGTCCTTGGTATGCTGATTATGCTAACTTTATTGTTTCCAAGTATTTGCCTCCAACCTTTACAGCTCAGCAAAGAAGGAAATTCTTTTATGATATAAGGCATTACTTTTGGGATGACACACACTTATATAAAGAAGGAGTAGATGGCATTATGTGAAGATGTGTTCCAGAATTTGAACAACAAGAGATATTGAGAAAATGTCATGGCAGTGCTTATGGAGGACATCATGCTGGGGATAGGACTGCACAAAAGGTTTTACAATTTGGATTTTATTGGCCTACTCTTTTTAAAGATGCAAGGAAGTTTGTCTTATCCTGTGATGGATGCCAAAAAGTAGGTAACATCTCTAGACGCAATGAAATGCCTATGAATTATTCTCTTGTTATTGAACCTTTTGATTGTTGGGGATTTGACTTTATGGGGCCTTTTCCTCCTTCAAAAGGGTATACTCATATTCTTATTGCTGTTGACTATGTTACAAAATGGGTGGAAGCCATACCTACAAATAGTGCTGATGGTAAGACCTCTTTGAAAATGCTTAAAGATGTCATTTTTCCTAGGTTTGGTGTGCCTAGATATCTTATGACTGATGGAGGCTCCCATTTTATTCATGGGGGTTTTAGAAAAACCCTCGCTAAGTATGATGTAAACCACAGAATTGCTTCAGCTTATCACCCCCAAACTAGTGGGCAAGTAGAACTTTCCAATAGCGAAATTAAATCTATCTTGCAGAAAACTGTCAATAGATCTAGAAAAAATTGGGCTAAAAAGTTGAATGACGCTTTGTGGGCTTATAGAACTGCTTATAAAAATCCTATGGGGATGTCTCCTTACAAAATGGTCTATGGGAAAGCTTGTCACTTGCCTTTAGAATTAGAACACAAAGCTTATTGGGCAGTGAAAGAGTTGAATAGAGATTTTAGACTTGCTGGTGAGAAAAGACTGCTCGATTTGAGTAATCTAGATGAGTGGAGAGGGGAAGCTTACAAAAATGCTAGGTTCTTTAAGGAAAAAGTAAAAAGATGGCATGATAGGGTAATTCTCAAAAGGGAGTTCCATGTTGGTGAGAAAGTTCTTTTGTATAGGTCTTGTCTCAGATTTTTTGCAGGGAAACTACTCTCCAAATGGGAAGGACCTTTTGTTATCAAGGAAGTGTACCGTTCAGGTGCCATCAAAATTTCTTCTATGAAGGATGACAAAACACAGGTGGTTAATGGTCAAAGATTAAAACATTATATTTTTGGAGATTCTTATAATGAAGATGTGGATGTTATTCAAATGGCGACTCCAGAATAATTTATCAGAAACCAAACACCAGAAACTGCAGAGTTCGCCTTTGAATAGGTAAAAGTGGTGAAAACATAAGGTTCGTGAAACTCCAATATTTTTATATGTTTGATGTTTTTAATGCATAAGGGAAGTTACGAGACGAAACTGAAGAGGAACCGGAGTCCGGGGTGGACAAACCCACCCCAGGCGCGGGCCCAGCCTGGCCGCGCCTGGAGGGGGTTTGACACCCTCGAACTCCGTCTCCGCTTCGTTTCCATATCAAAACCTTCCTTATGCATTGAAACTTCGTAATATATAACCCCCGGGTTCCCCGAGGTTCTTGCACCGTGTTCTCGTCATGTTTTCATCTCGATCTGTTTCTGTCAGGAAAATTCTCAGATTTGGAGCCTCAATGTCTTCCTCTGGATCACCCACGGAGGGTTCCTCTACGGGCGCCCTCAACCCATACATGTATAAGTTGAGGATTCATCCCAAAGAGTTGTTCCTCAAGGAGGGGAAGGTACAGATGAAAGATGTTCAAGGCCCTAAAGGAGAAGGCAGTCTAGAAGACATGATGGAAGCATTGGAACATGAAGTTTTCAGGTACAAGAATATGGCAGAACGCGAGGTGGATATTATTCACAAGATAATTTTCATAACTCATCACCAAGCACGAGGGAGAAATAGCTGAGCTCCGAGAAGAGATCTTTTCACTCCGTTAGACCACCAACCAATTGCAAGCATAGCTCTATGACATACAGAACCAAAACTGTGAGTATGAGGCTAGATTTGATCGCATAAGCTCTGCTGCTAGTTTCAGGATTGCGGAGACAAGGACATCCTTTCCCGATGGGGAACCATTGCCTTGTAAGTTTGATGATGACAAGGCAACACCACCACCACCAAGGGAGTAATTCATCATCAGGTTTGACATCCCCTTGGCTTGTTCCAAGCTTGGGGGAGTGCCGCGGTATCACCACCATTATCTTTTATCTTTTACCTTTGTAGTGGATTTGTATCTGTGGTAGATGGGTTATCTTATAGTTTGGTTTGCATGTGGAAGTATCTCTCCTTTAGTTGGTTATCTATGTATCCCTTGGTGTGAGTGCCATTATTGGAATATTAATGAGAAGTCTCATCTTTTACTTTTTGCACTTCTTATTTTAGTTTGCAATCTCTATTATATGATGGATCTTGTTGATCAGTATTGGCACCACTTTGGGATCATCAAGTGGATCTAAATTGGTTTTGGCAAACCAATTTCTGGTTAGTAGCATTACTATGAAAGAGAAAAAGAAAGAAAAAGCTTACAGGTTTTTTGTATCATTTGTTTTGTTTCTTGTTGGCTCATAAGCTTAGTATTCTTTATTTAAGATCCTTTTGTGTATTCAAGGAAGATTGCATGTTTGGATTTATTACTTGTATGTTTGCTTGTTTCTTTCAACTCTCTTGCTTGCTACCCAGCCTTCCTAGCCAAAAACCTGTTTTGAGAAGGCATACTTCTCAGGTTTCCAAACCCCTTGAACCAAAACTTTTGCCACTTGTGTCCACCATATCTACCTAGTATCACTTTTGCTATTCCTAGCAAATTCCCAAGCTTCATATACCTTTCGAATTAAAAAGTATTTTGTTATGTGAAAACTAGTTAGTAAAGCTCTCACGAACTTGATGGCACACTTTATTTCTTTGCCCCTAATAAAATTGAACCATTGTGAACATTGAAGTTGTATATGCTTGCATCTGTACGATGGAATTAGCAGAACCGTGCTGTCACGGGGAACGTTTTCAACATTGCACTTGTACTCTGTACACAGTTGATATCGTGCTCTTTTGTCTATGGATGTCAACAGTGTGAAATAAAGAGGGAACTTGTAAGTCCATGTAGTTTGTATTCTGTGTTAGAGAAACGCCTGGGCTGCTAGCCTAAACCATGCTTAATCATGGTGAAAACTTGCAGCATCACCATAGTGAGTCATCTATGAAGCATCCTCAATAAAAAGCTATGCATATGGTAAATAAAAAGATTGCTGAGATGCTCATTGTCTGCTTGCCTTGTCATTTTGGTTCTGGGAAAGCTCCTGTGCCATGTGCAAGGGGTACCCTGTTGGCGGTTCTCAATGATATGCAAATACTTACAATGACAAGAACTTACCTGGGCCCAAAGTTGAGTATGCATGAGGAGTGGCCCTCATATTCAAGGGACATGAGATTGCCAACTTATATTTCGTCAAGCATATACTCCATCTTTGTTCACTTTAACCTTAATCATCTCAAGATGCTTATGATAGGGGCAATGAGGGCTCAAATCTAGTAAGTATCATAATCTTTTGGAAGCTCTTTATGACTTGTAATCCCTGCTACCCTCTATAAAGGGACCTATATCCTAATTACCAGTTGAGTCAGTAAACCTACTTCCTCTCTATCTCCAGCAAGAATTTGAGTTGTTGTGTTTCAAGCATTCATACGGTGATTTATTCAATCATGTTCTTCATCTTCCTTGTTTGCACAAAACTCTTATCTATTGAGTATTACTTTGAGAAAAGAGTGCTCCTGTTTTGAAACTTCTACAAAAAGCTTTTGTGAAACTGTTTTCTAGGTGCTCTCTAACCAAGAACAAGTTTGCCAATTCCAATTATGATTTATTTTTATGCATCTCTATTGTGACTGTTGTACTTGGTTGCAAGCTAAGTTATATAATGGTGAGTTGTTTTCTTCTATGAGTTGTGTAATGGTAAGTGTGATGCTTCTTGTTTGTATTATTTTATCAACACTTCACTCCATAAACATGTGGACATGTTTACCGAGCTCAGTATTCGCTTGGGGACAAGCGAAGTCTAAGCTTGTAGGAGTTGATACGCCCAATTTGTGTCACCTTTCTATATCATAATTTACCTCTATTCATTGATGTTTGTCTTATTATGAGGTATTACTTATGGCTTTTTCATCTGTTTATGCATGTTGGATGATTCCTGGAGGATGGACTGCCGGAGTCTGGATTCTGATGGAAAAGAAGGTGTTTCCGTGCAATTTCGCGAAGATCAGAAAAATACCAGAAAAATATGGAAACATATTATTTTACCAGAAGATGAAGGAAGCCAAAAGGAGGGTCGAAGTGGGGCCTCAGGGGGCCCACACCCCCTAGGCGCGAGCCCACCTGACCCTGCGCCTAGGGCAGGTGTGGCCCACCTGCCCGGCCTCCGACTCCGCCCCTTCGCCTATATCTTCCATACAGAACCCTAATACCAGGGGAGAAACCACAGATAGATTTCCGCCGCCTCTTGGGCGGAAAGCACCGAGAGAGAAAGATCTCTTTGGTAGACAGATTTCTGTCGAGGGAATTCCTTCCCGGAGAGGGGAGACCGTCGCCATCAACACCGTCATCAAGCTAGGCTTCATCAGGATCATCATCATCATACACACCATCATCTCCACCAGCACCATCATCACCACTCTGTCCCGCTATAACAATTGTGTTGGATATTGCTTTAGTTCTTAGGGGAAACTTTCCCGGTGTTGATTACTATTGTATTTGATGCTTGTGAGTGGAACCGTTGGATTATTGTTTATGTTCAGATTGTTATCCATTATCATATAATCTTTGATCTTTATCCATATGATGTCTTGTGAGTAGTTCTTCTTGTTCTTGAGGACATGGGAGAAGTCATGTTGTTATTAGTGGATCTGTGTTGAGGAATTATTCAATGGTTTAGTATTTAAGTTGTGGTGATATTCTTCTAGTGGTGTCATGTGAACAATGACTACATGACACTTCACCATTTATGGGCCTAGGGGGATGCATTGCTACTAATCGTGGGGTTTCCGGAGTGACAGAAACCTGAACCTCCATTAGGACACCTTTGCACAAGGGAGTGTAGGATCTCAGAGTTTAAGGCTGTGGTTGAATTTATATCTTAATTACTTTCCTGTAGTTACAGATGTTTGCAGGGGTTTAATCACAAGTCTGTATTAGTCCTAGGAAGGGAGGTTAGTTAGCACAGGTTCACCCACACAACACTTACAAACACCAAAGGAGAGTACTCAGCTATTTGAAGCGAAAGCACTTGACAGAATTCCCATGTGTCCTCAAGAACTTTTGGTCCTTATAAGTATTTCCACTGGCTTGTCCTTTGCTAAGAAAGGTTGGGCCACTTGATATGTTTGTTCATTACCTTTGTTACATGCTCTTTGTTTTGTTGCCTTGTCAGAAAACCACTAAAAATCCGTTTGCTAAGTATTAACAGGGATTTCCTGCTCCATACCACTGTTCAGCACCTTTTGCTCCTCATTGGAATCGACACTCCTATTTATCGAAAGTACTACGATACACCCCCTATACTTGTGGGTCATCAGATGTCTTGAATATACACATGTGGAACTCTATCTTCTTCTTTAAGACACCCTTAATCTTCTTTTATTTATTCTTCTCCTTCATTTGTTCTTTCTTTATTATGTTGGTGTCTTAAATGTACACAATAGGTATCACTCCATATATTCTTCAAGACACACTTGCTATAGGCTCAAATCTCACATGACCAATCTTTGGATCACTCCTTGAACACCTTGGTCATCACTTGATCTTCTTTTCCCAACCTTGAAGCCAACATATGGTTCAAGCATTGCCTATGGACAATTGCTACAAGTACAACTTGATACAAGCATTAGTCCATAGAGATTGTCATTAATTACCAAAACCACACATGGGGGCCCACATGCTCTTTCAATCTCCCCCATTTTGGTAATTCATGACAATCCCTTGAGAGGGTTTATATAAGGAATTTAAACGAATAAAATGGTAGCACCAGTATAAAATACTACACCAGTATGTGATATTGGTACCACAACCATATATAGAGCAAACTCCCCCACAATCTATGCATGTGTGATGAACTTGAATTTCATTGCATATATTGCCAATCATTATCATTGGTGGGGTTTCCTCTATATATACCACAACAAAGCAGTAAAAAAGATGCAAGAGCATGAGAGGCAAATTCTTAAGAACAAACTCAAAGCATAAACTGACTTCCCTTAAACCCTCTAAAACTTCTCCCCCATTGGCATCAATTGCTAAAATGAGTGACAAGTTCTAGAAGGCCAATATAGTGGTAATTCCTCCAAAGGTGTGCATTTGCACATATCCAATGATGAATACTTGTGAGGAAGTAGAACTATATTGAGGACCCAAAGATTTCCAAAGAAATAAAATGAAAAAAACATCAACAAATGATGCAAGCAATCACAAGATCCGACAAACCAATTGAAAACAACAAATGAGACCAAATGGAAACAACAAGATATTATGATATGATCAAAAGAGTGTTTTAAATGGAAATAGATAAGATCCCCAAGATTTGTGCACACATAAGAATAGTCGCATTTGAATACAACATGCACAAATACGGAATCATCACTCCCCCATAATCATTTAAGACACAACAAATGAGAAAGAAGGCAAATGAGCATTATTAAATGAATTAGAGGAGCTCCCCAAAGATAATGCACCAATTATGATAAATACATTTGGGAACAAAGTGCATAATCATGGAATCCTCACTCATCCAAATTCATTTTACCAATACAATGCATGAGTGAACAAATACGATAAGCACAAAGTGGTACTATAAATAAAGTTAGGAAGCTACCCAAGTTACGTGCACAAATTATTTTTTTGTATGTGATGGGGATATGTTGAGTGGGGTATGCCCAGCAGGACGTTTCCCATCGGCCCATACTGCCAGCGAGTGGGCATGCAGGACAGCGTCTGGATCAAGATTCAATAAGGAGCCAGGCTACTGGAAACTGGAGGCCCAGAAGCGTAGCTAGGCCCAGTCGGATTAGGCCAAACCCCCTCTGAATCCTTAACTAATTCGGTTGTAGATATGTAAACCCTAGCGAGGTGACACTATATAAACCTCCCTAGGGTACGCATAGAACTCATGTTCCATCATACACCCTTGCGACTCGCCGCTTAGCCGTCAAGCTTGCCCTTGTACTCTCTCATCAATACAATCTAGCAGGAGTAGGTCTTTACCCTCCGGATGCCGAACTTGGGTAAAACCCTATGTCTCCGCCCTCATATCGCACCGCAGATGGCTGGCCGCCCTTGCCCCTCGTTCTACTGATCGCTGCCGATTGCAGCATCTGCCGTGGCCATTCCCACTACAGTGGCGCTCACCGTGGGGCCTGGCCGGTCAGGCTTGTGTTCTACGGCGAGATCCAATCTGCCGATCAACGAGACGATCGCCACCGGTCGCATGATCGTGATCGGCGAGATCCTCCAGATCTTGCCTGTCACATCCCAAGATTTTTCAAATCTTGTAATGTGAAAAATAAATGAATAAAATAAAACTTTGTTGATTTTCAGGGTGAGAAGAAACTTTTTGAATCCATTTGGAAACTTTCAAAACCTATTTGGATCAAATAAAATCCTAAAGGGATTTGAAAAGTTAAACAATTAATAAAGAAAACATTATAAGTGGAATTACTATTTTGGATCTTTTAATAAAAAAAATTTGGTTTTCAAAAGAAAAGGTGGATTTATAAATAAAGATTATTTTATAAAGACAAATTAAACCTTGGCCAAGTTTTTGAAATAAAATGTTTTGTTTTGATAAAAATAGTAAAGGTTTGTTTAAATAAAATAATAAGGATTTAATATCCAAGTTTATTTAAAAATAAAAAAAGTTTTACTATTTTTAAATAAACACTAAAACTTATTTATTTACTTTAAATAAGTTTTCCAAGTATTTTATATTCTCAAATAAAACCTACTGAATGGTTTTGGTACTATTTTGGATTTCAAATAGAGTTTTGAAAATAAATAAAACAAATCCTATTTGATTTAATAATTAGGGTCTATTGTATTTAATTATTAATGGAACCTAAAATAAAAATGTTATTTTAAACAAGTTTTCCAAGTATCTTATATTTTCAAATAAAACCTACTGATTTGGTTTTGAAAAAATTTAGTTTTCAAATGGAGATTTTATTAAATAAATCAAAACCTATTTGAATTAATAATTAAGGTCTATTTTATTTAATTATTAAATAGATCCTAAAAAAAATAAAAAATTATTTTGTTTTGGGAATTGGTTTATGTTGTTAAACAGAACCAAATTCAATTGCAAAGTGTGGTGGATGTTTGAATTAATTTGAATGCTTGATTGATTGTTGAATTTCAAAACAGAAATTGAATTTGGAAAAAGAAAAAGATTCAGACAGGAAAAAAATGTGAGAACAGACTGACCCAACCCAACTAGGCCCAACAGCCCATTCCATCCCAACTCCTTTTCCCCACGCACGAATCGTTTTACACCCATTCTCGCACCCGCACAGACATCGACTGGTGGACCCAACCCTCCTCTCCTCTCTCACGCTGACAAAGGACCCCACCCCTCCTGTTCGTCGTTTCCACCCGCCGCTGACCACGCCGCGGCCGTTGCTGCCATTGAAAGCTCGCGATCAATTCGCCATAATGCCGCGCCTTAACCTCGCTGCGACCACGCACGATAAATCGTCTCCCTCTCCTCTCTAGTTCCCCTCTGTCGCCCCACCTCGACACGCCCCCAGGCTGTCGAATTTTGCTCAAACACCGCCACTGTCCGACGACGCTCCGGCGAGAATTCCGGCAACTCCACGCCACCCCGTACCTCCTCGAGCACACAGCTGTGATCCCCATCTCCTGGCGGACCTGTCCGCATCACCAGCTCGCTCGCGCGCGCCCCTGAGCCTCGGCAACGACAACTCCCAGCGTCGCCACCGTCTGGTTTAACTCCGGCGAGTGCCCCAGGTAGTTTCTGTCCGCCCCTTCTCCTCTCGTTCATGAACGCAAGTTCTACTCTCACTCACGCATCTAACAGACCCCTTGTCTCGTCCTCCTGTGCCTTGTAGCCCCGCCTCCGTCATCAACCAGAGCGTGCCCGACGCCGAGCGAACTCCGGTGAGCAATCACCACCACATGCGAGCGCCCCTCCGTCTACAACCAACACGTCGAGCTTCCCCATGTCCTTGCGATCATGGTGAGCCTCTCCTCCCCTTCTCTCGCTTCCTGTTACACCAGCGCCGCCGCCATCTGACCATGCGCCGCCGCCAGCCGCCGTCAGCGCCGCCCGAGTAAGGTCGATCAGATTGTCACCGTTAGATTTTAATCTTGCGGTTGTAATTAGAACAGAGCGAAGCGGTAAGAGTACTCCTGAGCCGTGCGATATCAGTTAGATCCAACGGCCTGCAGCACGTGATCCAGACGAACCGGTACCGCCCAATAGGAACTTGACGCGTGGCCAGTTTCTGTTTAAAACAGATTTTGAAATCAGAAATAGATGCAATTTTGAAAACCTTGTAACTTTAGTTCCACATGTCCAAAAATTACAAACTTTATATCAATGGAATCAGTGGAACAAGCCCTAGCCAAACATGCCATTTGTTTAGTAAAAAGCTTCTGGAAAAGTGTTTGTTTTTGTAGAAACATTTGTATGCTTGATTAGATTGTAAAAATTGTTCAAAAATGATTTTGAGGATAAAATCTTTGGCAAATGGTGTGATTTGAACCTACTAACCATAGGAAACACTTTGTGGTTTCAAAAATGTATTTGGTGAAACAAAAGAATGATTCTTTGATTTAAAACCATTTCTAGTCAAATAAAAATATAGTTTATTTATTAAAAATGGTTTTGGAAGAAAACTTTTGGGAAATGTTTTGTTTTAAACTCTGTGACCCCAAACACCAAGTTTTATGGTTTGAAAACATATTTGGTGAACCCTATAGATTAATGCCTTAGTAAAAATATTTCTACACCACATAAAATGATACCTTGTTTTTGAAAATGGTTTTTGAAGTGAAACCTTTTGCAAATGACTTTGCCACTTTACAAAATGACCATTAGGTGTTTTCAAATGTTTATGTCCCATTAGGAACCACTTGTCCAAATAAAACAATTCTTGGCATGCTTGCATGCACTATCTTAGTTCTATGATTTTATGTGATGTTTTGCTTGATTGGTAGATTGAGTTGTGCCTTGCTTGATTGAATTGTAGTGACTTGAAGAGTGTGATTGTTGCAAGGACAAGGAGTGAACCCATACTCTACCAAAAAGGCAAGTGATGCTTCATACTTTTATCCCATTACTTTCACTATGCATTAGTGATTTTTCTAAGTAAAACTTGCATGGAATTTTGCTAAGTATAAACCTTGCTATAGGAAAACCTAGTAGATGAAACCTTAGTAGAAATTTTCCTAAGTTAAGATTCCTACTACTATCAAGCTTAGCCTAGCTAATAGAAAACAAGGGTGGAATATATATCCATACTATGAAAAATTTCTAAGTCTGAGGACTTGTGTTTTTGTTTAATAAAACAACTAAGTTAATGAATCACCTGGGTGGAATGGTAATTCCTTGGTGGTTTTTGGTTGAGTGGTTCACAAGGCCCATGTCTATGGTTGACCTTGTGTATCTCACTTGTGGATGGCCACCCAGGAACAAAGAGATTTGAGATGTCAAATGTTGAGAAGCTTCAAGTGCAACCACTTGGCATTATGGGCTCTGCCTGGATCATATAGGTTGCAAGAACTTAGCCATATGGACAGTGGGTGGTAGAGTTTGATAGGTTGGAGCGCGTCCATTTTGGTCTAAGGGAAGGCTTCTGAAAGATCTTGTATTGGGAAACCAAGTCTTGTGGGGAAAGTGCACCACCTCTGTAGAGTGTAAAATCTAAGTACTTAGCCATGTCCCTGGTAAAGGACAAATTGAGCATCAAGACATGGAAGCAATCAAGAATCTCATCATTCAAATTTCTAAGTTAAAAACTTGTGGTTTGAACAAGGGTTAAAGGATCTTTAATCTTTGATTGAGAAAAATGTTTTTGTCAAGCAAAAACTTAGTGTTTTCAAATGTTAAGGAAAAATCTATTTTGAGCAATGCAAGCCTCAGCTCCACTTAGCCAAATGCATATAGATGATAGACTCCACTATACTACCATAGTATCACTTGCCAATACAATTCAAATGTATTGACCCTTGTGGCTGTAACTTGTTATGTTGCAGGTTTGATTGATTTAGTGAAGTGTGTTGATTAGGATTACAAAGTCTACAACCAACATGTCTGCCTGTGGCACTTTGAAGATGAAGGACCCCATGCTTATAGTTATTCTGCTGCAATGTAATATAATAGCCAAATGAGCTATGTAAGATGTAATAAAATTTATGTTATTCCTGGTTATAAAGTTGTATTATGACCTTTGTTTCTTGATATTACATCTTAACTGTGGATGCTAGCTATTGATCCAGGGACTAGCATTGTAAACACAGGGGACTCTACCTTATTTAAAGGTTGGGACCCTAACAGATGGTATCAGAGCATTGTGTCGCCTGTAGGATTTGTAAACCTAGGATTGGACAAAAACCCTTAGGAAAATAGGAGTTGTATTTGTTCCAAAACTTATTTACAAACAATCTTGTAAACTCTTTCCTCAACCATTTTGTTTTCAACTCTACATCTCTTCTATTCAAACTTGATGGAAAAACTTACCCCATGGCCAAAGACTTCACCATGTGCAAAGGACTCCATCAACTCTAATGACTTCAACATCTTCAACTCTAATGACTTCAACATCTTCAGCAATATCACAAAGGACTTCAATCTTGGTTATCACTAAGGACAAGTGAGACAAGAAAGCTTGCTCAAGATTTGAAGACTAAGGAAATACAACTTGGAAAGAGCCATCATCAACTTTGAAGTTTTTGTGACCAAGAGTTTTCCCAAGGAAACCATGATCTCATGCAGAAAGAAGAATCAATCAAGAAGGATGGAAATATCACAAGTGAACCCTATAGATGGACCACCATATTTAGTTAAGTCAAACACACCAACTTAGGTGGTGTAACAAAAATATTATTTTTGTTTTCCTAAAAATATGCTTGAAACTTGTTGTTTGAGTGGAATGTTTGTTTGTGATTGCTTGCACATTGCTTGTGTGAATTGTGATGTGTGTGATTAGAATTATTTCCTTAGAAAATCTTTTGCCTATTCTAATCCCAATCCAACCCAAACAGATGACTACCCCAAGAGACTCCAACATCAAGGATGATGACAACAACAAGAGCCAAGAGGACAACATGAGAGAACTTATAGCAACCCAAAACCAGTTGAGCCAAGAGACAACTCAGCTTTTAGCCAACAATAATGGACTAGACCCAGCCATACAAAGGATTTTGAAACTTCAATCCCAATTCCTGCAAGGATTGGTTACTCAAATGATCAACATGGGAGAAAACTCTTCCCAAGGAGTTTATGACAACAAGGATAACAAAGATGCTATTCTAGAAGGAACCCAAGCTAGCAATACTTGTGGAGACAAGGATCATGCATCCAAGGAGCATGAAGATCAATGCCCCAAGAAGAGAGAAAGATTTCCCACCTATGAAGAACATGAACCAGAAGAACTCCTAGCTTTGGAGAGACCCAAAAAAGAAGAAGAAGAAGAAATGCCCCAACCCTAACAAGAAGGATATTACTCAAGTGCAATGTTACAATTGCAAAGAGATGGGACACTATGCCAATGAATGCCCAGAAAAGAAGAAGAACCAAGGAAACAAACAAGAGGCAATGATACCAAAGGAAAAGAAAGATATCAGCCAAGTGATGTGTTTCAAATGCAAGGAACTAGGCCACTATGTAAACTTCTGTCCAGGAAAGATACATCAAGATTCCAAGCAAGCCAATAAGTAATTTAGCTAGAAATTTTTTAAGGGTGGTAGTACCCTAGTTGTTTTGAACCAACTTGTAACCCCAAGCCTCCCCAAATCTCGGGACGAGATTTATTTTAAGGGTGGAAGCCTGTCACATCCCAAGATTTTCCAAATCTTGTAATGTGAAAAATAAATGAATAAAATAAAACTTTGTTGATTTTCAGGGTGAGAAGAAACTTTTTGAATCCATTTGGAAACTTTTAAAACCTATTTGGATCAAATAAAATCCTAAAGGGATTTGAAAAGTTAAACAATTAATAAAGAAAACATTATAAGTGGAATTACTATTTTGGATCTTTTAATAAAAAAAAATTTGGTTTTCAAAAGAAAAGGTGGATTTATAAATAAAGATTATTTTGTAAAGCCAAATTAAACCTTGGCCAAGTTTTTGAAATAAAATGTTTTGTTTTGATAAAAATAGTAAAGGTTTGTTTAAATAAAATAATAAGGATTTAATATCCAAGTTTATTTAAAAATAAAAAAAGTTTTACTATTTTTAAATAAACACTAAAACTTATTTATTTACTTTAAATAAGTTTTCCAAGTATTTATATTCTCAAATAAAACCTACTGAATGGTTTTGGTACTATTTTGGATTTCAAATAGAGTTTTGAAAATAAATAAAACAAATCCTATTTGATTTAATAATTAGGGTCTATTGTATTTAATTATTAATGGAACCTAAAATAAAAATGTTATTTTAAACAAGTTTTCCAAGTATCTTATATTTTCAAATAAAACCTACTGATTTGGTTTTGAAAAAATTTAGTTTTCAAATGGAGATTTTATTAAATAAATCAAAACCTATTTGAATTAATAATTAAGGTCTATTTTATTTAATTATTAAATAGATCCTAAAAATAATAAAAAAATTATTTTGTTTTGGGAATTGGTTTATGTTGTTAAACAGAACCAAATTCAATTGCAAAGTGTGGTGGATGTTTGAATTAATTTGAATGCTTGATTGATTGTTGAATTTCAAAATAGAAATTGAATTTGGAAAAAGAAAAAGATTCAGACAGGAAAAAAATGTGAGAACAGACTGACCCAACCCAACTAGGCCCAACAGCCCATTCCAGCCCAACTCCTTTTCCCCACGCACGAATCGTTTTACACCCATTCTCGCACCCGCGCAGACACCGACTGGTGTACCCAACCCTCCTCTCTCACGCTGACAAAGGAATCCACCCCTCCTGTTCGTCGTTTCCACCCGCCGCTGACCACGCCGCGGCCGTTGCTGCCATTGAAAGCTCGCGATCAATTCGCCATAATGCCGCGCCTTAACCTCGCTGCGACCACGCACGATAAATCGTCTCCCTCTCCTCTCTAGTTCCCCTCTATCGCCCCACTTCGACACGCCCCCAGGCTGTCGAATTTTGCTCAAACACCGCCACTGTCCGACGACGCTCCGGCGAGAATTCCGGCAACTCCGCGCCACCCCGTACCTCCTCGAGCACGCAGCTGTGATCCCCATCTCCTGGCGGACCTGTCCGCATTGCCAGCTCGCTCGCGCGCGCCCCTGAGCCTCGGCAACGACAACTCCCAGCGTCGCCACCGTCTGGTTTAACTCCGGCGAGTGTCCCAGGTAGTTTCTGTCCGCCCCTTCTCCTCTCGTTCACGCACGCAAGTTCTACTCTCCCTCACGCGTCTAACAGACCCCTTGTCTCGTCCTCCTGTGCCTTGTAGCCCCGCCTCTGTCATCAACCAGAGCGTGCCCGACGCCGAGCGAACTCCGGTGAGCAATCACCACCACATGCGAGCGCCCCTTCGTCTAGAACCAACACGTCGAGCTTCCCCATGTCCTTGCGATCATGGTGAGCCTCTCCTCCCCTTCTCTCGCTTCCTGTTACACCAGCGTCGCTGCCATCTGACCATGCGCTGCCGCCAGCCGCCGTCAGCGCCGCCCGAGTAAGGTCGATCAGATTGTCACTGTTAGATTTTAATCCTGTGGTTGTAATTAGAACAGAGCGAAGCGGTAAGAGCACGCCTGAGCCGTGGGATATCAGTTAGATCCAACGGCCTGCAGCACGTGATCCAGACGAACCGGTACCGCCCAATAGGAACTTGACGCGTGGCCAGTTTCTGTTTAAAACAGATTTTGAAATCAGAATTAGATGCAATTTTGAAAACCTTGTAACTTTAGTTCCACATGTCCAAAAATTACAAACTTTATATCAATGGAATCAGTGGAACAAGCCCTAGCCAAACATGCCATTTGTTTAGTAAAAAGCTTCTGGAAAAGTGTTTGTTTTTGCAGAAACATTTGTATGCTTGATTAGATTGTAAAAAATGTTAAAAAATGATTTTGGGGATAAAATCTTTGGCAAATGGTGTGATTTGAACCTACTAACCATAGGAAACACTTTGTGGTTTCAAAAATGTATTTGGTGAAACAAAAGAATGATTCTTTGATTTAAAACCATTTCTAGTCAAATAAAAATATAGTTTATTTATTAAAAATGGTTTTGGAAGAAAACTTTTGGGAAATGTTTTGTTTTAAACTCTGTGACCCCAAACACCAAGTTTTATGGTTTGAAAACATATTTGGTGAACCCTATAGATTAATGCCTTAGTAAAAATATTTCTACACCACATAAAATGATACCTTGTTTTTGAAAATGGTTTTTGAAGTGAAACCTTTTGCAAATGACTTTGCCACTTTAAAAAATGACCATTAGGTGTTTTCAAATGTTTATGTCCCATTAGGAACCACTTGTCCAAATAAAACAATTCTTGGCATGCTTGCATGCACTATCTTAGTTCTATGATTTTATGTGATGTTTTGCTTGATTGGTAGATTGAGTTGTGCCTTGCTTGATTGAATTGTAGTGACTTGAAGAGTGTGATTGTTGCAAGGACAAGGAGTGAACCCATACTCTACCAAAAAGGCAAGTGATGCTTCATACTTTTATCCCATTACTTTCACTATGCATTAGTGATTTTTCTAAGTAAAACTTGCATGGAATTTTGCTAAGTATAACCTTGCTATAGGAAAACCTAGTAGATGAAACCTTAGTAGAAATTTTCGTAAGTTAAGTTTCCTACTACTATCAAGCTTAGCCTAGCTAATAGAAAAAAAGGGTGGAATATATATCCATACTATGAAAAATTTCTAAGTCTGAGGACTTGTGTTTTTGTTTAATAAAACAACTAAGTTAATGAATCACCTGGGTGGAATGGTAATTGCTTGGTGGTTTTTGGCTGAGTGGTTCACAAGGCCCATGTCTATGGTTGACCTTGTGTATCTCACTTGTGGATGGCCACCCAGGAACAAAGAGATTTGAGATGTCAAATGTTGAGAAGCTTCAAGTGCAACCACTTGGCATTATGGGCTCTGCCTGGATCATATAGGTTGCAAGAACTTAGCCATATGGACAGTGGGTGGTAGAGTTTGATAGGTTGGAGCGCGTCCATTTTGGTCTAAGGGAAGGCTTCTGAAAGATCTTGTCTTGGGAAACCAAGTCTTGTGGGGAAAGTGCACCACCTCTGAAGAGTGTAAAATCTAAGTACTTAGCCATGTCCCTGGTAAAGGACAAATTGAGCATCAAGACATGGAAGCAATCAAGAATCTCATCATTCAAATTTCTAAGTTAAAAACTTGTGGTTTGAACAAGGGTTAAAGGATCTTCAATCTTTGATTGAGAAAAATGTTTTTGTCAAGCAAAAACTTAGTGTTTTCAAATGTTAAGGAAAAATCTATTTTGAGCAATGCAAGCCTTAGCTCCACTTAGCCAAATGCATATAGATGATAGACTCCACTATACTACCATAGTATCACTTGCCAATACAATTCAAATGTATTGACCCTTGTGGCTGTAACTTGTTATGTTGCAGGTTTGATTGATTTAGTGAAGTGTGTTGATTAGGATTACAAAGTCTACAACCAACATGTCTGCCTGTGGCACATTGAAGATGAAGGACCCCATGCTTATAGTTATTCTGCTGCAATGTAATATAATAGCCAAATGAGCTATGTAAGATGTAATAAAATTTATGTTATTCCTGGTTATAAAGTTGTATTATGACCTTTGTTTCTTGATATTACATCTTAACTGTGGATGCTAGCTATTGATCCAAGGACTAGCATTGTAAACACAGGGGACTCTACCTTATTTAAAGGTTGGGACCCTAACATTGCCGAGCAGCTACATCCCAGCGGCGCGCCCCTGTAGGGTTCGCAGCATAGAAAACAAAAAATTTCCTACGATGGGAACATCTAAGTACCAAGATCTATCTACTATATACAAGCAACGGGTGGATATACATCCATAGAATACATACCCTCGAAGACCGAATAGCGTTAACGAGGTTGTACTCGTGGATGATGTATACGAATGCTTTCCGATCTAGAGATCGTGATGAAGTCCATCTGGTCCAGCCGGTCCAGCACCATCAAGTCTAGCACCGCAAAGCAGTGGTGCATCCGTGATCACACACACGTCCGGGTACCCCGAGAACCTCCGCGCCCTCGCTCCAGCGAAGCAGCGGAAGCAACAAATCCTTCTAGAAAAAGCCACCGGGAACATGTATCTCACTGATCCGAGACCATGGGGGGATTCTAAAAGGGGGAGAGAGATCCTTCGCGAGGAGGTGTGCTTTGAGAGGATGAGAGGGGGGCCTTTATAGGGAGAGGGGGGCACCCCAAGGGGCATGGCGCCCAGCCATGGTGGCTACCCCCACCTCTTCCACATTCATGTGGGTGGAGCTCCCACTCAAAATGAAAAGCGTCCACTCCCATTAAAAAGCCTCCACTCAAAAATCCACTCACATGCATTAAATTTCCACCAAATTTAATGCAAGCTCTCATTTAAATAAAACTATTTTATTTATTTATTCAGAATTTTGTTAATTACTTTAATTAACAAACATTCACATAAAACCCCTTACAACATTTCAATTTCACATGCAGAACCAGTTTCAGCAATTTCAACCGAAACAGTTTCGGTGTCTAGTGAAATAAATTCCCGCGCTTTCCTTTTTCTTTCTCTGGCATATTATTTGCTCCGAATGGTGTAGGTGTACCTTAAGTGTGTCACCCTATGGTTCGCGAATAATGTAGACATGATCGAGACCCCTCTCCGATCAATAATAAGTAGCGGCACATGGAGATGCGTACTGACTCCCACATATTCAACGATGACTTTTGTGATCGTGTGAACCTTATACGCATGTAACTCAATCCCTTTGTCTCGCGATATATTACATGTACGAGATTCGAGCATCGGTATCTCCATACCTAGTTTGATCTCGTTACCGACATGTACTCTTTTCTCGTTCCCGTGATATAACATTCTAGTGATCAAATCACTTGCTTGCAAGCTAACCAATGTGATATCACTGAGAGGGCCCATAGTATATCTCTCCATCATCGGGATGGACAGATTCCACTCTTGATCCATGAACCTCAACATAACACCTTCGTAGCACTAAACCCATCTTTATAATCATCCTGTTATGGTGTGACGTTTTGATGTTATCAAGATACTCTTCTGGTGTTAGTGATTGACATGATCTCATGGTCTAAGGACTAAGATTACTTCGTATGATGTTATAGCAATATAAACACAATGACCTTGATCGTAATGCTATACTTCGGATGAATGTTCATCACATCATTACACTAATGTTGTGACCTCGTTATTAACAACATCCAATGTCCATGATCAGGAAACCTTTGATCATCTTGTTAATCAATGAGCTAGTTTATAAGAGAGGCATAACTAGGAACTTCCTTTTTTTATTAAACACACATGTATTAATGTTTCCGTATTAATACAATTATAGCATGTAAAATAAACATTTATCATAAATAAGGAATATGATAATAACCACTTTATTAATGCCTCTCGGGCATATTCCCTTCAGTCTCCCACTTGCACTAGAGACAATAATCTAGTTTGAAAGCTTTGCGTATTGAACACATATGGCTTTATAGTGTTCCATATACGCAATTGCAAGTGGTTAACATAATCTACGGATCTGACGCTTGAGGTCCTTGTGTATTTGCATGTCTTTGCGTCTCCACACATCACTCAATCTCTAATGAGATGGCATTGTATAAATTTGGTCTTTTGGTGAGACCTTTAGTTCCATGGGGTTAAAACATGTCTATACTATTGTCGTACAATATATCTTTAGTGTTAGCCCATTGCGAACCACACCTTAGTTTGATAACAAACTACTTGACACAAATTCCCTCCTTTGCTACTACTATAGCAGTCATATACTTAGCCTTTTGTTGTAGTATCTGTCACAATGTCTTAACTTTGGAATACATCTAAATCCATCATGAAAACTCCTTTCCATTTCATTGTGCCACTCATAGTTTAAATTGAGATAAACTTAATTTGTATCTTGTGAAAAAAACTAGTATCAATGTAACGCTTTACAATGAACTATTTGTAATTGTTTGTCACCTCTACACAAATATATTCTTAGTTCTTCCAAAAAAATCATAAGAATATCCTCACTATCGTCCAATGATCATTTTATGATTCATTCTGGTAGATGCTCATAACACTTAGAGCATAGGACATATTTGGATGTGTACATATCATGGTATGATTGATCAAAACATTCTTGTGATTTCACTCATCAAGTGTCAAAGCACTTGAATCTTGTTTCACTTATTAAGTGTCGAAACACTTGAATCTTGATTCAATTCCTTTCCATGCGACAAGAACCGTTTCTTGTTGTTTCTATATTGAACTCCTTCAATATCTCATATATGTACGTTTGGCACAGCCATATTAGCGTCACAGTCTATCCACTATATACATTCATGCTAAATATTCGGATTTTGCCTAAGTCTTTCGTCGAAGTGAAATTCTTAACCTTTGTCAATAAAAGATACATCATTTCCAATCGACAAGATGTCCTCCACATAATGTATTAGAAATATGTCTCAGCGCTCCCACTTAATTTCTTGCAAATGCAAGCATCTTCATCGTCTCCTGATGAAAACTCCTTTTTCATCATGGTGAAGATTCCAACTCCGTGATGCTTACTTCAACCATTGAAGTTTGCATGCCCTTTTTAGCATATTTGAATTAACAAAACCCTTTGGACCGTGTCATGCACATGTCCTAGGTAACCATTCTATTAGAAGAACTTTGTTTTGTTTATTCATCTACCATATACCAAATTATATGTAGTGGTTGCTACTTTAATCCGTCCAGACTAAATATCGTTATGAAAGATCAAATCTTGTCATAGTCAACTCCTTGAACATTGTCGTAAAATACTTTACGACATGTCAACTATTTCATAGATGTAAAACATCCATGTCTGTTTCTTTATAGATACAAATACGACCCATAGGTTTTTATACCTTTTCGGAGGGTCTTCCAAGTTCAAAACTTGATTTCTCGTATATGGAACTATCACGGATTTTATGGCTTCAAGCCATTTGACGGAGTCAGGTCCCATCATCGCTTCTTTGCATGTAGTCAGTTCATCATTGTCAAACAATAATGATTTACTCTCAAATCTTAGCATTTGATTGTTTATCCGACCTACTTGGTTCAATAAGAACTTAGATCTCTCCGACCACAACCTTTGAGGCACATAAGCTATGAGCATTATGGCAGCCTCCGGAACAATTTCCGGTGCTGCGCAAATCAGCACATTTAGCTAAGGTTCGTTAACCTTATCAAAGTTCTATTGTCCTCCCACTTAACTTTTGCGAAAATTTCCTTTTTCAAGAAACCTCACATTTCAAGAGACAAACCATTTTGTCCTCGGTGATTTGGAGGAATATCCAATGGTTATTCGAAATAACCTACAAAGACATGCTCATCGGACTTTAGTTGTAAACATCTTACTTATGCTTAACATACCAAAATTTAAGAAATGACAACTTGGGTTTTACCCCAAACCATAACTTCCATGGTGTCATTTAAACGGATCAAGATGGAGCTCTTTTCAGTGTAAAAGCGGTAGTCTCTAAAGCTTTAATCTTTTAAAACATAATGGCAGTTTTATAGGTAACACCTTTGATCCAACCATGTCAAAGAAGGTTTTATTACAAATCTCAATCACTCCATACTCCTATGGTGTTTCGGGAGATGTAAATCTAGGTGTTTTGCTAAACTTGTAACTCAAATAAATCCCTTTATGATAAAATCATAATTCATTTATTTTTCTTGTTACACTTGTAACTCAAATAAATCCCATATGATAAAATCATAAACCATTTATTTTCTTGTTACAATGTTTTACCACTTCATCTTGAAAGTCTTTGAACGTTTTCAAATATTTTATACTTCTTTATCATTAAGTGAATATTCACTCAAATTTCCGGAGAAAGCATATGAATTTGAAATCCATCGCTTACAACTATACATAATGGACTACATACATTGATATGTATAAATTCCAATAATTTAGTCGTTCGTTCTTCTCTGGCCTTTGAACGAAGTTTTAATTATCCCGAGGAAAGTCTCACAAGCGTCACTTGATCAAATCAAAGACTCCAAAAATCCATGCATATGGATTTTCTTCATGTTTTCTTTCCAATATAATTTAAATGGCGATGTCACTTCGTAAGTGATCTTCCAATCATTTGTCTTGCGACATTTTAACATTAGTTTTTATGGATGTAATTTCTCCAACTAGATTTGTAAATAATCCATCTTATATGGAATACGGTAATTATTTGAACAACCTTTGTTCTCATAATACCTGATTTAAATAACTATTATTAAAACAAATCTTGAAGGCAAGCTTTTTGATGTCAACGAGAAATACAAACAACGGTTTGTTTGTTTTCGATGAACATCATCACTAATTCTCTTGCTAGTTACTTAGGCCATTGTGGTTCATGAATTACGTCATTCTGTATTAAATTTCATACTAACCAATTCGGTATCCAATACCCAAGAACCACATTGTTTAACAAGCAAAGAATACAACCATAACATGTATATCATCCATATACCTAAATTGGATATTTCCAATCTTTTATTTTCTTCCAAATATATTTTTATAGATTCTCTTTTAGCATTTCCTTTTCCTTTTAAAAGAATCTATCAACATCAAAGTGGCGCCATATACATGACACATAGTCGAAAGCGTGTATATTCAAATAATAATACCTTTGGACTTGCACTTTGAAGTAGATCACCATCATCAAAATGATCGGCATTCTTTCAAAATCCATTCTTTAGTAATATTTTAGTGTAGTAAACACTTTACATACATCTTCTATTCACCCTTATCATGATGACTTTCATGATCAAGCTACTGTAGCTTGTAAAGGCGAATCGTGAGTATAACATTACTTTCCAAAACCCTTTTGGATGATTAGGATGTCTAGCATCTCCAACCTTTGCAAATTCTCATCCAATATGAGAACATATATTATATTCTATCATATTGCAACCAAAACATTGTTTCAGATGTCATTATATTTGTCACACATGATGGTCTCTGAAACAATTCTTTCAGCTCCTAGATAATCTTGATATTAAAACAATCAAGAATCTTGGAGGCAAAACATGATACTTAAGATACTAACACTGGAATTGTTACTCTCAATTTAATACTAATTATTAAACTTCACGGAGTAAACAGAGTTTGCTGAAAGTTTGCAATAGGACTTTAAACTTTGATTGACACTCAACACAATACGATACCAGTTCGTAAAGTAAATATCCATAATTCTATAGTTCTATTATCTCAATTACAACTAAGCATAAGGTGGTGAACGAATGTCAATGACTACAACAAATTATGCAAATTCACTTTGATTTAATTTATGATAAATTTAGTTCTTCTAATCCAAATTAGAAATGAACTCCCACTCAAAAATGACATCCCTCGTGCCTTTTTGGTGATTACATGAACCAAATCCACTACACCAAGTTCGATCATCACATGAGTCAGTGTAGCTTCAAAGGCGAGCATCCACATGGTCATCATATCAAAACATATGACTCATGCTTAACCTTTCGGTCCGTGTTCCGAGGCCATGTCTGTACATGCTAGGATCGCCAAGTAAGAACCTTAGTATTCGCGTGTGTAACTGTCTTACACCCGAGATATGCTCGTGGATTCAAGTACACCCGATCATCACGTGATGTCTTGAAGCGACGAAACATTGTTGGTGCATACTTAAGGAAGAACACATTTTTATCTTGATATCTAAATGAGGTATCATATTATTATGCTAATAAAATTCTAAACTAGCAATATAAGATGCAATCAAACATCACATGTTTCTAAGTGAAATGATATGGTTCTTGCACTCGATCTCCATCATGTGCATCGTGGTATGATCACTATCATACCTCTATGTGTAAGGCCAAGGTCTATGGAACTTACACGTTATGTGTGTTGTAAGAGTATCAACTTATAGTTATACTTACAACATCACCATATCATGACACTAGCCCATCAACAATCTAAACTAGACGCCTCTAATTTATCTATTGCAGGTTTTACGTGGCTTAGGGTTTTCGAAGATAGAACCGTTCTTACCTACGAACATGAACCACAACAAGGATAATCAAATTGTTTACAACTCATTGCAAATTAGATATTGACTATAGTAGAGACAGACACCCGCTAGCCACTTATGAAAACTAGTTGCATGTCAAGCGTGGAACAGGTCTCACGTGCGAGGACATGTAAAGATTGTCCGGGCCGCTTCATCCCACTATGCCACCAATATCCAAAGTACAACTAAGAAGCAATAAAATGATCATCATCACCCACATACATCTACGCATAGATCCGGCTCTGATAACACTGTAGGGTTTGCAGCATAGAAAACAAAAAATTTCCTACGATCGGAACATCTAAGTACCAAGATCTATCTACTAGATACAAGCAATGGGTGGATATACATCCATAGAATACATACCCTCGAAGACCGAATAGCGTTAACGAGGTTGTACTCATGGATGATGTAGACGAACGCTTGCCGATCTCAAGATCGTGATGAAGTCCATCTGGTCCAACCGGTCCAGCACCATCAAGTCCAGCACCGCAAAGCAGTGGCACATCCGTGATCGCACACACATCTGGGTACACCGAAAACCTCCGTGCCCTTGCTCCAGCAAAGCAGCGGAAGCAACAAATCCTTCCAGAAAAAGCCACCGGGAACATGTATCTCGCTGATCTGAGACCATGGGGGAATTCTAAAAGGGGGAGAGAGATCCTTCGCGAGGAGGTGTGCTTTGAGAGGATGAGAGGGGGGCCTTTTATAGGGAGAGGGGGCACCCAAAGGGGCATGGCGCCCAGCCATGGTGGCTACCCCCACCTCTTCCACATTCATGTGGGTGGAGCTACCACTCAAAATGAAAAGCCTCCACTCCCATTAAAAAGCCTCCACTCAAAAATCCACTCACATGCATTAAATTTCCACCAAATTTAATGCAAGCTATCATTTAAATAAAACTCTTTTATTTATTTATTCAGAATTTTTTTAATTATTTTAATTAACAAACATCCACATAAAACCCCTTACAACATTTCAATTTCACATGCAGAACCAGTTTCAGCAATTTCAACCGAAACAGTTTCGGTGTCTAGTGAAATAAATTCCTGCGCTTTCCTTTTTCTTTCTCTGGCATATTATTTGCTCTGAATGGTGTCGGTATCCCTTAAGTGTGTCACCCTATGGTTCGCGAATAATGTAGACATGATCAAGACCCCTCTCCAATCAATAATCAGCAGAGGGACCTGGAGATGCGTACTGACTCCCACATATTCAACGATGACTTCTGTGATCGTGTGAACCTTATACGCATGTAACTCAATCCCTTTGTCTCGCGATATATTACATGTACGAGATTCGATCATCGGTATCTCCATACCTAGTTTGATATCGTTACCGACATGTACTCTTTTCTTGTTCCGTGATATAACATTCTAGTGATCAAATCACTTGCTTGCAAGCTAACCAATGTGATATCACCGAGAGGGCCCAGAGTATATCTCTCCGTCATCGGGATGGAAAAATTCCACTCTTGATCCATGAACCTCAACATAACACCTTCGTAGCACTGAACCCATCTTTATAATCACCCTGTTATGGTGTGATGTTTTGATGTTATCAAGATACTCTTCCGGTGTTAGTGATTGACATGATCTCATGGTCTAAGGACTAAGATTACTTCGTATGATGTTATATCAATATAAACACAATGACCTTGATCGTAATGCTATACTTCGGATGAATGTTCATCACATCATTACACTAATGTTGTGACCTTGTTATTAACAACATCCAATGTCCATGATCAGGAAACCTTTGATCATCTTGTTAATCAACGAGCTAGTTTATAAGAGAGGCATAACTAGGAACTTCCTTTTTTTACTAAACACACATGTATTAATGTTTTCGTATTAATACAATTATAGCATGTAAAATAAACATTTATCATAAATAAGGAATACAATAATAACCACTTTATTATTGCCTCTCGGGCATATTCCCTTCAGCCCCGTCAAGCGTAGCGTGATCATGCCAGTCGGCACGATCAGCCTCTTTGACGGCTTCACCAACGTCATCGCCTCGGAGGACTCGGATCGCATCCGCGAGTCGCCACCGCGCGATCGGTTCTTTGAGAGCCAGGTCCTCACCATCCATTGCCTCGCCTCCGAGTATGGCTCGGCCAACAGCAACGTGGCTGAGACCAGCGTGGCCGCAGACGACGCGGCCCTCATCGACGACGCCGATTCAGCGACCCCGACGTTGAATGCCAGATCCATTGCCGTTGTGTCATCCGCGGGCTCCATCACCCAAGTCTCCAACATGGGGGACTTCGAGGATCCATCCATCCTCGGGATCTTCGACTCTGACTCCGGGTCGGAGAACTCCGGTGATCTCCACGTCGGATCGGGTCGCTTCATCGCAACCTACATGGCAAGCGGCATGAGTGCCCCACAAGACCCCTTCTCTACACCGATCCCGCCGACCGCGACGGCTTCGGAGGTCGAGGAACTCCGCCTTCGTATGGAGGAAGCGGTCCGCAAGGAACAGGCTAAGCGCGAAAATTTTTGCCTCGAGCAAGTAACGGCGCAGGCGCTCTCGCTCTACCACCAGTGCCGCATCAGGTCGCGCCTAAACCCCACCGTTCAGGGCCGTGCCCTGAACTTCAATGACGAAAACGACCCGGCCCGCATGGCCGACCGCGTGGCCTGCGAGAATGCGCCACCAGGAGGAAACGCCCGGCCGCCACCAGGCGCAACAGCGAACGATGCTCCCCCACCGCCGCCCGGTCACACACTATCCCTGGATCAACCAAGGATCATGATCTCCCTGCAAGAGCAGGACGCGAACGACCTCCCGCTGTTCTCCACTCCAGTGGAAAACATCATCGCGAGTCGAGCCACGGTCGACAACATCAACGTGACGGGTGAAGGCGTATTGCAGATCCAGTATGCCAAGGCCCTACTCGCCAAGGCCGTCGAGCAGCAAACCGCAGGCGCCGATTCGTGGGGGTGCATGTACTCCCGCTCTTTAGGATGCAGGGTGGCCTCGAGCGGCCGCCCAACTATGGCAAATACTCTCAATTGCCCACCTCCCGAGCCCTGCAGCTCCAGCCGCAACCCGCAAACACGGCACTCTCCACCAACGACCCGCGACCGACGAACAACATGGTCGCTGCCAACGGGCAGCCAGTCGACGTGCAGACCCACATCATCAACAACCAAAGTTGGCGCGCACGCCAGCCCGATGAGCTGAGGCACACCCTCATGAACCGCCGCGATGGCAAACCAAGGGGCTCCCTCAGCCGGGTCGGCCCCCAGTGCTTCGGGCCAATGATCTAAGGCGAAAATACCCGGTGAACTTCAAGGCGCCAAAGGAGATCGAAAAGTACGACCCCTCGTACTACCCGTTTGTGTGGCTGGACACATACCTCATGGCGATGGGAATCGCCGGCCACACCGACCTACTCGCTGATCCCTACCTTCCCCTGATGATGGAGGGAGCGAGCCGGCAATGGATCAACACCCTCCCTGCAGACAGCATCGACTCCTTGGAGGATATGCGCGACGCTTTTGTCAGGCATTTCGAGGGTTCCTACACCAGCACCGCCACCATCGAGGACCTAGAGCGATGCGTCCAGGGACCCCGCGAGTCGACTCACAGCTGGGTCCAGCGGTGGGAGGACCTATGGTTCAACGCGGCTGGTATCCACCCGGACACGGCGATACATTGCTTCAAGACCTCGTGTCGCTACGAGCCCTTGGTCGCCAAGCTCAAGCAGGTGTACAAGACACTCGATAACATACTGGACCTCCTCGAGATCGCCAAGCGGTATGCGGAGGAAGACCCGAACTAAGAAACCGACGACGAGTCGGGAGGAAATCGCCGCCCGAGCGGCCACGACAACGGGAGAGGACCCAAGCTACGCTACATCAACACTCACCTCATCGGCAAGCACCACGGTGACGGGCAAGTCGACTTCGTTGCCAATGCCAGCTACGCGCCACGCGAGCCCAAAAGTTTCCGCCGTGATGGAGGCCAGCGCCACGACAACGGAAACTACAAGGCGAGGTCGAAATTTGACCCTGCGGCTCTCCTTAACCAGCTAATGGTGCTGGTTAGCACTTTGTTGGGAACCCCAAGAGGAAGGTGTGAAACAGCACAATAGCAGTTTTCCCTCAGTAAGAAACCAAGCTTATTGAACTAGTAGCAGGAAGGAAACATCACACAGGTGTTGCAAGCAACACGGAGACCTGCACAACACAAACTCAAGACTTTGCCCCAACTAGACAGTGAGGTTGTCAATCTCACAGGTTTGTTGTAACAAAGGATTAAATGTATGGTGTGGAAGGTAATGGTGGTTTGCAGCAAGTAAACAGGTAACGGTGGAAGATGTATCAATGGTAAAGATTGGACCGGGGTCCATAGTTCACTAGAGGTGCTCTCCTTAGATAAACAACTTGGCATGAAGGGTAAACAAATTACAACAGGGCAATTGGCAGGAACTGAGCAAGGCATAACAATGCAATACTAGTCAGAAAGATCATATGAGATTCAATTGGGCAATACAACAAGATACATAGACCGCCATCCAACTGCATCTATGACTAGAAGTCCACCTTCAGGTTATCATCCGAACCCCCTCCAGTATTAAGTTGCAAGCAACAGACAACTGCTTTAAGCAAAGTGTGTAAGGTAAACAGTCCACATGTTCCATGAACAAGAGACCGTTGTTTTATCCCTAGTAGCAACAACACATCTACAACCGAAGAGATTTCTGTCACTTCCCTTGGAAACTAGAGGCATGAACCCACTATCGAGCATAAATACCCCCTCTTGGAGTCACTAGCAACTACTTGGCCAAGATAGCTACTAACAACGGAGAGCAAGCAAGATCACAAAAAACACAGACATGATAGAATCATAAAGACAAAACCATTAATCAAACCAACATAATAATCTCAATATCCATCGGATCTCCGTAAACACAACATGCATTATTACAAATAGATTAGATCTTGATCATGAATGGATCTCACAAGATCTATACATGAAAGCACAAAGGAGGAGATACAACCATCTAGCTACTACATGGACCCATAGTCCAAGGTGGAACTACTCACGCATCATACCGGAGAGAAGGCCTCCTGGATGATCTCCCCTCCGGCAGGGTGTCGGGAAGAACATCAGATCCCCCCGATCTAGGGACAACGGTGGCGGCCACTACAAAAGGTTTCGTGGAATACTGATCGCGTACTTAGGGTTTCTGAATCGGGGGCTTCTTATAGGCGAAGAGGCGAGGCTGGGAGGCGGCCAGGGGCCCTACACCCTACCCAGGCATGGGGCAGGGCCCACCCACTCCTAGGGGGTTTGGCCGCCCTGGCTTGCATCTATGTCTCGTCTTCTGGATTCTTGTTCCCCACGGAAAGTTATTGACTTTGGCTTTTGTCCCATCCAATTCCGAGAATATTGATTTTCTGCCTTTCTAGAACCAAAAACAGAAGAATACAGGCAACACGCATTGTGGCAACTTGTTAGTAGTTTAGTTCAAGAAAAGATATAAAAACACCTCAAAGTGTAGACAAAGCAAAGCAAAGTAGATACTAAACAAGCATGGAGCATCAAAAATTATAGATACGTTTCCGACGTATCACCAGACCTGTGTGTTCCACAGTAGGGAGGGGAACCCCGCCACGCACTCGACCGCCGACTGCCACTCCCTGAAGGAGATCGAGAAGGCACGGCGTGCACGGGAGGACCCCAACAACCACCCGTCGAACGGCGAGGCATTCGGCAATGACGTCGGATTGCTCCACACCTTCACCGGGTTTAGCACCAAGCGCGAGAAGAAGGTCATCGCCCATGTTGTCGCCGTCAACGCGGTGTCCCAAGTCAACGTCCCCCGCTTCCTCAACTAGTCCGAGCAGCGGATCACCTGGAGCCGCGAGGACCACTCACCACGGATCGAATATCCGGGACGAGTCGCCTTGGTGGTGAAGCCCAAAAGTGGGCGACTATTGGCTCCCTAAGACACTGATGGACGGCGGGAGCTCCATCAACATCCTCTACCTGGACACGTTCCGGCGACTGCGGCTCCCGCAGTCGATGATCGAGATGACCTACACCACCTTCCATGGCATCGTCCCCGGTCGGAAGGCGTACGCGATAGGCAAGGTGACGCTGCCAGTCACCTTCAGCACACTAGCAAACTTCTGCACCGAGCGGATCGTCTTCGAGCTGGTGCCCTTCAACATCCCCTACCATTGCGTCTTGGGACGGCAAGCATTCGCCAAGTTTATGGCAGCACCACATTACGCGTACAACGCGATGAAGCTCCCACGGCCGTGCGGTATCATCACCATTCACGGCGACCCCGACATGGCCGTGGAGTGCAAGGCCAAGGGCGCCAATCTCGTTGACGCCATCATCGCCGTAGAAGCCAACCACGCGGAGGAGCTCGCCAAGTACACGAGCGGGGTCAACAATGATGACCCCACAATACACAAGAAGCCCAACTCAGAGAATGGCGGCTCGACCGCATTCGAGGCGACCACGCACATGCGCTCCATCGAGCTGGTCCCGGGCGACTCTAGCCAGAGGGTGACAATCAGGACAGGCACGAGCCCATCATAGGAAGGCGCGCTCATCGAGTTCCTCCGTGAGAATCACGACATCTTCGCATGGAAGCCATCTGACATGCCTAGTGTCCTGAGGGAACTCGCTGAGTACAAACTCAACGCCGACCCCAAAGCGCGACCCATCAAGCAGTCGCTGCGGCCCTTTAATGGAGAGTGCCGCCGAGCAATCGCTGAGGTGGTGCAGCGTCTACTCGCTGCAGGCTTCATACGGCCAATCAAGTACTCCAAGTGGCTGGCAAACCCAGTCCTGGTCGATAAGAAGAATGGGACCTGGAGAATGTGTATCGATTACACAAACCTCAACAGCGCCTACCCAAAGGAGCAGTTCGTCCTCCCACGGATCGACCAAATCATCGACTCAACCGCGGGCTCGGAGTCGCTGTGTTTCCTTGACGCCTACTCTGGTTACAACCAGATCAAACTGGTAGTCGAGGACGAGGAGAAGACGGCATTCATCACGCCATTCGGAGCATTCTGCTACACCGCCATGATGTTCGGCCTCAAGAACGCCGGAGCGACCTACTAGAGGTGCATGCAGAAGTGCCTTGTGAGCCGAATTGGCCGCAACATCCATGTCTACATCGACGACGTGGTGGTGAAGTACACTTGCCAGGGTGATCTACTCGCCGACCTGGCCGATACCTTTGCAAATTACGGAGGTACAAGATCAAACTCAATCCAGGAAAGTGCACCTTCGGTGTACCCACTCGACAGCTTCTGGGGTATGTAGCCTCTAAAAAAGGCATCAAGGCGAACCCCACCAAGATCAACACGATCTCCCGGCTCAGCAAGCCCGAGTGCCTGCACGATGTCCAGAAGCTAGTCGGACGAGAAGCAGCTCTCAATCGCTTCATCCACCGGCTAGGCGAGAAGGCAATGCCTTTCTACCGCCTAATGCGCAAGAATCCCACGTTCCATTGGGACAAGGAGGCAGATGACGTGATCCACGCACTAAAGGAGATGCTACTCGCGGCCCCGCTACTCGCCGCCCCCGTCGACAAGGAGCCCATGCTCATATATGTTGCGACTTCCGAACGAGTCGTCAGCGCCGTCATGGTCGTCGAATGACCAGAAGAGGGCAAGGAGCGCCCAGTACAGCGACCCGTCTACTACATCAGCAAAGTCCTCACCGAGTCGCGCCAGCGCTACCCATAGTACCAGAAATTGGTATATGCGGTCTTCCGAGCCCAGCGGCGACTGCCGCACTACTTCCAGGAGCACCCAATCACGGTCGTCTCCTCAGCGCCCTTGCATGACATCATCCGCAACCATGAGGCGACTGGGCGAGTTGCCAAGTGGGCTGTCAAGATCGGAGTCCACAACATCAGGTATGAGCCCCGCAAGGCAATCAAGTGACTGGCCCTGGCGGACTTCCTCGCTGACTGGGAGGAGGCGCAGCAGCCGGAGAAGCCGCCGTACCTCCACTACTGGTCGCTGCACTTCAACGGGTCCAAGAACGCAGATGGCACAGGGGCAGGGATCGTCCTCACGTCTCCCAAGGGTGACAAGTTGCGCTACGTATTGTACCTCGACTTCACCCCCTGCACCAACAACATGGCCTAGTACGAGGCCCTCCTCCATGGAATGCGAGCAGCCAAGGAGATGAACATCAAATGACTGTGCTGCTATGGCCACTTCGACCTCATCGCTGGACAAGTCACTGGCACCTGCGACGCCGTCTCCCCCACTATGGTAGCTTACCGCCAAGAAGTCGATCAGCTGGGGGGCCACTTCGCCGGCTACTCTGTCGAGTGGATCGACCGGCGCAAGAACGAAGAGGCCGACGCCCTCTCTCGCATCAGGTCGGCTCATCTCGTGCCACCCGCTGGTGTCTTCCTCAACACCATCACCAAGCCGTCCATCTCTCCCCCGAGGGAGATCGATATCGGGATACCACTACAACCAGAACCAGCCATGGTTGCCATGGTCGCGGAGACAAGCGACTGGACCGCGCCATACGTCGCCTACCTGGAGGGAGGGACCCTACCCACAGACGAGACGGAGGCCCACATGATTGTACGCCGCTGCAAGTCCTTGTCATCATCAACGGTGGGCACCACAAGCGCAGCATGACCAGCGTGTTCCAACGCTGCGTACAACCCGTGGAAGGTCGCAAAATCCTCCAAGACATCCATGCCGGCGACTGCGGCCACCATGCTGGCGCTCAGTCCCTGGTCGCCAAGGTCATGCGACATGGCTTCTACTGGCTCACCGCACATGCCGACGCGGTCGACATCGTCCAACGCTGTGTCGGGTGCCAGAAGTACGCCAATCAGACTCACATGCCAAGCTCTGCACTCAAGACCATCCCCATCACCTGGCCATTCGCCGTGTTGGGCATGGAAATGGTAGGCCCATTTAAGAAGGCCCCCTCCGGCTACACCCACCTCTTAGTCGTAGTCGACAAATTCACAAAATGGGTGGAGGCCAAGCCAGTTCGCAAGTGTGATGGGAAGATCGCCGCCAAGTTCCTACACGAGCTCATCTATCGCTACAGGTTCCCGCACATCATCATCACGGACAATGGCACCAACTTCGCCAAGGTGGCCATGGCCGAATTCTGCGAGGAACACAACATACGACTCGACCTCGCCTCAGTCGCCCACCCGGAGTCCAATGACCAGGCGGAACGTGCCAACCAGAGCATCATCCACGGCCTGAAGCCGCGACTGCAAGTCCCCCTCGAGCGAACCCCGGGGTGCTGGGTCGAAGAACTCCCCTTGGTCATCTGGGGAATCCGCACCTCCATCAAAAGGTCGACGAGCTTCACCCCCTTCTTCATGGTGTACGGCACCGAAGCCGTCATGCCGACCGACGTCGAGCATGACTCACCACGAGTCGTCAACTATGCGGAGGCCAACAACGAGCTCGCACGCCAATACGGGGTCGACCAGCTCGACGAAGCCCGCGACCTAGCTCATTCCCGCACCGCCATCTACCAGCAAGGACTCCGCCGCTACCACAGCACCGAGTCCGAACTTGCACCTTCCAGGAAGGCGACCTCGTCCTCCGGCTGATCCAGGACAAGAAGGGCATGCACAAGCTCTCTCCCGCATGGGAGGGACCATTCGCCATAGGGCGAGTCCTGGGCAACGACGCCTACTACCTCATAGGTGTCCGAGGCGACGGACTGTTGGGGATATGCTATATTGGTATCCTTATAGCATGTCTCTTATCCGGCTAACCCGGGTGGCCCATAGTCGGTAGCATGGCCTATGGCCTGCTGGGCGGCCCAGTTAGATGGATCCAGAAGGGAGGCCCATGCCGGATAAAGGAAGGCTACGGTGGAGTCACCAGCGTACCCGGAGCCTTGGAGTGCAAGATACACAAGACTAGTAATAGACGGTGTAGGACTCTGTAACCTGTCCGGCTAGGACTTTTCCCTGTAACCCTAGGACCTGGCGACTATATAAGTCGGGCCTATGGGAGCCTTTAGGGAACAATCTCAGACAACCTAGTATCGATTCACACAACCTCGCACAGCGAACCAATCCCTGTAACTCGGCGTATTTCCCTTATAGTGATTTATAGCAGGAGTAGGATTCCGCCACCGTCGTGGGATCTGAACCTGGGTAAGCTGTGTTACCTCGTACCCGTCAACCGTACGCCTTACCCCATGTCTCTAAACACGCACTGTGAGGACCCCTCCATGGCGTACTCGTCGGCAATACCACGACAGTTGGCGCCCACCGTGGGGCAAGAGGTGGTTCAGGCTCTTCAGCGGGCGAGGACCAAGATCTTCGCGGGAATCGGCGAAACTGTGGCCATCGGTCGCGTTCTCTTCTCCGGCAATGTTCTGATCATCCCTCCAGACGAGTTCTGGATCCCGGCAAAGACGAACCCCATGCGGTGTTCGATCGTTCCTATTGGAGACATCCACCTCTTCATCGGCGAAACCGACTCGGGCACTAGTTCCCTGGGAGTCGGAGGAGCATCAAGACCCACACGGACCGCCTACAGGCTGGATATGTTCGCGGAAGGATCGATGTTAGATCTCTCTTTGGAGTTTGCCGGCAAAGACCGGAAAGCACCAAGGCCCGCACGGACCGCCTACGGGCAGGATACGTTTGTGGAAGGATCAATGTCGGATCTCTCCTCAGAGTTTGTCGGCAGAGATCGAAAAAATTCAAGGCCCACCCAAACCGCCCTTGTGCAGGATATGAAGGTGGAAGATCCCTGCAAATCCGCCGGCTTCGTCCGTTCATCTGGATAGCAGAGATCCAAGTTCGTCGGCGTGGTTACCATCTTCGATCTGGCGCGCTGTGTTCAGAGAGAGGGCGAAACCCCCGCGACTACCTGGCCTAGTGGCTCCGTATACGAGCCGATCTGGCCCACTACCCCAATGAGGATGCTATGTATCACTTTGTGGAAGGACTGGACCATGCCACGCTTCTCCGACATTCTCTAAGATGGCAGCAGGCGTCAGGACGCCTTACCTTCGAAGGCATGGTGAACACCATCAACAACTACACGGAGGCTGAAGCGGCAGCTCAGACAGCGCTTGCGCTCATCGACGGAGCCCCTCCGATTCAGCCACTGCCACCACCGCCTCCGGCCGCCATCGTCGTAGCTGCACCACCACCCCCAGTCATCACCGAGGCCGTTGCACCTCCACCACCCGTCATTGAGGAAGTCCTGGCACCCTCCGACTCTGTCATTGACGCGCTTTATGCTGATTTCAGTGCAGATTCAGAGGAGATAGATTTCAGTCTAGAGGAACTAGACTCCGCCATGCAGGAATGGAGGAGGAGTACACGCGCGACGAGCAAGCCAACAATGCCGTCACGTCCCGAGAGGTGTTCGTCACCATCGGGACAGCGATGGATGAAGATCAACCCGGACGAGCTCCGCGTACGGCACTGGAAAAGGGGAAGGGGCCACTTATTGCTGCTGACGATGATCGCGCAAAAGTCATGCCTCCTCCGCCTAACCTAGTGCAGCAACCGCAGGAACTCGGCACCGGCCCGAGCAACAACAACACCGCAAACTTGCCGCCTCCAGCATCTATGTCTGCAGCAGCCCAAGTTACTCCAGCTGATAGAGTGATGTACGGCAATCTCCTTGTCGAGCCACTGACTGTTGCTCATATCCGGAACGTGACCCAGCTTGACGAGAAGCGCCAGCAACTGCTGGAGGAAGCGCAGGCCATCGCGGAGCAACGCGCTCAACTAGATCGAGATCTGGTCAATGCACAGAAGTCCATAGAGAAAGCTAGAGCAATGGAGGCCGAGTACAAAACTTTACTACAGCAGCAGAAGGCTAAGAAAGCTCCAGCTCGCATCATCAACGATCCTGGTGTACGGCGCAACCTAGGATGGGCTCCCTCGAAGCTGGCACAGGCCAAACCATACATTGACAGTGAAGGCAAGCAGGTGATGCCCACCCCACTCCTTAACCTCGCCGTCGCCAAGACCCTTCTGGAGCAGGATAGATCGCCTGAGGCAGTGGAACAGGTCTATGACCTAGTGTCCAAGGCGGTGAAGAAGCAGGAAAAGGCCACCTCCCAGAGGCTTGAGTCTGACCCAGCGCTCTGCTAATCTAGCCAGTACAAGCCGGCAAGGGGCAGATCTCCTCTTGATATCGGGTCCTAGAAGGGTTCATCAGAACGAACACGGAGGGATGCGCGCAACAGGAAGGATGCCATCCCCATATCCTCCGACCACGGAGAAAAGGCCCGACCTCGTCGCCCATCGCCACCGCCCCGATCTCCCCGACATCACGAAGATTACAAGGCTCACCATCATACGGATATGCCCCCACCAAAGCAGTGCGACATCTTCATCCGCGACAACACGGAGCAGACCCGTCATGACGGAGAGCGCAACCAAGGACACAAGAGCAGGTCACGCCATGACCCTCCGCGTCCGACAAGCAACCATGACAGGCGTGAGGCATCACAGGAGGGTAACAGCAAGAAGGATAACCCACGGCCACCTCCGCCTCCGTCACCACCAAGCAGTCACCATGGCGGAGGAGGACCGCATCGTTCACGCAGCCCATTCCTTGTTGACAAAAAGAAGAAGAACCCAGAGCCATACAATGCACGTTCGCGGATCGATAAGATCCACGAGGCCCGGGAAGGACCTTACCTAGGACCACGTTGCTTTGGACCTGCAATACGGTCCGCAACTTACCCCAAAGGTTTCCGGATTGACAAGACCATCAAGCCCTATGACGACACCGCCAAACCAGCCACATGGTTGCAGGACTATGACAACACGGTGGAGATTGCCGGAGGCAACCCCAACGTTGCCGTCAAGTACCTCCCATTAATGTTGGCGGGCACGGCCCGCCAATGGATCGACTACTTGCCGGAGAAATCTATCTACAACTGGCTGGACATGCAAGAAGCGTTCACCAAGAACTTTGAGGGTACATACAAGCATCCCTGCACCGTAGGCGATCTACAGCGGTGCGTGCAAGAGAAAGACGAGACATCTCGCGCCTACCTCTCCCGCTGGCTGGATATGAAGAATTCCTGCGCAGGAGTGCACGCTCAGACCGCCATGGCCGCCTTCATCGACGGATTGGAAAGGGGCACGCTGCTCCGACAAAAGCTGAAGCGCTTGCAGGACAATCACCGGCTTGACTTGAACCAGATGATTCAGCTGGCTAGTGAGTTTGCAGCTGCCGGCGATGATGCTCGTGGCTCCTTGTCGGCAATGGCCGTTCCAACTCAAGCTTGGAGGAACAGCAGTGCAAAGCGGAAAACCGCTCCAGAAGAAAAGCAATCTACCAACATGGTCGCTATGACTTTTGCAGGACGAGGAGAAGGCGAACAACGTGGCCGAGGAAGGGGAGCTGGTCGTGGGTAGCAGCGAGGAAGTGAAACCACCTCGGCGCCGCTCCGCGTTCCCCAAACATACGAGGAGTACCGCGATATGTCATGCCTCGTACACCTCGACGCCAACGGCAAGGCCACCCATACCAATCGACACTGCAAGTTTGTCAACGACCTCAAGTAAGACCCGGAGTCCGGCTACAAGCAAAGTCGGAAGAACAGACCGCGAGGCAAGGGCAAGGGGAAGAAGAAGGAGGAGGAGTCCAAGGATTCAAGTGACATGGATGAAGACGTTGACCCCAAGCACGCCGCCAAGAGTGACGACAAGGGAAAGAACCCCTTCGCAAAGAAGGCTCCAGTCTAGCACAATTTCCTTGGCACCCCCACCGTCCGACAACAGAAGACCTCTCTGAGGATCCTAATGGCCACTCTCCCCCCAGTTCCCCAGTACCTGCACTGGTCGGAGGTTCCAATAACTTGGGACAGGACAGACCACCCAGACCTTGTGCCCACGGAGAACCAGTACGCCATGGTCATCAACCCCTTGATTGACGGCGTGGAGTTCACCAAATGTATGGTGGATAGTGGAAGCAGCATCAACATCATGTACCTGGATACACTACAGAAGATGAACTTGACGGAGGCAAACCAAAGGCGGACCAATACCATCTTCCACGACGTAGTTCCTGGTCGGGAGGCTCGGTTCCTAGGGTGCATTACACTTCAGGTTGCCTTTGGCGATGTTAATAATTACCACCAAGAGCGCATGACCTTCGAGGTAGTCCCCTTAAAGAGCGTGTACCACGTCATATTCGACCGCGACATATTCCACACGTTCATGTCCAAGCCATGCTTCGTCTACAACAAACTCAAGATACCTGGACCAAACAGTATCATCATCGTATCCGGAAGCTTTACCAAGGCAAGGGACTGCGAGATCAATGAAGCAGCCGTTGCAGAAGCTGCCCTCTACAGCAAAGAATTCAAAGAGATCCAGAGCAAGGTCAATGACTCAGAGATGCCCACGTCGAAGAAGCAGTTCTCTGACTCCGCTCCTGCGTTCAAGGCCGCCATCGAGACCAAGTCGGTGGAACTTGTGGTAGGCGATGCCTCCAAGACCGTCACCATTGGGACGAACCTGAATCCCAAATAGGAAAGCGCGCTCGTCGAGTTCCTCCGTGAGAATAGGGACATCTTTTCCTGGCAACATGCCGACATGAAAGGTGTACCTAGGGAACTTGCCGAGCACAACTTAAACATTGATCCAAAATGCAAACCAGTGAAACAAACTCTACGACGCTTTGGAGATGAGAAGAGACGCGCCATTGGCAAAGAGATAGCTAGGTTACTTAAGGCTAGATTTATGCGAGAAGTCCTTCACACCCAATGGGTGGCAATCCTGTACTTGTCCCCAAAAAGGGAACCAATGAATTAAGAATGTGCGTTGATTACACCGGCTTGAACAAAGCATGTCCCAAAGATCCGTTTGCTTTGCCTCGCATTGGCCAAGTCATTGACTCGACGGCTGGCTTGGAGATTTTGTGTTTTCTTGATGCATACTCAGGATACCACCAGATCAAGATGAGGAAGTCGGACCAATTGGACACTTCGTTCACTACCCCATACGGCACGTTTTGCTATGTCACGATGCCCTTTGGGCTAAAAAACGCAGGTGCTACCTACCGGCGGACAATGCAACATTGCCTTCACAACCAAATTGGTCGAAACGTTCACGCCTATGTGGACGATATTGCGGTGATGTCTAAAAAGTCAAACCTTTGATAATCTCCGGAAATACAACATGATGCTTAACCCTAAGAAGTGCGTCTTCGGGGTTCCAACCGGCAAATTGTTGGGCTTCATCGTTTCCCAACGTGGAATCGAGGTCAACCCGGAGAAAATCAAGGCCATATTAAACATAAACCGTCTGACATGCCTGAAGGACATTCAACGACTAACAGGTTGTGTTGCAGCAGTTAGTCGGTTCGTCAGCCGACTTGGAGAGAAGGCTCTGCCGCTGTACAAGTTGCTGAAGAAGGCGGACAAATTCATGTGGACGGACGAAGCAGATGCAGCATTGAAGCAGCTCAAGGAGATTCTTTCCTCAGCGCCCATCCTTGCAGCACCCGAACCTGGAGAGCCAATGTTAATTTACATGGCGGCAACCAACCGGGTTATCAGCATCGTCGTCGTGGTAGAGCGGAAGGAACCAGGCTATGAGCACGGAGTTCAACGACCAGTTTACTATGTGAGCGAGGTCTTGACGGAGTCCAAGCAGCGTTACCCGCACTACCAAAAGATAGCTTATGGAGTATTCCTTGCTTCTCGGAAGCTGAGGCATTACTTTCAGGAGCACCCAATCACAGTGGTGAGCAAGACTGCAATGTCCGACATTATCATAACAACGACGCTACAGGAAGGGTCGCGTAGTGGGGCATTGGACATGCCGCCTTCGAGATCACCTACAAGAGACGCGACGCTATCAAGTCACAAGCCTTGGCGGATTTTGTTGCAGATTGGACGGAGATGCCAGACACTACTCCGTTGCCAGAACCATAGTACTGGGTGATGCACTTTGACAGATCAAAGATGCTCAATGGCTCAGGGGCTGGTGTATTGCTACCGTCACCAACAGGATACAAGCTACACTACGTTCTGCAGATCCACTTCGAGGCTACAAACAACATGGCGAGTATGAAGCACTCATTCACGGACTTCGTGTAGCCAAGGATATTGTCATCAAGCGCATAGTTTGCTGTGGAGATTCCGACTTGGTTTCCTAGTAGGTGGCTGGCACCTGGAATGCGCGGAACCCTATGATGGCGGCATATCGAGACGAAGTGGACGAGATAGCCAAGAGCTTCTTGCGCTACGAAGTCAAGTATGTGCCTAGGGAGCAAAACGAGGCGGCTGATCTGCTCTCTAAGCTAGGATCAGGGCGCAAGGGAATTCCGCCAGGAGTTTTCCTAGAGCACCTGCACACACCATCCGTGAAGGGAGCCTACATCGACAACCCGGATAGAGCTGACTCTTTCGTCAACATGGTGACCAAGGTCCCTCCAGCTTGGACAAAACCGTTCATGGAATACCTCGAACACGGAACTTTGCCCGACGACGAACTCGAAAGACGGCAAATAGTACAACAAGTACCATAATCAATGGGAAACTCTACAAAAGGATCACTACTGGTGTATACCTAAAGTGTGTTTCCCAGCTAGAAGGTATGGAAATCCAGTGTGAAATCCATCTCGGAGATTGCGGGCATCACGCCGCTCCTCGATCGTTGGTCGCGAAAGCCTTCCGGCAAGGATTCTACTAGCTGACCGCGAAGGCGGACGCCGACAAGCTGGTTGAGACATGCATGGGATGCCAGTATTATGCCCGACAACCACATGTTCCTGCTAAAGAGCTGCGAACAATACCAATAACTTGTTGTTTGCAGTCTGGGGGCTAGACATGGTGGGACCGTTACAGACGACACCTTGTGGGTTTACGCATCTGCTTGTAGCAGTTGACAAATTCACTAAATGGATAGAAGCTAAACCCATTAGAAAGCTTGATGGGGCAACTGCCCTCAGGTTCGTCCGAGATCGAGTGGTGAGATTTGGTCTCCCACATAGAATCATCACCGACAACGGAAGCAACTTGTCACTCGGAGAAGTGGAGGCCTATTGCTGGGACAAAGGTATCCGACTTGACCTTGCATCTGTGGCACACCCACAATCCAATGGTCCGGTTGAGCGAGCCAATGGATTAATTCCACAGGGAATCAAGCCACGTCTTGAGGCACCGCTACATAGAGCAGCTGGAGCCTGGGCGGAAGAATTGCCATCTGTGCTGTGGAGTTTACGAACTACACCCAACACATCTACCGGCTACACCCCTTACTTCATGGTATATGGAGCAGAAGCCATCCTGCCCTCCGACATCCTCCACGATGCACCAAGAGTTGCCGCCTACGACGAAGATGACGCTGAAGAATCCAGGAGCCTAGATGTGGACCTTCTCGAGGAGGAGCGCGTTTTGGCATGCCAAAGATCCACCATCTACCAGCAGAAGCTATGCAGCTACCATACTCGCCGCGTTCGGCATCGCTCGTTTAAAGAGGGGGATTTGGTGCTCCGACTTAAGCAGAAGAAGTCACACAAATTATCCCCGCCATGGGAAGGACCGTTCATCAAAAGCAAGGTGCTACTCAATGGGTCTTACTACCTTGTTGACAATCATGAACTAAAGGATAGACCCAACGAGGATCATAAGCGTAAGAGACGTGACCCGGATGATGACTACCCGGAGCTTGATCGGCCATGGAACATAGCACAGCTACGTCCTTTTTACACTTAGCATTTTTTATCTAATTGTGTATCTCTTATATGATCAATGAAATAAAGCTCTTTGGTTCACTCATATTTCTGAGTCTTTTACCTCCTTTAGTGTTCATTTTTGGATCATGTAAAACCTTTATGCACAAGTATTGCGTTTGCACTTGTGAAAATTCTGCCTACGGGCGTTAGCTTAAGTTTTCTGGTCTACACGTTCTTTGTTGTTTTTATGTGGATTCTAGAGTAGTGACTTTTGGCACTTATTGTCGGCGATTTTGTGCTCAGGTTATTGACGGTGCCATTGGGCATCATCACCTGAGCGCATGGTTCTGACAACGAGTCTTCCGACTCATGAAAAGTCAAGCATAAGAACCAAAGTAATGGATAAGCCAGCACTTGCTTAAAGAATATATACATGCTGGAAACTAGTTCTTAAGTAGAAGGAAATAACAACCATTGTTTTCTGCCTTAAGTTACATCATCAAGTTTTTTCCACGCATACACCAAAGGTGAAACAAATATTACAAAGTTGTTTTTCATTCCTTTGGCGCAGGAGACTTGGAAGAAGCATCGTCACCAGCCGGAGAATCACCCTCAACATCAGCACTGTGGTGGGACTCGGAGGAATCTTGGTTAACGCTGTCGATGGTGTTCATGGGCACGAAGATGTCGATGTCCACCAACTCGGAAACTCTAGTGTCATAGCCCGCGAGGGACGACAGGATGGCTTCATGATCAATATCTTTGCCGTCATCGTCGATGTCGGGGATACCAGAGGTCACCGTGTCGATGTCGGCACCTTCGTAGTGTGCCTTCACCATTGACAGCGCCATCCTTGCGCCAGCCCATGCACATGAAGCTTTCCAGCTTGTGACACGCTCGGGGGCTCGGCGCAGAATCTCCGAGTACTTGGCCACGGAGTCTGAGGCCTTGATGTGTATCTGAAGGGGCTTGGCAATCTCTTTGTCTTGGGTGATGGCGGTGTTGATAAAGTTGCCGGCCAGAATCATGCATTCCTTGTCCGAAGGAGGCGATCGGGTTAAACCCATAGGAGCTACAAGTTCCGACAAGGAGCACATGAGTTCAATAAATTTAAAGTATCCAGACTACAGAAATACAAGGCGGAGGAAACTTACTGAAGATGCTGGCCTTAGCCTGCCAGAGGGTGTCTGCCAGGGATTCTTTCTCTTGTTGGAGGAGCTTATACGCCTCGCTGTGGCGATGGTTTTGCTCATCAGCAGCTTGCTTCTGATCTTTTAAGATCGCAAGCTCCTCCTTCAAGCGATTGATTTCCGCGGAGGCGGAGTCCTGTAGGGCCTTCATGGAATCCTCATGCATTTTCAGCATTTCTTTCCTCTCCTCCTTAAGGATCTTGTTCTCGTTGTCCAGCTGCTGGATATGCTTGGACTGCTCGACAATGTCCTTGGCCTTGGCAACATGTTCTGCAAAGTCGGGAAGAAACAAAGTACACAGTGAGTACTCGGAGAATGTAGGCACAAAACCAAGACGGAATGTGCAAAAAGAAAACAGACTCTTGTTTTTGATGATCTGTTCCTTCAAGATGGCAGTTTTACCCTTTTCGGCTTCAAGATCTGCGTGCATCTTCTGGTACTTGTCGTTGGCCATGCCCCTCCGAGCATTCTCATTCTGTGGAAAAAAAAAGTTAAACCGTTGTTTAGTCTACTTGGAAGCATCTAGTCGGAAATTTTCCACCTAGACGCTCGGGGGCTACAGCGAGAGTTTTTTACTTAGCAATATGCTTAGCTTTTCTTTAAGCATCTAGTCGGAGCTAATTCAGTTCTCGATTAGAAGCTTGGGGGCTATAGTATAAAGTTTTTAACTCGAAATCTGCTTAGCTTTTCTTTAAGCATCTAGTCGGAACTAATTCAGTTACAACTAGAGGCTTGGGGGATACAGTATTGAAAAATTATAAACACTGCGTATGCTACTCTTAAAGCATCTAGTCAGAATAATTCATTCCATCTAAATGCTTGGGGGCTACAGTGAGAGTTTTTTCTAACTTAGTCACTCTTAGCGCATATAGATGCAAAACCTATGGTTTTTCGTCTACATCCTCGGGGGCTACAGTGGGATACTCATATGAAATGCAAAAGGCTAAGTAAACTTACAAGTGCGATGATCTTGAGGTTTGTAGCGCTCTTGGCTAGCAGCTTGCCAAAGGAAACGCTATTTCCTCGCACTATTTCTGCTTGTCGAAGGAGCTCCTCAAGACCGCATGTCGGAGATGACGGTACTCCTCCAGGAACCAGAGTTGTGTTACTCGGCGTAAGCACCGGGTATACTATCTTTGGGAACTCAAAGGGTTTCTGGGGAGCAAGGGCGACGCCTTCGGCAGAAGTACCTGCTTCCACCACCTCCTTGCCGCCACCGATGGCATCCTTAGTCGGAGCTTCAGCCATTTGGTGAGCGGTGCTCTCCTGTGTCGCCTGCTCGCCGACAACAGCGAGTTCGGTGGAGGCGTCAGAATCCACTTCCATGGTGGAAGGGCCTGGTGCCTCCTTAGCTTGTGAGCTTGTCGGGGCGGACGAAGTCTTGACGGCAGGAGTAGCAGGGGCGATGGCGGGGGATGCGTCGATGCAGCATGTCTTTGATATTTTGAGAAGCCCCCAAAGTTTTGGAGGTCTTCTTGAGGCTGGTCGTGGCTTTCTTCCTGAAACGTGCAAAATGCATAAGTACAGGAGCAAGACAGATAAATAGACAATGTCGGAGAATGAGAAGCTTACACTAGGGGGGGTGCTTTGGAAAAGATCCCGGTGGTTCTTCTCTTTTCCGCCTCCAGGGCGGCGGTGGTCTTTTTGGAGGCTCCACCCTCCGTCTTCTTCTTCTTTCCTCCATCGTCAGCGTCAGAGGTGGAGCTCTTCCGCTTTCGCGCCAACGGGACCTCGTCGTCGGACACGACCGTGACTTCCTTCATCTTTGGATCGTAGATTTGGGCAGCCAGGTTGCCCTCATCTAGATCGCTAAGCTGTTAAGTGAAAAATCACCGTGTTAGACAAAATGGTATTGGCAAGACGGAACAACTGGAGCATATGTCGAACACGAAAAATAAATACCTACCTTTGGGCACTTGCCGTCTACGAACATGTCGTAGGTGATGGTGAAGCCACGCTTCTTATCCTTCACCTTGACGATGTCCTTAAGGCGGAGCTTGACGGAGTCGCTCGAGAAGTTATCCACGGAGATGTGGAGGATATCCCTTCTGTCGCTGGTATACTCGTGCATGTACTTCGTGCGGTGCTGCAGAGGTTGGATTCGCCTGATGAACCAGCACATGGCTAGGTCCAAGCTGGTCAAACCCATCTCTACAAACCATTCGATCTGCCTTACAGCGTGAGAAGCATCGAGGTCGGAGGGAAGGGAGGCTTGGGATCTCCACGTGAAAACTTCAGCGGCGGCTCCATCCGCGAAGTCCGGGTACATTACTTCTCGGCCCGCCAGAGGAATGTTGGGGCCGTAAAAGTACGTCTGCTGCCAATTCTTCCAGGACTCGTGGCCGACGATGTCGGGGAACCGCCGGCCAGGTCGAATCTTGAAGCTTATGGTGCCGCAGTTCCTAAGCTCCTCCTTACTATGTCCGGCTTCACGTTTGATGGTGAAGAAATACACGAAAAGGTCTAACCTAGGCCTTATCCCTAGATATCCCTCGCAAAGTGTCGCGAAGTTGCTAAGCACTAAGATACTATTGGGGGAAAGGTTATGGGGCTGGACCCTATAGTGGTTTAAGACGGAGAGGAAGAAGTGGGAGATGGGCAGGGAAACGCCACGTACCAGCTGAGCTTTGAGGTACACCTTTTCTCCGGCTTGGGGAGAAGGTGTCACCTCGCCGACCGGCGCCGCCCGCCAGGCGAGCCCCTCCGTTGCGGGGAGGTAGCCTTCGGCGACCATCTCTTGGATGTCGCGGTCAGTGATGTCCGAGCCATGCCAGTCGCCCTTGTGCGAATCTAGCTCCTCCTCTAGTGGCTCTAGCACCGCCAAATTTTGGTCGCCGCCGGTGGATTCGATCACCGCTGATGCGGGGATGACCAGGCCCTCTGGGGGGCACGACGACGGGGCTCGCCGGCTTCGTCGTGGCTTCGCTCGACGCCGCCATTGATGGGGAGGTGCTGCTGCTAGCCATGGGGTGAAGGTTGGGTGCGACTGGTGCAGATGGGAGCTAGGGTTTTTTCGAGGTTTCTCGCGGAGAGCTCGAGGAGACGCGTGGCTGAAGGAAGAAGATGATGCGAGAAGAATGAGGTAAAAAGTGGAGATTTCCCCACGGTTACTATTTATCATCCTCGGCATCAAGATTTGTGCAGTTTGATCGGACGGTTGCCGCGTAGACGACGTGTTCGCGAACGTGCGCAGAAATTTCGCCACGTTTCCAGCCGTCGCTGCCAACGGTTTGTATCGCTCGCGCGGGAAAATCAGATATGATTGCGTTCTCTGCATGTGTGAGTTACGAGGCGTCGCTGACCTAAGCCTACATCGTCCTAGCTGACATGGGTAGATGAGCCATCACATCGAAGATTCCGACATGGACGGATTCAATCCGACTACGGAAGAGTACGATAGAAGATTAAGCATTTCTCCGGCTTACAAGTCGAATACGGAGAAAGCCTTGCAGGGTTCTTTGGGAGGACTACAAGATGTTGCTTGACGATTTTCCGACATCCATCTAGACGGAGCATTCTATGTGAAGAGGCAAGACGGCGCAAGATCTCGGAGTTCTCCGGGGCTACTGTTGGGGATATGCTATATGGGTATCCTTATAGCATGTCTCTTATCCGGCTAACCCGGGTGGCCCATAGTCGGTATCATGGCCTATGGCCTGCTGGGCGGCCCAGTTAGATGGATCGAGAAGGGAGGCCCATGCCGGATAAAGGAAGGCTACGGTGGAGTCACCAGCGTACCCGGAGCCTTGGAGTGCAAGATACACAAGACTAGTAATAGACGGTGTAGGACTCTGTAACCTGTCCGGCTAGGACTTTTCCCTGTAACCCTAGGACCTGGCAACTATATAAGTTGGGCCTATGGGAGCCTTTAGGGAACAATCTCAGAAAACCTATTATCGATTCACACAACCTCGCACAATGAACCAATCCCCGTAACTCGGCATATTGCCCTTATAGTGATTTATAGCAGGAGTAGGATTCCGCCACCGTCGTGGGATCTGAACCTGGGTAAACTGTGTTACCTCGTACCCGTCAACCGTCCGCCTTACCCCACGTCTCTAAACACGCATTGTGAGGACCCCTCCATGGCGTACTCGTCGGCAATACCACGACACCAACAGCTCGACGTCAGGCGTCCATGGAATGTAAACCTCCTAAGGAAGTTCTACACTTAGAACTCCAACATTTACTCCCCTCGCTATGAAATAAAGAAGATCGATTCGCACAAATTGTGTCCACTCTCCGTATCTTGTGCCACTCGCACTCGTAAGAACAGCGTCATGCTAACCGCGGAAGTCAACCTTTGGTACGCGATCGGTGCGGCTAAGTAGTGTGATACAAGGGCACCGAACAAATTCGGGCCTTGTGTCGTCCATGAAAACGCCAACCCGGAGCCCCATCGGAGTCGCCTCGCTCGACTGGCATGCCGTGCCAAGACAACTACACTCGCTTCTCACAGCGACCCAGTCCTCCACATCCTTGTCGCAACGACTCAAACGGTTAAGTACCATACTCGGGGACTGACGGAAGTCTAAACCCACGCGGCTAGGGAAAACACCAAGTATGAGAGCGCGTCCTGGACTCGCCACGCGACTGATTCTCCGAGTCATGTGGAGCGACGCACCAAGTACAAACGCGCCTCGTCCTCACCTACCTTGGGCATGTGACTAGAACAGCTAAGTACCATGCTCGGGGACTCGTCCAACCGACCCCATCCGCGCTCGGGAAAACGGCTAAGTATAGAGCACCCCTTGGGGTCACCATGCGACTGGCTTTCCAAGCCACGACGAGTTGACCTAAACTAACTAATAATATAACAATAAAACATACACAAAATAAACGAGGTAAACCCCACAAAATGGCGGACGCGCTCGGGGACTCGCACAACCAAACAATTCATAATAAAATTAACACCGACAAAAGCATCCATGCATTCCTTATGGCAACAAAATTTGTTTGCTTACAAGGGCAGGCACATTTTTCCTTACAACTAATGCCACTCGGCAAACTGTCCTACTCCGCATGCTTCGACGACGACGCGCCACCGCCTCCGCAGACGCGGATGAAGGGAACCCACGGGTTCGATGGGTACGTTGTCAGAGCACCCGCCATGACCGCTCGGAACGGCTACTCCACCTTGAAGTCGCGCTTCATCGGCTCGGGATCGTTCGGGGCAACGATCGTCTCCAGATACGGAAGAAGATCACCCATCACCAACACCCGTTCGGAGTAGACCGCAGCATAGTCGGTCAGCTTCAGTATGTCAGCGATCTCGACTGCACCTGTCGATGAAGGGTACCTGCTGGTGACGTCGTCAAGGTCGAAGTTGTCAGGAAGTGCGCGAGCCCGAGGCTCAGCCCAGTCGCAGCCCCACAGTAGAAAGCCAACTGCGACATGAACTCCACAACCGCCGGAGCTATCTCCAGGTAGCACCAGACCTCGGCGAGCTCGCTGGGGATCACCTCCGTCGACAAAATCTCCTGCAGGTACGAGCGAATGCAAGTCGCCGACAGAGCGGCAGAGTCCACCAAAGTGGTGACACACTGCCGCACATCGTACGACTTCTCTTCGGCCTCGTCATCTAGAATCTTCCCTACAAAACACAAGAAGTTCACAATCAGAAGGGCGCAAAAACGCAAAGGCAACCCGCGCGCTCGGGGACTCGCCAGATCAAACACACGAAGGTTAACGGAGCTCACCTATCAACGGACAGCAGATCCCCGTAATGAAGTCCTGCAGACTCGAGAAGTCAGTCTACAGCCCAGCCACGAGTGCATCCGACACCTTCCGGTCCTCGGCAGCAGCAGTGACGGTCGCTTTAGCTCTCCCGTCTGCCAAAGTAGCCTCCGCCTTCACGGCTTCGAGCTCTCGCTCTAGCTCAGCAACCCGCTTCTCCGCGGTAGACAATGACGACTGGGCAGCCGTCAAGTCGCTCGCAGGGACCAGACCCTCGCGATCCTTATCCACCGCGGCCGCATGACCTTCTGCACACACACGAGCATGAGTATGAAATCATACAAAAAGCCCATGGAGAAGGGCATCTCAAGTTCTTACTAGCAGCCGCTTGAAGTTGTTCGTTCAATTCCTGCATGGAGCGGAATTCCTTCTCTAGCTGATCCCTGGCGGCTAGCCGCTCCGCCGACTCGCGCTGGAGACCCTGCGCAGATGTGGCAAACATCAGCAAAGAATCACAAGACTTCCTAAGTGCCTAGTCTCTGAAATTCAGCGACTAGACACTCGGGGACTAGGCAACGAATAAATTCCATAAGCGCCCAGCCGCTGAAATTCAGCGACCAGCCGCTCGGGGACTGGATATTGAAAGTCAGCACAGAAGTAAGAATTACCCGCTGAAACTCAGCGGCTAGATCCTCGGGGACTAGACATACCTGGATGGCCGCACCCAGCATGCTATGCAGCTCGACCGCATCCACTGATGGGAGCATGAGAGGCATGCGCCCGCGCCGCTGTTTGACCTCCAAGCCCAAAACATCGGGCGCCTGGGCCGACTGCGCCGACGCGCTCGCAATAGAGGCCTTTGCCACAAAGCGCGGGAAGCTTGCCACTGCTGCTCCTGCAGCTCTCGTCGATGGGGCTGTCATCCCAACCGGCGCCACATGTTCCATCCGCTGCGACTCCGCGCCCACTATGGCCTTCGCGGCTGCACCCACTCCAGTCAGAGCCTCACTTGGGGCATCGACGGGTTCGTCTGAAATTGTGACGACTTCGTTGCCCTTCCCCCTCTTCGCGCCCTCAGCGGGCGCCTCGACCTCGTCGCTCTTCCTCTTCTTCGAGGGATCGTCTTCTGCCGCAGCAGTGCCTGCTGGAACCTTAGCCACCGAGGGGTGGGCAATTTTCATCACACCAGTCCTGCAAAACAACATTATCAGCAAGCTCGCAAGACAAGTTCGATCCAGTCACCCAAAAGAATACATCAAAATACTTACTTAGCGACTGGGATGCAGCGCAGACCAGTGCGGATACTTGTCGGTTTCTCTAACTCCGGCCCTAGCTTCTGGCTGAGGGCTGTCTCGAACAAACTTGGCACCCATGACACGGACGCCTTCTTCGAGGATGAAGCCGCGGCAGGAAGTTCCTCGACGGTCGATGCAGGTGCTTCCCGTAGCGGCGACGCTCCTGCGGGTGGGGCGGCCCCGAGCCCGGTGCCTGCGGAGAAGGGCGGTGGCAGTGATGCCAACGGCACTTCATCTTCTACCACGACCGCATCAGCAGCCGCAGTCGCTTGCGTCGGCATGCTGGCCCCAGCCTTGTTAGCCGTGCTGGTCGCTTCGGAGCTACTCGTGGACCGAGGCGGCAACACCACCTTAGCCGGCTCCTTCTTCTTCTGTGGCGACTTCTTCTTCGACGGCGTGGTCGCGCGCCGAGAAGTGTGCTCGAGGCCCTCTCTTTCGCCCCCGTCATGAGCCTCGAGACTCTTTCTAGCCTCGAGCTCGCGTTGCCGCTGCCCACGGGGTCCTTCGGACCGCGGGTGCGGCGACCTCCATGGCCTCGTCGTCGTCTTCATCATCATTGTCATCGCCTCCGACGTTGCCTTTGTCGGAGGACGACTCGCTCTCGTCCTTAGCAGACTCGCTCGAGTCTTCGTCATCGGCGGGTGGAAGCCAACTTTCCACCACTTGGAAAAGCTACACAAATGAAACACGATCAGTAAGGACCGCGACTACAATTCTATGATTGTGAATTGGACAAGGGGGAGTGAATTTACCGGTGGTGCCTTGCGCTTCATGGTGTACGGAGGTATCCCGGCCTTCGTGTCGAGGTACTCCATGTCGGTGATCTTCCTCAGCGCAAGGGCGTAGTCGGCGGTGCAGGACTTGGTCGTGTCGTCCTTGCCCGTGTACTTGTACATCCAGTGGGCGCGGCTAGCCAGAGGCACCAACCGCCGCCCGAGCCAGCAGTTGTACAAGTTGATCGTCTGGATGCCCTTCTTCTTCAGATTGTGGATCGTCATCAACATTTTGTCGACCACCATCCGCTGGTCATGCGGAAGCTTGGCAACTTGAAGCCCACGCGGCTCGGGCCGATCGGCGGAGTACATTGGAAGTGCAACCTCATCGTCCGGTGTCAACTCGCTCACGTAGAACCAATGTTTCTTCCACTCGTTCGCCACCTTCTTCGGCAGCACCAGGTCGAGGAAAGAGGCCTTGGACTTCAGCTGGAAGGTCAGGCCGCCTGCAGCTAGCATCAGGCCGCATGCCCCTTCGCGTCCGACCCGCCCATGGAATAGATCTTGCCATAGGGGAAATACGGGCGGCAGCCCAGGTATCACTCGCAAAACGCCACGAAGATGGCGAGTTGCTCGATGCTGTGCAGCCCCAGATCCGACGGCTGGATGCCATAATATGCGCAGAAGCGGCGGAAGAAGATTGAGGAGGGGAAGACGAGCCCCCTCTCCAAGTGGCTGGTGAAGCAGACGAACGCCCCGATGCGCGGATCGGGCACCACCTCTCTGGCCGCGGGGATCCGCCACCTACCAGCGCAAAGAATTCCCGCGTCTTCGAAGGATTTCAGTAGCACTTTCGTGCACTTGGATCTCCCCCATGAATCTGTTGGAGGCGCCATCGATCGGAGGATCTGGGTTCACGGAGTCACTCCGGATCGCTCTAGGTCATTCTGGGTCGCTACAGAGGAATGGGAGATTGGCAGACGCGCGAGATCGGAAGAAATGCGAGGAATAATCACCCCTCGCCCGTCAGCTTCCTTATATAACGGTTACTACCCGCCATTTTCGGGGAGCCGTTACCGCGCGATGATTACGCCTTTATTACCGTTGGATTACCCAACGGCTAGTTTGACCAAGATCGACGGTCCAACTTTGTCTACTCGACTCGACTACTCGCTAACCCATTTGCCAGAGCTGCGAATAGACTTATCGCCGACCCATTCGCCATGGCTGTGATTCGACTGGTCGCCGTTATTGCGACTAACATGATATGTTTCTCTTTCATTGAAGGAGTCCACCGCCAATTCGACTGGGCGTCCAAATTGGGCCCGAATACTCTGACTGCCAAAGAACACCTGCGACGAATCAAAGACGGCCTCAGGGACTACTGATGGGGATATGCCGAGTGGGTTATGCCCAGTAGGACGTTTCCCATCGGCCCATACTGCCAGCGAGTGGGCCTGCAGGACGGTGACTGGATCAAGATTCAATAAGGAGCCAGGCGAATGGAAACTGGAGGCCTAGAAGCATAGCTAGGCCCAATCGGATTAGGCCAAACACCCTCCTAATCCTTAACTAATTTGGTTGTAGATCTGTAAACCCTGGCGAGGTGACACTATATAAACCTCCCTAGGGTACGCATAGAACTCACTTTCCATCATACACCCTTGCTACTCGCCGCCTAGTCGTCGAGCTCTCCCTTGTACTCTCTCATCAATAAAATTTAGCAGGAGTAGGTCTTTACCCTCCGGGGGTCCGGAACTGGGTAAAACCCAGTGTCTCTGCCCTCATCTCGCACCGCAGATGGCTGGCCGCCCTTGCCCCTTGTTCTACTACTCGCTGCCGATTGCAACATCTGTCGTGGCCATTCCCACGACAGTATGTGAATACAATATGCACAACATGGAATCCTCACTTCCTATATTTTACTTACAACACAACAATGTGCAAACGAGCAAATACCAAGGCATAAAATTTGCAAGAAACAAATGGTTGAGCGACAAGTAAGAGACAACATAATAGTTGGCTCAACCATAAGCATGTGTGAGAGGAATGACAAAGCATAATATAAGTCTAGTACAAGGATGATCATTGTGTATCAACATAGTCTTCAATGAATGATATTGCTTAGTATGACCATAAAACACACACGAAACAAAGAAGATATCAAAAATATAGAAGTAACATCTCTCATGTGTATGAGTTTCTAAGTAGACAATCTCGCAAAGATATTGATCCACAAATAAACATGTACACACAAAGTAGTTACGAAAATAAATAGAACAAGATATCCAAATTAAAGTCACGACAATACACCACTAAGATCTTTGTTTGATAGCATGGACAAAAGGCTCAATTTTATCTTATTGTATATTGATGAACTTCAACCACAAACATATCAACTACATCACAACTATCACTAAGGGAAAAAGAGATAGTTGGAATGTATAGTGAAAGTAAACAAGTATCACATGGAAAGAATCAACTTTGCAAATGATCAATTTTGCACATGAGAGTACTTTGAGGAAATGATGGGCAATATGATTGCTAGATTGACATATTTGGGATTGGTGAATCATGAGCATGATTTTGTATAGTCCCAATTATATGCACTCATCTCAACTTACTCACATATGCAATAGAGAGTCTTCTTTAAGGACAAAGAAAGAACCATAATAATTGCAAATACATAAAATTCATGCCAAGATGCAAAGTACCATAGGTTGGAAGATGATATGTATGCATGAGTAAGAGATGCTTGTTACCGAGATACCATTGGTGTGATGAAGAAAATAGGAGCTCATTGACCATCCTAGCTTGTCTCTAATTTTCATTGAATCAACACATCTTCCTTATGAAATAGGCAAGCATCCGATGCATCTCCAATGTACCTAAAACAAAATTCAAGTACAATATGGTCCCCAAACTTATTGGGTCCAAAGTAGTTAGATAACTACAATACATAGGAGAGACTCCACATAAATATGTGCATATTTATATGAAATTGAATTTCATGCAAAGCTTAGCCGATGGGATTTGGTGGATTTTCCCCTATATATTGGATCAAAGAAAGCACGCACGCCATAATATAAACATGTAGTAAATATGCATGCACAAGGCTTGCAATAACCAAAAAGGAGATACAATTTTAACAAAACACCAAGTAGACCGAGATGTCACACATAAGAGTGTGACATGAAAAAAGGTGTCCAAATTGTATTAAAGAACCAATTCAACACATGAAAGATCACAAGTTCAACAAATGAACTAGACTAAGTACAAAGAGCAAAAGATAGACACGAACACAAATGATCAAGGGTTTATCTCATTATAAATGTCAACACACGAAACAAGGAATGAGACAAAACCAACTCCCAAAAAGATCAAGGTTCCAACAAATAAACCAAACTCTCCACACTTTTCATGATGGCAAAAAATACCAAAATGAAAAGATTGAACTTCCAAGCACATAAAACATGATATGGAACAAAACAAGAAGCATAAATATGAGTGTTCTAAATAATATAGGAGAGCTCCCCCATAGATAGTGCATTATGTAGGATTTTCCTTTTGAATGCAAAATGCACAAAAATGGGATCATCAATAGTACCTACATTTAAATAAAACACAAAAAGATATCAATAAAATAAGAGGATCCACAAGAGGCAAGGAAAGCTTGGGAGACAACACAAAACATTTTATTGGAAAAATATAGTACAACATTAAGCAAAGGCCAAAGTGAATATGATCAATAAATTCTACCATAAATCTAGTACTAATTATACAAGGACAAGAAGTATTGGTAATAATCTTCCCGAGGTACTTCACATGGATATCCAAGATCATATTCACACAAAGGAGCATATAACAAAGTATAAGAATTAAGCTTGATGCTCCGAAAGAGATTCTTGGTAGCTTCTAAATAGTCACACAATCACTAGTTATTCGAGTAACTTGAAGCTAATGGTTTCCATGAGTATATAGAGATCAAAATATGAGGAAACACATATCAACAAATACTCTCACAAACAAGATCCAAAATATGAGAACTAAAGACATTCAAGCACATTTGAACTTGTTTGAGCAAATGTGTCACATAGGAGCTGGATAATTATCAATATTAATCCTAGGTGACACAACCTCAAATTTTCACATTTTCTAGGATTGTAATATGTACTAAACATATGACTTCCCCATAATGTGATAAACCATAAATCTCAAAACGAGGCAAAAAGATCCAAATAGAGATAATTAATGGACATAATAGAACTTGAATTTCTCATGAGAATCATACCACATAGAGACTAGATAATATTGCAATATCAATACTAGGTGGTATTCCTCATGTACACACATTTTTGGATTGTGTAATGCCCAAGCATAACAACACCCCAAAATGGGATAATCCATTAATCTCTCATAAGGCCAAATAAGATACCAAATATAATCAAGAAAGGCTCCAACACAAGAAACACACATACATGTTGTGTCACCCAACATACACAAATATACTTAACTCAAGATGATTATGTGGAAGGCAGAACATATACAAAAGCATGCAAGGTACACAACTAACACATGCACGAGGGGCGAGTAACTTTCAATATAATGAGTTGAGCACATGTTACCACAAGGAGGAACATTGGAAATGTGATAGAGGCAATATAATCAATATGACTTGGCTTGACAAATATAATGTATGAAGATCCCTCAGTTATTCATAATGTAGACAAGACTCCAATGCTCTCCAATCACACCTATTGATCAAGTTTTGACTTGTTGGTCCCCAACCAAGTTGGGTCCTAAGAAGTTAGTCACAATAGGCTTGGCAACCCAAATGGTTATTTTCTTGAACCCACATTGAGTACCAGCAAATTTGGCAAACACATAGCCAACCTCATCTGTATGAAGACAATAATCATCATCTATCATGATAGGGTTGGATGAGGAGATACCAATCGCGCATGAGGAAGAAATGTGCCCTTTCTTGCGGCAAATGTAGCAAGTTCTTCTCTTGTCATCATTCTTGTTGGGTGAAGCAACAACTTGAGGAAGACCTTGAGTCTTCTTGGAAGGAGGCCCATCTCTAACAAGAGGTAGAGCTTGATGTTGCTTCTCTTGTTGCTTCTTGCCAAGGGGCTTCTTCTTCAATAGGCAATACTTGACATGATGTCATTCTTCCTTGTACTTGAAGCAAACAATGTTGGACGAATTCTTGACTTGATCTTGGCCATTCTTCTTGTTGCCCTTGTGCTTCAACTTGATAGTGGACTTGTTCTTGATATTGGAGTTGAATCCAAGCCCACTCTTGTCATTGGGGGATTTTTGCACACTCAAGATGTTATTGAGTGTGGCCTTACCCCTCTGACCCTTTTTCAAGTCATTCTTCAACGAAGTGACTTGATCCTTAAGCTCTTTAATTTCCTCTACATGGTTAGTGTGAACAATAATACTAGAGGAAGTGGATGCTACATTGTTAGAGCAACAAGGCACGAAATGTAATTCATTATAAGATGTAGCAATGGCATGAGTGGATGAATTACAAGGACTAGGACATGACAATATGACATTTGGAGTAGAAATAGTGCAAATGTCCACATGAGGCTCGTTAGATGTTACCTTTGACACATTAGCCTCATGAGCCAACTTTACCCTACCATGGGAGACTAGAAGATCCTCATGCGAGCTAGAAAGCTTAACATGATTTTCTTCCAACTTCCCATAGTTGCTAGTTAGCAAAGCAAGCTGAGCCTTTAGCTCTACATTCTCCTTCAAAATAGATGCTTCACAAGAAATATAGTTAGTACCACAAGCATCATAATTAATTGAAAGAGGTGAGGGCAACTTTGAAAGCTCTTTTGCGTAAGAGGCTTTAAGTTGCTCATGTGACTCAGTGAGTTTGATGAGCTCACCCTTGATGACCCTAGAGACATTTTTGAGGTGATCAAAATCCTCAAGAAGCTTAGCATAAGCAACTTGAAGTTCATAATTTCTACTTTTGACATCACTTGCCACCTCAAGATCTCTATCATGAGATTCCTTCACTCTAGATAGATCTAGAGAAAAAGTCTTCTGAAGAGATTCCTTAGTGGGTTGTTCATCTTCAAGATCTTCATTTATATTTGCAATTTTATTAGGATACTCATGCTCAAGGCTACTCATTTTATCAATGGTGTTATCATGCTCCTCAATTTGTGCTTCTAACTTATCAATATGTTCTTTGCTCTTAATAGCAAAGTCCAAGATTTCAACAAAGTTAGAGCAAGCAATATTATTCTTAACAAGAGCATGATAAACAATCTCACCCTTTTCATATAAATCATCAACATCAAGCTCTTCTTCCCCATTATCCACATCCTCATCATCACAAGAGATATTGGGTTCCGAAGTAGGAGTTACCTTTGAATCCCTAGCCATAAGGCATAGGTGGGTACCGGAAGAAGGTGGAGATGGGATTGCATTTGTAGCTCCATTAAAAACCTTTTCTTGGCCCATAGAATCTTAGGTTTCCTCTACATGGTTAGCAACACAAGCACTATAGGAAATAGAAGCATTTTTATCATGGAAACAAGACAACACAAGCATATCATCATAAGATTTATTCAAGCCATTTCTACATGATATGCAAGGACTGTCAACACAAGCATGTAAGGAGCTTGTAGTGCTAGAAGTGTTAAAGTCCAAAGATAGATCATTGCAACTATATAGAGATGAGGGATTACAAATAGTAAGCACACTATCCATATTGCAATTTCTATCACCACTCACTATATCATTACCTAGTGAAAAATCACATGTTGGTGAAGTGGTAAAATATGAGAACTCATCTCGACTGGAAGTGGAAGCAACACAATCATCCTCAAAAATATTGGACACAACATATTTATCTTAAAGTTTTGTCCATAACTCATGAGCGCTCCAAAAAGGAATGATTGAATATGTAACTACATAGATCAAAGCAATAACAAGCACATTAGAAGCTTAAGCATCGAGATATAATTTTTTCTCATCCTCACAAGATAGATTTTCGAAATCCATAGGAGGAGAAAAACCTATATCTACAATACACTCCAAATTTGGGTCCATTTCCCGAAAATGAATAAGCATACGAGTTTTCCATATATCATAATTTGTGCCATCGAATATAAATATGCCAGTGTGCACTAATCCCCTAGCCGACATATTTACTCTCAAGGCGGTGAAGCCTAAAATGAGAGACCGGGCTCTGATACCAATTGAAAGGATACATATGCCGCCTAGAAGGGGCTGAATAGGCGGTTTAAATTTTTTCCGAGAGTGGATCAACAAAGGCAGAATTAAACTAGCGTTTACTTTGTCAAGAACAAAACCTAGAACTACTAGGGTTCACCTATGTGCACCAACAACTTATGCTAAACAATACAAACAACTATGTGATAGCAAGATAAATACTTCAAGCACAAAGGCTATCACAAAGTAAGGTGCATAAGTAAGAGCTTGGGTATAGAGATAACGAGGCACGCGGAGACAACAATATTTTACCGAGTTCCTCCCAACATGGAGTACGTCTCGTTTGGAGAGAGGGTGGTATGAAACCACCAATGCCACAAAATGCCTCCCTTGTTCTCCTATGAATCTCACCCCAACGGAATTGATTCACACTTCCACTATCGATGCACTTGTCGGTGGCAATCCGGAACCTATCACAAGGTTGGGGAACTTCTCCACAACTCAATTGGAGTCTCCCAATAAACAAGCTTGGGGAAAGATCCAAAACTTAATTGGATACCCCAAGTAATCCACAAACTTGCAACACAATCAAACCGTCTAGGGTTCCAAGAACCCAAGAGTAAAAAGCTTCTCAACTTTCACCCAATCTTATCCTCGCCGAGAACTCAAACCGATGCACCAAATGCAATGGCAAGAACACAATACGTGCTCAAGTTCTTATCTTCCAAATTCCACCAAAGCTACAGAATCTTGTGTGGGAATAATAGAGGAAGCACAATGGAGGAAATCCACAAAAGACTCCAAGATCTAGATCCCAATATATTCCCCTCACTTAGAGGAGAGATTGATTGGTGGGGTTGTAGATCTAGATCTCCTCTTTCAAATCCCTCAAAAATATGCAAGAATCATAGGAGGTATTGAGATAAAGCAAGCTCAAGAAGGTCAACAATGGAGGGAAAAACTTGCAAGAATGGTTAGGTATCCCTTGGGGAAGAAGGGCCCCTTATATAGGTCCTCCAAAATCCAACTTGGAGATCTGGAGCATACGGGCCGGACATTCCGGCCAGTTTCCGGGTAGATACCGTTATGGGACACAGTATGAAAACCACACAAATGAAACTGGAGATTTCTAAGCGACACCAGAGTGTCCGGCGATTTCATCCCGGATATTCCGCCCAAGGCAAAACTGATAGAAACAACAAAACCGAAACGACCATAACTTTTGCATCCGGACTCCGATTTTGATAATCTTGGGCTCATTTCGAAGATAGTAACATGATCTACAAGATCATACATAGAAACATCATAATCCAGCAAGGGAGGATAGAACCAAATGATAAAATGTTTAACCTATCTAGAAAAGACAAACCGGTAAATCCTCCAATATCGAAAACGCAATAGAGAATGCATATGAAATATGTTTTTGATGAACTTGAGCTTGTCATGGATATTAACACAAGCTCAAAATCCTCTCATGGATAATAACCAAATAATAACCAAGAAATATGATGCCAAGTATGCAAAGTTTTGAGCTCTCATTGAGGGATACGATCAAGTTACTCACTCGACAGCCCCTCTTGATAGTATGGTTATCTATCCTATAAACCGGTCTCCCCGACTAACACCACGAGACCGGTAAGAAAGAAACCCTATCAAGATCATACCTTTGCCTTGCGCATATTCCACTTGATCTTGATGATGACGATCTTGTACACCTCAAGATGGAGCACCTTTCTTGATTGCGCTAGCTCGGTGAGGACTTGGAATTTGCTCCCCCATACTCCACTATGGAAGAGCCTCTCTTTTAGGAATATCCTCATATATCCATGATCACCATCAGGATGGAAAGACTTAAGCATGATATCTTCTAGATATGGCACATATTTATCTTGCACAACATTTCTTCTAACTCCATTTGGAGGATGTCTTGAAGATACACATGAGGAACTCTATCTTCTTCTTCAAGACACCCTTAATCTTCTTTTATTTATTCTTATCCTTCATTTCTTCTTTCTTTATTATGTTGGTGTCTTGAAGGTACACAAGAGGTATCACTCCATATATTCTTCAAGACACACTTGCTATAGGCTCAAATCTCACATGACCAATCTTTGGATCACACCTTGAACACCTTGGTCATCACTTGATCTTCTTCACTTTCTTATTTTCCCAACCTTGAAGCCAATATATGGTTCAAGCATTGCCTATGGACAATTCCTAAAAGTACAACTTGATACAAGCATTAGTCCATAGAGATTATCATTAATTACCAAAAACACACATGGGGGCCCACATGATCTTTCAACATGCTATATTAAATTCAAGTGGGTAGTGTAGGATATCCCCTATGGGTAAAATTGTAATTAATTCCTTGATAACAACAACACTATACATGATTTTGGTAGTGTAATCCATAACTTTTATTTATATGTTGGTAACTTTTGAGCAAAGTGCATGATAACATTGATGTATGATCATGGATAAAATTTTGTTGGTGGTGTAATTGTTAACTTTTTTTATCTCTATTATAAGTTTTGAGCTTCTTGTATGATAACATTAGTTTATGATCATGGGTAACTTATGTACTGATGGCAGGATAACATTATATTATCTCTTTTGTGTTTCTTATTTTGTATGGTATTTTAACATTATTTAATCTCTATGGTAATTTTTGGTATTGTTTGAAGGGTTTCGCAGCATAGTAAATCAAAATTTTCTACGGATGCGAACAGAGGGAAAGACAAGATCTAAACTAGGAGATGCAATCAACGGGAGAGATTGGATTAGATCTTCATACCCTTGAAGATTCGCACAGCGGAATGTTCGTCGGAACGTGGGTGATGTAGTCGTACTCGCTTCTCCTCCTCGCGATCCGATCCGATCTAGCACCACAAGTGGCGGTGCCTCCGTGAGATGCACACGTGCAGCACCTCGACGTCTCCTCCTTCCTTGGTCCAACAAGTATGGTGGAGAGATGGATTGGATCTACAACGCGACGGCACAGTGCAATTGGTGGAGAATTTCTGCAGCAGGGCTTCGCCTACAAGCAGTCGGGAGGGAAAGAGGAGGGCAGCAGGGCGGCTAGGGTTGGAGGAGAAGGTGTAGGGAGGGTGGTGCGCCCCCAGCCCTCTTTATATATAGGGGTGGGCGCAGCCCTAGCCCCTCCCCAAAGCCAAACCGGCGGCCCCAAGGAGGAGGAGTGGGGGGCAAGGAAACCCCCCCCCCTTCTAGAAGCTCTATCTCGAGTTTAAAACCCTCTTGGCCGTCTGGGCCCTATGGGGCCTTGTGCCCCTGGCCCAATGCGGCCAGGGCACTCCCTCATAGGCCCATGCCCCCTCCCAGAAGGTGTGGCCACGTTGGTCCCCTTCCGGAAGGTTCTAGAAGCTTCCGGTACAATACCGATTAACCCGGAACAATCCCGAACTCCAAAAACTGCACTGCCTTATATGAATCTTATTCTCCGGACCACTCCGGAACCTCTCGTGATATCCCGGATCCCATACGAGACTCCGAACAAAAACTCATGAACCAATTATCCAATCTATCCTAGCGTCGAGACACGTTAAGTGTGTGACCCTGCGGGTTCGAGAATATGCAGACATGATCTTCTATCAATAATCAACAGCGGGGCCTGGAAACCCATATTGACTCCCACACATTCATCGATGATCATATCGGATGAACCACGATGCCAGGATTCAATCAATCCCATATATATATTCCCTTCGTCTTGCGATATTTTACTTGCCCGAGATTCGATCGTCGGTACCGTCATACCTAGTTCAATCTCGTTCACAGCAAGTACTTTACTCGTTCCGTAATCCGATATCACTTTGTGATTAACTCCTTAACCACATGCTTGCAAGCGGTGTTGATATCGATTACCGAGTGGGCCCAAAGTATATCTCTCCGACTTGGGAGGGACAAATCCCATCTCGATACATACAACCCAACAGATACTTTCCGATCACCTGAGAGACACCTTTATGATCACCCTCTCATAGGATGACGTTTGATGACCTCAAAGCTTTATTCCGATACCAGGGAGTTGTATTATCTCATGGTCTAAGGAATACAATATTTGACATAAGAAAAGCTTCGCAAAGACGAACACGATGACACGATCTAATTGCTTCGCTTAGTTTGGGTCTGTCCACCATATCATTCTCCCAATGATATGATCTCATTATCAATTGACAACTCATGTCTATGGTTAGGAAACCTTAACCATCATTGATCAATGAGCTAGTCCATAGAGGCCTACTAGGGACACGGTGTTGTTCACAAACCACACAAGTATTAAAGTTTCCGCTTAATACAATTCTAGCATGGAATATAAACATTATCATGAACAAGAATTATAATAATAAAAGCTTTATTATTGCCTCTAGGGCATAATTCCAACATTGTTTCCTATTTCTATGAGTTTATGTGTACCATTGTGTTTTTTGTGGTTGTGTTTTATATTTATGTTTTCATTTTAATTTGTTTGTAGTAGCCACGATGCCGAGAAAACGGAAGGCTGCTGGTTATGTTATTGAGGGTGAAAACAGCCTCCCCGTAAACGTAATAGGGCATCTCCTTATGATGTGACCAGTTTATTGAAATGGTTATCAAACGAACAGAAGACAACAATTGAAACAATGGAGCTTGACCGTTTGCTAGTTATCAAGTGCTCATCACTGCACGACGCAGTTATGACCTGGTTTGCTAGTTTATATGACAAGCACCCACGTGAATTTGTTATGCCGAGTCGAGGAAGAATACCCCTTAATGAGGATATTGTATTCAGTTGTTTAGGGTTGCCACTTGGGGAAGAGCGGGTCCCATATTATGCTGATCCAGAAATTTAGGGTGCCCTTTTGCCTATTCTTTTTCCTGATGATGGCGGCACCCCTTTGAGAACTCGAGTTTTTGAAATCTTGAAGGATATAAGTTCATATGGCGATGAGTTCAAGCAAATATATGTGATGTATATTGTGTCGACACTTCTTTCATCGACCACCTGGAACCATGTTTTCCATAAGTGCTACCCTATCATGGTTAGTTTCCCTTGTCATGTCTAATCTTTTTAATATCTGTCTTGGGTGGTAACTTATATGTTCTGGTGTTGATAACTTTCTGTTTGTTGTGATGATAACTAGTGTGTTATAGGGGTGGTAACATTTTTTGTATTTGGGTTGTGATGGTGTGTAACATATGTGTAAGTTTTGATGTTATGTTGATAACTTCTTTTCCATCATCTAATTGCAGCACAATATTGGAAATGTGTCCAAGTTCCAGTGGTGCAAATTTGTCGCTAACCAGCTACACGAGGAGCTTTCTAAGGGTACTCATACGCGGGCTTGCCTTTTTCTCTTGCCGGTACACATTCTTGTTTTTAAATTGTTTGAATATTACCTTCTATATTCAAATTTGTTGTTTTTTAGTTAGTGTATTGATTGTATTCTTTTATTGTGTTTTAATTTAGTTCGCAACTGCTTTATGTCGACTCACTTGATATTAGTGGGTTGGATATTGATTTGTCGGAAGGGCGGTATGCTGTGAACATATGGTCAAGAGATCTAATTGATCAAGTGTTGAAAGATGGAAGTAGGTTATACATTTTTGTAACATATGATTTTTTTATCTTGTGGATAACTTTTATGTTTAAGGGTTGGTAACTCTTTATAAAACTACTTGATCACATACAGTATAAACAGTGGGTAACTTATGTGTTTATTGGGTGGTAACATATAGGTCACCATGTGGGTAAGGTGGGTAATATTTTGAAAACTGGTTGATCACATTTACTAATTATGTATTTTTTGTTTGTGTAGTTGAAACCTCAGAATGGAATCAGCTTTAGACTATTTGGTGGTGCCCAAGTGTTCAACAAATGGTTTGATACTTGCGCAGACCCTGGTTGTTCAAATGAGGTAAGATTTTAGGATGTTGATATTGTACTGGTCTTTTTTAGTCATGTTATTTTGTGTGCTTTGTTTTTTATTAATGACTATGTTATTTCTTTTGTTTTTCTTTGTGCAGCAAAAGGCACAGATAGCTGATCTGGTTGGTAGTTTTGCATCTGGTATTTTTGGATTAATGAGTACCCTTGTGCAAGGCTTGACGGAGGTGCAAGGTAATGTTGGTGCTGAAATGACAAAATAATATACTGCCTAGTTTGGTGGTCATCTTGCAACATAACCCATGGGAGGAATCTTCACGGGTGGAGCTAGCTCAAGTGCTGCTCGTGGTGCTAGTTCAAGTGCTACTCGTGGTGCTAGGGTTACTCGAGCTGACACTCATGGAAGGAATGTTCCACGTAGTAATGTAGTAGTCTCTCATGTTCCTCCTTCTGATGATACAATTCTGCCAGATTCAAGTAGCATCATCTCTGATAACGATGATGACTCCCTTGAGCCCCAATCAGACAACAGTGTATACACCGATGCTGGACGGTATGTCTGTGCGGACAGAAAGGGGAAGGGTGTGATCGGTGGTCATGCGGGTGGTTCTTCTAATTTCCAACTATCCATCGATTTCCTGGATTCCACTAAAGATCAGAACAATAGTCCAGGATCAAAATCACCTGCCGCTCCTTATATGTCAGCACCGAAAGATAGATCACCTGTTGCAGATCGTGTCTTACCGGTTAACTGGCTGACTGACGCTCATGTTGCTACTGTTGTTTCTGGACAGCAAGAAACCGCTATGCGTATGTACAAAAGGTCTAGGAAGAAGTCACGTACAGTCAAGCAGGTTGATAATGAAATCAAGTCTCTTGTCTGCAAAGAGATTGACATTACTCCTATCATGATGTGTATGCTGTTTCTGGGATGTATGATCCAGCATATTATATTATCTCAGTCATTTTCTATATATTTTTTTTTAATCACTGGATAACTTTACTATCTTAGTGTGGATAAGTCTAGCATTTTTTATATGATAACTTCTTTATGTTTATATGGGTAACCTTTCTGTTTTTATCATAAAGCTTATATTACCCCATGCATCATGTTGTCTATGTAATGTTTATATCCTTTTTTTGTTATTATGTTCTGATTTTGTGTTTTCAACTTTGTAATTATTTTTTCAAAAAAAAATTGGCATCATTTACATTTGTATATGGGTAATTTTTTAATCTCTTTGTGCATCGATAACTTTTATTAATTGTTCTTGATAAGTTGTGTACTTCTGCCTGGATAACTTATGTATGTTAGTGTGGGTCACTGCACTTTTTAAGACTTGATAACTTTTACTTTCTGTGTGTGGATAACTATAACATTTTTCACAAGATAACTTCTTTATGTTCATGTGGGTAACCTTTATGTTTTTTATCATATAGATTTTGTTTACCCATGCATCAGATTGTTTATGTAATTTCCATATCCTGTATTATGTTGTAATTTTATGTTTTAAAGTTTGTAATTATTTTTGCAAACAAATTTGTTATCATCTACATTTTTATATGAGTAACTGTTTACTCTTTTGTGGATGGATAACTTTTATTAATGTTCTGGATAAGTTGTGCACTTCTACCTAGATAACTTATCTATGTCAGTGTGGGTCACTGCACTTTTTAAGACTTTTTATAGCTCTAGTTAGTGTAATGTATGTGTTTTATTTGCATTTTTGTTTGTTTAACCTCATATAATAATTGGTGTTAATTATTTATTATAGCAAAAAAATCATCGAAGAAGACATCTGTGGTAGCTACAAGATATTCACCACGGTTGGCAAAACAAAGTTCTATAGAAGGAGGCACATCTGTTATAGATATTGGTCGATCCTCTCCAATTCCTTCACCTACTCGTGTTGAAGGACCTCCTAATGATGATGCAAATCCTGATATCATGGATGCACCTATTGAGAACCTTGAAGATGTTATATCTGGAAGAGAAACAACTGCCAAGGTTGTTGCTATTTAAGATCTGTCTATGATGAGCGTACCTGCTACAGCTGGAGTAGGATTATCCGTCGATGTGATAATGATTGTAGCTCAACCAGATTCATGAGCTCCATTGATTAAGCAAACTAGTGATCGGCTTGTTAGCAGCAGCGCGGTAAATACCGCGGCAAACCAGACGGACAACATCACGGAAGTCGCTGCTACCACCATAGGTGCTCCTCAGGTTGATGTCAATGTTCATCCAGGTGGTTAGGTTTTTCCTGATTGCGTTGTTCTTGTTCTTGTTCATGCGTCATCGTTGTTCACCAACCTTGCAGCAGCTGCTACTTTTATTGATGTGTCTGCAAGTCCTGATGTCTGCTCGCTTGGAGATCTATCAACTTAGGGTGGTAGTGAATATGAGCCTTCTAGCTTGGATGATAGTACTCAGGGAGATGTACAACCAGTTTTATATTCTCATTTGGTTCCTATGTCGAGTCTTTTCGATCCCCCTATTAGCAGACATTCACGTGTGTTCGATACATCTATTGGTCCTTCACCACTTGTTAGTGGACATGTTGGTGGAGCTGGAAGTTCTGAAGCCGAATTCATCGTTATCAAAAAAGAAAATTTGGTTGCTCATGATGGCAAGTTGAGTCTTGCTCCTGGCATACCATTACATGTTTTTTCTGATGTTGTGTCGTTGACGCATCCGCCTGCTGTGGATCCTCCTATTTATCCTACTGCTGGTGCCCCTGCGTAGCCTGCTCCTACTGTTGGTGCCCTTGTGGAGCCTGCTCCTACTGCTAGTGCCCATGCGCAACCTTCTCGTACTGCTGGTGCCCATGCACAGCCTACTCCTACTACTCCTGCTCAGCCTGATCTTCGTATTGTTGCACAAGCTGATCCTAATGATGTGTTTGTCTCTCGTGACACTTCTGCTGCTTTGGGTGATTTATACCATGTTTTTGAAGCAGAAGATGTTCTTCCCTAGCACTGGTACACACCTCTATTTTACTTCATATGTCGTATATGCTTGTAACTTCATCATATGCTTGTTTTTTGTAATGTAAAACCATATTCTATTAATGATGTTTTATTTCATAGTGTAGCATTGTTTTTTATCATGATTGTGATTTTTTGTTTATCTTGATAACTTCATATATATGTCCTGGATCACTTTAATATATTAGTGTTGATAACTTTAACTTAATTGGTAACTTACTCTGTTTTGTATGCAAATGTCCTGTTTTATAATTTTTCATATTTATATATATAGAAACCCTATTCGACACCCAGGTTGCAGAATAGTTATTTTGAACCCCACATAACTTTATGTTGTCACATTTACAAATTTATGTTTTGTATACAAATAATTATGTTCATATTCATCCACAACGCAAAAAAGTTAACATAAAAAATAGTTTATGAGTAATTATAGTGTAAAAAACACTAAAAATATACATTTTATGTTGTAATTTTATATGGCATGTAAACAAAAAAAATTATGGCATGCCTATATTTTCTTACGTTCTTCTCAACTCTCGAGATAAGATAAAATTTACACGACGTAAAAATAATATACAGTTCTAAAGATAGAAGGTGGGTGTAGAATAACTATTCTAAGTTATTCTACACCCTGGGGGTCAAATAGCGCTACCCTATATATATATGCTTTTGGTAAATGTTTGGCTAGGTGTTGGATATCTTGTACATATATGATTGGGTAACTGTAGCTATAAGTGATGGATTACTATACATATATGCATTGGTAACTGCTAGTTTAGTTAATATCATGTTTCTCTATATGTTGTAAACTTAATGCAATCTTATAGAAAAAAACTTCATGCTAGATGTATAATTATATTCGTATGTTTAGTTGGCATGAAGTATAGATTAACATGTTTTCTTTATAGGCAACATGTGACAGATTATACGACATTAACAATAATTTTGTTTTGTTTGGTCTCTTTTTCTTCTTGTCTTTCTTTTTGGGACATACTCTATGCAGTTGATAACTTATTGAACTTACCAAAAATAGGCGGTGATAAAAATGAGGGTGCGGCTGATGGATCTAGTTAATTATTCATAGGATGACAAACTTGAAGATCATCGTTGCGATGGCTGTTTGGGGCTTGGGTTTCATGGCAGTTGGGCTATCTTTGATGGAGTTTTTGTTTTATGGTAGACGTAGTTAAAATTAGGTTGCAGTTTATGGGAACTTTTATTTTGTGATATATCCTTCATGGAACAATTTGTGCTGTAAATTATATAACACTATGTTTGTGTGATGTAATTAAAATATCCTTATTGTTTAATATATGTACTTGTTTTCAATTTTTTCTTATGGTGATAAACATGTGGTACTTTTTTCCACATGGGGGCCGCCATTTCTATCCTTTTTCATTTGGACAATTTCTTTTGTCCTTTATTTAATCTTTTTGTAGTGTATCAACAAATAATTAATTGTAAGTGCAAAAAGCTGGTAAATGATGAAAATATAGTTATTTCTCTTGATGATATGTTGGGTGAAAAGATTGGTTATCAAGCTATTTGGAGCTTTACGAAAGATACTAAGCAGTTGAACCAAACTAGTTGTTCCATTCCAGGTATTGAAACAAAATTGTTTAGTTCTTATTTTGTATTTGAATGGATATTTTATGTGTTGCATTAATTTTGTTGTTGGTTGTTGTTGTAGCTTCTCCTGATTATTTAACTCTTGGTTTTAGTTCTGCTCTTCATGTTGCTGTCGCTGGCAGTGTTACACTTGCGACGCGGCTGTGCACTTTTAGACTTATTCACCCTGCCAAGTCTCTTCTCCCTCCGTTCACCTATACTAGGACAACTGCAGAAGAAAATGCATTGTATAAGAAGATTATCATACACATGCATAAAGAGAATAAGTCGAAAATTAGGAAGTATATGCATGTTCTTTTTTTATAGTCTTTTATCCTTTTATTATTCTCTGTTGGTAACTTTTGTACTTTACCATTGGTCACTTTTACTGTCTATGGTTGATAACTTGACCTTTTTGGTACCTTTTTGATAAGTTGTACTAATCCTGGTAGGTCACTTGTACTATTTTTAGTGGATAACTCTTAGTTTTTATAGTGGATAACTTGAACCTTTTTTGGTACTTGTTTGATAACTTGTATTATTACTATTGGTGGATCACTTGTACTATTTATTGCTGATAAATTATGGTTTTCATAGTGGATAACTTGTATTCTAATCATTTGATATGTTTTATGTTTTTGTAGCACACGATTTGTAACATTGACCCAATGTGGGTGACAACTAGTGATTTTGCTGGAAGTGTGATGCCATATGGCGAGCTTTCAAATAATATGTGTGATCTTGCTATTTGTGCAATGCAAGATAATTGTCCATCCAACAAAATTATATTTCCTTATATCATGACTAAATATCTGTTGGAGGGAATATTCACCGCCACTCTTGTTCGGAGGTCGTTCATGAGAGATGACAACTACAAACTCAGCCACAAACATATGGTTTAATTTGTTGTATGCAGTTGATAAGTTCATATCATAATGTATGGTAACCATTGCTAATTTGTGTTGATAACTCTTTCATTTCTGCCTGGGTAACCACTGTTTTTTCTGCACATTCCCCTACTTTTTTTGTAGCTTTGTTTTGTTTTCCTTCACGAGCTTGGGACTAAAAAGGATTCTATGGGTCATTGGTACATGCTTTCTGTTAACATGCCTGCCAAAAGGTTTGAGATTCTTGACTCTCTCCATGGTAAATCTAATGTGGAGATGATTGAGCATGGGACCAAGCTAATGGAAGCAATAAAGAGAATGTACATCGTCAATTATTCTGATTCTAGAAGATAGATTGAAGATTTTGAGTTGATGCATGTCCCTGTTCTGAAGGAAGTTGGCAGGTTAGTGTTATTCATATCATGCCATCATTGTCTTATGTTCTTGTATAGTTATAAGTTTGTTTTGTACGCATGTAATTATATTGGTTTTGTATAATAATTGATATTATATTGTTTATTCTCTATTTTTTGTTTTTCAACACTGATTATGGTTTCTTCATGCTCAAGAACCTTGAATTGTGGAATGGAAGCGCCGTGCCTTGTATTTGTCAAGATATGATGTCAGGAATTAAGAAAAATATGACTTCTTTTTGGCTGAACCACCCTCGTAATGTTCTTTTGAATTGGATGTCATTTTTGGAAGACAATATGTTCTGAGGTATTTTTCTCAAGTTATCCACAACCTTACATGTTTGTTATCCAGTCATATTTCTATAAGTTATGCATATTGTGATATATAAGTTACCCATATTATATGTGATTTCCTATATATGAGTGTGATTTTATGCTTTCTTTCTACTGTCAAGTTTTGTATTGTAGTTTGTTAGGCACACTCAATTCTGCTTGATAATTTGTCTATTAATGATTTTCTGGGATAATTTCTACATATAAGCATGGATAACTGTAGTTTTTATCTACTGGATAACTTATACCCGTATGCATGGATAACTTTTGTGTTAGCTGGTGGATAACTTGTACTCATATGTCTGGATAACTGCTGTTTTAAATAGTCTAGTAATGATTTGTTGGATAAATTCTTCATATAAGCATGGATAACTGTAGATTTAGCTAGTGGATAACTTGTATTGATATGCATGGATAACTGTTGTGTTAGATGGTGGATAACTTGTACTCATATGTATGGATAACTTGAAACCACAGAATGTATAGCGTGACCATCATACATAGAAACAGCAAAGATATCGTTAGCATATTGTGTTACATAAACATTCTACTACATATGTTTTTTTGCACGGTTTGTCTAGATTTGGTATCCTAGCAGCTTCAACTTTCCCTGGCATTTGCGGACGGTGTGAACTTTGGCACCGCAGTGGTTGTATTTCTTTGATTTCTTTGTAGCAAGGTCTAGTGGATTTTTGTTTGCTATCTAGCATGGTCGCCCTTTTGTTACTGACTTCTCCGGGTTCTTTATGTTCTTTATTGATGACATGTGAGATCTTGATGTGCTTGTTGTTTGAAATACTGCATAATTGCTTGTTGATTGTACCCTGTATGGTGGGGCAGTTATCGGAGGTGGCACGCTTGCGTCATTAGGAGCAATAGACGATGGCATAGTAATCTCTTCATTTTCGGCCTCTCTAGCCTTCTTCTCTTCTCTTCTTGCTATCACATGTAGCTCTTGATTCATTTCCTTCAAGTGTTTCCTAATGATTTTTCTTCCATCATCTGTATTTACTCCTATCTTTGCAGCTCTGGCAAACTCTTGTCTGTATGATGCAAATATCATCATATTTCTTGAGTCTTCAGGCATCTCTTTCTTCCTTTGTTTATGTTTGTCATTTGTTTCACCTAGGATAGTTTCCGTGTCCAATGTCCACCTTTTCAGGATGTACCTATCTGGGATCTGATGGACTTTTATATGCGTCATCACTTTTATAATGTGGCAGCACAGCATATCGGCAGGATCGAATTTGCAGCAGTTGCATCCATATGTTACTTCTTCCCAGTTTGTGAATACCCTATAACTTTTGTAGTGTCATAGTGTGGAACTGGAATCCCTGTTATGCTCGGCTCAAACTAGTATCCGTTGAGATGGTCGCATTGGTATGACATGTTCTTTCACATTTCATTATGAAACCTGAAGAAATTTTTCTCGTGTATGCTTTTGCCATTTGTCGCTCCATAATGCTTCCACGCCACCACTCTGGGTCTATCAAAGCTGTATCACACTCTGCCTTTATCTCAACATTGTAAATCTTATCTTGTACCGACATGTAGTGGTGTACAAACTTATAAATGGAGTTGCTTGGTTTGACGTAACACTTGAGCACTGTTTTGAACCCTTCGCTTCTTGCCGTTGTCTGAAGGAATGGGAAAAAGGCATGGATAAATTACGCTGGTACCCACACGTTTCTTTGCTCCCATAGTGAAAACAGATCCACATTGTCACGGACATTATGAGTATTTATCATATGCATCCAAGCCTCCTCAAATTCCTTCGGTGACAAGCTGTTGTTCACACATGCATTGAAAGCGTCGAGGAACTCTAGGTGGTTGGCCATGAATGTCCCTATTTTCCTAGTTGCATTCTAGATGGCGTGCCATCTGCAATTCCTGTGAGTTGCATCTAGGAAAACAACAATTATAGCACCACCCATGGCAGCGTCTTGATTTGTTATTATATTTTTTGGTGCTAAGCCGTCCATTACCAATTTGAACATTTGAAACAGCCACACAAAGTTGTCCTTGAGCTCTTGACGCACGAACCCGCATCCAAACTGAACCGATAGTCCATGGTTATTTATCCCAATAAATGGAGCTCATGGTAGTTTATACCGGTTCGTTAGTTAGGTAGTGTCGAATGATATGAAATCATTGTATCTAGACTTGTATGCTCTTCGTGATGCCCCGTCAACCCAAAACAGGTTCTCAATCTTGTCCTCCTCATCAAGTGTAAATTTGTAAAAGAAATATGGATCTTCTGACTTCATCTTTTTCAAGTATGCCAAGGTGTCTTTCATGTCGTGGTGATTGTTTTCATTGCCAAAAAAAGCCCTTAGGTTCGCCACGTCCTTTTCTATGTATGGCACATCATTTAGACTACCATAGAAACTTACCATCAGTTGCATCTGCCGGCACGTTTCGATGTTGCATGCATGCACCATCCGCAAGAACACCTTTTCTTCTGCTAGTATGTTCTGATGCGAACGCAAGAACCTTATTAATGAAGGTTTTATTATCAGGGGGTGGTTATGACCATCCGATGAATGTTGAACATACCACCATGCATCCTTTCTCTTGACATATAAGTGTGTTGTGCACCCAGTCCTTGGATGTGTATCTTTTCCTCTTCTTGACATATGATTTTGGGTTCTGTGTGTATTCCTTTTCTTCGTGAGGTTTACTAGCTTTTGTGTACACAAGATACTCCTTGTTTAGCTCACTTATTATGTCTTTTCTTGACCAATCTATCCTTATTCCGAAACCCTTTCTCTATATACGCCCTGTAGTGTTCTCTAGCTTATTCAAAATTGTCAAAGCGCATTCCATCTGTTGGTGGTTGCGGTGTGGAGTGTACTTCATCTCTGGCATCATTGAGTGCATTATTCTCCCAATCCTCATTTGAATCTGCTGTGTGTACTGTTGTTTATTCGATTGTGTCATATGTGGTTGTTTCTTGTGCAGCTTGTTCAACTATAGTGTACATGCAGTCATTGCCAGTATGTTCTTGAGTTTGGACATCACCTATTATGCAAATAAACATGAGTTATCATTTCTCTTTTTTGCAGGAATGGGTGACCACAATGAAAAGTCATGGATAACAAAAGATAAAATTCATTGGCAACTTATCCCTATCTAGCGGGTAACCTTTTAGGATAGCATGTATTCATTTCATAGATATGTTGATTGTCTTTGAATGGCAAGTCACACACAACACTTTTGTATAAAATGTAGTTTTGATTTTTGTGTTAAATTCTACATAAAAGCTTGGGTAACTATGGTGCTAGCTATGTGGATAACTTGCATCTATCTGCCTGGATAACTGAATAAAAAGGGTGATAACTTGTATTCATATGCATGGATAAGTGATGTATAAAATGGTGGATTAGTTATTCTATCTTTTTCTTTTTTTACATGAATGGGTAAATATAATAAGAAGTCATGGATAACAGCAGTTATAATAGGTGGGTAACTTTTTAAACTAGCAAGTATTTGTAAACATGCCGACTATCTTTCCAATGGTTAGTCACACATAACACCTATGTATAATTTTTAGTTTTTATATTGTTGTTAAATTCTACATGTAGCATGGGTAACTATAGTGCTAGCTATGTGGATAACTTGCACCTATGTTCTTGGATAATTGCTGAATTAAATGTTTGATAACTTGAGTAATATCACATGGATAACTATAACATCCCAAAAATATTAATCAAGATTATCAAGTTCTAATCACTCAAGTTTAGGGTTAGCAAAAACTTTTGTTATTAAAATCAATATGAATGCATGTGTGTGTGATGAATGCATGAATGCTTGCAATACCATGTTTGATTGCTATGAATGCTAAGGATTGGTTTAAAGATGAAAACAACATCATCTAGATCATTCCCAAGCAGAATCAAATGAAGAGAAAATCAAATATAAATAATATAAGCAAATGGTCATTTTGACCAAAGTTAACCACTAGACCACTTTGAGTGTTCCTAGTCCAAGTTTTATAACAGAAACAAATCCAATTATTTTCACCCCTTGCTAGACCAACTAAAAGTGAATCCAAGCCCACTTTACAAACCAACAGAAACAAATTCCAAATGTATTCAAATGATAATTTAAAATTGAATCCTTAATAGATACTAAGATCATCATTTCTCAAAACCCAACCAAACCAGTTCACCTTGACAAACCCAAGCAACCATATACTACCAAGCATGTGACCAGAGCACTCACCAAAATTCATCCAAAAATTCAAATGTCAAGTTCATGCGGCCATTTCATCAAACAGATGGTGATCGTAGTAAACCACTGCCTAACTTCTACGGTTTTGAGCAGTGTTTGATCAAACAATTGTCCTTAACTTACTCCCCTTGTCTCCCCTAGTGACTACCAGTGCATTGAACAAGATAGCCCTCTACCCATTGCACCAGTGTCATGCCACCTAAAGCCACCCTTGCCAGCCGACCATGGCCAGCACGCAGGAGGCAAAGCCGCGCCCGTCCAGGATGTCCAGGAGGCAGGCCACCGTCCATCGCCACCCCCTGTCCAATCCTCGAGCACAGCCAGGCCCTGGACCACCGAGAATAGCCGCGCCCATTTTCTCTCTGTCATGCCGAGAGCGCGCCAGAGCGCCGCAGTCGACACCCGCATACACGTCGCGCCTCGCCCTCACCGCGCATGCCTGCACTCACCGCGACACCAGCTACCCCCCAGACATGTCTGTTCGTCGCCGCACGACCAGTAGCACCTGTGTGTCGTCGAAAACGGCATCGGTCTTGCGCAGAGCGTCGACCCGTTCTGACCGTTCTCGACCGCCCCTTGCCGTGCCATTAATCCCGTGATGATCGCCAGGAGACACCGCACTGGCCTACACCCTTAGCCATGCCCGTAGCTCGTTGTACTGACGTTACCGACGAGCCCTGACCATCCCGCGCTGCCCCTCTCACCGGTGTATAAATAGAGGCCAACCCCGCCTCAATTCTTCACACCACCTCACTACCCACTCCTCATAGACCACCCCTGACCCTTCCTCGGAGCAAGGAGAGCACCATGCCGCCGGAATTTCACCGGAGTCCGCCGCTGCAGAGGAGGAGCGGAGCCATTGATTGGAGCCACCCCAGGAGCCGCCGCGACCACCATTCGAACTGCCGTCGTTGACAACGTCGTTCGCCCCCATCGTCGTCCCTAGATGGAGCCCTGGTAAGCCGCCGCGTATCCCCACCGTCGCCGCTAGGGTTCGGTCTCGTCCGAGCAGTTCGACGGAGACGACCCACCCGAGCCGTAGGATCCTAGTCTAATCGCACGTCCCAGATTGAAACTTACTGCTTCGCTTGCATGGGACCGCTCTATTAGCAGCCCGCTGCGCGCGCGCTGTGCAGTTGGGCCAACCCAGTTTAGTTCCCGCGCTCAGCCTGGTAATTCAAATATAGATTTTCCATTTTATTCAAAACCCAATTCTGTCAATAGATTTAAAAATCAATTCAAGGAAATTTACTAAACCAAATTGCATAAAACCAATTTTGTTAGAAAGGTATTGAAATTATCAATCCAAGCCCGTTAGATTCAAATCATTTGAAATTATAGATCACCTATAGTAAAAATAACAAAACATAGACTTTTACACACTCAAACATTTTTCAAAAATCATGCTTTTGAGTTGATTCCAACTTTTAAAAATCACATTTGACAAGATCTTTCTGAATATATAAAATATTTTGATTTACTTGCAGTGATTTTGGACTAGTATTAAAAAAATGCTACATAGACATTTCTAGTCACTTTAACCTTCTATATCTAAATAGAAACCCCCCACTACCTTATTTCTCTCAACAATCCACATCAGCAAACAGCCACATCAGCAATTTCCGTTTAGTTTCTTTTTGTTTTCCATTCCTTTCGTCCGAAAATTCCCGGTTCTGTTCTTCTCGTGCGAACTACCCAAAGCCCCAGACAGTCCTTATCCCATTCTTCAGCCCATCTGTAATACAAGCAACCAGACCATGACTGTTTATCTTCCCAGCGAACTAAATCTAGAAACAAAACGTCTGAGTAGTAACCGGCGTGGCAAGCGAGCAGTCGCCGGCTGGCTGCCTTTTTATTCTTCTCTGCCCACCTGATTCAGTACTCCGACGATTTGTTCATCAACCTGTCCACCGACTCTGCATTTCTCCTTAATGGTCCAGTAACACACGCAGATTAGCAGATCACTACCCCGACACGGCGCTCGCGCTCTGCACCTGAGAGGCGTTGACCTCTCTCGCCGCACGTCCTATGCCGCTGGCTTGGACGACGGGGTCGACCACCTCAACGCTTTCTTTCGCCGCCATCACGGATGTATGAATGGAGGAACGGCACTGCCAGAGCCCAGAGGTACACGCGAGTTCGTTTTCAGCGCTACTAAGACAATAATTTGGTTCCACTGTAAAGCTTATTCAAAATATTTTCTCGCAAGTCAAATTGAATATATATATTTCCCGTACCCCCATTATTATGCCTGGTCTCCCAATCCGTCTCCCCTGCCAATCTTCCATTTGCTTTCTCTTATTTGTGCTTGGTAGGTACTTGATGAAATTCCAGTGAGAGATATCTGTTCATGCAGAGGCACAGAATGTCATGCTAATCTGTTGACTTCCTTTTACCTGGGTGAGATGGTACGAGTACGATTTTGCCCCAAAAGTCATTAGTCTGAAAGATTGCTGCACTGTATTATCAGTCTATCAGGTATGAAAGAATAGGGATTAATACATGTCCGTGCAATCATGGCAGGCAGAACGTATATTTGTTGTATTTCACCTCCCTCAGTTAATGTTTAATTCCCTTTTTCAGGTTACAAATTAAATAATTGTTTGTGAATTAGGTTATCCGGCTCTTGGAGGATTATCTCCCATATGATCTGCTTTTTATTTTACTCCTTTTATCCTATTGGTTCTATCATTTGGTTCTGCTTCTCAACTTTGCAAGAGGTACATATTACATGCGATGATCCAATTGAACAAATTCATTTGTGCGGCATCTTCCATTGTTTTACTAAGCAATGTTATGTTTGCATTCTTCCATGTACCCAACATAGGGATACTGATTAGTGTTGCTTAAGCAGGGTATCGTATCTCCAAGAACACATATTTGGCTTAGTCTCGCAATCATTGCATGAAATCGTAAACCAATGCAGTATTTGTTGCTTAAATCTTTAGAGGCCTACAAACATGTCATCTTCGAAAAATAGTTGTGGACTCCCCAATAAATAAATTGGTGTATATATTTCCCATGGTCTCCAAAAGGTAAGACTCATTGATATTCTGGCCCAACTATTTTCTCGATTGACTTCTTTTACTGTGTATAAACTGTCAGTATACAATACTGTTATAAATTGATGTAGTCTATAACAATTCATATCTTATTTCTTTTGAGATCATTTTGTTTATCTAGAAAAAAATGAAAGGCATCAACAAATTTTAAAAGGTCGTCATAGTGGACCACCTTTTCAGCGCTTTTGACGCATGCCATACATTTGTAGTGCGAATTTGGATACTAAGTGAATAAAGAAGAGGAATTTTTGCTATGGAAGGTAATAGAATTTTATATTATCTTCATCAACAATATTATTGCATGTTTCCACTTTAAGGGTTTCCGAGACGAGGCTGAAAGTCTTGCTGTGTCTTTTTTACCCAGCTATTTTAGAATAGGCTTTGACAATCTCCCTTGCTTCTTTATTATATTGAATGAGGTGTCAACACTATTTGGAGTCCCTTCATGCAAATTAAAAAATAATTTATCCTCTTACATGTTACTTTTAGAGTTTTAGTACGCTCCAAGGAAGTTACAAATTTATTGAGCTTCAGCATTATGAGGTGTAGAGTATGCAAGTATACAAAGACAACAACTACAGAACTGACTATATCCTCAAGTATTTCCATTGTTTTGTCTCACATATAACCATGATTGTTGAGTTGTTTGAGAATCAACAATAAGAAATTCTATTTAATTCTCAGTTCTGCAAGGGTATCAAAAACTAAATTCCCATCGCCTCCTACTGTACCGTCCACTAATTTTGATGTACTCAAATTAAAGAAGTCTTCTAAAGTCTTTCATTATCAACATAAAGGACGCATGTGAGAAGCTTTCTCTAAATCAGTTGCTTCCAAACACAAGTTTGATACAAGAACATGTGTCATAAGAAAATTCCTCAACATAATTCGTTAGTCTTTTCCCCATGTATATTTATCTACTTTTTTCATAGTGAGATCTGCAACAAAAATGTATGTTCATCTCTACAAATGTGTGAATATTACATTTGCTTATCTAGCTCTATTTTTTGTATATTTATTATTATGTATATTGTTTTAAAAAATTATACTAATATCCCGCAGCAACGCGCGGGGTTTTATCTAGTTATTTAAAATAATAATGTTAAACCTTATTAAATTGTGATACCACTTTAAATCATATTTCCAGGTATTAAAATATGTGGTGATGACATGTGTCAACATGATCCCATATTTTAATTGGAGAATATTAAATCTTAAGTAGTTTTCAATGAGTAGAAATTACTTTTCAAAAATAAAATAAATAAGACTAGGTCTTTATTTTAGGTGATGATTGTGGATGCTAGATCATCTAGTGGTGAATCTGTGTGTGCTAAATAGAGGTAGTATTGTTTGGTGATTGTGTACCTTGTATTTATTTATAGACGCCGGTACCGACCAAGGCTACGAGGAGGAGGAGTACTACAAAGAAGAAGAAGAAGAAGAAGAAGAAAACTTCAACCACTGCACTACTCAAGGCAAGCTACCACTTGCAAGTTTCTTAACCATGCAAGCCATCCTTGCAAGCCTAAACCTACCAGTTAACCTATGTAGATGCATTAGGCATACTTTGGTTATGCAACCTTGATTATACCAAATCTCAGTTTTACTTGCAAGTTTTATTGTTTTATTTCTTTATCAAGGTTCTTTATTACTTATATTTAGTGTTCTGTGAGTTTTGGAAAGATATTATAGGTAGCATAAAGAGCATAAAACTTGGCCTAAGTTGGTTAGAACTAGATGTCATACTAAGGCATGAGATATAGATTTGGATAAGTCACACTTGATTAGCACCCCTCACTATTGATTACCCTCAACTTTAGTGGCTAGTGCTAAGCATAAAATTTGATCACTTTAGATGGGAATACTTGGTGAAAATGATTATGAAAACCTTGGAATGAAGATTCATTCTATTGAAATGTTTTGACATGTGTGATGAACACAAGATGACTTGATGATGAAAATGTTGAGGCATGAGTCTTGGCCCTTTATAAAACTGATGGTTGGGTTCGGATGCGATACCATTCCAATTTTACCATACAACCACAATACCCGAATTTGGATAGGGATTAACTAGAAGTTTATATATCTTAGTATGGGTTCCCTTGCGGAAGAGGTTTGAGCTGAGGCTACCTCGTGATGATTGTCCACCTGTGAAGTTCCCAAGATGACAGATGGTCATGGTTGGGAGGCCAAACTCATAGGGGAGGTGCCTATATTAGGGTGTGTAATTGAAAGGTTAGGATTGATTATTCGCATACTAAGTATGGTGATTCAGGGTTGTTCCTGACAGATGTATCGAATGTTGTGGTGAAAGTGTACACCTATGCAGAGTGTCAAACTATTCGAATAGCCGCGTCCGCGGTTATGGACAGTTGGAGTGGCCATATTGTTCCGTTGTCAGATATTTTCAAAATGACTTATGAAATGAACTATGACTTTGACTTGACCACAACAGGGTTGTGAACATGAAAAATAAGTTCCCACTTAGGTGTTGTAAAACATTAAACTAGTTTTATTTACTTCTAAACTTAGTTAGAGATAAACCTAGCTTTTTGCAAATAAACCTAGAGCTTAGGATTCTTTCTCAAACTACTTACTTGATAGTGATAGTTTGCGAGTACTTAAAGAGTACTCATGGCTTTGTCCCTGGCTATTCCTATGGCCAGACTATGAAGAGGACTACCAGGATGAGGGACAACAGGAAGTCTATGACAACTAGGATCATCTCCTATCATCAGCATTGCCTGTGACTCTGAAGATGGAGCTTCGACCATGCTACCCTTATTATTATTCCGCTGCGTTGATTGTATTAAGACTGGATCATGAGATCCTGTAACACCATGGTTCTGAAAAGACCGTAGCTTCTACGTGACATGCCAATCCCTGGATCGGTTCATTGGCCCATAATAGAATAAGATGAATAACATAGCAAAATATCCGTGTATCATAAATAACGAAGATCCAGAGTACCATTATTATAATAAAAGCTTAGCTCAAGGCTAGCTCAAATTATTCAGGTAGCAACATAAATAAAGCAAATCCTCCATTATTTAAATTGCCCACAAGTGAACAAGTGCCGAGTGGAGTACCGTGGCCTAAATCGATTACTCAGAATCGGAATATCCTGCAACATGAAACGTAGCAGCCCCGAAGGGTCAATACATGGAATGTATGGCAAGTAGAGCTATTAAAGGAGACAATAGTGCTAACATCTACATGCATATTTGGCAAGTGGAGTTGTGGCTAGCTTGCATTTGCAAATACCTTTATCCTACTTTCATAAACAGTTTTTGATTTTCTTTGAAAAGATCCCAATTAAGTTAACCCAACAACATTAAAGCAATTATGAAATTAGAATGAGCGAGAAACATGTCATGGAATCAATATCAAGCAACTCAGACGTCCATAACCGGGGACACGGCTAATCGATTAGATTATACACCCTGCAGGAGTTAGTACACTTTACCCATGTGACTTGGCCAGCCCAGCTCGTACCATCACTCTCATTTTGGATGATGATAGGGAGAAGTCCAAGAAGAGACCGTTCGGGAAGTAGCTCCCCAATCCCGACGCGCACCGGTCCAACCTACCAAAATTCTACATCTCTGGATACGCGGGTTCGAGTTACCACAACCTACTGAGTCCAACCAACCTCCCATTTCATTATTGGCACATGGTTGTACACGTAAGCTACAAAATAAAGAAGCCAATCATTTTCTCTTGATACCTGGGTGCCTTTCCGCAATGATACCACCAAAAATTATCAATCCCATCACACCCAGGAGATTCATTGATTAAGTTGTTTTAGTTTTCACAAACCAACACATTTAGAAACAACTTATAGTGATGTAACCCAGCCCTCATTCATCATAGCATGGCTAAGCACATCTACCAACGGTGGTTCATCTACAAGGGATATCCTACCACATAATAGGACATAACATAGCGATAGTATTATCCTACACATGCATCTACAAAATACACGACGATGCACTGAAAATAGTAGGACAACATCATGAACAAAGTAGCATCTACTTGCCTTGGTTGTAGCGGTCGGAAGAACAATCTACACACGAGCAAGCGTTGCACTCGTCACAATCTACACGATACAATTGCAATCATAAATAAACCATCCACAATCATATGCAAACAAAGATGATGCAAGATGCATGCATGATAAGTGGATCGATACTACAGCGGAATCACATAATCTTATTCAGTATAGCTACTGCATGCATGCATGGAAATTATTTTTAGCGCAAGGAAAACAAGTATGCAATTTATAATGCTCAATAATAGAGCTAGAAACCAAATAATTCACCATTGCTGACATACTATTTGTAAAATCTTGGGAAAATTCTACTGTGTAGGCAACTCTAAATAGGAACAGTACCAATTGGAAATTCTCAAAAAGGAGTCATATAACTCCCTAAGTAATTAAAATACTGCAGTAATCCATTAAATAGATTCTGCAAAAATTATTACTGTAAGCCTAACTTTTTAATTCACTTTGAGATTCCCCTTGTTCTACTGATTCCAGGGACATATTATTTGCAATTTTTGGAGTTACAGAACTTATTCTACGAATTAATTACTCTAAAAAGGCCATTAACTCATTTAATTATTCTGGACAAATCTTGTTGTAAAAGTGTAAAACAATAGTACAGCAAGATTCTACACGAGTTACTGAATCTACACATATTTTATTTGTAATATTTGTCCTAATAGATCTATAGATATAAATTTTACAAGTTTATACAATTTTCTGCCAATTAATTCAATTTAGAAAATACCCAGTCAAACTCTGACTGTAGACCGGTCCACGTGGCGGCTGGCGTGGCGCTGACTGGCAGTTGACCAATCAGCTGCCCGTGCTGACTAATCAACGGTCCGATCTGGACCGCCCGATCATGATCAAACGGCCGGGGAGGCACGCGAGAGGAGGGCTCACCGGCGGCGTCGGTGGCGGCGGCTCCGGCGAGTCCCGGCGGCGGCTGCGCGGCGTACGGCGTCCGCGGCGTGGCGGCGGAGCTTCTCAGCGTGGAGGCGGTGGCCGGCGCGTTAGGGAGAGGGGGTGGCGGCGAGGCTAAGTAGAGGAGGGGGCCCATGCGGGGTCGTCGCGGGCTCCGCGGCGGACTCGGCGGGCGGCGGCGGCGCCGACGGGTGGGCCCCACCTGTCGGTGGCAGGGGCGCGGGCGCGGCTGGCAGGCGACGCATAGTGCGTGCCACGCGGGCGCGCTGCCGTTGCTGGCTGCTGCGCGGCTGCAGCGGCTGGGCCTGGGCCGCGGCAGGCCGGCTCACTGCTGCGCCTTTTTTTTGTTCCTTTTCTTTTAATCTTTTCTGTTTAGTATTTCTATTGTAACTTTTTCATACGAACTCCAAATTGAGTGATTTTCGTCTCTAAATTTTTATAAAAACCAGAGGATCAACATAAGATCAAGTTTGTAATCCCTTTCACTAGTTGAGGTTAGTGGATTTATATAATCCTAGTATATCCTCTTGTAGGTGCATTTTAGCATTTCAAAATAGGGCTTTGAAAATATTGTTTCGCCAGAATCTTTTCAAACTGAAATTTTGCATGGATGATCATGATGCAATGACATGAATGATATGCAGTACCAAATCTAAAATTTGGGATATGACAAGACTAACCCCCTTAAGATGAATCTCGTCCCCGAGATTCGGCGCGGCTAGCAAATAGGTGTGGGTGGTCTTCCCGGATGTCATCCTCATGCTCCCAAGTGGCTTCCTCTTCGGTGTGGTGGCTCCATTGAACCTTGCAAAACCTGATCGTCTTGGTACGGGTAATCCTCTCCGCTGTCCCCAGAATCTTGACCGGCTTCTCCTCATAGGTCAAGTCATTCTCAAGCTGAACCTCCTCTAGTGGCACGGTGTCTCTCAATGGTGTATCCACCATCTCCGGGTGGCACTTCTTCAGCTGGGACACGTGGAACACATTGTGAACAGCGGACAGAGCCTCTTGCAACTCCAACTGATAAGCAACCTCTCCTTTGCGTGTTAAGACCCGATATGGCCCAATAAATCGACGTGTCAGCTTACCCTTGATTCCAAATCTCTTGATTCCACGAAGTGGCGACACTCTGAGGTATGCTCTATCACCTATCTCATACACCACTTCCTTGCGCTTGGCGTCAGCGTAGCTCTTCTGTCTTGATTGTGCTACCTTCAGCCTGTCCCTAATCATGGCGACCTTCTCCTCAGCGTCCTTGATCAAATCAGGTCCAAACAGCTGACGTTCTCCTACTCCATCCCACAACAATGGTGTCCGGCACCGTTTCCCATATAGCACATCGAACGGTGACGTCTTGATGCTGGTCTGATAGCTGTTGTTGTAGGAAAACTCGGCATACGGCAAATTCTCATCCCAACTAGAACCATGAGCCAAAGCGCAAGCTATCAGCATATCCTCCAAAATCTGATTTACTCTCTCGGTCTGTCCATCAGTCTGTGGGTGGAAGGCTGTGCTAAACTCCAATCTAGTCCGCAATGACTCGTGCAGCTGGCGCCAAAAGTGTGAGGTAAATTGGGTGCCTCTATCAGATACAATGCTCTTAGGAACCCCATGTAGGCACACAATCCTGTTCATATAAATCTTGGCCAACTTTGCACTCGTGTAGGTCGTCTTCACCGGTATAAAGTGGGCTACCTTGGTCAAATGGTCGACCACTAACCAAATGGAGTCATATCCTGACCTGGTCCTAGGCAATCCTGTGATAAAATCCATTCTCACTCTATCCCACTTCCAATCCGGCACAGGCAATGGCTGCAGTAGTCCTGCTGGCTTCTGGTGTTCCGCCTTCACTCGGCTACATACATCACATAGGGAAATATGCTCAGCGATGTCTCCCTTCATGTTGTTCCACCAAAATCTATCCTTTAGGTCCATATACATCTTCGTATTGCCCGGATGTATGGAATACGGCGAGTCATGAGCTTCCTGCAAAATCAACTTCCTTATCTCTGGATCGTCGGGAACGCACAAACGATCTCCATACCACAAGGTTCCTTGCTCATCCTCGTGGAATTCTTTTGCTCGATCCTCCTTCATCTTTTCCTTTACTTCATCTATCTCCTTATCTCCTACTTGAGCCTTCCTGATTCTGTCCTGTAGCGTTGGTTGGACTTCCATTGCTGCCAAATATCCTTCAGATACTACCTCTAGTCTAAGGTCCTTGAATTGCTTGCACAAATCCTCGGGCAATTCCCCAATAGTCAATCCATTGGCATAGACCTTTCGGCTCAGAGCATCTGCCACTACATTGGCCTTTCCTGGGTGGTATTGCAGATTCATATCATAATCCTTGATAAGTTCCAACCATCTGCTTTGTCTCATGTTCAGTTCTTTCTGTGTAAATATGTACTTCAGGCTCTTGTGGTCGGTGTACACATCGCAGTGTTTCCCCATTAAGTAGTGCCTCCATACCTTGAGCGCATGCACAACCGATGCTAATTCCAAGTCATGTGTGGGATAATTCCTCTCATGGTGTTTAAGTTGCCGCGAGGCATATGACACCACTCTCCCATCTTGCATCACCACACTCCCAAGTCCCTGCCGAGAAGCATCACAGTACACTTGGAAATCCTTCTGAAGATCAGGTAAACACAGAACAGGTGCGGTCACTAGTCGACGCTTCAGTTCCTGAAAGCTGGCTTCACACGCATCTGTCCACTCAAACTTTCTCTCCTTCTTTAGAAGTTCTGTCATCAGCTTAGCAATCTTGGAGAAGTTTTCAATGAACCTCCTATAATATCCAGCAAGTCCCAAAAAGCTTCGAATATCTCCCACATTCTTGGGCGCTTCCCACTCAGTTACTGCAGTCACTTTGCTTGGATCAACAGCGACTCCTTCTCCTGACACCACGTGTCCAAGAAATCCAACAGTGTTAAGCCAGAATTCACACTTGCTGAATTTGGCATACAGTTTGTGTTCCCTTAGCTTCTCCATAATCAGTCGCAGATGTTTCTCATGCTCAGCATCATCCTTGGAATATATCAGTATGTCATCAATAAACACAACCACGAACTTGTCCAAGTACTCCATGAATACCTTGTTCATCATGGTCATGAAATATGCCGGGGCATTCGTTAGTCCAAAAGACATAACTGTATACTCATATAAACCATACCTAGTAGTGAAAGCGGTTTTTGGTATGTCCTCCTCCCGGATCTTCAGTTGGAAGTAGCCCGATCGCAGATCAATTTTGCTAAACACCTTTGCTCCTTCCAGTTGATCGAACAAATCATTTATGTTAGGCAGGGGGTATTTGTTCTTGATGGTCACTTCATTCAGCGAGCGATAGTCCACCACTAATCTCTTGCTGCTGTCTTTCTTCTCCACAAACAGAACAGGTGCACCCCATGATGACGAACTAGGCTGAATGAACCCCTTGTCCAACTACTCCTTTAGCTGTTTCTTTAGTTCCTTCAGTTAATCCACATCCATCTTGTATGGTCTCTTTGCTATAGGTCCTGTTCCCGGCATCAGATCGATGAGAAACTCCACTTCCCTGTCAGGTGGCATCCCTGGCAGCTCTTCCGGAAACACGTCGGGGTAATCCTTAATCACAGGCATAGTATCCATGCTAACCCCCTTAAGAGAATTCAGCTTACACCTTCCCGGTCGCACAGCCGACTTGAACCTAATTCTCTTACCATCCGGGGTTTTGAGCGAAACAGCTCGCTGTGCACAATCTATGTGTCCCCCATGCATAGACATCCAATCCATACCCAGAATTACATCTAAACCTTGTGATTCCAACACTACCAAATGTGCAATGAAATTGTGTGCTCCAATCCTCACAGTTAAGTCGCGACATCCCGCACTAGCTATCATATCTCCTCCCGGTGAGTTTACTCTAATAGACTCTTTCATAGACTCCGTAGGTAACTTATACTTATCCACAAATGCCCTTGATATGAATGAATGTGATGCACCAGTATCGAAAAGTATAAGTGCAAGGTGAGTGTTGATTGGAAACTTACCAATCACAAGATCAGGCTCATCTGGGATCTCCTCCACATTCATATGGTTCACTATGGCCTTCTGGTTGTTGGTTGGCTTCAGTACCTTCTTCTCCGGACAGTTGTCTGCATAATGTCCCTTCTGACCACACTTGAAGCATGTCACCTCACTCAGATCCTTCTTCGCAAAGCTGCGATCACGGTTGCGGTCAGGTCCACTGTGTCCTCCAGAGTGGTGAGTGTGTCCCCCCTTATGGTTGTGGCGGTTGCTCTTGTGGCTATCATGGCGATGTCCATCGCCCCCATGGTTGTGGCGGTCATGGCTTCCATGGTCACTCCCTCCATGCTTGGAGTATCCATCATAAGAAGTGCGAGACTTGTGGTGAGAACCAGAGTGGTGATTGTTGCTCTTCCTCTTGCGGTTTTCCACCTGCTTGTGCTTCCCTTCCAAGATCCTAGCCTTGTCCATAAGCTCCTGGAAAGTGGGACAGTAAACCACCAACAACTGCACTGAAAGCTCATCACTGAGGCCATCCAGTAACCTCTCTCTCCTTTTGGCATCAGTGTCAACATCCTCAGGTGCATAACGAGACAGGTTGTTGAACTCCTCAATATACTCAGCCACGGTGCGGTTGGTTTGGCGCAAGTTGTGAAACTCCTTCCTCTTCAGGCTCAGAACTCCTGAAGACACGTGATTGGTCATGAAACCTTCCTCAAACATTGCCCAAGTCACAGTGTCCAGCGGGTGGGTGATCTGAAAAGTGTCCCATCAAGAAGCGGCTGGTCCCTCCAGTAGGTGAGCGGCAAACCTCACCTTCTCAGCATCAGTGCACCCAACAGTTACCAGATCCTTGTTGACTGAACGCAACCAGTCGAGAGCAACCATCGGCTCCGTTGTAGTCGAGAACTTCGCTGGCCTTAGCCTCAGAAACCTAGTGAGAGCATCTCCCTGAGGCTGGTTGTTCCCATTGTTGTTGTTGTTGTTCAGAGCTTCCATGAACTGGGTCATAACTTGGGTCAGCTGTGCCTGAGCTGCCATGAGCTGCTCCAACTCAGTGGGTTGACGGCAAGGAGGCATCTGCGGTTCAGCACAGGTAAGCTTAGAAAGAATCGATTACTAAAACAGGATTCTACCCATGCATTATGACCAAACAACAACAAAACAATCACAGACAATCTCAAGCAAGCAACACATCAGCAAACAAATGATCCAGCAACATCCCAGGGGTTATCCTAGCAGTATATATCTACTGAAATAGTTTTTAGAAGAGTTGGCAATGGTTATCTACACAATAGATCAACAAAGCAATAAAAACAGCAATCTGCCAGAACAGTCCAGCAGTGTTCACGAATTTTTCTACCTGACTTAAACTCGTCAGGAATTTGTGCTGATTTTTGTGCTTACAGTACGGAGAGTTTCGAACCATCCCTATTTTTCAGATTTTTCCCAGATACCAGTAAAATATGAAAAATCATACAGTACTACTGTGTCAGCAGAAAACTGCAACAGGAATAACTCAGATATTAACCAAACTTGCCATAACTCTTCCATAAAATTCGCACAAATAATCCTGGGATATTGGAGTACACAAATAAGCAACTAAACACTCTTAAACTAACAGTAATTAAGTTTTACATCGATTGAGACTAATCCTAACGATTTTTACCTAACGAAGACTAATTGGTGGACTTCTATATACTTCTTGAAGAGGTTGCGGTAGGTCCTTGCACTCATGTGTTGGTGCTTCTGTCCACGATCCAACCATGGCGGCAGAGTATACACCTCTCCTGTGTCATCACTTGAAATCTCAAACTCCACCTCTTCTGGATCCTCCTCTTCTTCTTCATTCTCTGCTGCAGCTGCAACAGCTTCATCTCCTCCACCATCATCGTCTCCATCATCATCATCCTCGTCCTCATCATCATCATTCCCACTGTCATCATCATCATCATTGTTGCCATCATCTCCACTGTCATCATCAGAGGGTGGATTCAGCTGTGCTTGGAGAGCGTCAATCTGGGCTGCCATATCCTCAATAGTTTGATCCCTTTCCTGGACGGTCCCTTGCAACTGTTGTATGGTCTGGTTGTTGTCCTGCACAGTTCCATTAAGCTGAGCTATGGTTGCATCCCTGCCTACCAGAGCATTTTCTAGAACACCCACAGCTTCATGCAAGGTCTCTATCTCCAGTCCTTGGACCACCATACCATTGCTGGCAAAATCTGCAATCTCCTTTACCATCATCACTTTCTTAGCTAGAGATCCATTCTCCCTTTCCATGTCCTCTATGTGCCTCCGACGGGACGGCATGTTGTTCCTGTCGCCCGGGGTAACCACAATGTTCCCATCTTCATCACACCTCCCATAGTCACTGTAGGGTGAGTCTGCTGGCAGTAGGTGTCGGACAAGATGGCACTGGCGAGACAGGGCTTCATGCATGGCCAAGTTTATTCCAAGTCCCCAGTTGCAGTATGTCTTGGTGTAGATGAGATGCACAGGGTTTGGCAAGGCGGCATCCCTGAAGATGAAGGTGGTGATCTCCCATGCATCCTCGCCATATCCATAGGTGTACAGCCTCCTTCCCTTGAACATGGGCAGTGGCAATCCCAATGACTGCGAGAGTTGTGCTAGCTGTCTTGCAAAGGGCCTTGGTGACTCCATGGTCGCATACTCAGTCCTGACTTCTCCCATCTATCAATTAAAAGAGGGAAGTGTGAGAATAGCATATGGTAAGAATTTACGAGAGTGAAAGGCATAAGATGAAAGACAGAGTTAATATAGGCTTTAATAATTCTATGGCTTCCTATTCCAAGCCTAGGTCACGATCCTACAGTCGACACACGGGCTCTGATACCATCTTGTAACACCACGGTTCTGAAAAGACCGTAGCTTCTATGTGACATGCCAATCCCTGGATCGGTTCATTGGCCCACAATAGAATAAGATGAATAACATAGAAAAATATCCGTGTATCATAAATAACGAAGATCCAGAGTACCATTATTACAATAAAAGCTTAGCTCAAGGCTAGCTCAAATTATTCAGGTAGCAACATAAATAAAGCAAATCCTCCATTTTTCAAATTTCCCACAAGTGAACAAGTGCCGAGTGGAGTACCGTGGCCTAAATCGATTACTCAGAATCGGAATATCCTGCAACATGAAACGTAGCAGCCCCGAAGGGTCAATACATGGAATGTATGGCAAGTAGAGCTATTAAAGGAGACAATAGTGCTAACATCTACATGCATATTTGGCAAGTGGAGCTGTGGCTAGCTTGCATTTGCAAATACCTTTATCCTACTTTCATAAACAGTTTTTGATTTTCTTTGAAAAGATCCCAATTAAGTTAACCCAACAACATTAAAGCAATTATGAAATTAGAATGAGCTAGAAACATGTCATGGAATCAATATCAAGCAACTCAGACGTCCATAACCGGGGACACGGATAATCGATTAGATTATACACCCTGCAGGGGTTAGTACACTTTACCCATGTGACTTGGCCAGCCCAGCTCGTACCATCACTCTTATTTTGGGTGATGATAGGGAGAAGTCCAAGAAGAGACCGTTCAGGAAGTAGCTCCCCAATCTCGACGCGTACCGATCCAACCTACCAAAATTCTACATCTCTGGATACACGGGTTCGAGTTACCACAACCTACTGAGTCCAACCAACCGCCCATTTCATTATTGGCACATGGTTGTACACGTCAGCTACAAAATAAAGAAGCCAATCATTTTCTCTTGATACCTGGGTGCCTTTCCGCAGTGATACCACCAAAAATTATCAATCCCATCACACCCAGGAGATTCATTGATTAAGTTGTTTAGTTTTCACAAACCAACACATTTAGAAACAACTTATAGTGATGTAACCCAGCCCTCGTTCATCATAGCATGGCTAAGCATATCTACCAATGGTGGTTCATCTACAAGGGATATCCTACCACATAATAGGACATAGCATAGCAATAGTATTATCCTACACATGCATCTATAAAATACACGACGATGCATTAAAAATAGTAGGACAACATCATGAACAAAGTAGCATCTACTTGCCTTGGTTGTAGCGGTCGGAAGAACAATCCACACACGAGCAAGTGTTGCACTCGTCTCAATCTACACGATACAATTGTAATCATAAACAAACCATCCACAATCATATGCAAACAAAGATGATGCAAGATGCATGCATGACAAGTGGATCGATGCTACAGCGGCATCACATAATATTATTCAGTATAGCTACTGTATGCATGCATGAAAAAATTTTTTAGCGCAAGGAAAATAAGTATGCAATTTATAATGCTCAATAATAGAGCTAGAAACCAAATAATTCACCACTACTGACATACTATTTGTAAAATCTTGGGAAAATTCTACTGTGTAGGCAACTCTAAATAGGAACAGTACCAATTGGAATTTCTCAAAAAGGAATCATATAACTACCTGAGTAATTAAAATACTGCAGTAAGCCATTAAATAGATTCTGCAAAAATTATTACTGTAAGCCTAACTTTTTAATTCACTTTGAGCTTCCCCTTATTCTATTGATTCCAGGGACATATTATTTGCAATTTTTGGAGTTACAGAACTTATTCTACGAATTAATTACTCTAAAAAGGCCATTAACTCATTTAATTATTCTGGACAAAATCTTGCTCTAAAAGTGTAAAACAATGGTACAGCAAGATTCTACACGATTTACTGAATCTATACATATTTTATTTGTGATATTTGGCCTAATAGATCTATAGATATGAATTTTACAAGTTTATACAATTTTCTGCCAATTAATTCAATTTAGAAAATACCCAGTCAAACTCTAACTGTTGACCGGCCCACGTGGCGGCTGACGTGGCGCTGACTGGCAGTTGACCAGTCAGCTGCCCGCGCTGACTAATCAACGGTCCGATCTGGACCGTCCGATCGTGATCAAACGGCCGGGGAGGCACGCGAGAGGAGGGCTCACCGGCGGCGTCGGTGGTGTCGGGGGCGGCGGCTCCGGCGAGTCCCGGCGGCGGCTGGACGGCGTACGGCATCGGCGGTGTGGCGGCAGAGCTTCTCGGCGTGGAGGCGGTGGCCGGCGCGTTAGGGAGAGGGGGTGGCGACGAGGCTAAGTAGAGGAGGGGGCCCACGCGGGGTCGTCGCGGACTCCGCGGCGGCGGTTGCGGGGAGTCCGGGGCGGACTCGGCGGGCGGCGGCGACGCCGACAGGTGGGCCCCACCTGTCGGTGGCAGGGGCGCGGGCGCGGCTGGCAGGCGACGCATAGTGCGTGCTGCGCGGGCGCGCTGCCGTTGCTGGCTGCTGCGCGGCTGCAGCGGCTGGGCCTGGGCCGCGACAGGCCGGCTCGCTGCTGCGCCTTTTTTTTGTTCTTTTTCTTTTAATCTTTTCTGTTTAGTATTTCTATTGTAACTTTTTCATACGAACTCCAAATTGAGTGATTTTTGTCTCTAAATTTTTATAAAAAACAGAGGATCAACATAAGATCAAGTTTGTAATCCCTTTCACTAGTTGAGGTTAGTGGATTTATATAATCCTAGTATATCCTCTTGTAGGTGCATTTTAGCAATTCAAAATAGGGCTTTGAAAATATTGTTTCGCCAGAATCTTTTCAAACTGAAATTTTGCATGGATGGTCATGATGTAATGACGGTGAATGATATGCAGTACCAAATCTAAAATTTGGGATGTGACAGATCCTTTATTTGTAAGACCTTTATTATGGTCTGTAACGGATGATAAACTATGGTACTAATCTGTTATGTCTCGCAAAAATGGCAATCCTGGGATTGCGAGGTATGGCATAATAGGCATCTGGGTTTAAAAATCCGGGTGTTGACAAATTGGTATCAGAGCCATCCTGACCATAGGAGACCCTAGTTAGAATGGACGCTTGAATCAAAAAACTTAGTTTCAAAACAAAAGAAGTCAGTATTTATGAAAACCTATTCTCATTCTCATCACTGAGAGTCTTTCCAGAAAATTCATGTTCCTCAAACATTCTTGCAAATCTTACATAAAATTTGACACACTTGATCACTCTACTAACTTACTCATCCTACATTCTTATAGATGGAAGTCAAGTATAGCAAGTTCTACTAGTTGGGCAATGGAGGACAGCTCATCTTTGAGCGCGATTTAGACCAACTCTCGGAACTTCTTGAGCACCCGCACTCCGAGTTCTTTGGAGCACAGCTCAATGATCAGCAAGGAGGAGAATTACAATGGTTGATCGTTGCAAATCTCAGAGGCAAGATGGAGGCACCCACTTCATAGGGGATCCATTCAGCTTGAGGGAGAACAACTGGCTAGATGGACTCGCCAGGGCTATGCAGGAGGCTCTTGCCCGTCTATGTGGGCAAAGCATCAACCAGATCAAGGGTACCCGCTTTGAGTACTACGCAAGGCGTGATGCTATGGGACAGCCATTGGAGGTACCAGGCCACACGGAGCTGAAGCATCAAGTGGATCATCTTGACTTCATGCTGTATGACAGGCAGAAGGAGTTGGACAACGCCCACTCCTACGCCAACCACAACTATGCCATTGCAGTCAAGAAGGAACAGACCCTCGCCATCCTTGCAAAGGAGCGCAAGTCATTTCGCCATCTCCGTGACAATAAGGATCACATCATTGCTCGCCTTCAACATAAAGTGTCAGACTTGGAGGAGACCATCCATGAGCGGGACATGAAGCTTGAGGAGAGGGAGAATGCTTATCCGCGGAGACGCTTACTCCTACCTCAGTGATGATGATGACTACCTGGAGGACCAACCCATGGACTTCCACACCGATGATGATGATTCCGCCTTCATTGATGATGAAGAAGCCACCAATTCTGATGAGTAGTAGCACTTGAGCACTATCATAGGTGTGAGTTGTATCCGGTCCCACTGTATCGTAGCTTCACAGAATGGTTCTTAAAACCATCTGTTACCTTAGTGTGGTGTGTGTTTGTATTGGGTGCTATGAATGAACGAAGGAATGAAAATAAAGTTGCTAGTTGACAAAACCAGAGTCAAACTCAAAGTTTAAAATCTTTTCAAAAACAAATCCATGAACCTTAGAAATTTCCCTCTTTTCTAATGATCTATCTCAACCTTCAGATGCCTCGCGGATGAAGCAGCTCATCTCAGGACCCAATGCTGCAAATCTTGCAAATGTTGGTTTCTGACCATGAAGCTGAAAGGGCCGAACGTCAAGCCAACTTAGCCACCCTTCAACAGATAGCTCATATGGACAATAATAATCAAGGCCATGGAAACCAGGACAACCATGGATCCAAGATCAAGAACTTTCAGAACACCAATCCCCCATATTTAGTAAGTCTAAAGAGCCCTTAGATGCTGATGACTGGCTGCAGACCATGGAGAACAACCTAAAAGTCACAGGAGTGGAGACCAATGAGAAAGTACTGTTTGCCACCCATTATCTGGCAGGAGATGCAAGAGCTTGGTGGAATAGCATTCACACCATGAATGGAGGACAGATGATGATTTGGGATGAGTTCAAACTCAAGTTCAGCCGAACCCATGTGCCACCGGGTTTAGTCAAGAGGATGAGAGATGAGTTCGGAGAATTGAAGCAATGGAGGATGACCGTAGTGCAGTACCGTGACAAATTTCTGTCATTAGCTAGGTATGCACCCGATGAGATTGACACTGAAGCCAAGAAGAATGAGAGATTCTTGAATGGTCTGCATGATGAGATGCAGACGGTATTAGTCAACATTCCTTTTGCTGACATTGAAGCCTTAGTGGATTCTGCAATCCAGATAGAAGGCAAGATCAACCAAGCCAATGAGAATTGCAAGCGTTGAATGATGCATCAACCAGGAACCCACCATACCCCAAAGTATTTCCCCAACCCATCTGCAGGATATGCCCCGAGAAACAATAGACCCCCGATGACCCATCCGAACTATCCCAACCGTGGAGGAGGAAACCCAAGGCCCGGAGGAAACCACAACAAAAACCTTGGCAACTCCAACAATTTCAACCGTGCACCTCCCAAGTTCAACAACACCAATACTGCCCCAAGGACTGGAAGCAATGATGTGCCTGTTGCAGGAAAAGACAAGTCCCAGGTTACTTGTTTTGAATGCGGATTCAAGGGTCACTACTCCAACGAGTTCCCCAAGAAGCTTGCAATAGCCACCAATGTGAATACCCCGGCTCAGCAGCAGCGTCGTGTTCAGCCTAGAAGGAGATTTGCCCCAGGGAACTCACACATGAATGATGAAGAAGCCCAGGAAGCGCCAGATGTCGTGCTGGGTATGTTTCATGTTAACTCAGTACTTGCAAGAGTGTTGTTTGATTCTGGAGCATCGCACTCATTTGTTACAGAAGAATTTGCATGCACTAGTAAGATTCAACCAACAAAATTGAAGCGTATTATGATAGTTCAAATACCCGGTTCGACCACCAAAGCTAGACAAATTTGCAAGGCCGTACCTATCAGAATCCAGGGAATAGATTTTTATGCTAATTTAATAGTACTTGGAACCAAAGGTTTGGAAGTAGTACTAGGAATGGATTGGATGTCGAAACATAAAGGATTAATCGACTGTGCTAAGAAAGCCATAACCATGACTAGTACCACTGGAGTATCAGTAGAGCATGTATCTGAAACCTTGCCATATCAATTCAAGTGCAACAAGAGTCTAGCCCAACCAACCATTGACCAAGTCAGAGTAGTCTGTGAATACCCCGACGTATTCCCAGATGTATTGCCCGGTATGCCCCCAGATCGGGATATCGAGTTTATCATTGAACTAATCCCTAGAACTGGACCCATAGCTCAGAGACCTTATAGTATGAACCCGTCTGAATTAGCGGAGCTAAAGAAGCAAATGGATGCTATGCTGGAGATAGGTCTGATTCAACCAAGTGCGTCGCCATGGAGATCACTTATTTTGTTTATGGATAAGAAAGATGGAGGTAACCATTTGTGCACGGATTATCGAAAGCTAAATGATGTCACCATTAAGAACAAGTACCCACTGCCGAAGATAGAAGATCTGTTTGACCAGTTGACTGGTGCCAAAGTATTTTCTAAGATGGATCTTAGAACTAGTTATCATCAACTCAAGATTCGCGCAGAGGATATTCCCAAGACTGCCTTCACCACCAGATATGGACTGTATGAGTACATGGTCATGTCTTTTGGATTAACCAATGCCCCCGCTTATTTCATGAACCTCATGAATAAGATCTTTATGAACTTCCTGGATAAGTTTGTCATTGTTTTCATCGATGACATTCTGATCTATTCCAAATCAGAAGAAGAACATGAGCTACACCTAAGAACCATCCTTGAAACCCTTAGACAGCATCAGTTGTATGCCAAGTTTAGCAAATGTGAGTTCTGGTTACAGCAAGTAGGATTCCTCGGACATATCGTATCGGTAGGAGGAATTGCTGTCGACCCTGCCAAGGTTAAGGATGTTGAAGAATGGAAAGCCCCAACCACTCAAACCCAAGTTCGCACATTTCTCAGATTAGCGAGATATTACCGCAAGTTCGTAGAAGGATTCTCGAGCATCGCAAGACCCATGACCCAATTGTTGAAGAAAGATAAGAAGTTTGAATGGATGGACAAATGTGAAACAAGTTTTCAAGAGCTTAAGAAGAGATTGATTTCAGCACCAATCTTGATTATGCCAAATATCACGAAGCCCTTTGATGTATATTGTGACGCATCCAAGGTTGGTCTCGGATGTGTGCTGATGCAAGAAGACAAAGTCATATCCTATCTATCCTGACAACTGAAGCAACATGAGCAGAATTACCCTACCCATGACCTTGAACTAGCAGCCGTAGCTTTAGCCTTGAAGACATGACGACATTATCTCATGGGTAACCGTTGTGAGATTTATTCGGATCACAAGAGCCTGAAGTATATTTTCACCCAGAAGAAGCTAAATATGAGGCAAAGGAGATGGATAGAGTTAATCAAGGACTATGACCTTGACATTCACTATCACCCCGGCAAAGCCAATGTGGTAGCAGATGCTCTTAGCAGATTGTCGTGTCGATTGAACACCATGATTCTAAAGGAGCAACCAAGTTTGCATAAGGAGTTGGAAGATTTCAGAGTGGAGCTAGTTAGTGAAGGATTTTTGGCTAGCATAGAACTTCGACCCACTTTGATCAGTCAGATCAAGGAGGCGCAGAAAGGAAATGCTAGTATCGACGGAATCAAATGTCATATCGGTACAGGGAAGGTACCCGGATTCACCGAAGATGAAGGAGTTTTGTGGTATAAAGGACGTATATGTGTGCCAGCAGATTCGGAATTGAAGCAAGATATTTTGCAAGAAGCCCATTATACTCTTTATTCTATCCACTCCGAAGGAACCAAGATGTATCAGGATTTGAAGGAGCAATTTTGGTGGCATGAGATGAAGAGAGAAATCGGAAGCTATATAGCCAAATGTGATATATGTTAAAGAGTCAAAGCGGGACATCAGAGGCCCGCAAGACTTTTGTAACCATTGCAGATTCCGAAATGGAAATGGAATTCTGTAGGAATGGATTTTATCACCGGTTTGCCTACATCTAGTAGGGGAAATGACTCTATTTGGGTCATAGTGGATAGACTGTCCAAAGTCACTCATGGACCACTTATTAGAGTTCGAAGCTAGCAGAGTTGTACATCGATAGGATAGCCAGTTTACATGGAGTCCCCAAGAACATTGTGTCAGATCGAGGAACCTAGTTTACCTCAAGATTTTGGAAGAAAGTCTAAGAAGGATTAGGAACCAGACTGGATTTCAGCACAACTTATCACCCTCAGACTGATGGACAAACAGAGCGAGTAAACCAAATACTTGAAGATATGTTGAGAGTTTGTATGTTGGAATATGGATCAAAATGGGAAGACTGACTCCCTTTCGCAGAATTCTCATACAACAATAGTTACCAAGCCAGTTTGCAAATGGCCCCATTTGAAATTATGTATGGAAGAAAGTGCCGTACCCCCGTTGAATTGGTCGGGAGTAGGAGAGAGTCAGATTTTCAGACCCGGCATCCTAAGAGAAGCCGAGGAGAAAGTTCACAAGATCTGTGAGCACCTCAAGACCGCCCAATCCAGACAGAAGAGTTATGCCGACAAGAGACGTCGAGATCTAGCATTCACTATCGGACATTTTGTGTATCTGAAAGTATCACCCTTGTAAGGAATGCAGCGTTTCCAACTCAAAGGAAAGCTTACCCCTAGATATATCGGACCCTTCAAGATTTTGAATCACCGAAGAGAAGTATCATATCGACTGGGACTACTGGAGGAGATGTCAGCCGTGCATAATGTGTTTCATATCTCGTTACTTCGCAAATGCCTAGAAGTCCCGGAGAAGACCGAAGTTTTCAAGAATATTGATCATAGAACCATAGAAATCAACGAGGACCTAACATATCCTAAAGTACCCATTCGTATTTTGGAAGAAGCCTTCAGAACCACCAGAACCCAGAGTATCAAGTTTCTCAAGATCCAGTGGAGTAACCACACTGAAGAAGAAGCTACCTGGGAACGAGAAGATTACATTAGGACCGAGTTTCTAGATCTCTTTAGTTCCTAGTTTTATTTTTTTTAAATCTTGGGATGAGATTTTTTAAGGAGGGAAGGTTTGTAGCATCCCAAAAATATTAATCAAGATTATCAAGTTCTGAACACCCAAGTTTAGGGTTAACAAAAACTTCTGTTATTAAAATCAATATGAATGCATGTGTGTGTGATGAATGCATGAATGCTTGCAATGCCATGTTTGATTGCTATGAATGCTAAGGATTGGTTTAAAGATGAAAACAACATCATCTAGATCGTTCCCAAGCAGAATCAAATGAAGAGAAAATCAAATATAAATAATACAAGCAAATGGTCATTTTGACCAAAGTTAACCACTAGACTACTTTGAGTGTTCCTAGTCCAAGTTTTCTAACAGAAACAAATCCAATTCTTTTCACCCCTTGCTAGACCAAGTAAAACTGAACAAAATCCCACTTTGCAAACTAACAGAAACAAATTCCAAATCTATTCAAATGACAATTCAAAATTGAATCCTTAATAGATACTAAGATCACCATTTCTCAAAACCCAACCAAACCAGTTCACCTTGACAAACCCAAGCAACCATATACTACCAATCATGTGACCAGAGCACTCACCAAAATTCATCCAAAAATTCAAATGTCAAGTTCATGCGTCCATTTCCTCAAACAGATGGTGAGCACAATAAACCACTGCCTAACTTCTACTGTTTTGAGTAGTGTTTGATCAAACAATTGTCCTCAACTTACTCCCCTTGTCTCCCCAGTGACTACCAGTGCATTGAACAAGCTAGCCCTCTATTATAAAACATTAAGTTAGTTCTATTTACTTCTAAACTCAATTAGAGATAAACCTAGCTTTTTGTAAATAAACCTAGAGCTTAGGATTCCTACTCAAACTACTTACTTGTTAGTGATAGTTTGCGAGAACTTAAAGAGTACTCATGGCTTTGTCCCTGGATATTCCTATGGCCAGACTATGAAGAGGACTACCAGGATGAGGGACAACAGGAAGTCTATGACAACTAGGATCATCTCCCATCGTCAGCATTGTCTGTGACCCTGAAGATGGATCTTCGACCACGCTACTCTTATTATTGTTTCGCTGTGTTGATTGTATTAAGACTGGATCATGAGATCCTTTATTTGTAAGACCTTTGTTATGGTTTGTAATGGATGATGAACTATGGTACCAATCTGTTATGTCTCGCAAAAATGGTAATCCTGAGATTGCGAGGTATGGCATAACAGGCATCTGGTATTAAAAATCCGGGTGTTGACAATAACTAATTTAAAAACTTGTGGATAACTTTGTACATATGTGTTTGGATAACTGTTGAATAAACATGTTGATAATTTTATATTTTGTATCCCACATATGTGATTTCCTATCTATTTTTGAGTGAGTTTGCTTTTATGCATGGATAACTATAGTTCTAGCTAGTAGATAACTTGTACTCATATGCATGTATAACTGTAGTTTTAGCTAGTGGATAATTTCTACATATAAGCATGGATAATTGTAGGTTTAGCTAGTGGATAACTTCTACTCATATGCAGGGATAACTGTAGTTTTAGTTAGTGGATTGTACTCATATGCCTAGATAACTGTTGTTTAAATACTGTTAGATAAGTTGATTGCATATTATCATCATACCTTCATTCATAACTTGCACAATAGCATCTGTGTGTGAAACATCAGCATGCTCATCTTCGTCTATTTCTTGATCTGGTTCGGGATTAAGGTCAATATCCATGGTTTCATAGTTGTTCAATCAAAATATTCATCATGTCAGAATTTAGGATGAAGCAATAATAGGATGTCATGTCTATTTAGTTGTTAGCTGTCCTAAATTAGTTGTTTGTAATGCAGGGATCAACATATACTATCACTGAAGCTTAGGATGATTGATTTCTTATAGTTTGAACAAGATTAGACATATCTCAGATGCAAAATTGAGGAGTAAATTAGTTGTAGATGCCCTGTTTTCGTTTAGATTTATGTTGTGCGGTAGTATATTGTCATCTTGAGAACCATATAGAGATTGTGCTACCAAAATCATGGTGAATTAAAGGTTTGATTTGAGAAGTACCTGTTTTTTTGTGTGTTCCTTTTTTTCCTTTTCAGGAACAGGGCGCTGGGTATCAAGGTGTTAAGGTAGAACTCCAATGGCGATCTTGGCTAGAGGATGAAGGCGACATGGACAGATGTGGAATCGGGGGAGAGGGGGATATCGCTAGATCTGGGGGATTTCAGTTTCGAGTTGGGGTTGAGGTTTTTGCATGGAGAGAAAGATGGTCCCAAATTTTGGGGGAAAACCCACCTTTTCCTTTTTGGACCTGGTCACGCGTCCGGGTTGGAAGGGGACGGGGCACGACGACACGGGATCGCGGGGCAGAAACGCCCGCCAGAATTGCTCTTTTTCAGGGCGTTCGCCGGATAGTCGCATCCATATTAAGATACTTTGAACTTTTAGAATTCCAACTTCGAACATTCCAAACTGTCACGAATTTCCAACTTCTCAAAATCCAAACTTAATAATATATCAGAGAAATTCATACAAGTACTGTATAAAAAGGTGAGAAGATCTTGATCGGGCTGCTATCAATATCGACCCAAAAATAACCTGGTTGCACTGTTCAAGCAGCCGGACGTCTACTCGACCGGAAATGCACAAAGAACTTGTTGGTGTACTTATGTGTAGTACTACAAGTATAGGAGGGATGAGAATGTAAAATGTACCTTGTATATTTCTAACCTGTGTGGAATAGAGAAGTCAAGTGGATTCTAGAAATTTCCCCGATAAAAAAGATGGTATCAGAGCAGCAGGCGGTGGTCGGCCCTTGCCGGCGATGAATCGACCCTTGCGGCGGTGAATCGGACCGGGAAGAGGGTTGTGGTGGTGTAGAGTCGGCGGAGGCCTAGTGGTGAGCGCGGGAGTAGTTCTTGGGTGCACGGCTGCGTGCGGGCACAAGGACACGCGGGGCAGCAGAGTAGGCGTCGAGGACGCGGAGCAGGCTGGGTGACGCAGGGCGGTGCTGCGAGTTCGGTCGAAACGACGAGCATCAGCGGCGGCCAGTAGGAGCACCAATCCGAGAAGGTCAACCTCTAAACTCTGCCCTCAACTGAAGTGCGGTGCTCATTGTTGTACGAGGAAGGGCGTAACACTGAGATAATTAGTTTGTTGAGCTGACAAATCGCAAAAGTAAAATCAGAGTTTATTTGTGATTTGTGGGGAAGGTCGCAGGTGGTTCAACAAAGGAATTACTCCCAGTAATCTGGTAGTTGCAATTGTGTTGTGAGCTATGGTTAGAAATTGCCGAGCCATGTTTGGTTGGTGTAACACCCCAAAAATGTTAATGAGGATCATTCCCTAATTAATCAAGATTAGGGTTAACAAAAGATTTTATTAATTAAATTCATATCTTAATGCTTGTGTGTATGAATGCTTGCAATGCCATGCATGATTGTTGTAAATAATGAGAAATCATTTAAAGATCAAAACCATATCATCTAGGTCACTATCAAACCAGGTCAAAACAAAAGAAAAATGAAAATATGAAGCCTAAGACCTAACGGTCATTTCTGCCCAAGTTAACCACTAGCTCATTTTGAGCATCTCTAGCAACTAATCTCAAACAGAAACTTTTCCATTTCTTTTCTCCCCTTGCTAGACCTAGTGACACTAAACCCAATGGAGCTTTCCAACTTGGCAGAAACATTTTCAAACTCTTTTGATAGGCAATTCAAATTTGAATCTATCTTATGTATCAAGATAGCTATTTTTGGAAAACCACTCAAACCATCACCATTTAGCAAACCATTGCACCCAGAGACTACCAAGATTAGTATAATAACACCCACCAGAAATCACTGAATTTGATGATGGTTTAGTTCTTGCGGCCATTTGATCGAACACTTGGTGATCATAGTACAACTCTACCAACTATCTACTGTTTTGATCAATCCTTTGCTCACCATTGTGACCTCACCGAGCTCACACGCCATGCACTTAACTCACCCAGTACTAGCCTGTGCAATTAAGCTCATCTCACTCGCCGTTTGACCCGTGCAAAGTGGTATCCGAGCTCACCTTGCCACCCCGACATGGACACGATGCCACAGACCACGCTGCCCTCTCCCACGATGTCTAGGAGGTAGCCCTGACCTCACCGCCTATGCCTGTGCACGCCCTGACCAAAGACAGCTCGAGGAAATGCTAGCACAGCCGTGCCCATTTAACATTGAACCATGCTGATCGCCGCGCCAGAGCGCCGAGCAATCCTACGTGCACACACCGCGCCTCTCCCTCACCTTGCACCACTACGTCCGCCATGACTCCAGCAAGCTCCCAGACATGATATTTTGACCGCCGATCGCCGTGACCACCGTACGCCGTGAGGAATGCCGCTGGTACAGCCGCATGGCATGGATGATGTACAACGATTTAGACCACGCCATGCCGTGCCACTATGCGTATGATGTTCTCCCTGAAGCACAGTGTCGACCTATGCCCTTGGCCATGCCTATAGCTCACTGTAACTGCGTCGCCAACGAGCCCGAGCCATGTCGTCGTGCCCCCTTCGCCGCTGTATAAATAGAGCCCTTCCTCGACCCCAAAACACACACCATTCCACTCCTCTCTAACACAAGAACCTCTCTGGCCCAACCCTGGAGCAAGGCGAGCACCACTATGCCGGAATTTCACCGGAGCTCACCGCTGCAGAGGAAGGAAGGAGACGAAGCTAGGAGCCACCCTAGGAGCTGCCGCGACCACCGTTCAAACTGCCGTCGTTGACTCGTTCATTCGCCCCCATCGCCGCACCTAGCCGGAGCCCCGGTATGCCCTGATGACCTCCGCTGCAGCGCTAGGGTTCTGACTCGCGCGTGCCCTGCGTTGGAGATGACGACGCTCAGCCGTTGATCCCGCTCTAATCGTAAGGCTTAGATTAGCCGATATCGCTTCGTGTTTGCTTCGCCGCTTACAGGTAGGACCAACCCTGGAGCAGCCCGCTGCACGCGTGTTGCGTAGTTGGGCCAGCTCATTAGCATTTCCGTGCACAGACCGTCAATTTAAACTTAGTTTTATCTTTTATTTGAAAATCCTATTCTGTAGTGAACTTTAAAAGTCAATTCGGAGAGATTCACTGCACCAAATTGAATGAATCCAATTTTGTTTGAAAGTAGATGAAAATGTCTAATCAGTCCTGTTGGATTCAAACAGTTTGAAACTATGGATCACCCTTGGTAAAAATAACAAGACAGTAGCTTTTGCAACTTCAAACATTTTTTTTAAATCAACCGTAAGTGATTTTGAGTTGATTCCAACTCTCAAAAATCACATTGGACAAGACCTTTATGAATATATAAAATTCTACATACTTACATATAGTTGTCCTGGACCAAAACTAAAAGAATGACTTTATAGTCATTTTTAGCCACTTAAATAGTATTAAATAATAGTGTTAAGCTTTATAAATAAGGCCAACCACTTTAAATCACAATCTCAAGTAGTAGAATATGTGGTGATGACATGTGTCAATATGATCCCATATTTTTAATTTGGAGAATATTAAATCTTAAGTAACTTTTCAATGAGTAGAAATTACTTTTCTAAAAATAAGATAAATCAAATCTTATCACCCCTTTTCTTGTAATGATAGAGATGATGCTAGATCATCTAGTGTGACACTTGTGTGATAAATAGAAGTAGTTAAGTATTGTTTGGTGATTTTGTACCTCGTATTTATTTATAGACGCTAGTATCAATCCGGGCTACGACAAGGAGGGATTCTACAAAGACGAGGAAGAGAACTTCGACCACATTACCAACCAAGGCAAGCTAAGCTAAACCATGCAAGCTACATTTTGCAGGCTATTCTATGCAAGTCTCACTTGCAAGCCTTTGTGATACCCCTTTTCATTATACCAAATCCCAGTTTTACTTGCAAGCGTTACTTTTCGCAAAGTGGTTCCGTAGTTAATTAATTGATGATTAGTGGAGATTTAGGAAAGTGCTATCAAGAGCTTAGAGCTTGATGTAGGTAGAAATACTAGTTGATACCCCTCAAATAGTGACACCCCCATTTGATAAATGCTAGTGTCAAATTAAACTTGATCACTAAATGGGAACAAATGATTATGAAATCCTTGGAATGATGAGTCATTCTATTAAAATGTTTTGACATGTGTTATGGACACTATGACTTCAAGATGATGGTGAAGGAAGTATGTGACTTGACTTTGATAAAAACTGATGGTTTGGTTCGGATGCGATACCATTCCAACATTTACCGTACAACCACAATACCCGAATTTGGGTAGGGCTTGACTGGAAGTTTTGTCTTACTATGGGTTCCCTCGCGGAACAAGTTGAGCTGAGGCTACCTTGTGAATGTGATTGTCCACCTATGAAGTGCCTAAGATGACAAATCGTCATGGTTGGGAGGCCAAACTCATAGGGGAGGTGCCTATACTAGGTTGTGTAATCGAAAGGTTAGGATTGATTATCCGCATACCAAGTATGATGATTCAGGATTGTTCCTGACGGATGTATTGATTGTTGTGGTGAAAGTGTACCACCTCTGCAGAGTGTCAAACTATTCGAATAACCGCGTTCGCGGTTATGGACAGTTGGATGGTCATACTGTTTCGTTGTCAGATGTTTTCCAAAAGGACCCGTGTCTTGAATGATGACTTTGACCCGCGGTCATGGACAGTTGGATGTATTGACTATTGTGGAGATGAAGCTAGGTTCCCACCTATGTAACTTAGACAACTAAAGTTAGGTTTTATTACTAGATACTCGTTGAAATAAAATCTGCTTGTGGCAAACAAACATAGAGCTTAATATTCCTATTAGAATGGCCTTACTGCTTTAGTGAAAGTTTGTGAGTACTTCAAAGTACTCATGGCTTTGTCCCTGGCTATTCCCATGGACAGGCTATGAAGGAAACTATGAGGAGGATGGATAGCAGGATAGTTACGATAACTAGGATCATCTCCCATCGTCAGCATTGCCTGTGACCCTAAAGATGGATCCTCGACCATGCTACTATTATTATTCCGCTGCTTTGATTGTAATCAGACTTGATCATGAGATCAACTATTTGTAAGACTATTATGGTTTGTAATGGATGATGAACTATGGTACAAATCTGTTATGTCTCGCAAAAATGGTAATCCTGGGATTGCGATGTACGGCATAACAGGCATCTGAGATTAAAAATCTGGGTGTTGGCAAGTTGGTATCAGAGCCATCTTGACTATAGGAGACCCTAGTTAGCATGGACGTCAGAAAAACTTAGTTTCCAAAACCAAGAAAGTGGGTATCTTTAAAACCCTATTCTCACTCTTACCCCTGAAATTCTTTCCAAAAGAGAGTCATATGTTCCTTAAAATATTTGCAACTTTACCTAAAATTTGGCACACTTTATCACTTCTCTAACTTACTCCTCTCAAATTGCTTATAGATGGACTACGCCTACAACAAGGTTTATCAGTTGGGCAACAGAGGGAATCTCATCTTTGAGAACGACCTGAGTCAGCTTGCAGAATTTCTGGAGCGCCTGCATCTAGAGTTCTATGGATCTCAACTCCATGATCACCCCAGAGGGGAGCTGCAATGGCTGATAGTTGTAGACCTGCGCGGAAAGATGGAGCCACCTACCTCGGAGAAGATCCATTTCACCATCAGAGAGAACAACTGGATCGATGGACTGGCCGGAGCAATGCAGGAAGCACTTGCGTGACTATGTGGTAGAATATCAACAAGATCGCTGGCACCCGCTTTGCTCATTATGCCAGAAGTGACTCCAACAGACAACCCCTGGATCTGCTAGGTCACCGTGAGTTGAAGAACCATGTGGACCACCTTGCCTTCATGCTTCATGAGAATCAGAAGGATCTGTACAACGCTCATGTTGACGCCAACGAGAAGCAACTTGCTGCCGCCAAGAAGGACCAGACCTTCGCCATCCTCGTGAAGGAGTGCAAGTCACTTGGCCATCTGTGTGACAAGAAGGATCGCATCATTGCCCGCCTTCGTCACAAGGTGTCATCTTTGGAGGAGAACATCCATGAGCAGGACATGCAGCTTGGGGAGAGGGAGAACGAAGGGGAAGATATCCGTGGAGATCCCTACTCGTATCTCAGTGATGATGATGATGACTACTTTGAGGACATGGACCAGGAGTTCCACACTGATGATGAGGACCACGATTTCATTGATGATGAAGAAGCCACTGGTTCTGATGAGTAATAGCACTTGAGCACTGTCGTAGGTGTGAGTTGTATCTGGTCCCACTGTATCGTAGTTTGCCAGAATGGTTCTTAAAACCATCTGTTTGTTGTTGTGTTGTGTTGGAATGTGTTGTTTGTATGTGTGCTTGGAATGAATGAGAATGAGTTGTTGGCTTTCAAACCTTATCCTTACTCAAAAGTTTAAAATCTTTTAAACCAAACCCATAAACCTTAGAAAAATTTCCCTCTTATCTCATGATCTATCTCAATCTTCATATGTCTCACGGAGGGAGTAGCTCATCTCAAGACCCGATGGTCCAAATCTTGCAAATGTTAGTAGCCGACCGAGAAGCCGGTAGGACCGAGCATCAAGCCAATCTAGCCACTCTTCAACAGATTGCCCAACTGGCGCATGACAACCAAGGCTCTCGAAATCAGGATCATCATGGATCCAAACTTAAGAACTTCCAGAACACCAATCCCCCTATCTTTAGCAAATCAGAAGAGCCCTTAGATGCCAATGATTGGCTGCAGACTATGGATAACAATTTGGAAGTAGCCGGAGTAGAGGAGGCAGAGAAAGTACTGTTCGCCACCCACTATCTGGCTGGTTCTGCAAGAGCATGGTGGAATAGCACCCGTACCATGAATGGAGGACAAATGATGGCTTGGGATGAATTCAAACTCAAGTTCAGCCGAACCCATGTGCCACCAGGTTTGATTCTGCGGATGAGGGATGAATTCAAGGAGTTGAAGCACGGAAGGATGATTGTGGTAGAGTACCGCGACAGATTTCTGTCTCTGTCTAGGTATGCCCTGATGAGATTGGTACTGAAGCCAAGAAGAATGAGAGATTTCTAAATGGTCTGCATGATGAGATGCAAATAGTGTTAGTCAATATCCCGTTTGCTGATCTAGAAGCTTTAGTTGATTCAACAATCCAGATGGAAGGAAAGATCAACCAAGCTATTGAAAACTGTAAGCGTCGTATGATGCACCAACCTGGACCCCACCATACCCCAAAGTATCGCCCTGGTTCGTCTGCTGGATTTGCACCAAGGAACACTAGGCCACCCATGTCACGCCCGAACTTTCCCAACCGTAGCGGAGGAAACCCAAGGCCCGGAGGCAACAACCACTGCAACCATGGCAACCCCAATAACTTCAACCGTGCACCACCAAGGCCCACCAATCCCAATAACAATACTACCCCAAGGACTGGAAGTAATGTCGTACCTGTTGCCAAAAAGGACAAGTCAACAATCACCTGCTTTGAGTGTGGAGTGGCAGGTCACTATTCCAATGAGTGCCCCAAGAAGATTGCTGCAGCATCCAATGTCACTGCACCTGCCCAGCAGCAGCGTCGTGTCCAACCTGGAAAGAGATTCGCCCCAGGCAACCCGAACAACCGTGCTGGTCGTCCGTTCCACATGAATGTTGAAGAAGCCCAGGAAGTACTAGATGTCGTGCTGGGTATGTTTTCTGTTAATTCTGTACTTGCAAGAGTGTTGTTTGATTCTGGAGCATCGCACTCATTTGTTACGGAAGAATTTGCATGCAATAGTAAGATTCAACCAACAAATTTGAAGCATTTTATGATAGTTCAAATACCTGGGTCAACTACCAAAGCTAGAAATATTTGCAAGGTCGTACCTATCAGAATTCATGGAATAGATTTCTATGCCAATCTAATAGTACTCAGAACAAGTGGTTTGGAAGTAGTACTAGGAATGGATTGGATGTCGAAACATCAAGGACTCATAGATTGTGCTAAGAAAGCCATAACCATGACCAGTAGCACCGGAGTATCAGTTGAGCATGTTTCTAAGACCTTGCCCCGTCAATTTAAGTGCAACAAGAGTTTAGCCCAACCAACCCTAGACCAAGTCAGAGTAGTCTGTGAATACCCCGATGTGTTCCAAGATCAATTGCCCGGTATGCTCCCAGATCGGGATATCGAGTTTATCATTGAACTAATCCCTGGAATTGGACCCATAGCTCAGAGACCCTATAGTATGAACCCATCTGAGTTAGTGGAGCTCCAGAAGCAACTACATGACATGATTAGCAAAGATCTGATTCAACCAAGTGCATCGCCATGGAGATCACCTGTTCTGTTTGTGGATAAGAAAGATGGTGCCACCCATTTATGTATGGATTATCGGAAGTTGAATGATGTCACCATCAAGAACAAGTACCCGCTACCAGAGATAGAAGACTTGTTTGACCAGTTGACTGGTGCCCTAAGATTGATCTTAGAACTGGTTATCATCAACTACAAATTCGTGCAACGAATATTCCAAAGACTGCCTACATGACCCGATATGGATTGTATGAGTACAAGGTCATGTCTTTTGGATTAACCAATGCCCCCGCTTATTTCATGAATCTCATGAATACGATTTTCATGAACTTCTTGGATAAGTTTGTCATTGTTTTCATCGATGACATCCTAATCTACTCCAAATCAGAGGAGGAACATGAACAACACCTAAGAACCATCCTTGGAACCCTTAGAGAGCATCAGTTGTATGCCAAGTTTAGCAAATGTGAGTTTTGGTTAAAGGAAGTAGGATTCCTAGGACATATCTTGTCAGTCGGAGTTGTTGTTGACCCTGCCAAGATTAAGGATGTTGAGGAATGGAGAGCCCCAACCACTCAAACCGAAGTTCGTGCATTTCTTGGATTAGCGGGATATTATCGCAAGTTTGTTGAAGGATTTTCAAGCATCGCTAGGCCGATGACTCAGTTACTCAAGAAAGATCAGAAGTTTGAATGGACGGACAAATGTGAAGCGAGTTTCCAAGAACTCAAGAGGTTGATTTCAGCCCCAATTTTGATCATGCCGGATATCACCAAGCCCTTTGATGTGTATTGTGATGCATCCAAGATTGGTCTCAGATGTGTGTTGATGCAAGAAGGCAAAGTGATATCATATCTATCCCGACAACTAAAGCAGCATGAGCAGAATTACCCCACCCATGACTTAGAGTTAGCCGCCGTTGTTTTAGCCTTGAATACATGACATCATTATCTTATGGATAATCGCTGTGAGATTTATTCAGATCACAAGAGCTTGAAGTATATTTTTACTCAGAAGGAGTTGAATATGAGGCAAAGGAGATGGATAGAGTTAATCAAGGATTATGACCTTGACATTCACTACCACCCCGACAAGGCCAACGTGGTAGCAGATGCTCTTAGTAGACTGCCGTGCAGGTTAAACACCATGATTCTAAAAGAGCAATCGAGTTTGCATAAGGAGTTGGAAGATTTTAGAATGGAGCTAGTTAGAGAAGGATTCCTAGCTAGTATAGAACTTCAACCCACCTTGATAGATCAGATAAAGGAAGCTCAGAAAGGAAATGCTAGTATCGACAGAATTAAGCATCGTATCGGTACAGGGAAGGTATCTGGATTCATGGAAGATGAAGGAGTTTTGTGGTATAAAGGACGAATCTGTGTGCCAGCAGATTCATAGTTGAAACAAGCTATTTTGCAAGAAGCCCATGATACTCTTTACTCCATCCACCCGGGAGGAACCAAGATGTATTAGGATTTGAAGGAGCAATTTTGGTGGCATAAGATGAAGCGAGAAGTCGGAAGCTACATAGCCAAATGTGATATCTGTCAGAGAGTCAAAGCGGAACACCAACGACCCGCAGGACTATTGCAACATTTACAGATCCCGAAATGGAAATGGGATTCAGTTGGAATGGATTTCATTACCGGTTTGCCTATATCTAGTAGGGGAAATGATTCTATTTGGTTCATAGTGGATAGACTTTCCAAAGTAGATCATTTCTTGCCTGTCAAGACCAATTATCAGAGCTCAAAGCTAGCAGAGTTGTACATTGCTAGGATAGTCAGTTTGCATGGAATCCCCAAGAACATTGTGTCGGATCGAGGAACCCAATTTACCTTAAGATTTTGGAAGAAGCTTTCCGGACCACCCGGACCAGGAGTATCAAGTTTCTCAAGATCCAATGGAGCAACCATACTGAAGAAGAAGCCGCTTGGGAGCGCGAGGATTACATGAGGACGGAGTTTCCCAGTCTCTTTAGTTCCTAGTTTTTCCTGAATCTCGGGACGAGATTCTGTTTTAGGGGGGAAGGTTTGTAACACCCCAAAAATATTAATGAGGATCATTCCCTAATTAATCAAGATTAGGGTTAACAAAAGCTTTTATTAATTAAATTCAAATCTTAATGCTTATGTATATGAATGCTTGCAATGCCATGTATGATTATTGTAAATGATGAGAAATGGTTTAAAGATCAAAACCATATCATCTAGGTCACTATCAAACCAGATCAAAACAAAAGAAAATGAAAATATGAAGCCTAAGACCTAATGGTCATTTCTGCCCAAGTTAACCACTAGCTCACTTTGAGCATCTCTAGCAACTAATCTCAAACAGAAACTTTTCCATTTGTTTTCTCCCCTTGCTAGACCTAATGACACTAAACCCAATGGAGCTTTCCAACTTGGCAGAAACATTTTCAAACTCTTTTGAGAGGCAATTAAAATTTGAATCTATCTTTTGAGAGGAAAACCACTCAAACCATCACCACTTAGCAAACCATTGCACCCAGATACTACCAAGATTAGTATCAGAACACCCACCAAAAATCACTAAATTTGATGATGGTTTAGTTCTTGCGACCATATGATCGAACACTTGGTGATCACAGTAAAACTCTACCAACTATCTACTGTTTTGATCAATCCTTTGCTCACCATTGTGACCTCATCGAGCTCACACGTCGTGCATTTAACTCACCCAGTACTAGCATGTGCAATTGAGCTCATCTTACTCGCTGTTTGACCCGTGCAAAGTGGTACCCGAGCTTACCTTGCCACTCTGACATGGACACGATGTCACACGCGCTGCCCTCTCCCACGATGTCTAGGAGGTAGCCCAGACCTCATCGCCTCTGCCTGTGCATGCCCAGACTAAAGACAGCTCAGGGAAACGCTAGCACAGCCATGCCCATTTAACACCGAACCATGCCGATCGCCGCGCCAGAGCGTCGAGAAATCCTGCGCGCAGACGCCGCGCCTCGCCCTCACCTTGCGCCACTACGTCTGCCATGACTCCAGCAAGCTCCCAGACATGATATTTTGACCGCGCAATCGTTGTGACCACCGTACGCCATGACGAATGCCGTTGGTACAGCCACATGGCATGGATGATGTAGAACGATTTAGACCGCGCCTTGCCGTGCCACTATGCGTATGATGTTCGCCCTAAAGCACCGTGTCGACCTATGCCCTTGGCCATGCCTATAGCTCAATGTAACTGCGTCGCTGGTGAGCCCGAGCCATGCCGTCGTGCCCCCTTCGCCGCTGTATAAATAGAGCCCTTCCCCGACTCCAAAACGCAAACCATTCCACTCCTCTCTCACACAGGAACCTCTCTGACCCAACCCTGGAGCAAGGCGAGCACCACCGCGCCGAAATTTCACCGGAGTTCGCCGCTGCAGAGGAAGGAAGGAGCCGAAGCTAGGAGCCACCCTAGGAGCTGCTGCGACCACCGTTCAAACCATCGTCGTCAACTCGTTCGTTCTCCCCCATCGTCTGTAACACCCTCAGAATCGGCCCTATGCAAGTTTCAGCGATCCCCGCCAAACCCGCATAGAAACGATTCAAAGGTGCCCACCAGGCACTTTCGTGCGGGTGGAAAACGAAGTAATATCATTACACAATAGTCCGCGATGGAACCCATAGAACAGATATATACAACAGCGACTCAAAGAGTTAAGAATACAGATATACAATACAAAGATCCAAATCACCTTCAAAACGATTCAGCGTCCGAGTACGGACAAGATGCAAATTGAGCTAAGAGCCCTGAAGAATAACCAATGGCGTCCATAACCCTGCCCAGGCCAAGCCGGAAGGGTAACCCTGCTAACGACGTCGATCTCAAAACCTGCTTAACAAAAGGGGTGCCAACAAAGGGCAAAGGAAAAAGAGAGAGCGGTCAGTACTGAGGCCAGTACACGGCGAGACTAGAATTCGGCGGTCCTCGCCTACATAGGTATGGTGGACTGAAGCGGCAGCGCAGCATGCACTAAACAACCTATAGAGACTCAAAACAACTGACGGCTATCAGATAGGGATAAGAAAGACCTACTCGGATCCAACCTGATTCTAACACCAAACATACCCATCCTGGTATTCCCCCTCGATACCAACCGAGGAAGTCAACCGAGGAACTCACACTGTTGGCAGTTTTATTCATTTCGTTATAGTTGCGGCAATTACTAGTCAGATATAGATAGCATGAGTCATCCTGATATAATAAGCAGTGGGCAGTTTTAGTTAACCATTCCGTTGTAGTTGTAGTACTTACTAGTCAGATACATATAGCATGAGGCATCCCAAAACCCAGTAGTTGTTGTACTTTTATTTAGCCATTCCGTTATAGTTGTAATACTTACTAGTCAGATACAATGGTAACAGTCGACAACCCAAACCAGCAATTGTTGGCACTTTTATTTAGCCATTCCATTATAGTGAAGCTAATTACTAGTCATTATAAAGACAAATTTATAGCACTACTTTAGTTATAGTTGTCTATGATCGAGATACTGTGCTCCAAGTCGTCCATAACCGCGGACACGGCTTTCAGAAAGTTTTACCCTGCAGGGGGGCACAAATAGCAACACACGCACGATCAACCTCGAGAAAAACCAATAAAAACCCAACGAGGCATCACGACAGAGCAATTGCAAGATTCATATAAATTTCAGGGGGCCACCCCACCAAGCTACCCGCGACGAAGTTGGCCGGCTCCGAGACGGACTCAGAGGTTTGTGCCAATGGCTGTAAACGACCGGGAACCCGAAAGTGTGACTGGGCTTGTCGATACCGCGAAAACATTCCACATTTGTTCCTAAACAGTACAGGCGCTCCACGCGCATTCGTAAATAAGCAGTAAAGCATGGCATAAGTACAGGATAGTAATAAAGCCCCAAACTACTTTGTGGCACCAAGAAATAAATATGACTCAAGCTCTGGCTAGGGGAATTCATGGTCCCACATGCGGATAGTGCGAATATTCAAAGAACAGGTGTCAAGTACTCGGGGTCCTACGGGACACAAGTGGACGGTTAAAAACCAAATAACATCTATTTCCCACTTATGCCTCTGCATTATTTACTTACTTCAATTTTAGTTATTAAATGGTAATTAAAGTCATGATCAACTCCAACATAAAGCATATGGCAGTCTTCCAACAACTGTGGTACTTGACGACACGCAACAGCACTTGAGCAAGCAACTACGACACGCAAGGCCGACTATCTATCAAACAACAGGTAATAGGATGCGTCCAAGGCAATATAAGGCTGCAGGGATATCATGGGTACGAAAACTAGAGCATCGCGACACAGATAGCAATAGATCAACAGGAGGAAATAAAGACTAGAAAGGTAAAATAGGTAGAAAGGGGGAGAATGCTCGCCTGAAAACATTGTCGAAGATTCATCCGAAGATCGGGTCGACACTCGCATCAACTCATCGGCCTAATCCGGGGAAAGCAAAGCACTAGAGAAAACACCGGATGCACTATTTAATACTACGGCAAAAGATCGAGCATGATGCGTGTATGATGTATGGCATGGCAAAGATGCGATGCAATTAGGCCATATTAAGAGGAACCGGGGTCCCGACAATTAATTATTAGGTTCATGTTGTTTAGAAGCCCCACAATTTAAATGTTATCTTAACATGGCAAAATATATCACCGGTTCGCTACACAATTTTAGATGGGGCCAAAATTAGACTAGAAAAGCCCGCACATGGTCTCCATATTTAATTATTAGATGAGTCGACAGAATACCCCCAAACGCCCACAATATGTATGCGAGTATAAACAATTATATATGCAACAGTTTATATAGTTGGCAATTTATAAAATAGGGGCTCGGAAAAGGGGTCACACATTGGGATATCGGCGATCTTGGCGTTCACCGAGGGTTCGGGTTTTAAGATCGGGGCTTCGGGGTTCGACGGGGTTCGGTCTCGGGTCCGGGAAACGCTCTTCAAGGTACGGCCTTCGGATCCGACTCCGGGAAGAAGAACTTGGCATTCCAAGGGGGAATCTTCGGGTCGTCGGCTCCGGTTGCTGACGATGCACTTGGTTTGGTGCCTATGTGTCTTCGGGTAACGCGGATCCTTGGCGTGATAGCTCTTGGCGCGATACGAATCCTGTACAACCTGGGCAGGGACACGATTACACACATACAAAAGGCTCCTCCTACAAAACAGTACCGGAACGATCTTGGAAGCAACCACACAAGGGCACAACGATGTTGCAAGAGGACGGTGATGTAGACCTTGGTCAAGGACATACCCTGCGACGCGCTGCTCTACACCTTGTGTAGGGTTTCGTAGCATGGAAAACAAAAATTTTCTACCGCATACAAACAAACAAGCCAAGATCTATCTACTAGATTGTAGCAACGAGTCGATAGAATAACTCACCCTCGAAGATTCCAAAGTGTTTAACGAGAGCGGATTCTCGTGGGTGATGTAGTCGTACTCTTCCCGATCTCAAGATCGTGTAGACGATCCTTCCGGCGCTGCGTTCCGGCAGCGCTCCCGTAGTCGGTCACACGTTCGGTACTCGACGAAGACCTTCCTTTCCCTTGTTCCAGCAGGCAGCGAAGGTTGTAGCACTCTCCTCGTGATTCCGGCAGCACAACGGCGTGGTACCGGAAGTAGAGGGGAGATCTCGCAGGGCTTCGCCTTAAGTTGGAGCGAGTATGGTGGAGTATGAGAGAGTCCCTCGACGATCTAGGGTTTAGACACGCCGAGGAGGAAGCTTGGCCGGCGGCTAGGGTTGCTAGGTGGCGGCGGCTTGGCCTAGGTCGGCGGCGGCGGCAGTGGAGGTGGCGGCGCCGGCGGCTAGGGTTTGGAGGAGAGGATCTTGTGTGCTAGGAGGGAGCCCTGCCCCTCCTTATATAGGTGGAGGGGCCGGCCGGCCAAGGGGAGGGAGAGGAGTCCCTCCCCAACTCGGCTTGGAGGGTGCGCCGCCGGTTGGAGGAGGGAACTCCTCTCCAACTCGGTTTCCCACTCCTCCTCTTTTCCTCTTTCCAAATTTAGTCGTTTGACTTTTCAAACTAGCTGTTTGACTTTTCAAACTAGGATTTGAATTAATCCTTTATTTGGTTCAGCGATGACACTTAGTACATGATGCAATCATACCAACTTGATACAACACATTCATGTACCCTTCCCCTCCGGAGTGCCGGACATTCCGGAACATTCTAGAACATTCCCGATGAAAACACCGGAACCATACCCCAACTCCGAAACGGGACTTTCCTTATATGAATCTTATTCTCCGGACCATTCCGGATCTCCTCGTGATATCCCGGATCCCATACGGGACTCCGAACAACATTCGGTCTCTTTCTCATCATTCCATAACTACTCAAAACAACGTCGAATCCTTAAGTGTGTCTCCCTACGGTTCGTGAATTATGCAGACATGATCGAGACACTTCTCCGAACAATAACCAATAGAGGAATCTAGAAATTCATATGGCTCCCACATATTTCTACGATTACTTTGCGATCGAATGAACCACTTACATACGATATCAATTTCCCTTTGTCTCACGATAGTTTACTTATCCGAGGTTATGATCGTCGGTATCTCTGCATACCTAGTTCAACCTCGTTACCGATAAGTACTCTTTTCTCGTTCCCGTGATATGTGATCCCTTGTGAGCCAGTCACATGCTTGCAAGCTAATTGGATGACATTTCACCGAGAGGGCCTAGAGTATATCTATCCGTTATATGGATGGACAAATCCCACTCTTGATCCATGTGTTTCAACCAATACTTTCCGAACACTCAATGCCACCTTTATAGCCACCCAGTTACGGTGTGGTGTTTGATGTCATCAAAGCATCCATCCGGTAAAGGTGATATGCATGATCTCATGGTCGAAGGAATTAGATTACTATGTATCAGAAAGCATATAGCAATTGAACTATTAAAATGACTTGATCTTTATGCTACGCTTATCTATAGGAGTATGTCCATCATATCATTCTCCTAACGATATGATCTTGTTGTTAATAACATCTCAATGTTCATGATAGGGAAACCACAATCATCCATTAACCAACAAACTAGTATTATATAGAGGCTTTACTTGGGACTTCAAATTAAGTTCACAAATCACACAAGTATTAATGTTTCCTTGTTAATACTATTATAGCATGAATGTAAACATTTATCATAAACACAAAGATATAATAATAACTACTTTTATTATTGCCTCTAGGGCATATCTCCAACAGTCTCCCACTTGCACTAGAGTCATCTAATCTAGATTACATGGTAATATACTGAACACCCATGGCAGTTTGGTGCTGGTCATGTTTTGCCCTCGGGAGAGGTTTAGTCAATGGATCCGCCACATTCAGATCTATGTGTACTTTGCAAATCTTTATATCCCCATCTTGGATATGTTCTCGAATAGCGTGAAAACGTAGCTTGATGTTCTTCAGCTTCTTATGTGACCTTGGTTCTTGCGCATTGGCTATGGCGCCCATGTTATCACAGTAGATAGACATTGGGTCCAGCGCACTAGGAACCACACCCAGCTCTGTAATGAACTCTTTCATCCATATCGCTTCTTGTGAAGCCTCCGAAGCAGCCATGTATTCCGATTCAGTTGAAGATCTCGCCACAACGCTTTGCTTTGCACTCCTCCAGCTAACTGCTGCACCATTCAAAATAAATACGTATCCAGATTGTGATTTAGAATCATCCGGATCGGTGTTCCAACTAGCATCGGTGTAACCATTAACAACGAGTTGTTCATCACCTCCATAAGAAAGAACCATATCCTTAGTTCTTCTCAAGTACTTAAGGATGTTTTTGACCGCTGTCCAATGATCCACTCCTGGATCACTTTGATATCTGCTAGTTAAACTAACAGCATATGCAATGTCGGGTCTAGTACATAGCATGGCATACATTAGAGATCCTATGGCTGAGGCATAGGGAGTCTTACTCATCCTTTCTCTATCTTCTGCCGATGTTGGACTTTGAGTTTTACTCAAGGTCGTATTGGGCAACATGGGCAAGAACCCTTTCTTGCTATCTTCCATTCCAAACCTCTTTAGAACTTTGTCCAAATATGTACTTTGTGACAATGATATTTGGCGTTTCGATCTATCTCTATAAATCTTTATGCCTAATATGTAAGCTGCTTCGCCAAGATCCTTCATTGAAAAACTATTATTCAAATATTCCTTGACACTATTAAGAAGGTCTACATCATTCCCAATCAACAATATGTCATCTACATATAGTATTAAGAATGCTACAGAGCTCCCACTCACTTTCTTGTAAATACAAGCTTCTCCATAAGTTTGTATAATACCAAAACTTTTGATCACCTTATCAAAACGTTGATTCCAACTTCGGGATGCTTGCTTCAATCCATAGATGGACCGTTGAAGTTTGCATACCTTGTTAGCATCTTTAGGATCAACAAAACCTTTGGGTTGCATCATATACAACTCTTCATCAATGTCTCCATTGAGGAATGCTGTTTTGACATCCATCTGCCATATCTCATAATCGTAATATGCAGCGATTGCTAACATAATCCTCACAGACTTTAGCTTCGCTACTGGTGAGAAAGTCTCATCGTAGTCAACTCCTTGAATTTGTCGAAACCCTTTTGCGACAAGTCGAGCTTTATAGACAGTAACATTACCATCAGCATCTGTTTTCTTCTTGAAGATCCATTTGTTCTTGACAGCCTTCCGACCATCTGGTAAGTCCACCAAAGTCCACACTTGGTTTTCGTACATGGATCCAATCTCGGATTTCATGGCTTCTTGCCATTTATTGGAATCTGGGCTCATCATCGCTTCCTCATATGTCTCAGGGTCATCGGTGTTGTCCACCAACATGACACTCATAACGGGATCATACCAATCTGGAGTGGTACGAGTTCTCGTTGACCTGCGAGGCTCTGTAGTAACTTCGACCGAAGTTTCATGATCATCATCATTAGCTTCCTCTCTAATTGGTGTAGGCACCACAGGAACTTCTTCCGGCGCTGCGCTACTCGCAATTTCGAGAGAAGGTTCGACAACCTCGTCAAGTTCTACTTTCCTTCCGGTCACTTCTTTCGAGAGAAATTCCTTCTCTAGAAAGGATCCATTCTTGGCAACGAAGATTTTGCCTTCGGATCTATGATAGAAGGTATACCCAATAGTTTCCTTCGGGTATCCTATGAAGACGCATTTTTTCGCTTTGGGTTCAAGCTTGTCCGGCTGTAACTTCTTTACATAGGCTTCGCATCCCCAAACTTTAAGGAACGACAATCTAGGTTTCTTCCCAAACCATAATTCATATGGTGTCGTTTCTACGGATTTAGATGGTGCCCTATTTAAAGTGAATGCGGCTGTTTCTAATGCATAACCCCAAAATGATAGCGGTAAATCTGTAAGTGACATCATAGAATGAACCATATCTAAGAGAGTTCAATTACGACGTTCGGACACACCATTACGTTGTGGTGTTCCCGGCGGTGTCAATTGTGAAAGTATTCCGCATTTCTTCAAATGCTCGCCAAACTCGTAACTTAGATATTCACCTCCACGATCAGAACGTAGAAATTTAATCTTCTTGTTACGTTGATTCTCTACCTCACTTTGAAATTCCTTAAACTTCTCGAAAGTTTCAGACTTATGTTTCATGAAATAGATATACCCATATCTACTCAAGTCATCCGTGAAGGTAAGAACATAACGATAACCACCGCGCGATGCTACACTCATTGGACCACACACATCGGTATGTATGATTTCCAATAAGTCCGTAGCTCGCTCCATCATACCAGAAAATGGAGTCTTAGTCATTTTACCCATCAGACATGCTTCGCATCTATCAAGTGATTCGAAATCAAGTGATTCAAGAAGTCCATCGGAATGGAGTTTCTTCATACGCTTCACTCCAATGTGACCAAGACGACAGTGCCACATATAGGTCGAGTTATCGCTCGATTTCAAACGTTTAGCCTCAATGTTATTAATATGTGTATTTCCACTATCGAGATTCAACAAGAATAGACCATCTATCAAAGGTGCATGTGCATAAAACATATTACTCATATAAATCGAACAACCATTATTCTCAGACTTAAACAAGTAGCCGTCTCGCAATAAACAAGATCCCGATATAATGTTCATGCTTAACGTAGGCACCAAATAACAATTATTTAAGTATAAAACTAATCCCGATGGTAGATGAAGGGGTAGCGTGCCGACCGCGATCACGTCAACCTTTGATCCGTTTCCCACGCGCATCGTCACCTCGTTCTTCGCTAGCTTCCGTTTATTCTACAGCACCTGTTTCGAGTTACAAATATGAGCAACCGAACCAGTATCAAATACCCAGGCACTACTACGAGTACTAGTGAGATACACATCAATAACATGTATATCAGATATACCTTTCTTCTTGATGTTGCCGTTCTTCAAATCCGCCAAGTACTTTGGGCAATTCCGCTTCTAGTGACCTTCTCCCTTGCAGTAAAAGCACTCAGTATCAGGCTTAGGTCTAGCCTTGGTCTTCTTCGTAGGCGTGGCAACTTTCTTACCACCCTTCTTGAAGTGTCCCTTCTGCTTAGACTTGCCTTTCTTGAATTTGGTGGTCTTATTGACCAACAACACTTGGTGCTCTTTCTTGATCTCCACTTCTGCAGACTTCAACATGGCAAAGAGTTCTGGCAACGTCTTGTTCATGTTTTGCATGTTGTAGTTCATCACAAAGTTCTTGTAACTTGGTGGTAGTGATTGGAGGACACGGTAAATCCCCAAAGCATTAGGAATCACAATACCCAAGCTTTGAAGTTTGTTTGCGTGCCCAGACATCTTAAGCACATGCTCGCTGACGGAGCTGCCCTCTTCCATCTTGCAGTTAAAGAACTTTTCAGAAGCCTCATAGCTTTCAATTGCCGCATGAGTCTCAGAGATCAATTTGACATCCTCGACAATATCATATGGGTCTGAATTCTCAAACCTTTTCTGAAGCTCCGATTCTAAACCATACAAGATAGCACACTGAACTGTGGAGTACTGAGTCTTCCGAGTGAGGTAAACATTCTTTACTTCATCGGCAGCATCAGCTGCAGGTGGGTCACCCAGCGGTGCATCCAGCACATAGGTCAAATTACCAGCTGTGAGGACAATCCTCAAATTGCGGAACCAATCCGCGAAGTTGCTTCCATTGTTTTTCAACTTTTCTTTCTCTAGGAACGCATTAAAATTGATGGTAGGGGCTGCCATTGATCTACAACATATTTGCAATAGTTTAGACTAAGTTTATGACAAATTGAGTTCAAATTAATAAAATTAATCTAGGTGAACTCCCACTCAAAACAATATCCCTCACATTGTTTTAGTGATCACACGAACCAAATCCACCACATCAACACTGATCATCACGAGAGTTGATATAGTTTCAATGGCGAACAATCGACATGTTCATCATATCTACTATATGATTCATGCTTTACCTTTCGGTGATCCGTGTTCCGAGACCATGTCTGTACATGCTAGGCTCGTCAAGATCAAACCTTAGTTTCCGCATGAGCAAATCTGGCTTGCTCACGTTGTATGCACTTGCAGAATCTAACACACCCGATCATCACGTGGTGCTTCGAAACAACAAGCTTTAGCAACGGTGCTAACTAAGGGTGAACACTTTATGACTTGAAATTCATGTGCATGAGGGATCATCTTATAATGCTACCGTTGTCTACTAAGCAATACAAGATGCATAAAGGATTAACATCACATGCAATTCATAATATGTGATATGATATGGCCTTTATTCTTTGTGCTTCCGATCTCCATCTTCTAGCACGAACATGATCTCCATCATCACCGGCATTTCATCAAGGTCAATGACGCTTCTCCATGGTTGTCGTCCACCGGCTTCAAATATTACAACTACTTTGAATAGACATGTGGGTCGTAACAGAAATTAAAGACAACCATATGGCTCCTGCCGGTTGCCAACTTACAATAAGGAACATTGCATACATCAAATATAATCACAATCATGGCCATATCACATCACATCACACCCCTACAAAACAAAGTTAGACGCCTCTACTTTCTTTGCATGTTTTACGTGGTTTGGGGCTTTCAATAAGTGTCGTTCTAACTTACGAACATGAACCACAACATTGATACTAGTATTGTTAATCACCCGTTGTAAATTGGATCTTAACTATGCTAGGAGAAACAGGCACCCGCAAAGCCACTTATGCAATACAAGTTGCATGTCAAGCGTGGAGCAAGTCTCATGAACGATGTCATGTAAGGTTAGCCCGGGCCGCTTCATCCCAACATACCGCAAGATGCAAAGTACACAAGAAGCAATCGACAATAAAAGCATCAACGCCCACAATGACCATTGTGTTCTACTCGTGCAACAGATCTACATATAGACACGGCTCTGATACCACTATAGGGTTTCGTAGCATGGAAAACAAAAAATTTCTACCGCATACAAACAAACAAGCCAAGATCTATCTACTAGATTGTAGCAACGAGTCGATAGAATAACTCACCCTCGAAGATTCCAAAGTGTTTAACGAGAGCAGATTCTCGTGGGTGATGTAGTCGTACTCTTCCCGATCTCAAGATCGCGTAGACGATCCTTCCGGCGCTGCGTTCCGGCAGCGCTCCCGCAGTCGGTCACACGTTCGGTACTCGACGAAGACCTTCCTCTCCCTTGTTCCAGCAGGCAGCGGAGGTTGTAGCACTCTCCTCGCGATTCCGGCAGCACAACGGCGTGGTACCGGAAGTAGAGGGGAGATCTCGCAGGGCTTCGCCTTAAGCCGGAGCGAGTATGGTGGAGTATGAGAGAGTCCCTCGACGATCTAGGGTTTAGACACGCCGAGGAGGAAGCTTGGCCGGCGGCTAGGGTTGCTAGGCGGCTGCGGCGGCTTGGCCTAGGTTGGCGGCGGTGGCAGTGGAGGTGGCGGCGCCGGCGGCTAGGATTTGGAGGAGAGGATCTTGTGTGCTAGGAGGGAGCCCTGCCCCTCCTTATATAGGTGGAGGGGCCGGCCGGCCAAGGGGAGGGAGAGGAGTCCCTCCCCAACTCGACTTGGAGGGTGCGCCGCCGGTTGGAGGAGGGAACTCCTCTCCAACTCGGTTTCCCACTCCTCCTCTTTTCCTCTTTCCAAATTTAGCCGTTTGACTTTTCAAACTAGCTGTTTGACTTTTCAAACTAGGATTTGAATTAATCCTTTATTTGGTTCAGCGATGACACTTAGTACATGATGCAATCATACCAACTTGATACAACACATTCATGTACCCTTCCCCTCCGGAGTGCCGGACATTTCGGAACATTCTAGAACATTCCCGATGAAAACACCGTAACCATTCCCTAACTCCGAAACGGGACTTTCCTTATATGAATCTTATTCTTCGGACCATTCTGGATCTCCTCGTGATATCCCGGATCCCATCCGGGACTCCGAACAACATTCGGTCTCTTTCTCATCATTCCATAACTACTCAAAACAACGTCGAATCCTTAAGTGTGTCTCCCTACGGTTCGTGAATTATGCAGACATGATCGAGACACTTCTCCGAACAATAACCAATAGAGGAATCTGGAAATTCATATGGCTCCCACATATTTCTACGATTACTTTGCGATCGAATGAACCACTTACATACGATATCAATTTCCCTTTGTCTCACGATAGTTTACTTATCCGAGGTTATGATCGTCGGTATCTCTGCATACCTAGTTCAACCTCGTTACCGATAAGTACTCTTTTCTCGTTCCCGTGATATGTGATCCCTTGTGAGCCAGTCACATGCTTGCAAGCTAATTGGATGACATTTCACCGAGAGGGCCCAGAGTATATCTATCCGTCATATGGATGGACAAATCCCACTCTTGATCCATGTGTTTCAACCAATACTTTCCGAACACTCAATGCCACCTTTATAGCCACCTAGTTACGGTGTGGTGTTTGATGTCATCAAAGCATCCATCCGGTAAAGGTGATATACATGATCTCATGGTCGAAGGAATTAGATTACTATGTATCAGAAAGCATATAGCATTTGAACTATTAAAATGACTTGATCTTTATGCTACGCTTATCTATAGGAGTATGTCCATCATATCATTCTCCTAACGATATGATCTTGTTGTTAATAACATCTCAATGTTCATGATAGGGAAACTACAATCATCCATTAACCAACAAGCTAGTATTATATAGAGGCTTTACTAGGGACTTCAAATTAAGTTCACAAATCACACAAGTATTAATGTTTCCTTGTTAATACTATTATAGCATGAATGTAAACATTTATCATAAACACAAAGATATAATAATAACTACTTTTATTATTGCCTCTAGGGCATATCTCCAACACCTTGCTCGGGTTCTGCACAAACTATCGCCGCCAACGGGGCTCGGACGCGAGGCCACGCAGGGGACGCGACCGGCAGGACGAGGGCGGCGCGGCCTGGCGAGCCGGCAGGAGGAGGCGTCCGCAGGGAGACGTGCGGGAGGGGCCGGACGCAGACCGGTGGCGTCCTGCAGCAGGGTCAGGAGTAGGTGCTCGGCTGGTGGCGAGCCGCAGGGGAGGGGCCGCCGTCGCGGGCGTGCAGATGCGGGAGGAGGCGACCTCGGGATGACGGCGGGGCCTTAGGCCAGGGAAGAGAGAGGCCACGCGGCAGCAAAGGGGGCCTGCGGGCGGTGGCTTGACGGGAAGGCACCATGGCAACCGGAGAGAGAAGAGGACGTCGGGAAAGGGGCGGAGGTCGCGGAGGACAGGGAGATGGCCCGCCTGGCGGCGCCATGGCGGAGGAGGACGCGGCCGACGGAGGGGGTCGCAGGCGGGGAGGAAGGCCGGCGGCGGTTGGTTCTCGGGAAGGGACGAGGGCACAGGTGGGGAGAGAGCGAGACGAGAACAAGGGTGGGTGGGGATCCCGATCGGGAGTGGTGGGGCCGTGTTGGCCGATCAATGCAGGAAGTGCAGGAGCGTGCGTGCGTGGTGCTTGTGCTGAGTGGGTGAGGTGGTTCTGGTTCAGAGTTTGCTAGGTGGGTGTGCGTCGGGTGTGTGCGTGTAGGCAGGGTGGAGGCGGGGTGTGGTTCCGACGGCGGCAGGTGGGAGTGGGTAAGGCTGGATAGGAAGGGGAATTTAGGGTTAGGGTTTGGGGTAGCAGGTTTAGGGTTTCTTTAGATGGGCCGGGTGGTAGGTAGTCTGGTCAGGTTGGGCCTCTGGCCTGACCGATCGGACTGCCTCCCCGGACAAAACATTCTACTATTTATTTTATTTGTAAAACATTTTTATAAATACTTTTTAGACAAATAAAAGATCTGAACAGACCGATGTTTTAGTTTGAGATTAAAGGAGAGGGCTAATTAGAAAACAACTTAGGCTTTTACGAAAATAGTTTTTATGCAAAATATATGCATGATTCATGATGATGCACAAAATATAAACAACAGGCGATTTTCTAGTAGTGGCTTTACCCGGGGTGCTACATCGTCGCACCTATCCAGAGCCCTAGTAAGCCCCTGATGACCCCCGTCATAGTGCTAGGGTTTCTGACTCGCGTGTGTCCTGCGACGGAGACGACGACACTCAGCCGTTGATCGCGCTCTAATCGTAAGGCTTAGATTAGCCGATACCGCTTCGTGTTTTCTTAGCCGCTGACAGGTAGGACCAACCCCGGAGCAACCTGCTGCACGTGCGTTGCGTAGTTGGGCCAACCCATTAGCATTTCCGCGCACAACCCGTCAGTTTAAACTTAGTTTTATCTTTTATTTTGAAAATCCTATTCTGTAGTGAACTTTAAAAATCAATTCAGAGAGATTCACTGCACCAAATTGAATGAATCCAATTTTGTTTGAAAGTAGATGAAAGTCTCTAATCACTCCTGTTAGATTCAAACAGTTTGAAACTATGGATCACCCTTGGTAAAAATAACAAGATAGTAGCTTTTGCAACTTCAAATATTTTTCTAAAATCAACCATAAGTGATTTTGAGTTGATTTCAACTCTCAAAAATCACATTGGACAAGACCTTTCTGAATATATAAAAATCTATATACTTACATACAGTAGTCCTGGACCAAAACTAAAAGAATGACTTTATAGTCATTTTTAGCCACTTAAATAGTATTAAATAATAGTCTTAAGCTTTATAAATAAGGCCAACCACTTTAAATCACATTCTCAAGTAGTAGAATATATGGTGATAACATGTGTCAATATGATCCCATATTTTTAATTTAGAGAATATTAAATCTTAAGTAACTTTTCAATGAGTAGAAATTATTTTTCTAAAAATAAGATAAATCAAATCTTATCACCCCTTTTATTGTAATGATAAAGATGATGCTAGATCATCTAGTGTGACCCTTGTGTGATAAATAGAAGTAGTTAAGTATTGTTTGGTGATTGTGTACATCGTATTTATTTATAGACGCTAGTATTAATCCGGACTACGACGAGGAGAAATTCTACGAAGACAAAGAACTCTATTTCCATTGACCAAAACCATGGGAATGACTGGAATGTACTCCCTCCGTCCGCAAATAAGAGTACTTCTAGCTTTGTCCTAAGTCAAACGTTATAAAGTTTGACTAACTTTTTAGGATAACGTACCAACATTTATGACATTGATTTGTTACCATTAGATTTATTTTCAAATCTAGTTTCATAATATATCAATTTAATGTAATATATATTTTATATTTCTCTATAAAGTTGGTCAAATTTGGTTATGTTTGACTTAGGCAAAAGCTAGATGTACACTTATTTGCGGACGGAAGAAGTACCTAAGAAGATGGCACAACAGAACTCGATCATGTTTGAGGAACATTGTATCCATTAATTTCAAGAAATATTAATCTTCTGACAGCGGTACCATATGGGTTCAATTGAACGTCCAGAATCTTCCAAATGGTTTAGCAAAATTTCATCCGCCTCAGAGAACAGAAGGCGCGTCACAGGGCATAAACGTGTAAATAAGTAGCAACCGTCAGCACAATCCAGGCCTCCATGACCCCTCGTACCAAATTGACCATAGGGCTTGAAAAGGTTTAAGTTGTTACTACCCACGAAATCTTGAGCCATGTTGATTATCGTATCCTCCGCACTCTGCTGACCGAGGTTGTATGCTGCTTGTTCAACAGCATAAGCAGCGAACAAAGAAACCTGCATCGTGTGAAATAAGGTAGTATCTCAATTAGACCATCTTTATCGAAGCCTCAAATACAAAAATTTGGGGAAGTGTAACGAAATCCGTCTGGATGCCAGACCTTAGCCTCTTTAACAAGATTTCTCTTGAATGAAGCGAACAGAATCTTCCTCTGGCCTTGATTCAGGCCATCAATCACAGAAGGGACTGACCACTGCAACTCCAGTGTCAAGGCCATGCCAAGAAAAAACTTGTACTGGATGTGTTCCCTGCCAACAAGAGGTTATGTGCTATTGCAAATTAGTTGGCCCATGCTACTTAAATCTAATACGTAGTAAATCTAAAGCAAAGTAATCAAGAAATACATATTACCCAAGATACCTCGTATTGTAGACGGGTGCATCTTATATGGGGTTATTGAAGGACCATTTTGGAATCGTTTGTGAGCATTGAAGATCAAATAAGATACCTTTCACTACTAATTCTTTTAAGGGTTTCATTACTATTTTAGTTATAGTTAGAATGGCACCAATTTAGCAATTAGTTTTACTAGGCTGGTGCCCATTATGGACTGAGATCAGGTGCTCTTTGGTCCTGACATGCATAGCATACTAAAAATAGCATAATCTTGTTTCGATAATTCACATTCCAATATTCTAAAGATCCTTAGCATACTACTCCCTCTGTTTAGAAATATAAGATGTTTTAGGTTTGTGAAGTAGATGTATCTAGACACCTTTTAGTGTATAGGTTCAAATGAATCTAGAGACTAAAAGGTGTCTAGATACATCTTATTCACAAACCTAAAACATCTTATATTTCCAAACAGAGGGAGTACATATTAGTGACTTGCATTTGTCTAGATTCACGTATACCTAGACACGTTTTAATATATATAGATACATGCAAATCTAAACAAATCCAAGTCACTACTTATTTCTGATAGCCAGAGTAGAAGATATATGTGCTAAACCAACATCGACCGTTTTGGTGTATGATCAGAGACCGGAATGAGAATGTTTTGTAACCTGGGATCATACAGCTAGCGGTCAACATCTTCATCGTATTTCATTCAAGCGTAAATTCTGAACTTGAGCTAGAAGACAAAATGACAACTGACATGATCTTGCGAGTTGAGTGTACGGGTCCTAATTAGTATCCCATCACTAAAATTAGGCACACATGGAGTCGTGGCTCAGTTCAGAACTTCAGAAGAAGAAAAATCACTTAATAATACTGTCTTCGTCTCTAAATAGATGTCTTAAATTTGTTAAAATTTGAATGAATCTAGACACTTTAGTATATAGAGTCATCCAAATTTAAAAAAATCTAAGACATATTTTGGGACGGAGGGAGTAACAACATACGTTAACATTTTCAGCCTGCCCATAAATAATTCTTTACTGTGCATTATTTTTTTCGAATTTTCAAGGGGGGGGGGGGGGGGGGAGTTCCCCACCTGATTCTTACTGCACATGATTCCAACAAAAAGAAAATCGGATCGGGTAATTGCAACCGAGGGAGCAAAAACATTCTCAGAACTACCAGCATTCACCTAATAAAATATTAGCGGAAATGTGCATCTGAAAGGTAAAAGGGAGAAGACGGGGGCTGGCTGACGTACTGGTGCTTCTAGCCTCTATATATCGGAGCGGCGTCTGAGCGCCGACGTTGTCGATCTGGTGATGCTGCTCCGGTGGGGTTTCGGCTTCCGCCGCCGACCAACCAGCCCTCGGTCTCCACCCGCCCGCCTCGTGATTTTGATCAGTCCACACGCGCCGTTGCGTTTCCTGGGCTCCACATTTCACAGGATTTATCCCCGTTTCCTTTGGGCCGAGAAAGGAAACAAAAGATACTTTTCTGTTCTGCGCGATCGGCGACGCGAACACTATCTGCCGCCAGTAATGCTACATCTGGCTCTTTTTTTAGGAAACAGTTTTACATTGTCCAAGTCTGAAAGTAGAATCACAACCAGCAAATAACCTTAACACCATCCTTCACCACATTTCAAACAAAACAAATTACATTGTTTTCTCTGTATATAGAACAAGATGCAAAATTGTATAGCATTTACTTAATAATCCTCCTGACATCAAAATAGCACTAATGTCTCTTGCGGACAGTTAACAGATCAAAACCATCTCTGCAACTACCTCTATGATTTCCTTCATACAACTAGGTATCAGTTTCCTAACTAGAGTGGCCAATCCAAAACCAAATCATACAGCTCTATTTAAAACCATATTAGTAAACCTTGCCATTGCCACCGATTAATTCAGGCACACACCGCTTGTGCAGCCTTCCACGACTGTGCTCATGGACGAGGACGAGACAGTCGGAGCTCGTCCTCCTCCTTACCTTCTTCTCAGGCGAAGCGACGTTGTGCTATTCTCTGCTACCATCTCCCTCTCCTCTGCCTTGGCGTCCTTGCATTTGCCCATCAGATGCTGCTGCTGCTGCTGCCAGCTCCTGTTTTACTTCGCACATTCCTACCTGTATCTCCTTTCTGCTGCTCTTCTTCTCTTCCCAGTTGATGTTTGCGATCAGCTTCAACGGCTGTAGAAAGCTTTTCTCGAACATGCATCAAAATGCCTGTCGTTTTGTATTAGGACAAGAATGCCGAGAAGGAGCAGAGTTACAAAACCCAAAGAAGCAAAGCAAACTACAAAGCTGGCAAGCAGAAACAAAAGCTGAAGGGCTAAAAGGGGAAGAAACAGAACAAGTGAAGCCTAAACAGGAGGGTAAGCAGGGGTTAGCGCTGATGGTAGCCTAGCCCTAGCTGTCAGATGGCCTTGAATGCAAAGGTAACCTCCTCAGCAACATCGCCCCAATGGAGCTTCCATTGGAGTGGCTCGAGAAAGTTAATCTGCACCCATGTGACAAACATATGAGAGGATTTTGAACACACCTGTATATCCTGAAGTGGAGTCCAAAACATTGTCTGAGGGCTGAATTTCTGGCAGGAGCACCTCATTGCACTTGTCATGAACAATCTCAACCATACTCACCTATGAAATGTGAAAAGGTCAGCAGCAGTAGGGGATAAACTAATAAGGGCAAGAGTGGAAAGGATCCCCACTTTTGTGAAATATTGCCATCAAAGTAAACCAAACCTTCTTATAGAGTATAAGACGGTTTTCATAGAGCTGCTTATCGGGATTGGCAATAGAACTGGTCTAACCTTTTCAGCTGGCTTCTTTCTTTCAGATACACATTCGGAATGCATATTCCTTATATCCCTTTCCATGTACTCAACCTGAGCGCGCTTTGCATTATCAATCCTCTGTTTACAATAAGGAAATTATTACACAAATAAAATAACACACTTTTAAAAGCACATAAAGATCTCCCATATACAAAAAAAACCACAGAAACATTTGCTGAATATTAAAAAAAAAGCACCAGGGAATGGCAGAACATACATCTAATTCAACCTCAAGAGCATCGAGATCTTTCATCCAGAGCAATCTTGGTGTGGCTCTTCTCACCTCCTCCTTTTTCTCCTCTAGCTTGGAAATTTCAGCATAGAGCTCATTCACTTTTTCTGGACTTATGATACCAACGGGTGTCTTTAGGAGGTAATCGTAGTCACTTGATACAACTCTTTCCCCATCTCCAGGCCTCTTACTGCTATTAGGCAATGGAGCAAATTCCTTCTGCTTAAGTTCGAGAACCATGTCGTCTCGATCCCTGCTGCCTGATACAGTGATATCACCACGAGTGACACCAAGAATGAATCTAGCTCTGTTAGAGATCTTGCACAAATCCAGGTCCAGGGACTCCAGTAGCGCTTTCTGCACAGCATACTTGATTATACTCTTGTTTAATTGCTGTCCTCTAAAAGGGAAATATAACAGAAGCTACATGTACCTTTCTTTTCCCATAGTATTCAAGCCTCAGGTCAAAGAACTCTTTGAGAACTACAGAAATATTGCAATATCAGTAACCAGATAATACGCAGGTTATTTTTGCATCATTATTTCAAGCTGGGAATACTCACTTTCTTCTGGATTCTTATATTTTCTGATGGCTAGACCAGTTGTGTCCAATAGGTACATGTTTGTTGTTCCAACTGTTGTTATGAGATTAAGTTTCTTCTCCAAACCTTCTTGCGTAACTATTTCCATATTCTTCTTGTCGAACATTAGTTCCAATTTTATGCTTGTATCATGACGCATCAAACGGATGTCCTGCAAATGCACCATAACCTTTAGAAACTCATCTTTATGTATTGACAACCCAAGATTACCTGCAAAACATTGGCATCCCGGCTACCTCAATGACTAACTCCTCGGTCTTATCCTCACATTCCAACGTAGCAAAGATTGCAAGGAGGCTCTATAATCCGATGTCCAGCAATGGATTGGCAACTCTGTGATATGCAACTTAGTCTCGGAGACAACCTCTATAACACCAGTGGTTCTATATGTGCTACCTTCGACTGTCGTACTAATCTTCTCAATCCGACCCTGCCAGAACAGAAATTAAAACAGATTGCACTTCAACAACCACTCATCCATAAAAGGATCTGCAAGATGTACAACAGAAAAGAAATCCTTATACAGCTTTGCTGACCTTGAAGCCCCTATACCACGGGTCCATTGGTTCCACGCACTCGTCATTAAGTAGCCGTCTCAGATTAGCAATAATATCCCTTGGGTTATAGCTTGGGATTTTGCTCTTGCGTCCTCTACTTCCATTGACCAAAACCATGGGAATGACTGGAATGTACCTATAAGGAATATGGCACAACAGGAGTCGATCAGGAACATGTATTGAATTAACTTGTTTGAATATTGATTTTCTGAGAGCAGTACCACATGGGTTCAACTGAAGTTCCAGAACATTCCAAATAGTTGAGCAGAATGTCATCCTCCTCGGGGAACAGGAGGCGCGTCACAGGGGATAAACATGTATATATGTGGTAACTCTTGCCGTGATCCAGGCCTCCCAGATACCTCGAACCAAAGTAACCGCGGGGCTCCAAGAGGTTCAAGTTGTTGCTGCCCATAAAGTCATGAGCCATTCCGATAATCGTGCCCTCGGCACTCCTGCCACCACGGTCATATGCTGCTTGTCCCACGGCACAACCGGCGAGCCGACGAACCTGCATCAGGGGAAACAAGGTAGTAGTAGTACTATCTCAGTAGACCGTCCAGGGTGAAGCATCGATACACAGGTTTGGCGAAAGTTTTGACGAAATCAGGCTTGATATAGCAGACCTCGATCTCTTTGACAAGGTTGTTCTTGAGCGAGGTGAAGAGGATCTTCCTCTGGGCTCGGTTGAGGCCATCAATCGCAGAAGGGACCGACCACTGCGACCCCGGCGTCAAGGCCATGCCGGAACAAAATGCTTCTACGGGATGTGGTACCTGACATTGCAAATTAGTAGGGGATTTTCTGAAACCTATAGGTAGAACCCTAAATTGCAGAGACGAGGCGGGACTGGCTGACGTACCGGTGGTTCTGGACTCCAGGAGCGGTGTAAGAGCGCCGGCGTCGTCGACTGGTCCGATGAGGCTGGTGGCACCGGCACTGCTCCGTGGACTTGGGCTTCAGCCACGCACGCCCGCGCGGCGCACCGGCGAACAGATGGAGGCGTCTCGTGATTTTGTTAAGTCCAGACGCGCCGTTCCCTCCCCTTTTTCAGCGAACCACGCGCCGCCGCCGTTTCGTGACTTCATCGGCTTATGATCGCCTATATATCGGGTCTTGCTTTGGGCCGAGAAAGGAAAGGAAAAGATACTTTCCTCTTCCTATCTGCCCCTCACTGCAGAAATAAACAAGTTGTCGCACAGATCCGAGCTATACTCAGATGCAACCAAGTGTCACAAGGTTTCCAGGTTTTGAGTTGTGAACAGAGTTTAGTTCCAGATGCAAGTAAGTACTCCGAAACATGAATGTAGATCATCGTAAGACAGTACAGCAAGAGCTGACTGCAAGCACCGACGACAACTTAAAAGGAATGTTCAGGGGGACAAGCAGTGGCGGACCCAAGAATTAGTCAAAGCCTGGACAAACATTGTATTTAAAGGCTAATGACATTATTTTTTGATAAAATTACTATCAAATTAGGCTTGTCGGCCGGCCGAAAGCCTGGGCGCGTGCCCGGGCTTAGGGATGGTTGGGTCCGCCTATAGGGACAAGGGACAGCAGACTGCCCTCTTTTTTTTTCAACTGAGTAAACTGCCCCCTTGGATTGTTCAACGCCCACCTGGAGTTCTATTTCGATACTTCCTCTGTTTTTTATTACTTCGCGTTCTAGCATTTTTCAAGATCAAATTTTGTCAACTTTGACCAAGAATATAAGAAAATATATAAACATTTATGATTCCAAATACATATATTATGAAAATGTAACTTACGAAGATTCCAATACTATACGTTTTATATTATAGATATTTCTATTTTTTGCTAAATATTTGATCAAACTTTAAAAAGTTTGACTTTGACTAAATCCAGAATGCGATCTAATAACGAAGGGAGTAGTTAATGTCAGTACAAAATTACACAAGCTCATACGAGCACTCCTCATATACAAGATCAAACTTGATCAGGCATTGTAGGGCATTTAGAGCAACTCTGCCCGATCCCCTTTTTTAAGGACTTTTTCTGGGCTGCTAACGGCCGGGGACACACCGAACTGATCCCAAGCGGCCGTTAGTGGAGAAATTTTTTAGTCCAGCCCCTACGTGGCACCTAAATATGGTCGACCGCGGGCGTTGGCTATATTTTTACTCCACCTCGCCGCCTGAGCATCGCTGCTCCGCCACCATATTCTTGTTGGCGTTCACACTGGCGACCACCAGCCGCCTCCGCCCATAGCTGGAACACCCGCCGCTCGTTTTCCCTCCATTCCCCCCACTTGTCGGTGCTAGCCGTCGCCGGAATCGCCCCCGATAGCCGATGCATCAAGCCGAAAGCCCGCCGCCGATTCAAGGTCAATTCCGGCCCCGGCGAAGTTGTTTCTTTCGGCAAAAGGGCCGTCGGAGCATGGGGCTCGTAGATCGGAACTCTGCAGACCAGCACCGACCGATGAGGTTCATTGTGACGAGCTTTTCAACCGGCGGTGGCCTCGAGCTTCGTCGGTGTTAGGACGTCGTGTTGCACCGGCGGAAGGATTTATACGACCACCGCAGGATAACAAGGTCATCGCAGAGCCCCGGCGGCGTCCTTGGCCCTTTTGCCCGGCTCAATCATCCCGGTCGCGGCCTCCACCTCCACCGCCCTCAAGGTTTATGACGATATTGCACAACGAGTTTTCTTTTTGGTTTGTTGGCAACCGGCTTGATCGAGAGCACCTTTGGCTATAGATGAAGAGGTTGAGAGAGATGTTCTTTGACGACTCTTCGTCAGAGGAGGAAGAAGAAGATGACGAAGATTTGGAGATGGCTTTGGAGACCCTGTTGAGCCTGAGCATGACCCAAACAGGATCAACCAGTTCCTCGAAATGCATCGAAAAATCGAGAACAAAGCTGAACACAACAAGCTGCAAGATGGCCTTGTTGAGCATCACTGGCATCTACACGGCGGAGGCTAATTATGTTTTTTCAATTATTTGATTTGAAAAAAAATATTTTATTCATTAATTCGGTGTGTAATAATGAATAATTAGACTTATTTACATGTTATATGGTTTGTAATATTGATACTTTGGTTTAAATAGGTTGATTTGCAAAAAAAAATGTAAGTCCTCTAAGTTATTAGGGATCGAATCTCCGGCCCTAAGTTTAAAGGACTAAATATAGGATTTTAAACTTTAGTCCGGCCGAAAGTCCTCTAAAATAAAACGGATCGATTAGAGTTGCTCTTAGGACATACAAATAGCATATGAGCAAGATCAATAAAAAAAATAAGGTAGAATGGAATCCTCAAAATTCGACCATTCACTAGATACCTCTCCAAGAGAATGTTATTCTTACAGATCTGGTCCAACCTATATAGTATGCCAACGAAGTTTAGTGAATCAGAAGTATTCCCTCTGTTTCATAATATAAGATATTTTAGCTTTATGAAAATAATGTATCTGAACATCTTTTAGTGTGTAGGTTCGAAGAGGTTTACTCTGAATCTACACACTAAAAGTGTCTAAATACATTACCTTACAACCTAAAATATCTTATATTTTAAAACGGAGGGAGTAAGTGATAATATAAGCTTTAAAACCTAAGATTGTCACTTTGAATATGGGGCAACATCCAAAATTACGGAGATGTCTATGTCTTAGATTCAACGGGGTATTGTAGATTGCTAAATTATCCACTCTTCTGTCCGGCAGTTGCTTGTAAGAACTCAAAATTCCTAAAATAATTTTACCCTACACAAAATTTTCTTCAGAACTTTATTTATTTTGTACTATGTGAGCGAGATAGCAAATACCACTATCCATTTTGCTTGTAATATTCTATCCATTTTACACATCAATGAGTTAGGGTTACATGTCCTTGAAGTCGATGTAACAAATGATAGCCTAGACGCTATATTTCATTCTCAAGGTAACCCTAACTCTCTAGAATATTATGAAACGTTACTGAGTTTTGCGGGAAAAAAAAACTTTTCTTGGATAACAGATAGTGTAATATACTATCCACATGACTAGTTAGGCGGCGCCCATAAACTAGAGGAAGATTTGTTATATACTGTACTTCATTGACTAACGGAAAACTATTCGTTAAAACTTCTGCAATGAAAGAAAGGCTTTTTGTTGGGGTAAATCCTGGAACATTAGAACATTATAATGCATCAATAATTGTCCTAAAAAAGAAATGCAGTCTAGCTTGATTTAGTTCTTAATGCTAGCATATTGGCAGTGGCATAATATATCTTAAAGGAAGTGCGTAAGAAGCTACTTATAGTATTTAGTAAGTATACTGTAACACCAAACCAGGCAAAACGTTGACTATAAAATGGGTTGAGATTTCTAGAAAAGACAAGGATGTAAGCCCAATCACTATATGGAGACCAGGATTTAGGCTGTTATAGCAATCTCATAGTACAAGCTTATGGGTTTGAGTGTTGGTCATTACACCAGACATCGGCAATGCCAATTAGCAAGGTCAATGCCAAATTAGGTTCTACTAGCTGTTGGTAGTACTTCAGAAACAATGAATATGACTTCGATTTATAACAATAAAAAACAGAAGGAAAAATAGGATGAAGAGAGCACCAACAAAGTAATTTTACTTTCAATATAGCATTCCTTGCAGCTATGACTCCTAATTACAAAGCCACTATGCAAACAATTTATCAAATGCACTATGACTCCTAATTACAAAGCCACTATGCAAACAATTTATCAAATGCACTAATATTATCAAAAATTCCAAGACAGAAGTCACAGAACACAGATTGGAGATATCACCTTCTTATGAACTCGCAATAAAAAACACACAGAAATATGACCCAATCCGAAACTAGATTCACAACCAGCAAGTGGCAACTCAACATCATATATCCTCACCCATATTTGCATCTACAGAATTTCCGAACACAGCAAACTATATAGCTAATCTCTCTGAATTTAGAACAGATACAACATTGTATAGCATTTACATATGTATAAACCTAGCGACACTGAAATAACACAAATCTCTCCTGCAAACAGTACCAGATCAAAACCATCTCTTCGGGCTACCTCTATGCTTTCCTTGATACAACTGGGTATATTTGTTCCCTAATCAGATTGCTCATCCAAAACCAAATCATACAAACAACTCTATAGGACCATACAGGTAAAGCTTTGCCATTACCGCGTAATTCCCTCACTCAGGCGGGCACGGCTAGTCCAGCCTTCCAGGCCTCGTACTTGGGATCATCGGTGGGCAGCTCGAATCGGCATAGCGGGCACGAGTTGCGCACCTCAAGCCACGGAACGATGCACTCCTCGTGGTACCTGTGCGAGCAAGGCATCCTCTTCACGCGATCCCCCGTCGCCACCCCGTCCTTGCACACAGCGCACTCTTCCCCCTCCCCTTCCTCGCCGGCGGCGAGGACGGCGGACGGGAGCGCCTCCACGGCCGACCTGGCCGCCGGCGGCTTGCTGGTGAGGAAAAGCCCCTCCCCGCCGGCGACGAGCATCTCGTGCGCGTCCCGGTGGGAGGTGTACACGAAACCCTCGTCGGCGTCGGTGGGGGAGCGGGGCGGCATGTCGCCGAGCACCTCCCACTCGGGCTCTACCAAGGGCCCGGAGGCGGACGCGGACGCGACCTCCTCCCAGTCGAATTCGTCGGCCGGCGCGGAGGCCTGCAGCGGCAGATCCGGCTCATCCTCGTCGTCGTCGTCGTAGAATTGGAGGCAGTCCCACCGGATCGAGGCGTCTTCCTCGTCGTCGTCCTCCTCGGGGAAGCCGAGGTCGTCGTTCCTTGGCGCGACGAGGGCGTCGTGGAAGAGGTCGCGCTCCACGGAGAGGAACTGGCTGCGGACGCGGTCGGCCAACGAGACCGACACGGGCGAGGCCGAGGACGGATCTGGGCGGAAGACCGGCACGAAGGCGTCGTAGCAAGATGAGGAGGAGGAGGAGGCCTCTAGGGTTTGGAAGATCTCGTCGGCGGCGAGACGCAGGAGGAGATACGGGGACGCCATGGGGACGGGACGCGAGAGAGGAGGGGATCACCCCGGAGAAAAAATCGCGCCCTGGCCTGAAGGAGCGTTTTGGTCGGGAATCCACTTCGTGTATATTGCAGGTGGAGTTGTCTTGTCCCTGCGACTCTCGCGGTAGATGGGAGTGGCGTGCTTGTCTCGTGACTGGTGGGGCCACCAGTTGTGGCACCCACATGTCATTGGGCTGGCTGCTGAATCTTGGAGGCACTGCCGATGGTTGGTCGGTGCTTGTGTCCTCTCATGGCAGGTGGGGTACATATTGCTTGGCCCCACTATCAGTCACCGTATGGCTAGGTTGGATTGGGTGGGAGGGGTAGATTGATGGCTGATGAGTCGTGCGAACGGAGGAACTGCTCGGTCCACAACCATGTACACTCTCTGTGTAGAACTGACCGGTGGGGCGAGGTTGTGACGTCATTGCTTGTCAGTGATACAAAGGGTCGTTTGGTGCGTGAGAGCGAGGTGACGCCGTCAAGTCAAACATTGAGCAGTGTGAGCGGAGCAAAGGGTGGTGGGTTGCTTGTCACACGCGCGGATTACAGGCTGTATGACAGCGACGCAGGGAAGGGAAGCCGCTTATCGCAGCAGCTTCGTCCGGGCAAGCAAAGAAACACGTCGCTGCTGCCAATGAGCGTTGACCACGTAGTAGAAGATAATGATAATCGTATGGGCACCGCTTCTTTCACGGCCAAGCCCCAGCCTCGTAAGTTTTCGGGATATCCCGGGCCTCGCATTCTGTTTTAACAGCCACAACATCACCGTACAAAATAACGAGAGTATTGTTGATATAACATCGTCAATTTTAGAGGGGTCAAGCAGGTGGGATGTGCTCGCTCTTTGGAAGCTTATTATCACTACTGCTATTAAAAGACCTAGAGCAACAGATCTGGACGATCTAAGGCCGCATAGACAGCTAGAACTAACTATCCTAAGATGCAGAGTAACAGATCCTGACAATCCGGGCGTACATACAACTAGATCTAACGATCCACATAGCTCCAATGATGTGTGTTTGATCACCTTTTTAGGCTGAAAATTCTGGTCTAGAGTTGTTGTGAACTCGTCCAAGACGTGATTCGGGACGGAAAAACTCAAACTAAAACTCAAAATTGATGGGGGAGGTGGAATTGGGCTATGGTAACGAAACTAAGGTGGATCAACAAGTTTAGAAGTGGACCTATGGATCAAAACCTATCAAAACGTATCAAAATTCCAGATTGGTCCAAAATATAAATTTGTCTGTTTTTTGTGGAAGTTTTGAATTTACAGAAGAAAATCAAGATGGATGGCTAGAGACTCAACACAAACTCGAATCCAGGGCAAATAATGGCTTTTGATACCATATGATATGAGGCTAAACCTCTAGGGTGGCTCGATGTTCATAGATTTGAGGGGGGTTTGGGGGAGGAAGCGAAGAACACGATGAGCACGCGAGTGAAAATCGAAGATACAAACGCGCACAACACCCGAATCCGGTTTGCTCCTGTTGGACCATACCACAAACCCAATATAATCCACGTGAAAGAGACACAAGGGTATAGATCCGCGGTGGAAAGATTGGCAAGCAAGAGGACAAAATCCCATTGTGAAGAAATTGCAAGTGATAAAGACCCAAAGGGAGTGATCAATTGCAATAGAGTGCACCATCCAAATACTTGAGGAGCACCATGTTCATCTCATAGATTAAATCTAGAGGCCATGTTACCCCACAAGGGGAGGGATGAGAGCAAAGATCTACCTTTGTCTAGGGTTTACATATGGAGGTGGAGGAATATATGTCCAGCCACTAGATAGAGTAGTTTAGTCATAAGAGAGGGTAGGATTTGAGGTTACATGGGCATGGCCCAATTACACTACGCACAAGAAGGCTGGAAGTTTTGGTGTAAGTAGGCTGGAAGTTCCGGTACAAAGCGTGCATATCTCATGTCTACTTTCGATCTGGCACCTGGCGGCCACAACATCTGTTCGGAAATAAGGCCGAATGATTTGGGTTGGATATTTCGATGCTAAGGCTGAAACTGCCAATGTGGAAGGTCCAGATATTCCGGTGCAGTTAGGACTGCTGCTTCTTCCTTCTGTTACATGCTTCCATGATGTCGGCCTTGAGTCCTCGGGTTTTGTCCCTAGATTTCGTACTCCTCATCATCAACCTTTGAGGTCCATGCAAGGCATATATGGGAGGGCTTGACACAGTTTTGGATGTGGAGACGGCCGTATGCCATTTCACATCACTTTTGAATCCATGTGTCGGAACTACATACTCGACATTACGCAATGCATGGGATTCATGTCGCGCTTGTGTGCCTTGTCTATGCTTATTTTCATGACATCCAGGTCGAGTGTGCTCCTCAATGGCATTTTTGGTAAAATACACCCCTCATGGTCGGGGCCTAAGATAGGGAAATCCACTACCCTACTTATATTTGACATTGCCATAGACCCATTGCAGCGGGCTCTTGAGCTAGCTTTGAGCATGAACTTCTGAAAGTGCATGTGGGCCCCCATGTGTGATTTTGGTAATTAATGACAATATCTATGTACTAATGTTTGCATTAAGTTGCACTTGTAGGAATTGTTCATTGGCATCGCTTGGAGCATGTGTTGGCTTCAAGGTAGAAGAATTGAAAAACAAGAAGAAATGTCCAAGGGCTTTGGGCCTATTGGAATCATGAAGAAGAAGAATAAATAAAGAAAAGAAGATTAAGAGTGTCTTGAAGAAGAAGATGGAGTTTCTTATGTGTATCTTCAATACATCATCCAAATGGAGTTAGAAGAAATAAAGTGCAAGCTCAAGATGCTCCATCTCTAGGGGAGCACATGCTTGAATCTTGCCATCCTCAGTGATCATGGATTGATAAAGACAAGTTCAAAGAAGTGGTTTCCCCATGGTGTATGAGGGAGAAATTTGCAAGTCTTTATTAAGCAAGGGTCAGCAAGACAATCAAGAAAGAATTTCCATCTTGAGGAGGACAAGATAATCTAAATCAAGCTCAAGTGGAATTATCAAGGTAAAGGTATGATCTTTATAGGTTTTACCTTTTGTCGGTCTCATGTTGTTAGTTGGGAGACCAGTTTATAGGATTGTTAACCATACTATCAAGAGGGGCTCTCGAGTGAGTAATTTGATCGTATCTTTTAGAGAGAGTTCAAACCTTTGCATACTTAGCATCATCGTTCTTGGTTCCTATTTGGATCTTATCCATGTGTGGTTCTAGAGCTTGTGTAATCTCCATAAAAAGCTCTAGTTCATCAAAACACGGATTTCCCTCATTTCTTATTGCGATTTTTCTGGCTCCACACCTTGGGATATATCTCACTCATATATACTAGATATATCCTTCCTTGTTGGATTCTACACGTCGTTATCTTTCCAACAAAATTGATTTCATCATATTCGGAGTTCGGTTGCTAAAGTTATGATCATTTTGGGTTTGGTGTTTCTACTAGTTTTTAGAAGAGCGGAGACTCTGGTAGCTTATCATCGGAGATTCTGGTCTGGCTATTCCAACCTCGGGTCTGCAAGGTTTTGGAGTCGAGTTAGAGAATCCGATCTCTAAGGCGGAGACTCCGCTTGCTCCGGATACTCCGGTGCATCCCACCCGGAGACTTCGGTCTGCCCGCTCGGGTCAGGGGCCTGCAAGCTTCTATTTTCAATTAGAGATTCCGCCTCTCCGGGCAGCGACTCCATCCAGCCCGAAGACTTTGGTGTGTGGTGATTAGAAATTTTGGCGTAAGTGGGCAGCAATGGCTCTATTTCGTGGGGCCTATAAAAGGCCCCCTTCTTCCGCAAGTGGTCCTTCTCATCCTCTCTCCTCCATTGTTTGACCTTAAAGAGCTTGCTTTTCTCTCCAATCCTCCCATGATTCTTGCATATTCTTGAGGGAAAGAGAGAGAGAGAGAGAGAGAGAGAGAGAGGAGATCTAGATTAACATTTCCACCAATCCGTATCTCCTCTAAGTGAGGGGTGTTGGGGTTCGGTGCAGAAAATCAAAGATTTTACTACGCGGTCAAACCCCAAAAGCTCAAGATCTATCTTATAGTAATGCAGTAACGGGAGGGCATACGGTATTCCTACCTTTGAAGACCGAGCACGGTTAATGTACCGCAAAGAACATGGATGAAGAACACGCCATGACGCTGACCTCGAGGTCACGATGTCCTTGCGGCTCCAAGACAACTCCTAGCACCGAAAGCATCGTGCCGCTAGAGGGAGTCACACACGTACGATGCTTGATGATGACCCTACTTCTCTCTGATCCAGTCGAGATTGCGAAAGTAGATCACTTGGCTCTGAATCCCGCAACGCGATGGCGCTCCACGGTGAAGAACTCCTCGCTGGCATAGCCCTGACAAGGGGGGCACGGTTGAAAGAGAGAGAGAGAGAGAGAGAGAGAGAATAGATAGGTAACACGGGCCTTTTATTTATTTTCCAGGTGAAAATTGGTGTATTTTAATCCTTCCATGGGCACCTCTTTATATAGGAGAAGGGAGGGGGTCCCTCCACCTTAGGGTTCCCATGTGGGACTAAACGAATAAAGGAAAAATGGGCAAAACAGCCGTCGGCCGGGTGGGCCACCTGCCCACGCGCGCACGGCCTAGATGCCTATGGCGGTGGAGGGAGGAAGGCCTCGGGTGGGCTGGCCGTAGCTAGTGGCCCGCGAGGCGGCAGCCGCCACGGCGGTGCACAACGCCTGGCCCGGGTGGGCCGGCCTACGGCCCACGCGCGTGCTCGCCCGCCCACGCGTAGCCCGCTACCTGACCCCGGGTGGGCCACGACCCAACGTGGCGCCAGCTCTCTGGCCAGGTGGTGCACAGTTGTGACCACTCACGTGCGGTGCGGACTATTCGCTGCCCATGTAGGTTGTTTCAAAAACAGTTCCTTTTGCCTTTTCCTGTGCGTTTATTTTTAGGTAAACTTTTAGGACGCCTTTTATAAATCTTTATTTAAATATATTTTTATAATATATTAATTCATTATTAATATATAATAAACATATTTAAATATTTATCCGAAAACCCTTTTTTGGTCCTTTTCCTTTATCCTTTTTTCGAACACCTTCGGATCTTCCCAGAATTTTTCTGGTCTCTCTCTTCTCATTTATTTAGTGATTCAAACTAGACATTAATGATCTCCAAGCTTTGCCAAGCCCTTAAGTATGCTACCCAACAGTTCGATAATACTACAGACATGGCCAAGACTCCTCTATGACCAATGATCAACAACGGAACTTAGATGCCTATAATGACCACCTGTGTACTTAACGATATTTGTCGTTGAACCGTACTATATCTTATTCATTTTGTCTCTGCGATACTATACTGTCCGAGGTTTTTATCAAGTGACATCTCCATGTCAGTGTTCAACCTCGTTACCGACAATACCTTCTTTACTCGATCCGACAAGTGATATGCACGTGACCTAGCCACACACGGCACAACTTATGGATATAACTTATCCAAGTGGGACTAGAGTATCTTCTGTCACACAGATGGACAAATCCTACTCTTGACGCGGTCTCCTCAACCTGTTCCTCCAGATACCCAATGACACCTTTATGATCATCATTTCACTAAATGGCGTTATGTGCCATCAACGCAACCTCGGGAGACAGTGATTTGATATGGTTTCATAGTCTAAGAAAAGAGTCACTATGTTTCCTAATCATCATAACCTGAAATCTATGACATGATCGTGATACGATGCTATAGATAGGGTATGTTCACCTTCTCATTCCCCAATAAAATGACCTCATTGTCAATTAGGGGTCAAGGCACCATCATGATCAGGTAACCTTTGATCATCTGTTGACCAATGAACCAGTGACTAGATTTCACCGAAAACTACTAGTTGTTTATATATCACACGTGTATTGATGTTTCCCTATCAATAGAATTATAGCATGATATAAAACTTAATCATAAACTTTATGAAATATGCCATCTTATATTTGACTCTAGGGCATATTCCCTTCAAGCGGAACCCTTTGGATCTAGATCTTGGAGTAATATGGTGTTTCTTATCTTTGTTCTTTCTCTTTTATTACCTCATAAGCTTTTATAGCTTTGTTGGAATTTGAGAGAGAAGTATTTGAGCACTTGTGTTCTTGCCATTGCATTAGGTGCATCGGTTTGAGTTCTCCTTAGAGGATTTGATTGGTGAAATCAAGAAGCTTGTTACTCTTTGGTTCTTGGAACCCTAGACGGTTGTGTTGCCTTTGTGGTGAGTTCTTGGAGCCTCCAATTAAGTTGTGGAGCTCTCCCCAAATTAGTGGCCTTGGTGGTGATTATTGGGAGCCTCCAATTAAGTTGTGGATATTGCCCCAATCTTGTACGAGTTTGGTGACCGCCCTGAAGTGTACCATAGTGGATCGGGTGCTTGTCTTGCGGCGGGTGCTTGGGAGAATAGGGTAATGTCTCTTGTGGCGTTGGTGGTCTTAGTACCGCTCACCCTGTTGGAATTATGCCCTAGAGGCAATAATAAAGATGTTATTATTATAATTCTTCTTCATGATAAAGTTTATATTCCATGCTAGAATTGTATTAAGCGGAAACATTAATACTTGTGTGGTTTGTGAACAACACCGTGTCCCTAGTACGCCTCTATGGACTAGCTCATTGATCAATGATGGTTAAGGTTTCCTAACCATAGACATGAGTTGTCAATTGATAATGAGATCATATCATTGGGAGAATGATATGGTGGACAGACCCAAACTAAGCGAAGCAATTAGATCGTGTCATTGTGTTCATCTTTGTGAAGCTTTTCCTATGTCAAATATTGTATTCCTTAGACCATGAGATAATGCAACTCCCTGGTATCGGAAGAAAGCTTTGAGGTCATCAAACGTCATCCTATGAGAGGGTGATCATAAAGGTGTCTCTCAGGTGATCGGAAAGTATCTGTTGGGTTGTATGTATCGAGATGGGATTTGTCCCTCCCAAGTCAGAGAGATATACTTCGGGCCCACTCGGTAATCGATATCAACACCGCTTGCAAGCATGTGGTTAAGGAGTTAATCACAAAGTGATATCGGATTACGGAACGAGTAAAGTACTTGCTGTGAACGAGATTGAACTAGGTATGACGATACCGACGATCGAATCTCGGGCAAGTAAAATATCGCGAGACGAAGGGAATATATATATGGGATTGATTGAATCCTGGCATCGTGGTTCATCCGATATGATCATCGATGAATGTGTGGGAGTCAATATGGGTGCCCAGACCCCGCTGTTGATTATTGATAGAAGATCATGTCTGCATATTCTCGAACCCGCAGGGTCACACACTTAACGTGTCTCGACGCTAGGATAGATTGGATACTTGGTTTATGAATTTTTGTTCGGAGTCTCGGATGGGATCCGGGGCATCACGAGAGGTTCCGGAGTGGTACGGAGAATAAGATTCATATAAGGCAGTGCAGTTTTTGGAGTTCAGAATTGTTCCGGATTAATCGGTATTGTACCGAAAGCTTCTAGAACCTTCCGGAAGGGGGCCAACGTGGTCCCACCTTCCGGGAGGGGGCATGGGCCTATGAGGGAGTGTCCTGGCCGCATTGGGCCAGGGGCACAAGGCCCCATAGGGCCCAACCGATCCTAGATAAGTTTAAATCGTTTAAACTAGAGATAAGATAGGGTTTCTAGATAAGGGAAAGTTTAAATCGTTTAAACTAGAGATAGGCTTGGAGGATGGGCAAGGGCTGGCCGCACCCCCCCTCTATATATAGAGGGCTGGTGTGCCCCCTCCCAACACACACCTTCCCCTCCAAGCCCTAGTAGCCCTGCTGCCCTCCTCTCTCCCTCCCGACTGTTTGTAGGCGAAGCCCTGCTGCAGAAATTCTCCACCATATACACCACGCCGTCGTGTTGTAGATCCAATCTATCTCTCCACCATACTTGCTGGTCCGAGGAAGGAGGAGACGTCGAGGTGCCGCACGTGTGCATCTCACGGAGGCACCGCCACTTGTGGTGCTAGATCGGATCGGATCGCGAGGAGGAGAAGCGAGTACGACTACATCACCCACGTTCCGACGAACGTTCCGCTGTGCGAATCTTCAAGGGTATGAAGATCTAATCCAATCTCTCTCGTTGTTTGCATCTCCTAGATTAGATCTTGGCTTTCCCTCTGTTCGCTTCCGTAGAAAATTTTGATTTACTATGCCGTGAAACCCCTTCAGTGGTATCAGAGCTAGATCTATGCGTAGATGTGTTTCACGAGTAGAACGCAACATGGTTGTTGCGGGCGTTGATGTTTTCTGTTGCAAGCCTCTTGTTTGTGTTCTTCTTATGGCGCGGGATAGTGAGATTGAAGCGGTCCAGGCCAACCTTACGCGACGTCGTTCGCGAGACCGGCTCCGCACTTGACGTGTGGCTTGTACCATACATGCGGCTGGTGGATGTCAGTTTCTCTCACTATAGTTGTCATGGGATTAACACCGGAGTTTGGCAACCATAATATCACCGTTGTGGCTTTCCGTAGGTAAGAATCGTTCTTAGCATCTACTCCCATAAGCCACGTAAAACATGCAACAACAAAGTAGAGACGTCTAACTTGTTTTTGCAGGGAGTGTTTTCTGTGATATGGTATGGCCCAAGATGTGATGTGTATATTGTATGCGATGATCATGTTTTGTAATGTTTCACGACTTGCATGTCGATGAGTACACAACCGGTAGGAGCCATATGGTTGTCTTTATAATTGTGTATGACCTGCGAGTCAACTTCTTATACGCCATGTAATAGCTTTACTTTATCGCTAAGTAGTTAGCAATAGTTGTAGTTGCTATTCGTGGTGGAGGCAATCATGGTGGAGTGATGGAGATCATGCCGGAACGCACAAGATGGAGATCATTGCGCGAAGATTGGCTATACCATGTCACATAAAGTTATATGCATGTGATGTTTATCCTTTTATGTATCTTATCATGCTTAGATCGCGACGGTAGCATTATAAGATGATTCCTCACTTAAAGATCAAGATAAAAACTGTGTTCTCCCCAAGTATGCACCGTTGCGAAAGTTCGTCGTGTCCAAGCATCACGTGATGATCGGGTGCTATAGACTCTACGCTCACATACAACGGGTGCAAGCCAGTTTTGCACACGCGGAAATACTTGGGTCTAACTTGACGAGCCTAGCATGTACAGACATGGCCTCGGAACACATGAACCGAAAGGTTAAGCATGAGTCATATGAATGATATGATCGACACTTCGTTGTCCACCATTGAAACCACATCTCTTCTCGTGAAGATCGGATTAGGTGTGGTGAATTTGGATCGTGTTCACTAAACAACTTGAGGGATGTTGAATTTAGTGGGAGTTCATCTAGTAATTTGATTAAGTTGAACTATTTATCATGAACATAGTCTAAATTGTACTTGCAAATACTGTAGATCCAATGGCCAAGTCCAACTTCAACTTCAACGTTTTTGCTGAGAAAGAAAAGCTTAGAAACAATGGGTCTAACTTCACCAACTAGTTCCGCAATCTAAGAATCATTCTGTCTGGTAATCCCCCTGCTGCAACTGCGCCGGCTGATGAGAAAGCTGTCTATCAATCGCGCAAAGATGATTATGGTGTGATTAAGAGCACCATGTTGTTTGCTATGGAACCAGAACTTCAAAATCGTTTTGAAAACTATCCCGGGCCCTTTGAGATTCTCGAAGAGCTGAAAACCATGTTTCAGACTCAGGCCCGTTTTGAGAGATATGAGATCTCCGAGAAGTTCTTTAACTGCAAGATGGAGGAAGGGAGTTCCGTTAGTGAGCACGCCATTAAGATGTCGGGCTACACTCAACGCCTTGAGCAACTGGACTGCAAGATTCCAGAGGAGCTCAAGATTGACAGGGTTCTGCAATCACTCCCTCCCAGCTACAAAAGTTTTGTAGTGACTCATAATCAGATTGGTTCCACTGATACGATCACCGAGCTCTTCGCAAAGCTGAAGGCTGCGGAGGTGGACATCAAGAAGGATAATCATGTGTTGATGGTCAACAAGCCCTCCTTTAAGAAAGGTAAGGGTGCAAAGAAGCCCTTCAAGAAAAGCGGCGGCAAGCGCATTGCCCCTGCTGAGAAGAAGCTCAAGTCTGGTCCTAAGCCGGACACTGAGTGCTTCTATTGCAAGGACAAGGGTCACTGGAAGCGCAACTGTCCGAAGTACTTAGCGGACAAGAAGGCTGGCACCATCAAAGGTATATTTGATATACATGTTATTGATGTTTTCCTTACTAGCCCTCGTTGTAGTGCCTGGGTATTTGATACTGGTTCAGTTGCTAATATTTGTAACTCGAAACAGGAGCTATGGAATAGACGGCGGCTTGCGAGGGATGAGGTGACGATGCGCGTTGGCAACGGATCAAGAGTTGATGTGATGGTCGTCGGCACGCTCTCCTTAGTTTTACCTTCGGGATTAGTTTTAAACCTTAATAAATGTTATTATGTGCCTGCGTTGAGCATGAACATTATTTCTGGATCGTGTTTATTGCAAGACGGTTATTCATTTAAATCGGAGAATAATGGTTGTTCTATTTATATGAGTAACATCTTTTATGGTCATGCACCTCTTGTGAATGGTTTATTTCTTCTAAATCTCGAAAGGGATGAAACACACATCCATAACATTGAGGCTAAGAGATGCAAAGTAGATAGTGATAATACTACTTATTTGTGGCACTGTCGTCTAGGTCATATTGGTGTAAAGCGCATGAAGAAACTCCATTCTGATGGACTTTTGGAGTCTCTTAATTTTGAATCATTTGACACATGCGAACCATGCCTCATGGGTAAGATGATCAAAACCCCATTCTCCGGTATGATGGAGCGAGCAACGGACTTGTTGGAAATCATACATACCGATGTATGCGGACCGATGAGTGTTTCGACGCGCGGTGGATATCGCTATTTTCTCACTTTTACCGATGACTTAAGTAGATATGGGTATATCTATTTAATGAAACATAAATCTGAAATGTTTGAAAAGTTCAAAGAATTTCAGAATGAAGTGGAGAACCATCGTAACAGAAAGATTAAGTTTCTACGATCCGATCGTGGGGGCGAATATTTGAGTTATGATTTTCTCACGCATCTCAAAGCAAGTGGAATCGTTTCACAACTCACGCCACCCAGAACACCACAGCGCAATGGTGTGTCTGAACGCCGGAATCGAACCCTATTAGATATGGTCCGATCGATGATGTCTCTTACTGATTTGCCGTTATCATTTTGGGGTTATGCATTAGAAACCGCTGCATTCACTTTAAATAGGGCTCCATCTAAATCCGTTGAGACGACACCGTATGAACTGTGGTTTGGTGCTAAACCTAAGTTGTCGTTTCTTAAAGTTTGGGGATGCGAAGCTTACGTCAACAAGTTGATGCCGGACAAGCTCGAACCCAAAGCGGAGAAGTGCGTCTTCATAGGATACCCTAAGGAAACTATTGGGTATACCTTCTATCACAGAACCGAAGGCAAAGTGTTTGTCGCAAAGAACGGTTCCTTTCTTGAGAAGGAGTTTCTCTCGAAAGAAGTGAGTGGGAGGAAAGTAGAGCTAGACGAGGTTATTGAACCTTCTCTTGAATTGGAGAGTAGCGCAGCACCTGAAATTGTTCCAGTGCCGCCTGCACCAACAATAGAGGAAGCTAATGACAAGGATCATGAAGCTTCGGACGATGCTGCTACTGAACGTCACAGGTCGACAAGGTCGCGTGCCCCTCCTGAGTGGTACGGCAACCCTGTCTTGACTGTCTTGTTAGTAGAAGACAGTGAACCTACGAACTATGAGGAAGCGATGATGAGCCCAGACTCTGAGAAATGGCTAGAAGCCATGAAATCCGAATTGGGATCCATGAGCGAAAACCAAGTATGGACTTTGGTGGACCCTCCTAGCGACCGAAAGGCCGTTGAGTGCAAATGGATCTTCAAGAAGAAAACGGACGCGGATGGTAATGTTACCGTCTATAAAGCACGGCTTGTTGCGAAAGGTTTTCGACAAGTTCAAGGTGTTGACTACGATGAGACTTTCTCTCCCGTAGCGATGTTTAAGTCCATTCGGATTTTATTAGCAATTGCTGCGTTTCATGATTATGAAATATGGCAAATGGATGTCAAGACTGCTTTCCTCAATGGCAACATTGATGAAGAGTTGTATATGATGCAACCCGAAGGTTTTGTCGATCCTAAGGATGCTGATAAAGTATGCAAACTTCAGCGTTCCATTTATGGACTGAAGCAAGCGTCTCGGAGTTGGAACCTTCGTTTTGATCAAGTGATCAAGAGCTTTGGATTTGTTCCAAATTGCTACGAAGCTTGCATCTACAAGAAAGTGAGTGGGAGCTCGATGACGTTTCTGGTACTATATGTGGATGACATATTGATTATTGGAAATGACATCGACATGCTTAACGATGTGAAGAGTTATTTGAACAAGTGTTTTTCAATGAAAGACCTAGGTGAAGCTGCTTATATATTGGGCATCAAAATCTATAGAGATAGACAAAGACGCCTGATAGCTTTAAGCCAGAGTACATACCTAGACAAAGTTCTGAAAAGGTTCAGAATGGATAAGGCATTGAAAGGTTCAGTGCCTATGTTGTCAGGTAAGATATTGAGCAAGGCTCAGTGTCCAGCTACGGTAAATGATAGGGAAGCTATGAGCAAAGTGCCTTATGCCTCGGCCATAGGTTCCATCATGTATGTCATGCTGTGTACTAGACCGGATGTGTCCAATGCTCTTAGTTTGACGAGCAGATATCAAAGTGATCCAGGAGTGGAACACTGGACAGCCGTGAAGAACATCCTAAGGTACCTAAATTGGACTAAAGAAATGTTCTTAGTCTATGGGGGTGATGAACAGCTCATCGTAAAAGGTTACGTCGATGCTAGTTTCGACACCGACAAGGATGATTGTAAATCTCAGACATGATACGTGTATATTTTGAATGGAGGAGCTGTGAGCTGGAGAAGCTGCAAGCAAAGCGTGATCGCGGGATCTATAGTAGAAGCGGAATACATGGCTGCTGCAGAAGCGTCAAGTGAAGGAGTTTGGATCAGAAACTTCATCACTGAGCTTGGCGTGGTTCCAAGTGCATTGGACCCACTGGAGATATTGTGTGACAACACTGGCGCCATAGCACTTGCTAAGGAACCAAGATATCATCCAAAGACCAAGCATATCAACCGCAAGTTTCATATAATCCGAGATTATATAGCAGATGGAGATCTGAAGATCAGCAAAGTACATACAGATCTGAATGTCGCAGATCCTTTGACTAAACCTCTTCCACATGTAAAACATGATCAGCACCTCAGTGCCATGGGTGTGAGATTGTTGCCAAATGTAAACTAGATTATTGACTCTAGTGCAAGTGGGAGACTGTTGGAATTATGCCCTAGAGGCAATAATAAAGATGTTATTATTATAATTCTTGTTCATGATAAAGTTTATATTCCATGCTAGAATTGTATTAAGCGGAAACATTAATACTTGTGTGGTTTGTGAACAACACCGTGTCCCTAGTACGCCTCTATGGACTAGCTCATTGATCAATGATGGTTAAGGTTTCCTAACCATAGACATGAGTTGTCAATTGATAATGAGATCATATCATTGGGAGAATGATATGGTGGACAGACCCAAACTAAGCAAAGCAATTAGATCGTGTCATTGTGTTCATCTTTGCGAAGCTTTTCCTATGTCAAATATTGTATTCCTTAGACCATGAGATAATGCAACTCCCTGGTATCGGAAGAAAGCTTTGAGGTCATCAAACGTCATCCTATGAGAGGGTGATCATAAAGGTGTCTCTCAGGTGATCGGAAAGTATCTGTTGGGTTGTATGTATCGAGATGGGATTTGTCCCTCCCAAGTCAGAGAGATATACTTCGGGCCCACTCGGTAATCGATATCAACACCGCTTGCAAACATGTGGTTAAGGAGTTAATCACAAAGTGATATCGGATTACGGAACGAGTAAAGTACTTGCTGTGAACGAGATTGAACTAGGTATGACGATACCGACGATCGAATCTCGGGCAAGTAAAATATCGCGAGACGAAGGGAATATATATATGGGATTGATTGAATCCTGGCATCGTGGTTCATCCGATATGATCATCGATGAATGTGTGGGAGTCAATATGGGTGCCCAGACCCCGCTGTTGATTATTGATAGAAGATCATGTCTGCATATTCTCGAACCCGCAGGGTCACACACTTAACGTGTCTTGACGCTAGGATAGATTGGATACTTGGTTTATGAATTTTTGTTCGGAGTCTCGGATGGGATCCGGGACATCACGAGAGGTTCCGGAGTGGTCCGGAGAATAAGATTCATATAAGGCAGTGCAGTTTTTGGAGTTCGGAATTGTTCCGGATTAATCGGTATTGTACCGGAAGCTTCTAGAACCTTCCGTAAGGGGGCCAACGTGGTCCCACCTTCCGGGAGGGGGCATGGGCCTATGAGGGAGTGTCCTGGCCGCATTGGGCTAGGGGCACAAGGCCCCATAGGGCCCAACCGATCCTAGATAAGTTTAAATCGTTTAAACTAGAGATAAGATAGGGTTTCTAGATAAGGGAAAGTTTAAATCGTTTAAACTAGAGATAGGCTTGGAGGATGGGCAAGGGCTGGCCGCACCCCCCCCTCTATATATAGAGGGCTGGTGCGCCCCCTCCCAACACACACCTTCCCCTCCAAGCCCTAGTAGCCCTGCTGCCCTCCTCTCTCCCTCCCGACTGTTTGTAGGCGAAGCCCTGCTGCAGAAATTCTCCACCATATACACCACGCCGTCGTGTTGTAGATCCAATATATCTCTCCACCATACTTGCTGGTCCGAGGAAGGAGGAGACGTCGAGGTGCCGCACGTGTGCATCTCACGGAGGCACCGCCACTTGTGGTGCTAGATCGGATCGGATCGCGAGGAGGAGAAGCGAGTACGACTACATCACCCACGTTCCGACGAACGTTCCGCTGTGCGAATCTTCAAGGGTATGAAGATCTAATCCAATCTCTCTCGTTGTTTGCATCTCCTAGATTAGATCTTGGCTTTCCCTTTGTTCGCTTCCGTAGAAAATTTTGATTTACTATGCCGCGAAACCCCTTCACACCCGTCCAACGAGACGTACTCCCTTGTAGGGAGGAATGATACGTCCAAAATGTCTCTACTTTCCCGAACACTTTTGCTATTGTTTCTCCTCTAAACTTGTGTGATTTGGATACAACTAACACGGACTGACGCTGTTTTTAGCAGAATTACCTTGGTGTCTAGTTTTTGTGCAGAAAATCAACTATCACGAGAAATCCCGGAAAATATGCCAAAAAATCCTATTTCACCAGAAGATCCACGGAGCCAGAAGACGAGACGGAGGGGAGCATTGGGTGGCCCACACCCCTTGTCGCACGGGTGGGCCCACCCCGCGCCTGGGAGGGGTGTGTCCAGCCCAGGCACCCCCTCGGCCTCCCTCTTCGCCTATAAGTTACCTCTTGACCTAAAAACCGAGGGGGGTTTGTCGTTTTTCTAGAAAGAGTTTCGCTGCGCCGCCACCACCAGAAACCAAGATTCGGATCCATAAACTCTGTTCTAGCACCCTGCCGGGACAGAGAATTTGGGGAGGATCATCGCCATCGTCATCACCAACGCCTCTCCATCAACCATCAATGTTTTCCTCGTCCATGAGTGAGTAATCCACCGCTGTAGGCTATGGGTATGGTAGGGATTGGATGAGTCTATCATGTAATCGGATAAGATTATTAGGGCATAGTGCCTAGTATCTCTATTAGTGCTATTTGACTTTGTTGCAACTTGTTGTGCTTAATGCTTATCACTAGGGCCCGAGTGCCATGATCTTAGATCTGGACTTATTATTGAATCATTATGATAGTATTGTGTGTGATCTTATCTGCAAGTTGTGTGCACATATCATTGTCCGGATCCAAAGGCCCTGAAGTGACAGAAATTGGGACAACCGGAGGGGATGGCTGTGATGTGAGGATCACATGTGTTCACGAAGTGTTAATGCTTTGCTCCGGTGCTCTATTAAAAGGAGCACCTTAATTTCCAGTAGTTCCCTAGAGGCCCCGCTGCCACGGGCTGGCTAGACAAAAGATGTTGTGCAAGTTCTCATTGCAAGCACGCATGACTATATATGGAGCACATGCCTAGGATTGTTTACTACTTGGATGCTTATTCTTATTTATCTGCAATTGCCCTAGGTATTGAAGTTACATGTTTAGACTCGTCCATGCAACGCCCGTCCATCCATCCCTATGCCTACCGCGCTGATATCCTACTGTTTGCTACTACTGTTACTATTGCTCCTGTTTTGCTGCTGCTGTTGCTACTACAAATTGTTGCTACTGATAAACTTCTGTGAGCAAGAACTATTTTCAGGTGCAGCTGAATTGACAACTCAGTTTTTAAGGCTTGCAAGTATTCTTTGGCTCCCCTTGTGTCGAATCAATAAATTGGGTAATACAACCCGTGAAAACTGTTGCAATCCCCTATACTTGTGGGTCATCAAGACTATTTTCTGGCGCCGTTGACGGGGAGCATAACTTTATTTGTAAGTTCACTTGGATCTATTATTGTTCACTGCTAATCCTTTCATCTTGGGGAAGTCTCGTGATGGAAAGTTTCCTATTTTACCATCCACTACAAGAAGAGGTACAGTCCTAAACACCTCTGTTGCTCTTGATTCACCATCTGTTATAAGTAAGCTTGTTACACCACCACCACATACTCATGCCACACACACTGCTACTACTGCTGAATCTGAAACTGCTTTTGATGCTCATGATGTTACTTCTAATGTGCTTGATGCGAGTGGTTCATTAGGTCCTTTCCTAGATGCTACTATGGCTGGTCTAGGAAATACTGAAACTCCTAGTGAAGACACCGTTACACCCGTTAGCTCACCTGAGTCTAGAGAGAGTTATGATATTAATGATGGTTATATTGAGTTCACTGATGAATTTGTTGAAGAGTTCCGAAATACACATGGGACTAGTGCTATTAAGAGTCTCCTTGCTAGACGTACTATTATTCCTAAGCTATCCTCTGATCCTAAGTTTGCCACCTCTCTCATAGATATTAAAGATAAAGATTGCGATTTTTATCTTGATTTATCCTATTTGGATATTGTTGATAAAGAACCTTTTTGAGGGACTGAAAATGAGAGTGATGTAGCTCATATGAATGAGCTTTCTACTATGGGTGCTTTATTCTCTAATGATTTTAAGATGCGCACGTACTTTGTTACTAAGATCTTTCCCTTTTCGCTAAAAGGAGAAGCTAGGGCTTGGTTTAATAGATTACATCCTGGTTCCATTGATAGCCCTGATTGTTTAATTGCTTCTTTCTTTCAAAAATATTTTCCTCCCAGTGCTAGACATGCTGCTTTGCAGAGACTTTTTGATTTTAAACAGGAAGAAGAAGAGAAATTGCCTGAGTCATGGACAAGGTTTTGTGCCTTGATTCATGCACATCCTGGATGTCCATTACCTAAAAATGAGCTTCTTGATATTGATTATAATGGACTAACTGATGATTATAGGACATACCTAGATAGCTTTGCTGATTGTGTTTTCAGGAAAATAATTCCTATAGATGCTGAAGAACTAATGGCTAAAATAAGCAAGAATTATGATGATTGGACTTCAACTGAGCTAAATACACCTGAGCCTATTACTCCTGAACCAGTTGTGCCTGAACCAGATCCAATACCAACACCAAAGAAGAGGGGAGTTATTGCATTAAATGATGAAGTGATGAAGGAATCTAAGAATGTCTAAAGGAGAAAGGTATTAGAGCTGAAGATGTGAAGAATCTACCTCCTATAGAAGAATTATGTAAGCCAATTCCCCACTCATCTACTATTGAGGTACACTCTCTCCAACACTTTGATGAAGGTGATATTCCTTATGGTAAGCCTCCCGATCAATGTTTAGAGGAACTTGACATTTTTATTGTTAAGCAAGGTAATTTTAATAAACAAGTTTAGAATCATTTATTGGAAAACTCTAGAGCTATTAAGGAGTTGAAAGATATTGTGGAAAGAACTTCTAATGATATTAAAATGCTTTGTAAACACTTTCAAATGGTTCAAACCCAACTTGATCAACTTGCTAAGGTACAAAAGGATATGCTAGTTAATGCCTCAGGAGATAAACATGCTTATGGAATTAGAACTAGGAGTGGTATAGCTACTCAAGATCCTTTATATCCTGAAGGACACCCTAAAAGAATTGAGCAGGATTCTCAACAAGGTGAAAGTAGTGGTAGTATCCTAAGAGAAAGTAGTGGTAGAAGAATTGAGCAGGATTCTCAACATGATTCGTAACAGAAAGAAAAAGAAACATAAAATAGTTGAGGAACCACTTGAACTTGCTGTAGATCCTAATAGTATTTCTGTGTCTGATGCTGAAACTGAGAGTGGTAATGATAAAAAATGATGCTCCTAATAAGGAGGAGGTTGAGGAAGAGCCTGATAAGCATACTAAGAACACTAAGGAAGATTTTATTGCTAAGAAACATGGTAGTGAGAGAGAACCTTGGGTGCAGAAACCTATGCCTTTTCCAGGTAAGAAACACAATTCAAAGGAGGAAGAACACTACAACAAGTTTTGTGAGTGGATGAAACCTTTATTTTTGCAAATTCCTTTGACTGATGCTATTAAGTTGCCTCCTTATTCAAAGTATATGAAGGATATTGTCTCTAATAAAAGGAAGATTCCTAATGAGGAGATTTCTACTTTGCTTGCTAATTATTCCTCCAGTCGTAAGGTTCCAAAGAAACTTAGTGATCCAGGTATACCAACTATTCCTTTCTCTATTAAGAATAATTCTGTTAGAACTGCTTTATGTGATTTGAGAGCTGGAGTTAGTGTTATGCCTTTTTCTCTCTACAAGAGACTCCATCTAGAATAGTTGATACCAACTGATATATCTTTGCAAATGGCTAATAAGTCTACTACTATTCCTGTTGGTATATGTGAGGATGTCCCTGTTCAAGTGGGTCATAATTGCTTGATTTTAACTGATTTTGTTGTGCTTTAAATGCCTGAAGATGATAATATGTTTATTATTCTTGGGAGACCTTTTCTTAATACTGCAGGTGCTGTCATCAATTGCAATCAAGGAAAAGTAACATTCAATATTAATGACAAAGAGCATACTGTCTATTTCCCCAAGAAGGTTGCTAAAAGTATTGCCTGAATTCCATTGAAAATATTGAGAGGATCAAGGTTGGAGAAATATATTGTCCCATTCCACAAGAAAATTTTGAAACTATCATGATTGGGACCATTGCTATCAAGTATGAGGTAACATAGTCACCTTGTGGAATACAAAGTTTTGTTTCATATAAGATTGTTTTGATAACATGACTTGATCAACCTTGTTAACAAAAGTATTTTAATGAACAAAATAATGTTTTCACTGTGCTTATGCTTGCTTCCTTTCTTTTACTTTTCTCCTTCCTAGTCTTTGCCTTTTCTTTTGCTAGCTTTAGTTTTGTTAGTTGTTTGCTTGTTATAGTGTCTTAGAACTTCTGTAGTTTATTTTTTATTTTGCTTTTGCTTCTTATAAAAAAAACTGTTTCTGCGAGAAAATCAATTTTCATACCCTGAAAATTGGCCAAAAATAAAGTTTCCCGAATTTTTTTAGAAAATTCAAAATAAATGTTTCCTCGAAAAAAGGGGCAAAGGGACACCTGGAGTGACCCAGGGGGCTACCCCAGGCCAACACACCCCCTGTGGGCGCTGGCACCCCCTAGGTGGCGCCTGGGTGGGGTGTGGCCCACTTGGGCCCCTCCAAGGTGCCTCCTCCCATCCATCTTCTTTATCTCTCTCAAAAAACACCGGAAAACTTTATCAAGCTCGAGTTCCTGCTGTTCTTGCTCGCGATTTTTGATTTCCTTGCTCATCCCATCTTTGTTGCTAATTTTTGGAGGGATTGCTCCTTGGTATGTGCCTCCTCCACTTGTTAAATTAGATTTGTGATTGATAGATTGTATCTTGAGTATTTTGCTGCTATAGGTGACAGGTTGTGTGAGCTTGCATGCTTGTTCTATGCCTAGATATTTCATTTTGATGCATGTGTAGCCCTCTAGCAAGTTCCTATAGTAGTTTCTTATCATTTATCAACTTGGAAATCACTTGGTTTGATTTTGTCTAAAAATTTCAGAGAAAAGAGGTCATGGACAACCACACATTTGGTGAAATATTTGAGAGTAATGCACCTAGGAGGGCAAGGCCTTCAAGATTATCCTCCCGAGCTAGTCCCTCATACAATGAGGATCTCATTACACCGCGATTTGGTGACGAGGGAGATGAGAGGGATGCTCACCCTTCCACCTTTCCTTGCCTAACCTTTTTGCGGGCTAATGGGATTCTTGATGATTTTATGACCTTGGTTCGGAGGGTTGGACTAACAAGCTATATGCAGGATGAGAGCGTGCAATATTCTACGCTCACTAAAACATTTGTGGAGAGATTCTCTTTTACTAACAGCATGTTCAAACCAGATGTGTCCTTCAAAATTTATGATAGGTCTTACAATATGATATTGAAGAAATTTTGTGAGGCTCTGGGACTTGGTACAGCTGGTTCAGCAAAGAATATTTCAGCTCAACCCGTTGATTTGTTGGAGCTCTACCGCGGGATAACAAATGATGATGACTATAGAGTGTCGTGGTATTGCCGACGAGTACACCATGGAGGGGTCCTCACAGTGCGTGTTTAGAGATGTGGGGTAAGGCGGACGGTTGACGGGTACGAGGTAACACAGCTTACCCAAGTTCAGATCCCACAACGGTGGCGGAATCCTACTCCTGCTATAAATCACTATAAGGGCAATACGCCGAGTTACAGGGATTGGTTCACTGTGCGAGGTGACTAGAGAGTCTAAGTTATCGTCTGAGATTGTGCCCTAAAGGCTCCCATAGGCCCGACTTATATAGTCGCTAGGTCCTAGGGTTACAGGAAAAAGTCCTAGCCGGACAGGTTACAGAGTCCTACACTGTCTATTACTAGTCTTGTGTATCTTGTACTCCAAGGCTCCGGGTACGCTGGTGACTCCACCGTAGCCTTCCTTTATCCGGCATCGGCCTCCCTTCTGGATCCATCTAATTGGGCTGCCCAGCAGGCCATAGGCCATGCTACCGACTATGGGCCACCCGGGTTAGCCGGATAAGAGACATGCTATAAGGATACCCATATAGCATATCCCCAACAGTAGCCCCCGGAGAACTCCGAGATCTTGCGCCGTCTTGCCTCTTCACATGGAATGCTCCATCTAGATTGGATGTCGGCAAATCGTCAAGCAACATCTTGCAGTCCTCCCAAAGAACCCTGCAAGGCTTTCTCGGTCTTCGACTTATAAGCCGGAGAATTGTTGAATCTTCCATCGTACTCCTCTGTAGTCGGATTGAATCCGTGTATGTCGGAATCTTCGATGCGACAGCTCATCTACCCATGTCAGCTAGGACGACGTAGGCTTAGGTCAGCGACGCCTCGTAACTCACACATGCAGATAACGCAATCATATCTGATTTTCCCGCGCGAGCGATACGAACCGTTGGCGGCGACGGTTGGAGACGTGGCAAAATTTCCGCGCACATTCGCGAACACGTCGTCTACGCAGCAACCGTCCGATCAAGCTGCACGAATCTTGACGCTGAGGATGGTAAATAGTAACCGTGGGGAATTTTCCACTTTTTACCTCATTCTCCTCGCGTCATCGTCTTCCTTCAGCCGCGCGTTCCCTCGAGCTCTCCGCGAGAAACCTCGAGAAAACCCTAACTCCCCTCCGCACCAGTTGCTTCCAACCTTCTCTCCATGGCGAGCAGCAGCACCTCCCCATCCATGGCGGCGTCGAGCGAAGCCGGCGAGCTCCATCGGCGTGCCCCCAGAGGGCTTGGTCATCCCCGCATCTGCGGTGATCGAGTCCACCGGCGGCGACCAAAATCTGGCGGCGCTAGAGCCACTGGAGGAAGAGCCAGACTCACATAAGGGCGACTGGCGCGGCTCGGACATCACCGACCGCGACATCCAGGAGATGGTCACCAAAGGCTACCTCCCCGCGACGCAGGGGCTTGCCTGGCGGGCGGCGCCGGCCGGCGAGGTGACACCTTCTCCCCAAGCCGGAGAAAAGGTGTACCTCAAAGCTCAGCTGGTACGCGGCGTTTCCCTGCCCATCTCCCACTTCTTCCTCTCCGTCTTAAACCACTACAAGGTCCAGCCCCATAACCTCTCCCCCAATAGTATCTTAGTGCTTAGCAACTTCGCGACACTTTGCGAGGGTTATCTCGGGATAAGGCCTAGGTTAGACTTGTTCGTGTACTTCTTCATTGTCAAACGTGAAGCCGGACATAGTAAGGAGGAGCTTAGGAACTGCGGCACCATAAGCTTCAAGATTCGACTTGGCCGGCGGTTCCCCGACATTGTTGGCCACGAGTCCTGCAAGAATTGGCAGCGGACATACTTCTACGACCCCGACATTCCTCTGGTGGGCCGAGAAGTGACGTACCCAGACTTCGCAGATGGAGCCGCCGCTGAAGTTTTCGCATGGAGATCCCAAGCCTCCCTTCCTTCCGACCTCGACGCTTCCCGCGCTATAAGGCGGATCGAATGGTTCATAGAGACGGGTTTAACCGGCTTGGACCTAGCCATGTGCTGGTTCATCAGGCGAATCCAACCTCTACAGCACCGCGCGAATTATATGCACGAGTATACCAGTGATCGAAGGGATAGCCTCCGGATCTCCGTGGATAACTTCTCGAGCGACTCCATCAAGCTCCTCCTTAAGGACATCGTCAAGGTGAAGGATAAGAAGCGTGGCTTCACCATAACCTACCACATGTTCGTAGACGGCAAGTGCCCAAAGGTAGGTTTTTATTTTCCGTGTATGACATATACTCCAGCTCTTCCGTCTTGCAAATGTCATTTTGTCTAACACAGTGATTTCTTACTTAACAGCTTAGCAATCTAGAGGAGGGCAACCTGGCTGCCCAAATTTACGATCCAAAGATGAAGGAAGTCACGGTCGTGTCCGACGACGATGTCCCATTGGCGCGAAAGCGGAAGAGCTCCACCTCTGACGCTGCCGACGGAGGCAAGAAGAAGAAGACGGAGGGTGGAGCCTCCAAAAAGACTACCACCGCCCTGGAGGCGGAAAAGAGAAAAGCCACCGGGATTTTTGCCAAAGCGCCCCCCCTAGTGTAAGCTTCTCATTCTCCGACATTGTCTATCTGTCTGTCTTGTTCCTGTACTTATGCATTTGCACGTTCAAGAAAGAAAGCCACGACAAGCCTCAAGAAGACCTCCAAAACTTTGGAGGCTTCTCGAAATATCAAGGATATGCTGCATCGCGACGCCTCCCCTGCCATCGCCCCTGCTACCCCTGCCGTCAAGCCCTCGTCCGCCCCGACAACCTCACAAGCTAAGGAGGCACCAGGCCCTTCCGTCATGGAAGTGGATTCTGGCGCCTCTACCGAACTCGCTGTTGTCGGCGAGCAGGTGACGCAGGAGAGCACCGCTCAACAAATGGCTGAAGCTCCGGCTAAGGATGCCATCGGTGGCGGCAAGGCGGTGGTGGAAGCTGGTACTTCTGCCGAAGGCGGCACCCTTGCTCCCCAGAAACCCTTTGAGTTCCCAAAGATAGTCTACCCGGCGCTTACGCCGAGTAACACAACTCTGGTTCCTAGAGGAGTGTCGTCATCTCCGACATGCGGTCTTGAGGAGCTCCTCCGACAAGCAGAAATATTGAGAGGAAATAGCGTTTCCTTTGGCAAGCTGCTAGCCGAGAGCGCTAAAAACCTCAAGATCATCGCACTTGTAAGTTTACTTTGCCTTTTGCATTTCATATGAGTATCCCACTGTAGCCCCCAAGGATGTAGACGGAAAACCATAGGCTTTGCATCTATATGCTCTAAGAGTGACTAAGTTAGAAAAAACTCTCACTGTAGCCCCCAAGCATTTAGATGGAACAAACTATTCCGACTAGATGCTTTAAGAGTAGCATACGCAGTGTTTATAATTTTCAATACTGTAGCCCCCAAGCTTCTAGTTGTAACTGAATTAGTTCCGACTAGATGCTTAAAAAAAGATAAGCATTTTCCGAGTTAAAAACATTATACTGTAGCCCCCAAGCTTCTAATCGAGAACTGAATTAGCTCCGACTAGATGCTTAAAGAAAATCTAAGCATATTTCTAAGTAAAAAACTCTCGCTGTAGCCCCCGAGCGCCTAGGTGGAAAATTTCCGACTAGATGCTCCAAGCAGACTAAACAACGGTTTACCTTTTGTCTTTTTTCCACAGAACGAGAATGCTCGGAGGGGCATGGCCAATGACAAGTACCAGAAGAGACACGCAGATCTTGAAGCCGAAAAGGGTAAAACTGCCATCTTGAAGGAACAGATCATCAAAAACAAGAGTCTGTTTTCTTTTTTGCGCATTCCGTCTTGGTTTTGTGCCTTCATTTCTCCAAGTACTCACTGTGTACTTTGTTTTCTCCGACTTTGCAGAACATGTTGCCAAGGCCAAGGACATTGTGGAGCAGTCCAAGCACATCCAGCAGCTGGACAGCGAGAACAAGATCCTTAAAAAGGAGAGGGAAGAAATGCTGAAAATGCATGAGGATTCCATGAAGGCCCTGCAGGACTCCGCCTCCGCGGAAATCAATCGCTTGAAGGAGGAGCTTGCGATCTTGAAAGATCAAAAGCGTGTTGCCGATGAGCAGAATCACCGCCATGGCGAGGCGTACAAGCTCCTCCAACAAGAGAAATAATCCTTGGCGGACACCCTCTGGCAAGCTGAAGCTAGCATCTTCAGTAAGTTTCCTCCGCCTTGTATTTCTGTAGTCTGGATACTTTGAATTGTTGAACTCATGCGATCCTTGTCGGAATTTGCAGCTCCTATGGGTTTAACTAGATCGCCTCCTCCAGCCAAGGAATGCATGGTTCTTGCCAGCAACTTCATTAACACTGCCATCACCCAAACCAAAGAGATTGCCAAGCCCCTCCAGATACACATCAAGGCCTCGGACTCCGTGGCGAAGTACTCGGAGATTCTGCGCCGAGCCCCCGAGCGTATCACAAGCTGGAAAGCTTCATGTGCACGGGCTGGCGCAAGGATGGCGCTATCAAAGGTGAAAGCACACTACGAAGATGCCGACATCAATACGGTGACCTCTGGTATCCCCGACATTGACGATGATGGCAAAGAGATTGATCACGAAGCCATTTTGTCGTCACTCGTGGGCTATGACACCAGAGTTTCCGAGTTGGTGGACATAGACTTCTTCGTGCCTATGAACACCATCGACAGCGTCAACCAAGACTCCTCCGAGTCCCACCATAGTGCCGACGTTGAGGGTTATTCTCCGGCTGGTGATGATGCTGCTTCCAAGTCTCTTGCGCCAAAGGAATGAAAAACAACTTTGTAATATTTGTTTCATCTTTGGTGTATGCGCGTAAAAAACTTGATGATGTAACTTAAGGCGGAAAACAATGGTTGTTATTTCCTGCTACTTAAGAACTAGTTTCCAGCATGTATATATTTTTTAAGCAAGTGCTGGCTTATCCATTACTTTGGTTCTTATGCTTGACTTTTCGTGAGTCGGAAGACTCGTTGTCGGAACCATGCGCTTAGGTGATGATGCCCAAAGGCACCGTCAATAACCTGAGCACAAAATTGCCGACAATAAGTGCCAAAAGTCACTACTCCAGAATCCACATAAAAACAACAAAGAACGTGTAGACCAGAAAACTTAAGCTAACGCCCGTAGGCGGAATTTTCACAAGTGCAAACACAAAGCTTGTGCATAAAGGTTTTACATGATCCAAAAATGAACACTAAAGGAGGTAAAAGTCTCAGAAATATGAGTGAACCAGAGAGATTTATTTCATTGATCATATAAGAGGTACATAATTAGATAAAAAATGCTAAGTGTAGAAAGGACGTAGCTGTGCTATGTTCCATGGTCGATCAAGCTTCGGGTAGTCATCATCCGGGTCACGTCGCTTACGCTTATGATCCTCGTTGGGTCTATCCTTTAGTTCATGATTGTCAACAAGGTAGTAATACCCATTGAGCAGCGCCTCGCTTATGATGAACGGTCCTTCCCATGGCGGGGATAATTTGTGTGACTTCTTCTGCTTAAGTCGGAGCACCAAATCCCCCTCTTTAAACGAGCGACGCCGAACGCCGTGACTATGGTAGCTGCATAGCTTCTGCTGATAGATGGCGGATCTTTGGCATGCCAAAACGCGCTCCTCCTCGAGAAGGTCCACATCCAGGCGTCTGGATTCTTCAGCGTCATCCTCGTCGTAGGCGGCAACTCTTGGTGCATCATGGAGGATGTCGGAAGGCAGGATGGCTTATGCTCCATATACCATGAAATAAGGGGTGTAGCTGGTGGATCTGTTGGGTGTAGTTCGTAAACTCCACAGCACAGATGGCAATTCTTCCGCCTAGGCTCCAGCTGCTCTATGTAGCGGTGCCTCAAGACGTGGCTTGATCCCCTGCAGAATTAATCCATTGGCTCACTCAACCTGACCATTGGATTGTGGGTGTGCCACATATGCAAGGTCAAGTCGGATGCCTTTCTCCCAGCAATATGCCTCCACTTCTCCGAGTGATAAATTGCTGCCGTTGTCGGTGATAATGCTATGTGGGAGACCAAATCTCACCACTAGATCTCGGAAAAACCTGAGGGCAGTTGCCCCATCAAGCTTTCTAATGGGTTGAGCTTCTATCCATTTAGTGAATTTGTCAACTGCTACAAGCAGATGCGTAAACCCACAAGGTGTCGTCTGTAACGGTCCCACCATGTCCAGCCCCCAGACCGTAAACGGCCAAGTTATTGGTATTGTTCGCAGTTCTTAGCAGGAAGGTGTGGTTGTCGGGCATAATACTGGCATCCCATGCATGTCTCAAACAGCTTGTCGGCGTCTGCCTTCGCGGTCAGCCAGTAGAATCCTTTCCAGAAGGCTTTCACGACCAACGATCGAGGAGCGGCGTGATGCCCGCAATCTCCGAGATGGATTTCGCGTAGGATTTCCATACCTTCTAGCTGGGAAACACACTTTAGGTATACACCAGTAGTGCTCCTTTTGTAGAGTTTCCCATTGATTATGGTATAACCCTTTGCTCGTCACACTATTTGCCGTCTTTCGACTTTGTCATCGAGCAAAGTTCCGTGTTTGAGGTATTCCATGAACGGTTTTGTCCAAGCCGGAGGGGCCTTAGTCACTATGTTGACGAAAGAGTCAGCTCTATCTGGGTTGTCGATGTCGGCTCCCTTCACGGATGGTGTGCGCAGGTGCTCTAGGAAAACTCCTGGCGGAATTCGCTTGCGCCCTGATCCTAGCTTAGAGAGCAGATTATCCGCCTCGTTTTGTTCCCTAGGCACATACTTGACTTTGTAGCCCAAGAAGCTCTTGGCTATCTCGTCCACTTCGTCCCGATATGCCGCCAACATAGGGTTCCGCGCATTCCAGGTGCCAGCCACCTGTTGGGCAACCAAGTCGGAATCTCCACAGCAAACTATGCGCTTGATGCCAATATCCTTCGCTACACGTAGTCCGTGAATGAGTGCTTCATACTCCACCATGTTGTTTGTAGCCTCGAAGTGGATCTGCAGAACGTAGTGTAGCTTGTCTCCTGTTGGTGACTGTAGCAATACACCAGCCCCCGAGCCATTGAGCAGCTTTGATCCGTTAAAGTGCATCACCCAGTACTCTGGTTCTGGCAATGGAGTAGCGTCTGGCATCTCCGTCCAATCTGCAACAAAATCCGCCAAGGCTTGTGACTTGATAGCGTCGCGTCTCTTGTAGGTGATCTCGAAGGCGGCAAGTTCAATGCCCCACTTAGCGACCCTTCCTGTAGCGTCGCTGTTATTGATAATGTCGAACAGTGGAGTTTTGCTCACCACTGTGATTGGGTGCTCCTGAAAGTAATGCCTCAGCTTCCGAGAAGCAAGGAATACTCCATAAGCTATCTTTTGGTAGTGCGGGTAACGCTGCTTGGACTCCGTCAAGACCTCGCTCACATAGTAAACTGGTCGTTGAACTCCGTGCTCATAGCCTGGTTCCTTCCGCTCTACCACGACGACGATGCTGATAACCAGGTTGGTTGCCGCCATGTAAATTAATAGGGGCTCTCCAGGCTCGGGTGCTGCAAGGATGGGCACTGAGGAAAGAGTCTCCTTGAGCTGCTTCAATGCTGCATCTGCTTCGTCCGTCCACGTGAATTTGTTCGCCTTCTTCAGCAACTTGTACAGCGGCAGAGCCTTCTCTCCAAGCCGGCTGACGAACCAACTAACTGCTGCAACACAACCTGTTAGTCGTTGAATGTCCTTTAGGCATGTCGGACGGTTTATGTTTAAGATGACCTTGATTTTCTCTGGGTTGACCTCGATTCCACGTTGGGAAACGATGAAGCCCAACAATTTGCCGGCTGGAACCCCAAAGACGCACTTCCTAGGGTTGAGCATTATGTTGTATTTCCGGAGATTATCAAAGGTTTCTTTTAAGTCAGAGATTAAGTCGTTTGACTTTTTAGACATCACCGCGATATCGTCCACATAGGCGTGAACGTTCCGACCAATTTGGTCGTGAAGGCAACATTGCATTGTCCGCTGGTAGGTAGCACCTGCGTTTTTCAGCCCAAAGGGCATCGTGACATAGCAAACTGTGTCGTATGGGGTAGTGAACGAAGTGGCCAATTGGTCCGACTTCCTCATATTGATCTGGTGGTATCCTGAGTATGCATCGAGAAAACACAAAAGTTCCGATCCAGCCGTCGAGTCAATGACTTGGTCAATGCGAGGCAAAGCAAACGGATCTTTGGGACATGCTTTGTTCAAGCCGGTGTAATCAACGCACATTCTTAATTCATTGGTTCCTTTTTTGGGGACAAGTACAGGATTGGCCACCCATTGGGTGTGAAGGACTTCTCGGATAAATCTAGCCTTAAGTAACCTAGCTATCTCTTTGCCAATGGCGCGTCTCTTCTCATCTCCAAAGCATCGTAGAGGTTGTTTCACTGGTTTGCATTTTGGATCAATGATTAAGTTGTGCTCGGCAAGTTCCCTAGGTACACCTTTCATGTCGGCAGGTTGCCAGGCAAAGATGTCCCTATTCTCACAGAGGAACTCGATGAGCGTGCTTTCCTATTTGGGATCCAGGTTCGTCCCAATGGCGGTGACCTTGGAGGCATCGCCTACCACAAGTTCCACCGGCTTGGTATCGATGGCGGCCTTGAACACAGGAGCGAAGTCAGACATCTGCTTCTTCGACGCGGGCATCTCTGAGTTATCGACCGTGCTCTGGATCTCCTTGAATTCTTCGCTGTAGAGGACAGCTTCTGCAACGGCTGCTTCGTTGATCTCGCAGTCCCTTGCCTTGGTAAAGCTTCCGGATATGGTGATAACACCGTTTGGTCCAGGTATCTTGAGTTTGTTGTAGATGAAGCATGGCTTGGACATGAACGTGTGGAATATGTCGCGGCCGAATATGACGTGGTACACGCTCTTGAAGGGGACCACCTCGAAGGTCATGCGCTCTTGGCAGTAATTATTAACGTCTCCAATGGCAACCTGAAGTGTAATGCACCCAAGGGACCGAGCCTCCCGACCAGGAACTACGCCATGGAAGATGGTGTTGGTCCGCCTTAGGTTTGCCTCCGTCAAGTTCATCTTCTGCAGTGTACCCAGGTACATGATGTTGATGCTGCTTCCACTATCCACCATGCACTTGGTGAACTCCACGCCGTTAATCAAGGGGTTGATGACCATGGCGTACTGGTTCTCCGTGGGAACAAGGTCTGGGTGGTCCGTCCTGTCCCAAGTTATTGGAACTTCCGACCAGCGCAAGTACTAGGGGACTGGGGGGAGAGTAGCCATCAGGATCCTCAGAGAGGTCTTCTGTTGTCAGACGGTGGTGGTGCCAAGGAAAGTGTGGTAGACTGGAGCCTTCTTTGCGAAGGGGTTCTTGCCCTTGTCGTCGCTCTTGGCGGCGTGCTTGGGGTCAACGTCTTCGTCCATGTCACTTGAATCCTTGGACTCCTCCTCCTTCTTCTTCTCGTTTCCCTTGCCTCGCGATCTGTTCTTCCGACTTCGCTTGTAGCCGGACTCCGGGTCTTCCTTGAGGTCGTTGACGAACTTGAAGTGTTGATTGGTATGGGTGGCCTTGCCGTTGGCATCGAGGTGTACGAGGCACGGCATATCGCGGTACTCCTCGTAGGTTTGGGGAACGCGGAGCGGCGCCGAGGTGGTTTCACTTCCTCGTTGGTGCCCACGACCAGCTCCCTTTCCTCGGCCACGTTGTCCGCCTTCGCCTCGTCCTGCAAAAGTCATAGCGACCATGTCGGTAGATTGCTTTTCTTCTGGAGCGGTTTTCTGCTTTGTACTGCTATTCCTCCGAGCTTGAGTTGGAACGGCCGTTGCCGACAAGGAGCCGCGAGCGTCGTCGTCGGCAGCTGCGAACTCACTAGCCAACTGAATCATCTGTTTCAAGTCATGCTGGTGATTGTCCTGCAAGCGCTTCAGCTTATGTCAGAGCAGCATGCCTCTTTCCAACCCATCGATGAAGGCGGCCATGGAGGTTTGAGCGTGCACTCCTGCGCAGGAATTCTTCATGTCCAGCCAGCGGGAGAGGTAGGCGCGAGATGTCTCGTCTTTCTCTTGCACGCACCGCTGTAGATCGCCCATGGTGCAGGGACACTTGTATGTACCCTCAAAGTTCTTGGTGAACGCTTCTTGCATGTCCAACCAGTTGTAGATAGATTTCTCCGGCAAGTCGTCGATCCACTAACGGGCCGTGCCCGCCAACATTAACGGGAGGTACTTGACAGCGACATTGGGGTTGCCTCCGGCAATCTCCACCGTGTTGCCGTAGTCCTGCAACCATGTGGCTGGTTTGGCGGTGCCGTCATAGGGCTTGATGGTCTTGTCAATCCGGAAACCTTTGGGGTAAGTTGCGGACCGTATTGCAGGTCCAAAGCAACGTGGTCCCAGGTATGGTCCTTCCCGGGCCTCGTGGATCTTATCGATCCGCGAGCGTGCACCGTATGGCTCCTGGGTCTTCTTCTTTTTGTCAACAGGGGATGGGCTGCATGCACGACGCGGGCCTCCTCCGCCATGGTGACTGCTTGGTGGTGACAGAGGCGGAGGTGGCGGTGGGTTAGCCTTCTTGCTGTTACCCTCCTGCGACGCCTCACGCCTGTCACGGTTGCTTGTCGGACACGGAGGGTCGTAGCGTGACCTGCTCTTGTGTCCTTGGTTGCGCTCTCCGTCATGACGGGTCTGCTCCGCGTTGCCGCGGATGACGATGCCGCACTGCTTTGGTGGGGGAATATCCGTACGATGGTGAGCCTTGTAATCTTAGCGATGTCGGGGGGATCGGGGCGATGGCGATGGGCGACGAGGTCGGGCCTTTTCTCCGTGGTCGGAGGATATGGGGATGGCATCCTTCCTGTTGCGCGCATCCCTCCGTCTTTGTTCTGATGAACCCGTCTGGGACCCGACATCAAGAGGAGATCTGTCCCTTGGCGGCTTGTACTGGCTAGATTGGTAGAGCGCTGGTTTAGACTCAAGCCTCTGAGAGGTGGCCTTTTCCTGCTGCTTCACCGCCTTGGCCACTAGGTCATAGACCTGTTCCACTGCCTCAGGCTATATATCCTGCTCCAGAAGGGTCTTGGCGACAGCGAGGTTAAGGAGTAGGGTGGGCATCACCTGCTTGCCTTCACTGTCAATGTATGGCTTGGCCTGTGCCGGCTTCGAGGGAGCCCATCCTTGGTTGCGCCGTACACCAGGATTATTGATGACGCGAGCCGGAGCTTTCTTAGCCTTCTGCTGCTGCAGTAAGGTCTTGTACTCGGCCTCCATTGCTCTAGCTTTCTCTATGGACTTCGCGCATTGACCAGATCTCGATCTAGTTTAGCGCCTTGCTCCGCGATGGCCTGTGCTTCCTCCAGCAGCTGCTGGCGCTTCTCGTCAAGCTGGGTCACGTTCCGGATATGAGCAACGGTTAGTGGCTCGACGAGGAGATTGTCGTACATCACTCTATCAGCTGGAGTAACTTGGGCTGCTACAGACGTAGATGCTGGAGGCGGCAAGTTTGCGGTGTTGTTGTTGCTCGGGCCGGTGCCGAGTTCCTGCGGCTGCTGCACTGGGTTAGGCGGAGGAGGCATGACCTTTGCGCGATCATCGTCAGCAGCAATAAGTGGCCCCTTCCCCTTTTCCAGCGCCGTAGGCGGAGCTCGTCCGGGTTGATCTTCATCCATCGCCGTCCCAATGGTGACGAACACCCCTCGAGACGTGACGACGTTGTTGGCTTGCTCGTTGCGCGAGTACTCCTCCTCCATCTCCTGCATAGCGGAGTCTAGCTCTTCTGGACTGAAGTCTATCTCCTCTGAATCTGCACTGAAGTTAGCATAAAGCACGTCAATGACAGAGTCGGAGGGTGCCAGGACTTCCTCGATGATGGGCGGTGGAGGTGCAACGGCCTCGACAATGACTGGAGGTGGTGGCGCTGCTGCAACGATGGCGGCCGGAGGCGGTGGTGGCGGTGGCTGAATCGAAGGGGCTCCGTCAATGAGCGCAAGCGCTGTCTGAGCTGCCGCTTTGGCCTCCGCATAGTTGTTGATGGTGTTCACCATGCCTTTGAAGGTAAGGCGTCCTGACGCCTGCTGCCGTCTTAGAGAATGTCGGAGAAGCCTACCATGGTCCAGTCATTCCACAAAGTGATAGATAGCATCTTCATTGGGGTAGTGGGCTATATCGGCTCGTATATGGAGCCACCTGGCCAGGTAATCGCGGGGGGTTTCGCCCTCTCTCTGAACGCAACGCGCCAGTTCGAAGATGGTAACCACGCCGACGAACTTGGATCTCTGCTGTCCAGACGCACGAACGAAGCTGGCGGATTTGTAGTGATCTTCCACCTTTATATCCTGCACAAGGGCGGTTTGGGTGGGCCTTGAATTTTCCGATCTTTGCCGGCAAACTCCGAGGAGAGATCCGACATCGATCCTTCCGCGAACGTATCCTGCCCGTAGGCGGTCCGTGCGGGTCTTGGTGCTTTCCGATCTTTGCCGGCGAACTTCGAAGAGAGATCCCACATTGATCCTTCCACGAACGTATCCTGCCCGTAGGCGGTCCGTGCGGGTCTTGATGCTCCTCCGACTCCCAGGGAACTAGTGCCCGAGTCGGTTTCGCCGATGAAGAGGTGGATGTCTCCGATAGGAACGATCGAACACTGCATAGGGTTCGTCTTCGCCGGGATCCAGAACTCGTCGGGTGGGACGATCGGGATGTTGCCGGAGAAGAGAACGCGACCAATGGCTACGATTTCGCCGATTCCCGCGAAGATCTTGTTCCTCGCCCGCTGAAGAGACTGAAGCGCCTCTTGCCCCACGGTGGGCGCCAACTGTCGTGGTATTGCCGACGAGTACGCCATGGAGGGTTCCTCACAGTGCGTGTTTAGAGACATGGGGTAAGGCGGACGGTTGACGGGTACGAGGTAACACAGCTTACCCAGGTTTAGATCCCACAACGGTGGCGGAATCCTACTCCTGCTATAAATCACTATAAGGGCAATACGCCGAGTTTCAGGGATTGGTTTGCTGTGCGAGGTGACTAGAGAGTCTAATTTATCGTCTAAGATTGTGCCATAAAGGCTCCCATAGGCCCGATTTATATAGTCGCTAGCTCCTAGGGTTACAGGAAAAAGTCCTAGCTGGACAGGTTACAGAGTCCTACACTATCTATTACTAGTCTTGTGTATCTTGTACTCCAAGGCTCCGGGTACGCTGGTGACTCCACCGTAGCCTTCCTTTATCCGGCATGGGCCTCCCTTATGGATCCATTTAACTGGGCCGCCCAGCAGGCCATAGGCCATGCTACCGACTATGGGCCACCCGGGTTAGCCGGGTAAGAGACATGCTATAAGGATACCCATATAGCATATCCCCAACATAGAGCTCAACGGGGAAAGATAAGAAATATTCAACTCCCAGCCATCAGGTACTTTGTTTACTATCGTGCCACTAGTGTTCTTGGTAGGGAGAACACTAGTAATATTTCCAACTATCATTTGGCCTTCATAGCTGCTGCGCTCAACAATGAAACTAAGTACAATCTTGGTTCTCTCATTTCTCGTCGCTTAGCTGCTAAGGGACCCATTTGTGGGGGAATTATTGCTGCACATGTTGTTGTTGCCTCGGACCTTGCTGTTGATCCAAATGATACAGTTTTGGCTCCTCAGAGGCTTGATCTTGCTGCCATGAAGGTGCACCACTTTGTCACTACTGGCTCTACCCTTGAGAGTTTGGTTTATAGAATGTTGTTTATTGACGGGGAAGAGAGAGAGATCCCTCTCCCCCAAACCACTTTGTTTAGTATTTCCTTGGGACCTTTGTTGCGCTCCAAGGAGGAGATGGATGATAAGCTGCACATTCTTGGATTCCATGGACACTATCAGGGGGACGCACCCTCATACGACCCCTCTGTGTACTACACAGGGGAGTCCTCGAGCTCTTACCAAGACGAAGAGGCCTCCTCGTCGTACTACGGAGGTGCACCTTCTTGGTCACCATGGAGTTGAGCCCCACTTAGGCCACAAACCTAAGCTTAGGGGAGGTATACCAACATCACAATCATCTATATATCATGTTCGGTCGGTTCTTTGTATATCCATTGTTTTCGCTTTCTTTTTGGTTTTGTTCCTGCTTTATCAAACCACAAAAATACCAAAAATATTTTCGTTGTTTCTCTTGGTTTGTTTCTTTGGTTTTTAGCTATTGTTTGCCTTAAAGAAAAATCCAAAAAGATTTTGCTTTGTTTGCTTTGTTTGGTTTATTTTTGCTTTGTTTGCTGTTGCTTTGTTGGCTTGTTTGAAAAATCGAAAACACCAAAAATATTTGTTGTTCTTCTTTGGTTTTGTGAATTCTTTGCAGAGTTTAGCCGTCCTCGGTGGATTTTGGTTTCATGTTATTATTCAAGTCACACAAGTGAAGGTCAATAATGAAGATTAAGACAACTTGAGGTCTGGTGAGAGGATGGTAACGAACTCTATTTGTTTTCATTTTTGTACATATATTCATCATTGTGAGCATGCTTAGTCTGTTCATGTAAGGTGTATGTTACTGATGGATGCTTAGTAGTTCTTGCTTTATTGTGATTAGCTCCATCTTGCTAATAGTTTGTAGCATGTCATATGAATGTTTGCTTGCATTGTTTTATTCATATTTTGGTATGATATTGTGGTATCCTCCTCTGAATGTTTCATGTGAATCGACTTGGCACATGCTCACTCATGCATATGACTAAACAATAGTCAGTAAGCCTCAATGATTTATTTTGCCTCAGAGTTCTTATATCACTTTCATGCCATAATTAGTCCTGTTTTGTTGCAAGCATGATTATGACAATTACTGCTCTCTCGTTTGCCGCTCCCTCTCTTTTGCTAGCCTTCACTTGCACTGTGTATGAGCTCTACTTGTGCATCCAACTCCTCAAATCCAATATTTCCAACAGTGTCAATACCTACCTATTAGCATCATTTGCTATTTCAGTGCATATTCTATATGCCTTGTTTTCTTCCAAATAAAATGTTTGTATGCTTTGAGAAAGTTAGTTAGTAAAGCTCTCACGAACTTGATGGCACACTTTATTTCTTGCACTTAATAATCCTGAACCATTGTGACCTGTCCATGAAAATTATAAGCTTGCAAATTATAGGCTGGGAGTTAGCAGAACCATGCTGTCACGAGGAACGCTTTCAACATTTATGGATACATATCCAGTTGATACCTTGCTCTTTTGTGTGCGGATGTCGTCGGTGTGAAATAAAAGGGGAGCTTCTGAGTTCATGGAGTATATATATGTGTTAGAGAAACGCCTGGGCCGCTAGCCTAAGCCATGCCTAATAATGGTGGAAACTTTCAGCATCACCACAATGAGAATTCTGTTAAGCATCCTCAATAAAAAGTTATGCACATAGTAAAAATAAAGATCGCTGAGATGCTCAGTGTCTGCTTGCCTTGTCATTTTGATTATGGTATAGCTCATGTATCATGTGCAAGGGGTACCCCGTATTGGCGGTTCTCTATGATATGCATGTATTTACAATGATAAGAACTTACAGGTAACCAAAGTTGAGTAGCATGCGGAGTGGCCCTCGTACTCAAGGGACATGGGATTTCTAGTTTATGGTATGTCAAGCATATAACTCATATTGGACCTTACTTTCACCTTAACCATATGAAGATGCCTATGATAGGGGCAATGAGAGCTCAAAGCTAATGAGTACTTTACTTTCAGCATTTGGAAGACTTTCAAACCTTTCAAAACCTTTTCACTTCCTTGTTGAGTCACCACCTATTCTATGAGCACCTTCTTGAGAGCATAGTTGTCATTCTTGTGTTTGTCTCAAAACTTGGTTAATTATGTCATGACTTTGATGCTTGTATCTCTGATATTTTTACTTCTAGTCTTCACTTGAACTTCAGAGGTGCCTTGGCATTTATATTGTGCTCTACAAACAAAGGCAAGCGAGATACCACTCTATCATACCTTATTATGAGCATTGCAATGTTGCTTATGTTTATGTTTCATGCTACTTATTATTATTGAGTTGGTCTCTCTTCATAGCTTGCAAAGACTATTGAGTAGACTCAGTTGCATACTTCTTATTATGAATGGTTTAATTATCTACTCTTGTGCTGAGAATATATACATCATATGAAGCAAATGTGTTCGTGAAAGTTCTTTTATCACACTCAGTTTTCAACTGAATTGCTTGAGGACAAGCAATAAGCTAAGCTTGGGGGAGTTGATACGTCCAAAACGTATCTACTTTTCCGAACACTTTTTATATTGTTTCTCCTCTAAACTTGTGTGATTTGCATACAACTAACACGGACTGAATAATAAAGTATTTTCAAATGAAGAAGCATTAACAACAAACCTTGCTTTCAAAGGATGAGCAAAAAGCAACTTCTATCTCCTCATAGGGAAGTGTTCAATACCTTTCTTGAATGGAAATTGATATTTAATGGTGTCTTCTTTCATATCAATGATGGCACCAATAGTTCTAAGAAAAGTTCTTCCCGAAGTAATAGGGCAAGAAGCATTGTACTCAACATCCAAAACATAGAAATCATTAGAAAGATAATAATTGTTAACCATAATAAGAACATCATTAATACTCCCCATGAGTTTCTTATTAGCATTATCATTAAGTGGGACATCCAAATAACAATCTTCCAAAGTTGGCAAATCAAGCATTTCATAAATCTTCCTAGGCATAATAGAGACACTAGAATCAAGATCACATGAAGCTTTAAGACCAAAGTCATTTACTTGCATATTAATATGGGTTCCCAGCTATCTTCTACTTTCCTAGGAATAGAAGCTTTGTGTTTCAACTTCTCTTCCTTAATTTTAACAAGAGCATCTGTAATGTGTTTGGTGAAAGCTACATGCATATCACTGGCATCAGGACTTCTAGCAAGCTTTTGTAGGAATATAATCACCTCAGAAATATTGCAACCATCAAGATTAAAATCAAACTTAGCATCACTAGTAGTAGACTCATTGGGCTTAGGCATTTTAGGAGGAGGAATAGGGACTTCTTATGGTTTAGTGGCATCCATATTGGTGGTGGTGATGGTGCACACACTATTATTTCTAGCAATTTCAGCTTCCCTTTCCCACTTAGATGAAGTTGGGATAACAGTCTAACATTTACATCAATAGTAACTTGTATGGCATGAGTAGCAGCAAAGGTACTTTCCATGGTTTCAGGTTTAGCAGCCATTTTATTAATCAAAGAGGACTGTGCTTCAGACAAAGAGGAAATATTTTTCTCAACACGCAAATTTTTTGAATGTAAACTAGGAATTTCTCTATTCAGATTCTCAAGCTGATGACTAATATTTTTCAAGATAACAGATTGTTCTTCCATAGTTTTAGTGAATATCTTGTTTTTCTCATATTGCATTTGCATAAAGTTTTTAGTGGATCTTTCAACTTCTAGTATCCTATCTTCACTAGGCATTCCAGACCTACCATGATAAGTATTTCCATTATTAGGATGATAAGGCCTGTAATTTTTGTTGCTACCAAAATTATTCCTATAGGCATTGTTGTTGAAATTGTTGTTTCTAATGAAGTTCAAATCAACTTGCTCTTCTTAAGCAACCAAAGAGGCTAAGAGAACATTATTTGGATCTAAAGGAGCTTTCCCATTAACAAGCATAGCCATAATAACATCAATCTTATCACTCAAAGAGGAGGTTTCTTTAACAGAATTTACCTTCTTACCATGTGGAGCTCTCTCAGTGTGCCATTCGGAATAATTAACCATCATATTATCAAGGAGTTTTGTTGAAGCACCCTAGGTGATGGTCATAAAGGTACCTCGAGCAACTGAATCCAATAGTTTTCTTGAAGAGAAGTTCAAACCTGCATAAAAAGTCTGGATAATCATCCAAGCAGTAAGTCCATGAGTGGGACAATTCTTAACCAAAGATTTCATTCTTTCCTAAGCTTGAGCAACATGTTCATTATCAAGTTGTTTAAATTTCATAATATCACTTCTCATAGATATAATCTTATCAGGAGGGTAGTACTTTCCAATAAAACCATCTTCGCACTTAATCCAAGAATCAATACTATTTTTAGGCAAGGATAGCAACCATTCTTTAGATTTTCCTCTCAAGGAGAAAGGAAAAAGCCTGAGCTTAATAATATCTCCATCTACATCCTTATACTTTTGCATCTCACAAAGTTCAACAAAGTTATTGAGATGGGCAGTAGCATCATCAGAACTAGCACCAGAAAATTGCTCTCTCATCACAAGATTCAACAAAGCAGGCTTAATTTCATAAAAGGTATCATCAGAAGCAGGTGGAGCAATAGGAGTGCTTAGGAAATCATTGTTGTTTGTGCTAGTGAAGTCACACAACTTGGTGTTCTCAGCAGAGTTCATTTTGGAAAAAGTGGAGCAAGCTAACAGCAGCAGCAACTAGAGCAGGAACTAATTTTTTTTGTGTTTTTGGTAAGGGAAAGCAAACCAAACTAAACTATTTTTTTGGAGTTTTTTATAAAAAAGAGGCAAACAAAACCAAGCAAAATAAACTAAGCAAACCAAAAATAAAGTAAAGAGAAAGGTTATGGAGGACTCCCTTGTGAAGACGTCCTTAGCCTCTCCGGCAACGGTGCCAGAAAACTTGTTGGCGCTTTGTCGACGTGGGAGCGCTTCGTTGGAAAGCCCCAAGATCAAGGTGTGAAGAGCACAACAACAAGTCTTCCTTTAGTAAGAAACTGAGGTTATCGAACCAGTAGGAGGAAATAAACATCTCAAAGGTGTTGCAAGCAACTTGGAAACCTGCACAACACAAACTCAAGACTTTGCCCCAACAAACAGTGAGGTTGTCAATCTCACCGGTTGCTATAACAAAGGATTAACTGTATGGTGTGGAAGATGATGGTGGTTTGCAGAAAGTAAACAGTAACCGTGGAAGATGTATCAATGGTAAAGATTGGACCGGGGTCTATAGTTCACTAGAGGTGTTCTCCTTAGATAAACAAACATGACATGTAGGGTAAACAAATTACAGCAGGGCAATTGACAGGACTGAGCAGGGCATAACAATGCAATACTAGACATCATGATCCTATGAGATTCGATTAGGCAATACAACAAGATACATAGACCGCCATCCAAATGCATCTATGACTAGAAGTCCACCTTTGGGTTATCATCTGAACCCCCTCGAGTATTAAGTTGCAAGCAACAGACAACTGCTTTAAGCAAAGTGTGTAAGGTAAACAATCCACTTGTTCCATGAATAAGAGACCGTTGTTTTCTCCCTAGTGGCAACAACATATCTACAACCTTACAGATTTCTGTCACTTACCTTAGATTAAATAGAGGTATGAACCCACTATCGAGCATAAATACCCCTTCTTAGAGTCACTAGCAACTACTTGGCCAAGATAGCTACTAACAACGGAGAGCATGCAAGATCACAAACAACATAGACATGATAGAATCAATAAGACAGAACCATTAATCAATGTGACATAGTAATCTCAATATCCATCGGATCCCCGCAAACACAATATGCATGATTACAAATAGATGAGATCTTGATCATGAACGGAGCTCACAAGATCTAAACATGAAAGCACAAAGGAGGAGATACAACCATCTAGCTACTACATGGACCCGTAGTCCAAGGTGGAACTACTCACGCTTCATACCGGAGGCTGGCATGATGAAGAAGAAGGCCTCCGGGATGATCTCCCCTCTAGCAGGGTGCCGGGAAGAGCTTCAGATTCCCCCGATCTAGGGACGATGGTGGCGGCGGCTACAGACGGTTTCATGGAATATTGATCGGGTACTTAGGGTTTAGGAATCGGGGGCTTCTTATAGGCGAAGAGGGAGGCCGAGGGGTGCCCGAGGTGGCTGCACCCCCCTCTAGGCACGGGGTGGGCCCACCTGCGCGGCCAGGGGGTGTGGCCTCCTCGAGGCCCTCCCTCGTCTCATCTTCTGGCTCCGTGTTCCACACGGTAAAATATTTACTTTGGCTCGTGTCCCGTCGAATTCCGAGAATATTGATTTTCCGCCTTTCTGGAACCAAAAAACAGAAGAAAACAGGCAACTGGCACTATGACATCTTGTTAATAGGTTAGTACCAGAAAACATATAAAAACATCTCAAAGTGTAGATAAAGCAAAGCCAAGTAGATACTAAACAAGCTTGGAACATCAAAAATTATAGATACGTTTCTGACGTATCACCAACTCCCCATCAAATACCCAGGGCTCCCACATTCGTTGGGAAGGATCAGACCTATAGATATCTAGACCCACATCGATAAGGTAGTGTCATGTCTAAATCCTTGGAAGATCAAGTTCCTCGACCGTGTAGGCTACATTTCTCTGATCAAGTCGGTCTTGGTCGTGCTTCCCATATTTGTGTCGACGAGTCTGAAGGCTAACAAGACTACTCTAAATGCCTTTGACAAGATGAGGCATGGGATGCTTTGGGTTTGCAAACCATCATTGAGCGGCAGAAAATGCAAAATCGACCAGCCAAAGGTTTGCCACCCCAAAGACAGAGGGGCCTTGGGATCCTTGACCTCCACAAATTTGCACAATCTCTTCGCCTGTGTTGGCTTTGGTATAAATGGGTAGCACCAGAAAACCTTGGGTTAGTCTTGAAACTCCAAATGAAGAAACAAAAATAGGCAACTCTTCAACCTGACAACTAAGAAAACCATCGGGGATGATGTGAGGGCCTCCTTCCGGTCCTCCTCATGGTTGATTGGCCCCACCCCAAAATCAGTGGACCCTTTGGTTTTTTAATCCTCTAAAAAAGGATAGGTTCATCCATGATGCCTTGATTGCAGTGGCAAATCCATAATGAAAACGAAGGGTGGGCTGAAAGACACCAACTAAAAAAATTTAGCAGAACTAAGAGAACCAATTTGAAAAAAAATTGAGAGAAACATAGACAATGCACAATCATTCTTGAGAAAACAAGTATTGTTTTCCTACTATGAGATAACTTTCTAAACTTAGGTCTGTGTACGAGAAAAACAATGTGATAACTTGCTAAAAGAACACATGTCTAAAAGTAGAAACGTGTGACGATTTTTCAACCTAAAATGAGTTGGGATCTCTGTTAGAAATAATGGGGCTAATCCATTTAGGCCCATGTGTATTTCAGATTTTTCCTAAATCTCAAAGCCCAAATTTGTGGCAGCCCATATGTGTTTGGGCCCATGTTTGTGGCAGATCACATGGAAGTGGAGTGGGAGCTCAAGTTTAGTCCCACATGGAAAGTTGGAGGAGAGTTGCACCACCTTATAAGGTGGAGTGTTGCACCACTTTGTAAGTGAGTAGCAATAAGAGAGATACACGCGCGCGCACCTCCTCCTCCGACACCGCCGCTCGCACGCCCGCCCGCCCGCTCGTCTTGTCACGACGTGCGCGCGCCGCGGGTTGCGGGTTGCGAGAATCTCGCCGAGCCGAGCTTTATTTTGCTGCTCAGGAAAACTGTGAGGTTTTGACAGACGTGTCAAACAGTTAGCTTATTCGGGTCGCTCCCGGATCGTGGGCTACTGTAACCGACCCGGACATGCGTAACATGGACTCGGCCCACGTTCGCCTCCGTTAGGGTTTCCTGAGCTTCTCTATATAAAGTCCTGCGCGGCTACCGCCACAACACGACCGAAAACCAATCTAGGGTTTTGCCATCCTCTCTACTTGCATCGTCACCGTAGTCTACTCCATCCCGCTTGCCGGCATGCACCGGCGAACGGGAGAGCAGGTCTCCAGAACCACTCGCCCTTGTGATCCTGTACGGGAGAGGGCGAATAAGGTTTTTGGGAAGCGCTCCGCGCGACTGCTCGAGTTCTCCATCACGGGTCGTCTTCCATCCAAGTCAGGCGGTGCTTCCTACCGCCGTCTTCGTCGCCATTTGCTGCGATCACTCTTCCCCAAAGTTTCTACTACGACAACCGAACGGTACGTGCTACGTGCTCCTGTTTGGTTATTCATCATGTTCTGCGAGTACATGTTAAGCTGCTGTTTTTTTTTATCATCCTGTTGTTTAGTACATCTAGTATGTTCGAGTTACATGAGCTAGTAGCTGGTTTTTTCATGATTTATATTCTGGAATTAATCATGGAAATTATGCCTAATAATCCTACAATCCAAAAACCTTATTATAGGCAATTTCCTAAATTAACAATAGCTGGTTTTACCGATGCACTGAGGCCGGATAAGTTTACCGGTGTGCACTTTAAGAGGTGGCAGTACAAGGCTGAGTTTTGGCTGACCACGATGAAAGTGTTCCATATCAGTAAAGGCAAACCTGAAGGAACTATATCTGACGAGGATCAGAAGAAGTTCGAGGATGCCAATACTGTCTTTGTGGGATGTATTCTGAGCATTCTTGCTGACCGTCTGTGTGATGTGTTTATGCACCTAAAAGACGGGAAGGAGCTCTGGGATGCACTGGATGCAAAGTTTGGTGCTGCAGATGCTGGCAGTGAACTGTATATCATGGAGAGCTTTCATGATTTTAAGATGAGAAAGGACCTTCCTGTGGTTCAACAAGCTTATGAGATATAGTGCATTGCCAAAGAGCTCGAACTACTTAAGTGTACCTTACCCGACAAGTTTGTGGCGGGTTGCATTATTGCTAAGTTGCCCCCTTCATGGAGGAACTCTGCCACAGCTCTCAAACACAAGAGACAGGAGATATCAGTTGAAAATATGATAGCGTCCCTTGATGTTGAGGAGAAGGATCGGGCTAAGGACACTACTGAGAAAGGAGAGAGTCATTCTACTGCAAAATTTGTGCAGAAAGGCAAATCTGTAGGCAAGAACAAAGGGAACTTCAAACCCTCCTTTAACAAGCCTGTAAAGATTACAACCTTCAAGAAGAAGAAGACGAATAGGGACAAGAGTGAACTGTCTTGTTACACTTATGGAGAGCCCGGCCACTTTTCCAAGGACTGTCCAGAACGCGCAGACCGTAGAGGGAAAAAGGCCAAGACTGTCAACGTCGTGACCGCTAGCAATACTGATGGGTATGGTAATTTATTTACTGTTCTTCCATTATTTCAATCACCGTGTTGGTGGCTTGATACGGGTGCTAATGTTCATGTGTGTGTTGACATCTCTATGTTCACTTCTTATCAGGTCGCTCGGGATTCATCCGTCCTAATGGGGAATGGATCACATGCTTCTGTTCGTGGTGTTGGCACGGTGGATCTGAAGTTTACTTCCGGAAAGATCGTGCAGCTGAGGAACGTGCAACATGTCCCTACTATGAACAAGAATCTCGTTAGTGGCTCCCTTCTTTGCAGAGATAGGTTTAAGGTTGTCTTAGAGTCTAATAAAGTCATTGTTTCGAAACATGGACAATTTATTGGTAAAGGTTATGAGTTCGGAGGCTTGTTCCGATTTTCACTTTCAGAGTTTTGTAATAAATCCGTGAATCATATTTGTGGTGGTGTTAATGATGATACCAGTATTTGGCATTCTCGTTTATGTCACATTAATTTTGGGTTGATATCTCGGATGTCCAGCATGAGTTTAATTCCGAACTTCACTATTGCCAAAGGTTCTAAGTGCCATAGTTGTGTGCAATCAAAGCAACCTCGAAAGCCTCACAAGGCTGCCGAGGAGAGAAACTTGGCACCTCTAGAACTCATACATTCTGATCTATGTGAGATGAATGGTGTGTTGACAAAAAGGTGAAAAGAGATATTTCATGACGTTGATAGATGATGCTACTAAATTCTGCTATGTTTACTTGTTGCAAACTAAAGATGAGGCTTTAGACTACTTTAAAATCTATAAGGCCAAAGTTGAAAATCAACTAGAGAGAAAGATCAAGCATCTTAGGTCGGATCATGGTGGTGAGTATTTTCCCAAAATATTTGATGAATTCTGTCAGGAACACGGAATTATTCATGAGAGGACGCCTCCCTACTCGCCCCAATCAAACGGGGTTGCCGAGAGAAAAAACCGCACGCTGACTGACTTGGTGAATTCCATGTTAGCCACTGCTGGTTTATCAAAGGCATGGTGGGGGGAGGCTTTGTTGACTTCATGTCATGTCCTGAATAGAGTTCCTAACAAGAATAAAGAAAAGACCCCTTATGAGGAGTGGGTTAGGAGAAAACCATCACTTTCGTATCTGCGCACTTGGGGGTGTTTGGCGAAGGTCAACATACCGATCCCCAAGAAACGCAAGCTCGGACCCAAGACAATGGATTGTATCTTTCTAGGATATGCTCCACGGAGTGTAGGCTATAGATTTCTAGTTGTTAAATCTGAGGTACCTGATATGCATGTTGATACTATAATGGAATCTCGTGATGTAACATTCTTTGAGAATATTTTTCCTATGAAAGATATGCATAGAATTGGTAGGATTTCTTCTGAAATACTTACTAAATCTAGTGCATCTATTGAGAATTCTGAACAACCACATGAGGAATTTCTTGAGAAGGATGACGATGAACCTCTCACGAGGAGTAAGAGACAGAGGGTTGCAAAATCCTTTGGTAATGACTTCATCGTGTACCTTGTGGATGATACTCCCAGATCCATTACTGAGGCATATGCATCTCCTGATGCAGATGATTGGAAAGAAGCTGTCCAAAATGAGATGGACTCGATTCTTTCTAATGGAACTTGGGAATTATCAGAACGGCCCTATGGTTGTAAACTTGTGGGATGTAAGTGGGTATTCAAGAAGAAGCTAAGGACTGATGGTACTACTGAGAAGTATAAGGCGCGTCTTGTAGCTAAGGGCTACACACAGAAAGAAGGCGAAGATTACTTCGACACCTATTCACCTGTCGCTAGACTGACCACCATTTGAGTACTACTATCCTTGGCTGCCTCTTATGGTCTTCTCGTTCATCAAATGGACGTGAAGACAACTTTCCTTAATGGAGAGTTGGAAGAGGAGATCTATATGGATCAGCCGGATGGGTTTGTGGTAAAAGGTGAAGAGACAAAGGTGTGTAAGTTATTAAAATCTTTATATGGCCTGAAACAAGCACCTAAGCAATGGCATGAGAAGTTTGACAGAACTCTACTTTCTGCTGGCTTTGTCATTAATGAGGCTGATAGGTGTGTTTACTATCGCCATGGTGGGGGCGATAGCGTTATATTATGTTTGTAAGTGGATGACATTCTGATCTTTGGTACAAACATGAAAGTGATAAATAAAGTCAAGTCTTTCCTGTCAAAGAGTTTTGATATGAAAGATCTGGGAGAGGCTGATGTCATTCTGAACATCAAGCTTATTAAGAACGAGAATGGGATTACTTTAACGCAATCTCATTATGTTGAGAAGGTCTTGAGCCGATTTGGCTTTAATGATGGCAAGACTTCTCCAACACCTTATGATCCCAGTTTGACATTACGAAAGAATAAGAAGGAACCAACAGATCAGCTGAAATATTCACAAGTTGTTGGTTCTCTCATGTACTTAGCAAGCGCTACAAGACCCGATATCTCTTTTGCTGTGAGCAAGTTGAGTAGGTTCATGTATAACCCGGGTATTGATCATTGGCATGCACTTGAAAGGGTCATGCGCTATCTATGTGGTACAATGAGCTATGGGATTCACTATTCAGGGAATCCTGCTGTGCTTGAAGGATATAGTGATTCGAATTGGATCTCTGATGTTGATGAACTCTACGCCACGAGCGGGTATGTGTTTGCCCTTGGAGGTGGCGCAGTGTCATGGAGGTCTCGTAGACAAACCATATTGACGAGGTCAACTATGGAAGCAGAACTTACTGTTTTAGACACAGCCACTATTGAGTCAGAATGGCTGCGTGAGCTCTTGATGGACTTGCCTGTGGTTGAGAAACCTGTGTCGGCAATCCTTTTGAATTGTGACAACCAAACTATTATTGTCAAAGTAAAAAATTCTAAGGATAACGCGAAGTCATCAAGACACGTGAAGAGACGTTTGAAATATGTCAGGAAATTGAGAAACTCCGGAGTAATAACTGTTACGCATATTCAAACAGACAAAAACCTGGTAGATCCCTTTACAAAGGGACTATCACGAAATGTGATAGAAAGTGCATCGAGGGAGATGGGGTTGAGACCCATGGATGTCACACCTAGTGCTAATCCAACCTATGTGATCGGAGATCCCGTGAATTAGGACCTGGGAAGAACAAGCTAGTGGTTTGACTGAGGAGAGTATTTTGTAATCCTCTCTATGTGAAGATGCATAACTCTCATAATCTGTAAGGCAGGTTGGCAACATGCCTTAATGTGTTTCTGTTGGCTTTAATTAGCAAAGATGCCGTCCTACAGGGCATTCTTGAAAGAACACACCTATATGAGCTCGACTGTAAACGTCGTGGTCTATGAGACTTGGGTGATCTCTAGTAAACTCATGAAGAGACCAGGGAGTATGACGCATATGCTCCAACCCACGGGGTAGGCTACTGACAGCCAAGTACTAGTTATGATTTTGAGCGAAATCTATTGGCACCAAACTTGCAATTCAAGGTTCATCCATTGTTCAAGTTGTTGATAGACGTAGTTCAAGATTCTAGGCGGAAGTTCAACTTAACAGTCTCTGCTGAAACACTGGTATATAAACAAGTAGAAAGGATTGACAAATCTTCAAATGGGCATTTGAGATCTGGTGGGGGATTGTTAGAAATAATGGGGCTAATCCATTTAGGCTCATGTGTATTTCAGATTTTTCCTAAATCTCAAAGCTCAAATTTGTGGCAGCCCATATGTGTTTGGGCCCATGTTTGTGGCAGCTCACATGGAAGTGGAGTGGGAGCTCAAGTTTAGTCTCACATGGAAAGTTGGAGGAGAGTTGCACCATCTTATAAGGTGGAGTGTTGCACCACTTTGTAAGTGAGTAGCAATAAGAGAGATACACGCGCGCGCTCCTCCGACGACGACGCCACTCGTCCGCCCGCTCGTCTCGTCTCGTCACGACGCGCGCGCGCCGCGGGTTGCGGGAATCTCGCTGAGCCGAGCTTTATTTTGCTGCTCAGGAAAACTGTGAGGTCCCGGATCGTACTGTAACCGACCCGAAATGCGTAACATGGACTCGGCCCACGTTCGCCGGTTTCCTGAGCTTCTCTATATAAAGTCCTGCGCGGCTACCGCCACAGCACGACCGAAAACCAATCTAGGGTTTTGCCATCCTCTCTACTTGCGCCGTCACCGTAGTCTACTCCATCCTGCTTGCCGGCGTGCACCGGCGAACGGGAGAGCAGGTCTCCGGAACCACTCGCCCTTGTGATCCTGTACGGGAGAGGGCGAATAAGGTTTTTGGGAAGCGCTCCGCGCGACTGCTCGAGTTCTCCATCACGGGTCGTCTTTCATCCAAGTCAGGCGGTGCTTCCTACCGTCGTCTTCGTCGCCATCTGCTGCGATCACTCTTCCCCAAAGTTTCTACTACGACAACCGAATGGTACGTGCTACGTGCTCCTGTTTGGTTATTCATCATGTTCTGCGAGTACATGTTAAGCTGCTGTTTTTTTCCGATCATCTTGTTGTTTAGTACATCTAGTATGTTCGAGTTACATGAACTAGTAGCTGGTTTTGTCATGATTTATATTCTGGAATTAATCATAGAAATTATGCCTAATAATCCTACATCTCCATATCCATATTACCAAAAGATGAGTTGCGCTGAAACTCAAGTAAGCATGACTATTGGCACCACACTAAACATTTAGTTATCGTTCAACATTTAAAATAAATTGAGAACACCATTAAGAGACTATGGTGATTCTTTAATAATAGCAATATAGTCTTTTTTACCACCAGACAAATTTGGCTACAGGATCACTGTAACACCCCAGGTATTGATCTACCTCGCGATGCTACTTATCTAACTAAAAACGCCAACTTCAGGGACTACTCTAAATTTAGACACCACCTCTTCTGTTTATGAGGACATCCATGACAGGCAACTTATAATATAATCAACATGAAACAACCGTGTATAGCTCGCAAGCAGCAAGCACACATTCTATAGTTGTCAAACTGAATAGCAGATATATGAAAATCCAGTTAAGCGATTAAAGGCTCACGCTAGACCAAATGAATAAAAATTACACGAAGCTAGATAGTTTAAAAATGCACTAAATCTCCAAGGTATCATAAGGATGTATATTATCTAAGTAGTATGTGTCGTGACATGTAGTGAAAAGGTGTTCTACTCCCGCCCATACATGTTGCTAGTCCGAGTACCTAAAAACCAAATAGAAACCAATAACAAAAGAAACAAGTGTGAGTAAAAGTTTACTCGGCCAAGCAGCATAAGAGCCGAAAGTATCACAAGTGAAAGCATAAATTTAATGCTAAACAGAAAACCGAATCTTCCGATATACTGAATACTTTCACAATTGGGTCTCTCCAGAATGGACACATCATGTGTCTCTCGGCTTCGGAGATTGAAGTAGACATAGCGCACATCTCACAATGGCCATTACCGGAAATGTCCATGTCCAACTAAACGCTGAACTCTAAACTTTTGACTTACATAACTAAAAACCAAGTGGCGCGAAAACAACAAAGCCGAACAAGTGGAACAACAAAAGAACCCATGGGACAACAAAAGACAAGAAAAATCAACATGCACTTGCCTTAATCTCGACTGTCAACTGAAGAATTAATGTCAGCACCAGAAATTGTAACCTGTGGATGAAACCACACTCAGAAATTCTATACCACAACAAATACCAGTAATACGGCGCTTGATGTTCTACCGAGTGAACCATCATGACAGATGCACATATGTCTATATAAACAGAGTTGGTGCAACGTATATACTGGCTAACGGTGAATCAGTATTACTACTAACAACTATGACTACTCCAGAAAATACAAACGTGTACCAAAATTCTCAGCAGAAACAACCATCGGAAGCCTACCAGTATCAATTAGTTTAGAAAAAAAAACTAGAATCAGTAGCATCAATTAATACTCAGATTTGTTAACAAATACAATCTGGATTTAATAGAGTAGCAGATTTCCTTTGATTTGAATATTGCCCTCAACCGATCTGTTCCTTTGCTGGGGCCATACGCCCATAGCAGATTCAAGGCCGGAACGAAACTGTGTACTGGTGCTAGATGCTAATCACGACCTACTCGATTGGTCGTCGGGAAGTAATAAAAGACTACCTGGTAGATTTGCCCATGCTTAATTGGTTAGAGATAGGTCGCTGACATCTCTGTGGACAACTTCATGGTTCAACACATCACCCAGTACGTCCTTACGGGGCTTGCTATAGAACGTGGTTATCTCCATTCGTTGGACGAACCCAGGCCGAAATTCGGACTAAACTTTAGCCGGGTGACGTAAGTTTTTGGTTTGAGTACGTTCAGTTTCTCATTCGCGTACCTAGGCCGAGTTTCCGGGACGTCCGTTTCCGCTGAAATTCGGCTCAAATTCGTTTAGATTTCAGCATTGTTTGGCATACAATAAATACAGAACATTTTAAGACCAAAGTTGAAATTTTAAACACAGTTTGGCGTAAATGTAAACATAGTTCGGCCAGAAGTAAAAATACAACATACTTTGGCCAAGTTCGGCCTAGTTCATGCTGGGCATCTACGACGTGTTGCTCATGCGTATCCATAGGTTCTCAACAAGATCATTCTACAGCTGTTGATGCATCACCGGATCTCGGATCTCCTGACGTAAAGCGTTGAATGCAACCCAGGTTGGAGGCACCTGATGATCAGGCTCGGCAAGAGGACCATGTCTATAGTATGGCTCGTCCTCCTCGAGCAAACTCACTGGATCCTTCCTCTTATCCTCAATGATCATGTTGTACAAGGCCACACAACACGTCCTCTCCATAGAGTGGCTTATTCATATCAATAGTTGGAAAACCTAGGTGTCGCCCAAATGTCAATTCTTCGTTTGACTCATCGTAAGGTTGTTGATCTCTCAATGTACTGCAATTCGAGGTTGGCCCCATCAACCGTACTACCATCTATGTAAATGCCAGCCAGAGACCGCTAGGCACATTCTCTTTCAATGCCTCTTTTTGAAGTGTGTGACTGTTTGTGGTACTAGGCCGCAACCTGTTGATTATCTTGCCCCTCCCTATTGCAATGCATGGGTTCGTGTCGTCATATGGTGCTCCAATATTGGCAGACTACGGCGAAGATACCTACCGCCTATCTTGAAGGGCTCAAATTAGCCATCACTTTGATATTGTGAGAGTTTTAGAGCACGATTTATGGAGGCAGTGGTAGGGTGCTGCTCCGAATCCATCCAACTAGGCATGGAAAAAGAGAAAAAATGATGTATACTATACTTTGCTTTCAGCAACATCACCTTTTTTTCAAAAACTGTTCTGATTTTTTTCTTTTCTTCTCATCTTTTTCCTCCACTCCTCACTTTACTGTCCAAGAACCCGTTTCCCGCAGAAGAGACCGCTTCCTTATCTGGGCCTAGCTGGAATCGTCCAAACCTAGCTAAAGTTGTGAGGCAGCACCTATGGCGCAACGCGTTGGCCATGCCCTTAGAAGGAAAGAGATGTCGTCCGTCCATCCTAACGCAGAAAATAAAAGATGAAAGCAAAAAGTGGATCCTAACGATGCCCGACACGAAACCGTTACAACCAACAGGATGACGCTCCTCCCGCGCGCCCGATGTGGTTCCAATTTTGAACCCGGCGGCGGCGCCCCCCATGGCGCTGTCCCCGCCATCCTCGGCGACCTCCCCGCTCTGTTGGCGCGCCTTCTCGGCCTCAGTCTTTGCCGGCTGCCGCCCTGGCTGGTCGACAGCCACCGTCATCCTCTGGCCAGCGGAGGGGTGGCTCGTCCTCCTCAACGCGGCGGGGGTGGTCGTCGACGCCCGAGATCGCCGACACGGTGAGTTCGTGCGGCAGGGCACCTCCCTTTCTTTCCCGGTGCACACTGTGAAGGTCGGTGGCCGCTTCACCTCTCCGGCGATCTCCCCGACCCTGTCTAGGTCACCTGCGAGGCCGCCCCCGTCCCGGCCGCTGCCGCTGGAGCAGGTGGCCGAGCTTGCTGATCTTCATGGTCTACCGTGGGGGGACGTTGAGGAGGAGGACTCGGCTGCCGACGCGCCCACGCCGGAGGTGGTGACGGCGTTTGGCAAGAGGGCACCCGGTGAGCTCTCGAATGAGGAACACGGCGTCCCAATGGCTCGGTGCGCCTCCCCGCTGATCCTTTCCTCTCTAGGGGACTTTATCCCGCTCACCGGGCTGCCCCACGGCGGCCTCGCCGGCGGGGAGGGTTCTCGTGGAGGCTGCCCCTGGCGGCGCCCCAACAGGGGTTGGGCGGAGTGGGGAGGGGCCCTAGGCGGGCCCTGGTGGATGGGGCCGTAGTGGAGTTGACCTACCGGGCCGCTCGCGGGCCTCGACCTGCTTGTAGTCTGGCCCCGGTCGGCCCTGCCGTGTCCAGCGCTCCCAGCTAGCTACCGCCTAGGCGGAGACGCTAGCTCGCGGCGACACAGGCCCATTGGGCCACGGCCGGCCCAGGACCTGCGGGGTAAAACCCTAGAGCTTAGCTTGGTCCTCCCCCGTCCCCCGTTCGCCGCTTCCACGACTCCCGTCTCGCCCGTGTTGCTCACCCCGCTGTCACCCTCACCGACGACGGCTCGTCCGTACCGTGAGGCCCTCATGGCACCCCGCCCCCGTAGCCCACCGGAGGCGTCTCGCGCCCCTTCCCCTCACCGCGCCTCTCCCCTCCGTGTCGAGCACCCTCTTCTCGTCGCGCCTCTGATGAAGTTTAATCTCGTCAATGCCCATTGTTATGAGCTTGGGTTTTGGAGAAGATGGGGGTGCTGGAGATCGCGGAACGGTTAACAAACAAGCAACCAGGGGACACGAGATTTACCCAGGTTCAGGCCCCGGAGGGAAAGCCCTACTCCTACTTGTCTTCTCTTGATTACGGCGGAACCGAAAGTTACAGGGGTGCGCAGATGCAATCTGGCGTGGAGGTGTGTATGCGGTAAGGTGAGAGAGAGCCTCCTCGCCGTGCCCTCCTAGCCTTTATATAGAGATAGGCAGGTCTTGGGCACAGATCGAGTCGGTTACAGGTTTAGGGTTTGCCTCTTTGAATATTCTATCTGTTCTAGTCTTGCTCTCCAAGGATCCGAAGACTTCATGGGCTTGGGCCACCCGAAATTCTTCATGGGCCACGTATATTCTCATGGGCCTTCCTTGAGCTGGACCAGGTATGCTAATGTCATGTACCCGTAGGGTATAACCATGTCAGTAGCCTCCAAGTGTTCAGTCGAATCGTAGATTCGGCTGAGGACTCTTTAATCTTTTGGGTGCGACTATTTCTGTTCATCAGGAAAATAATGATTTTAGTGTGTAGGGATTGTTGATGCGTGTGCCTGACTCTCCTGACGGATCAGGGTCGGTTAACTGTCTGTAACATCCCAGCATTAGAGCTTAGAAATAAGGTGAATCCAGATGTGTGCATTGCATCCATGCATAGAAAATCTGAATAACTTTCGCGCTTTTGAATAAAACTTGTCAAAGTGATTGAAGCTTCTCTCAACTTGATGGAATTGAAGTAGATCATCAAATTGACTGCGATAAGTTTTAATATGACCTTTGCTAAAACCTTATTTTGGGTAAGGGAGATTTGATCTAAGGGTAGATCAAATGTAATAAAAGTTAAACCCTAATACATTACTTAATGATTTATATTTGATCCTTAAGTAGTCATATCCTAGTATTCATTACACAACTCATGAATACCAAGTTATAAATATAACTTAAGTAATAGGAATGTAACAACTAAATATTGATCTATCTTAATCTCATCTACTTATACCATGAGTATCATGGTAATACCTGACCTTAACCCTTTAGTGAGATTTCAAGTCAAGATCATTCACCATGTATCTTTCTATCCATATCAATCTTTACTATCCCTATTGAATCATATTCTAATATTTGTTGTTCATCAATGTTGAGTAATCAACTATTGATGTATTAATTCTTAAACAAATCAATTCTTGATTTATCAATTCTTGCTTTTATCATAGCATTCACTTAAATCCTTTAGAGAAAGAAGTAAGAAGAGGTAAATAGAAATGCTAGATTTAAATATCATCTATATGATAGGAGAGTTGGAAGAGAATAATATCATTGTGATAATTGATGGAGTTAACTCACTTCTGAAATGATAGAAGAGTTATATGGAACCTATAATTATATGGTAGTAAAGAAGATTACAAGGATGAATCCTGAAGATAGTTACTAGTAGTAATCCTATTGGATCAAGTAGGCATAGTCCAGGAATAACAACCCTTAATCCAATAAGAGATACTAAGAAGATAATTTCAATACAATTGTAAAGTTGTATTGATGAAGCCTTGGTTAGCCAACTAGAAACCTAAGACATAAATGATTAAAGGATTATAATGATCATGCCTTACTCACCAAGATTGAATGCTTATATCATGTATAAGTGACATTGGTGGATAAAATATGATTGAAACCTAGTATAGATATGTTATCCTAGGTTAGCCTTGACAAGTCATATTAATATAATGTGAGATTGGAGTATTAGATACTGGAGTCAAGTAGAGACAAGATAGTATGATTAAGATGATGTTAGAGCAACATTGGATTAAAGAAGTAGTATTTTACTCTTTGGAAATACTAAACACTTGAGGTGAAGTAGGATTTTATGTATACATCTACTAGAGTAATATTAGTGGTGGATGATTAAGGAAGAGTATGAGAGGAGTTAGAAGTAACTACTTGTTGGATTGGAGGTTATCAACAGTAGAGTAGTGGATATAACCAAGTATGGATATGAGAAGATTATGAAAAGCTTTAATGTCAAGCTCATTGGATTTATAAATGGGTTTAAAAGAATAAAGGTGGATAAGAATATTCATGTGAAGTAAAGCTCATCATGTTAACACATGATGATGGATAGGAAGAAGTAGAATATCCAGGAAAGGAATTCCTTAATCAGAAGTCCAGGATTGTGAATTATGGAAGATAGGAATTCTTGGTAAACACCCAACTTTAAATCTTAAACCAAACATAATATCCATTTCATGTTATTGATCCATCATCTTATCTCCATACAACTTTATAGGAATATTTCCCTATAGCAAATCACATAAGCACATCTTTATCATTTCCAATTGTCATAACCATATGTGCTTAGGAATTATCTTTATCAATTATTTTCCATAAGACCTTTTATAAAATAACTTTCTATTTTAAAGGGGATATCATTAAAGATCACAAACATAAATGGTTAGTTCTACAAACCATTATACTCTAATATTATATCCATATTTTAACCACACTCACCTATTAGTGAATTGTGAGTAAAAGAATTTACCAATTTAAGAACCTTAATAATAAAACCATCTTATATAATGATTGCTATATAATAATAAATATGGTTATACTCTATGCATATCCTTAGCTATATTAAACCATAACATTACATTCATAAATAGGAAATAAAAATCATTTTTATAAGTTCTCAATAAATATATATATATATAAGGTAAATCTCTAAAACCCTAAGTGATAAATATTGCACTCAATAAAATAGTTTCCTATTAGTTTAAAATTATAAGAAAATCAAGAAAGGTATCAACACTACTTAGTTACAATATTCCTGCATTATTTAATGTGCTCTATAAAAATTCTGGTTATTTAAATCCTTATAGAAATTCATATTTGAAAGGGTTTAATGAAAACAGAAAATAAAAAAAGTTTTGCTTAATAAAAACTGGAGCCAGAGCAACAACTAGGCCGGCCCATATCTTTCCTTTCCTTCCCTGTCGCTCACGCGCGTTCCACCAAAGCCCAGTAGCAGCCCAACAACAGGCCCGACCTGTCTTTCTCTTTGGCTGACTAGTGGGGCCATGGAGGGACTGTAGAGCGAATCATAAGAATGCCAGGGGGTTTTCCGCGAAATGTCGTCGTCGTCTTCCTCGTTGACTGGAAGCAGCTCGCTGGCGAGTGCTCCGTCGTACGCCGCCTTTGCTCCACGATTCGTGTAGTCACCAATGTCATCCTGGAGGATAAGAACGCCACCGTAACGCTCATTCTCATCCTCATCCTCTCCCACCCGCTATTCTCTTCCTCTCCGTTTTCTCTCGAGGTCGAAAACCTAGCTCACTGAACCACACATAGTCGTCGGTGGAGGTCGTCCCGGAGTCCATGGAGTGGTCGAGGAGAAGCGCAGCGTCACCCTCTTCATTTTAGGATGCTCAATCGAGTCAGGGGAGTTCCAAATCGATGCAATCGAGCCACTTTCTTTCTCCGGTGATCGTCGGAATTCGCGAAGAATAGCCCATCTCCGGCCACCATCTTTGACATGGACCACACGGCTGCACTCAGGGTACACTCACGCATCTCTGGCCCACATGTCAGTGACTAGGGTAGGTTAAGTCTGGGTAAGAAAAGTAATTCCATGTTTGTAATATTATTTAGAATTTAATTAGAAAATGATTCAATATTAAAAATTTAATAACTTTTGTTTTATAATTCAGAAACACATGTATAATATATGAATTTTTTTTTAAAAAAAATCTGTAACGTTAAACTATTATCAAACATTATTATGTTAACCATTTAAATAATTATTATTTAATAAAGATTTTATAAGTAATAAAACTTTGATAATTCATATTTCAATAATGGTAAATGTTAAAAATATAAATAAAACACCAAAAATCTTAGAAAAATAAGAACTATAATTTAAAACTACAATCATGCATTATTATTTCACTTAATTAAGTATTTATTATTTATTAAGTATTTATAAAGTAATAAACCTTGTAAAAATCGTATCTTATTATTTACAAGTCACAAAAATAAATGTAATATACCAAAATAATCACAAAAATAATACCTACATATAAAAAATGTAACATTACACTTTTAAAGTAAATAAAAACTTAATACCCTAATAACTTGAATTTAAACCTATTTCCTGAGTTAATAATTCTTATAAGGGTAAATAAAAAATGCTAATATTTATAAAATTAGCCAATTAAGTCTAATAAATAGTAATAGTCTTAAATTTTGTTACTATGAAGTAAAAATGGTTCAACACATTCTAAAAACAATTTTATTGAATTATCATTCAACCATATGAGTAGTTTATTTTCTAAAAAGATCTATATAAAGTGTAAAACCTTCAAGAATAATTGGGGATTAAATAAAATCTTTTTACTTACCTGAACCACAAGTTTATAAACAAATCAAAATCCTATAGTGAAACCATAAGTAGTTAAGTAATATTACTTCCTTGTTTACACATTATAACCACTCATCTGTAAAAAAGAAAATGATTCTACTCCATTATAATGTTAGGAAACCACTACTCAAATAGAAGTAATGCCATTCTTAAGTATCTTTAAGGAAACATTATGAAGTGAGCAAAGTACAAATATAATAAGCATTACACCTTAAGTCCATCTATGTTTTAAATTTAACTTTAGTCTACAAGACTTTAAATATTATGATAAAAACTTCATTGTGTGTTTTATAGTTTACTTTGGTCTGTTTCAATTAAAATCTAGTGCATCTCAATACCAAACCAACCAAGATAGATAAGTCTCAAATACTAATGATGTCATTATTCAAATGGAGTAATTCTTTCTTACTCAAGGACTATAACTGGTAAGAACACCTAATAATGTTAACTTAAAGTTAAATACTTTTACTTAGTTAAATAAAGAAATATTTTCTTCAAAAGTTATTCGTTTTGATACTTTAGTCAACATATGACAATTAATAGTAATTACATTAATTTATACTTTACTTATATACTTTGGATTGATAACACTTAAGTTCTTTACAAGTGACATTAATCGTAAGGCAAAAATTTAAAGATGAACAATTATAGTATGAGCAATCTTGAGTAGCATTTCACATTTGTGTGTATCTCATTGTTTTATGATATTATAATTACATGTTGTTTCACACACAATCACAAGCCTTAATAAGAAGCACAAATCTGAAACTTATCTAAAAGGGCAACACATTCTAACATGAACCATTTCCAGTTTCCAAACCCTAGAACAACGTTATTCCCGAGATTCACGTTTATAAAGTGCATTACATTACTTATGCATAAGAGCATATTGCTTCTTTAAACATTAGTCCTTACCAGACCAATGATGCCGATTTCAGATATTGGATCTTATATTGTATTGAAGACCGTGAGTGCATAATCTTGCAATCACAAAAGGCAAGTTCACACTTGCTCATGTCCTTTGATTATTTTCTATAAAGTATTTTGAAAATCTAGTGTTGTCATCACCTGCATTTGAAAAAGGTCAGAAAACACTATTTTCATAATAATATGAGTATAGGTTATTTACCATAAGGTAATAACCTACTATGAAAGTTCTGATGGTAAAGGAACATATTATCTAGGACTTAACAACCAATATCGCCAGTGATTCTTGCGCCGTATATTACATGTTAACCATGAGATTTGGAATGGGACGGAGAAGTCAGCCGTATCCTGTTCCTCTCGTATGGAGGCAAGACGACCTTAACGTGACGTTGTGATTCCTTGTGTGGATCCAACATATGGGTGGGCACCCTTACGCCCCACACTTTTGGTGTCTAGATTATCTATGAATGGTGTTTAGGGATATAGTCCATTTAAATGGTACTTGTCCGGGCATCACCAGGTCATAGAGTCTTCGGGAACTCATCAGGGTTTTAGCCTGCCCAAAAGGGGGCTTAACGGAGGTGAGCCGGCCCAGAAGGATCGTGCATACGTATGAGGTCACGGAGAGGGCAGTGATTGGCTTGGATCTTCGTCTGGGCCTCACACCAAGGAAGTGTGAATGAACCTGCAATTCGGATGTGCAACAAAGCTAAGATCTCTCATGGGAAAAGTAACACACCTCTGCAGAGTGTAAGAACTATAACTTGTTACTCCCTGTTCCGGGAAGGAGCTGCGAACGCGGCGGGAAAGGAACTCCATGAAAGTTCTGGTAAACCCGTGAAGGCTGGCGGACATAACTTTTCAGAATAAAAGCAACCTTTGAAGAAATGTTTACAAAAACCTGCATTACCTACGACCTATGGTCTGTGGCTGTAGATATAGTGCATCAAACACTCCTTTTCTAGTGAACTTGCTGAGTACGCTCGTACTCAACGTATCTTCTTAACCCTTGCTAGATTCTGAAGCCATTAAGACGATGTCTACATCAAGTCATACTCCAGGAATCATCATCAAAGGCTAAAGCTCTTCAATAAAGTCAAGAAAGTCAACATATACATCAACTCAAGTGAAGACAAAGTTACTGATTAGATAGGAATATAATCTCTAGCCATAGAACCTATTTCTATAGTGTATTGCAATAGCAGCAATGCCAGACCATTAGTTAAGATACTAGTCTTAATAGTATGATAGTTTTTGACTTGTGTATTTCTGATTCTTCTTTGTAAGAAGTTTCTTTCTCTCTTTTTAACCTAGAGTGTTCTCTGGATCTTGTGTAAAGAGTTGAGTTATAACCTATAGTCATATCTTGGACCTGTTGTATTTCTGTTGTACCACTCTGAGAAATATAATACTAGTGGTGTTATGTCAATGACTATAGTGTACTACATCATGTAGTGGTATGCTGGGTCACCGCACTGTTTTAGGACAAAAAAACACGATCTTCTTCAGATTTGAGTCCCTCGACTCGAACCCGGAACAGATGCTGGCATAATTCGACTCAGGCCGTTGAGGTCTTACAGGAGTCGAATCCTAGTAGTTTTCGAATGATGTACCCAACGCGTCCATCAGGATTTTCATCGCGCCTGTTGGCACGGATTTTTACTAGCAGAGCGCAGTCGGGTGTGTTAGCAGGCCATCAGATGGTATCTGTAGGTCTTATCTTTGCGTAGCAGATATAGCATCCAAAATTTTATCACCGCGGAGGTGTTTCGGGTGGCCAAGGAGCATGTTACTCACTTAGCGTTGGTTGGGGCAAAGTTGCCAAAAAGTTTTTGCATTCTGATCCGAAGGATCGCAGTCGAAGAATTCATAGGGTGCGCGACCAGCGCTCCCTATGGGAGTAGCCCCCGAGTGTCTGTTCAAGTCGTACACTCGAGCAGAGACTTTTAATTCAGTCATTGTTTGCGTCAGGTCCGTAGGACATAATTTTTTCGGATGCTTGAATCAATCGTCCCTATGGGAGTAGCCCCCGAGTCTGTAGTGGAGTCGTAGACTCGACGTAGGACTCGGAGAATAGATTATTGGCATAATACCTTATTCATGCTTCGGGTGTGCGGCCAGCGCTTCTGATAGGAGTATCCCCCGAGTAGTTGCTCGAATCATAGATTCGAGTGAGTACTTTAGCTGTTTAGCCGAAGATTTGTCACCGTTGCTAGTGTGGTTTTGATGACGTCAGTGCTGACGATCTGTGACCTCAGTCGTCTGCGGCGCCAGAGGTGACGTGACCTGATGAATGTGGGTCCCACTTTCTGACTTGGAGTTGACTGGTCATGCGCGACGTGGCGAGAATTACGACGTCTCCTTGGTTTCCGCGCGTACTGGACGGCGTGCGAGCGACTGTTCGCTTCTGTGTTGACACATGGACGGTTGGATCTGGTTCTGGCGTTAGGGCTTCCGGATGAACGGTCCCTGTTCATCGTCTTCGTTCTTATAACTGTGGGAAAAGATTGTGATTTTTTTCACCGTAGCCACTTGCTTTCTACTGCTTCCATTTTCTTGAGCTTTTCTCGCCGTGCGCTGGAAGTTCTCCGATCATTCCCTTCCTCTTTCCTGTGCTCACACCGCCACTGTCGTCGCGCTGCAAAGGGGAAACCGAAGAAGGCCTCCACCATAGAGGGCACCAGTGCTGCTGCCGGCGGCAAGAAAGGCACCGCCGCTGCTCGTGTCACCGATGGTGGGTGGCGGCACACGGAGACGCGTGAGGGTGACCTGCGCAAACTTCGTGAAGCGGGCTTAATCTCGCAGGACAAGGAGGCCGTCAAGATCCCCGGCGGCAAGGTAATTCCCCGTCCACCCGCAGGGTTTCGGGTCATGTTTGTTGCCTTTGTTCTTCGAGGTCTCTCGCTCCCAGTCCACGATTTTATCCATGGACTGTTGTTCTTCTATGGTATCCAACTCCACCATCTCTCGCCTAATTATCTTCTCCACATCACCTGCTTTATCACTTTTTGCGAGTGCTGGCTCGGTATCGAGCCGCACTTTGGCCTCTTTCGGAAGCTCTATTCCGTGAAGAGGCAGTCCGGCTCCGACGGAGTTTATCCGATCGGCGGTTGCGTCATTTCCCTTCGATCCACTTTTATTTTCTTTTCCTTTTCTATGTCCGAGTCCATCCAATACTGGCGGAGGAAGTGGTTTTATATCCGCGACTCCACAGTGGACGGGCAAAACTTTAGCCTTGCCCCTTTCGACTCCACCCAGGAGATCTTGAAGAAGAGATCCTGGAAAAATCATATCCTGGAGGGCGAGGTGGAGGAGGTAGAGGAGATCTACCGTCGGGTGGAGGCTCTCTATGTGGTTCCGGAAAAGGAGGTGAACGGTGTGGATATCATCCGCACTTTCCTCAAACATCGGTTGCAGCCACTTCAGGCTAGGGCGCATCCGCGATGTTCCTTTATTCTGGCCGCCATGACCCAACGAGAGTTGCGGCTGAGGAGCTCTCCAAGGGGGACCTCAACATAGTTCTTCGGCCGCTGCTTAAGTTCAAGACCGACGAGGACATTCCGGGGAAATCGCGGACCCCCCATTAAGTGCTTCTCGACCGGTTCCGCAGGTGTAGATCTACGACATGCGCGCAGAGATTTTTTTCGAGTGCGTTTCCTTGTAATTTTCTATTTTGAAAGTTTGTCTTCATTGTGCAGGAGTTCAAGGTACCTGGCATGGTGCCTCCACTGCCCGAACGGTTTCCAGATGCGCCGGACAACAAAGTCGTGGACTCAAAGTCTGATCTTCCACCGGCGCTGTTGCCCACTAAGGAGGCTCCCGAGGCGAGCGAGGGGCAGACCCGAAAGCGGGCACGGAGCTCGAGCGAATCTTCAGATGCCTCGACTCCACCAACGCCTAGGGACCCGCTTTCCTTGTCCGCCACAGTGGAGGTGACAATGCTTCTTCCTCGCCGATCCTGGCCGTGCCTGTGTGGGCTGTAGTGCCGTAGTCGCCGGCGAAGAGGAAGAAGGAAGAGAAGAAAGGCAAGAGGGTCCTGCCTGTTTTTGACTTGAGCGACATGGACTCGTAAGTGCCTTCGGATGCCTTTTGCTACTTTTCTTGTCTTCTTGCTTTTTGACTGGTTTGTTTCTTGCAGCCACTCCTCTGAGGCCTCTTTTAGCGATGCCGCTTAGGAGGCAGTAGGGGAGTCGAAAATGACACCTCCCCCCTCTCAGACGGTGGCCACCTCTGGGGGCGCTGCTCCGAACCCCTCTCCACAGGAGGCTCGAGTGATCGTCTCCCAGAAGACTGCACCAAGACCTTCAGAGTCTCCGTTTGAACATGTAAGTGTTTTCTCTTTGGCTATAGGGGAAGCCCCCGAGCCTTCTTTTTGGATGATCTGTTGATTTTGCTTCTTTTCTTCGTGTCTCGGGGGAGCCCCCGAGCATTTTCATGTGCTTAATGTTTTTTACTTGCTTCTGGGGTGCAGCCCCCGAGCCTTATTTGTGATACTTTGTTTCTACTCGCAGCCTTTTGTGCAGGGTGCGAACCTGCTGGTGAAGCAGCACCTGGCGCTAGAGGGCAGCCTGCGGCAGCTTCAAGGTACCTGCTTAATTAATCCTCTACTCTTTCATCTACTTGCTAGCTTGTTGAGCTCATGTACGTTCTTGTTGCTTTTGCAGATGAGAATAATACTGCCCTCCACGAGCTTGATGCTCTCAAAAAGAGCCTTGGGCGAGCGGAGAAGAAGGCCGAGGATTCCATTGGGGCGAAGGAGCTCCTCAAACAGGTGTTGGCTGATGCCATGGCGGCCAAGGAGCGCCTGCAGCGGGAAGCCACGGATCGTAGGAGCAGCTCACCACTGCTACGGCTGCGCGCGAGAAGGAGTTGGCTAAAAAACTAATGGCTGCTGCCAAGGCTGTCTCTGGTGAGTATTTTTTCCTCTCTTTGGTTTTTTCGGCTGCCGCGTCCCTGTGCCTTTATTCGATTCTTATTGTACCTTTCTGTTTCTCTAGATGTCGCAGGCATTGAGTTCAATCGCAGTGCCCTAGAGCACGGCAGTGCTTTGGATGATGTCGCTGTGGCGGTCGAACACCACTGTAGTACTGCGGTTGGATCTCTTGCCAAGTCCAAGAAGATCCTCAGGCGCTTCTACAAGGAGCTCGTTCCCAAGGGCGCTGCCCTTGAGGATGTCGATTCCTTGGCGGATGCATTGTCCGTGGATGCACCTGCGGCCTACAAGCGCAAGAAAAAGGGGATCGGTGCTTCCATGGGCCTGGCCATGGCCATGGCGTCCGAGGTGGATCTAGATCTTCACCAGTTCACCTCCCAGATGCCGGCGGCTCCTGACGATTCCGAGGTAGCCTTCGCTCTCTTCGTTGCTCGTTGTAAGCACTATGGGCCGAAGCTTATTGATCTTCTGGCGGAGTATGCGGCGAAGCAGCAGGAGGAGGTCAAGAGCAGGCACTCTGGCTCCGAGGCCACTCAGGATGCAGCTCCTTAGTCTTTGTTGTTGTAGTTGTAGGATAGTTGTCTTCTACTTTTTGCTATGATGTCTTGATGAACAACTTCCCGTGCCACGCAGTGGCTTTTTGTTGTATATAATGAGCCTTCGAGTTGTTGCCCAGTCGTGTGTTGTTTATATCCTTTCTGTTTTCCTTTAGGGATCTACAGGTGGGGACCCTGTCGATACTTCATCTGCTCCGCAGCCGCGACCATCCTTGGATGATGCGTTGCAGCTTATTTTTCTTCGTGACCGCATCCGCGATCTTGAGAAGGAGTTACTTTCCATCTGAGGCCATGCGGACGTTTGGAAGTCGAAGGCGGATCGAGGTACAGCCAGAGAGGAGTATCTGATGGGGGGCTGTGACATTTGGCCGAGCAGCTGCAGTGTAAGTTTTTTCGAGTTGCTGCTCATTTTTGGATGCGTCTGGTTTGCGGGTCGTCTTATTTTCTGGTTGCTGCAGGTGCCAACCTTGTTCCAAGGGAGGATAAGGAGCGCCTTGCAGTTCGGATCAATTTCTTGACCCAGGAAGATATGGAAGCCGGTGGCTTTTTCTGGATGGATCGCGACCGTGCCACGGTCCTTGCGACTGTGCAGGATCATGCTCACCAGGTGTCGCAAGTGCTGCGGCAGGTGAAAACTTCCCTGGCGTCGATTCTGCACATCATGTTTCCCCTTGATGAAGCGCCATCAACTCTCTAGGGCTTGCTGGTGAAGTTTCGAGACGTGCATCATGTTAGGGAGTTGGTGCGGCATTAGTTGGTTGCGGGAGTGAAGGCCGCTCTTTCCCTCGTGTGGCTGCATTGCCCTGATGTGAATCTTGCGGCTGTTGCGGCTGGGCTGTCCCCTCGGCCAGATGGTGGCCTATAGGACATGCGCCCGCACTATGCGGCTGTTAGGCAGTATGCTGAAGAAGTTGTAGATCTCTTTGAGCATCGTGCGCAGGTGATTCTTCAGAATAGGTAGCTTCTATAGAAAAAATATAGATGTAAACTTTGTATGTATTTTGACTGGGCGTGTTGTGCCCTTTATTGTAAAAGTTCATTGTATAAGCACGTGGAGCTTGGTTGTATGCATGCCCTTTTCGTTAGCCTGGCGTGATCAACTACTCAGGTGTACATGCGTTATCCTCAGTCGACGGGGTCGTGAGGTGAGGGGAGCCCCCGAGTGTGTTGTAGCATAAATGAATGCAAGAAAAAGATAAATTTTCGGGCGAGACACTTAGCTTTATTCATATCGTAATGAGGAGGTACATTGTTCGGCTGAGTAGCCTTGGCTGAATAGCCTTATTGAATAAAAGGGGGGATAGCTAGGGGTAGAAGCGTTGCAATTGTGCGACGTTCCATGGGTTGGAGTATACGACTCCAGACTCCACGTGCTTGAGGCGGTAGGCGCCACCTGGGATGACTTCGGTGACGACGTATGGTCCTTCCCATGGTGACTCGAGCTTTTTCGGCCGCTCTTGCTTGAGTCGTAAGATGAGGTCTCCTTCGACGAAGGACCTTGGACGCAGTCGACGGCTGTGATAGTTGCGAAGGATCTGCTGGTAGACCACCAAGCGAGCCGCGGCGATGTCGCGTTCCTCGTCGAGTGTGTCGACGGCGTCCTCGAGTGCGGCCATCGATTCGGCTTCGCTATAGGTGATGACCCGTGGGGCCTTATGGCGTAATTCCGCAGGCAACACGGCTTCGGCTCCATGCACCATGAAGAAAGGCGTGTAGACAGTTGAGCTGTTTGGCGTTGTGCGCAAGCTCCAGAGGACGGAGGGTAGCTCTTCTGCCCATGCTCCCGCAAGCCGCTCGAGTGGGCTCAGTAGGCGCTTCTTGATGCCACCGCCTACGAGGCCGTTGGCCTTTTCGACCTGCCCGTTGGTTTGTGGGTGTGCCACGGAGGCGTATGATATGTTAATCCCGAGGCCTTCGCAGAAGTCCTTGAATTCTTTGGAGATGAAGTTTGACCCGTTGTCCGTGATGATGCTGTGCGGCACGCCGAACCTGTAGACTATGGATTCAAAAAACTTCACAGCCATTTTACCCTTTTGGTTTGTGACGGGCATGGATTTGATCCACTTGGTGAACTTGTTGACTGCGACGAGGAGGTAGACGTGGCCTCCTTTCGAGGATTTGGGCAGTTTGCCGATCATGTCGATGCCCCACTGGGCAAAGGGCTAGGACAGGGTATGGGCCTGAGCTCCGATCCTGGTGCGTGCGGTTTGTCTGCGAACCTCTGGCACCCGTTGCACCTTCGGACGATGTCCTTGGCGTCGTTCATGGCTGTTGGCCAGTAGAACCCAGCTCGTAGAGCTTTGGCGACGAGGGGGCGGCTGCCCGCGTGATGGCCGCAGATGTCCTCATGGATGTCTTGGAGGATGGTTTTGCCGTCACCGATGGTGAAGCACCTTTGGAGTACACCCGAAATGCTGCGCTTGTACAGCTCGCCATTGATGATGGTGAAGGCCTTGGACCGACGAGATACTCGTCGGGCATCTGTCGGGTCATCAGGCAGTTCCCTGTTTATCAGGTACCGAAGGTACGGATGCGTCCATGTTTCCTCGATTGCCATGACTTGCATCAGGTTGACCACTGCGACCTCTGTGTCTAGCTTTTCGGGTCCTTCCTGTCCTTCGCGGAGCGCAGCCCCCCGAGTGCTCTACCTCTTCGGGTGATCCATTAGGGAATTTCCTTTTGATGGATGGCACGCAGATTTGTTCGAGGAAAACACCTGGTGGCACCCATGCGCAGGTGGAGCCGATATTGGCGAGTCTATCGGCTTCTTCATTGCTTTCTATTCCAACGTGTCGAAGCTTGCAGCCATCAAAGTCTCCTTCGAGTGAGTTGTAGAGCGTGTGATACGCAATCATGTTGGCGGCGTGTGCGTCGCACTCGTTCATCGTCTGTTGGACGACGAGGTTCGAGTCACCGTAGATAACGAGGTGCGTTGCGCCACAGATTTTGGCCATCCTCATGCCGTGGATGAGGGCCTCGTATTCGGCTTCGTTGTCGGAGGCTCAAAATTTCATCCGGAGGACGTACTTCATCTTGTCGCCCTGTGAGGATGTCAGTATGACCCCGGATCCTGCTCCAGCCTCATGCTTGGAGCCATCAAAGTGCATCGTCCATGACTGTGTCATATCCGGGGTGTCCGGTAGCTGTATCTCCATTCAGTGGACGAGGAAGTCCGGTAGGACCTAAGACTTGATCGCATGGCGCTTCTTATAGACTATGTCTAGAGGGGACGGCTCAATGCCCCATAGGGCCACGCGTCCTGTGGCTTCCGGGTTGTTCAGGATGTTGTTCAGAGGTGCCTCGTTGACGACCATCACCTGATGCTCCTGGATGTAATGGCTCAGTTGATGAGCCGTCATGAACACGCCGTAGGCGAGTTTCTGGTAGTGAGGGTACCTCTGTTTTGTTGGCGTCAGTACCTCGCTGAGGTAGTAGATAGGGCGTTGGACCCCATGGGTCTTGCCATCTTCGGGTCGTTCGACCACTAGCACGGTGCTTACCACCTCATGTGTGGCTGCTATGTATAGCAGTCAAGGCTCGCGTTCCTTTGGCGTGACCAGGACAGACGAGGTTGAGAGCAGCCGCTTCAGATCTTCGAATGCGTCGTCCGCTTCAGGTGTCCACTCGAATTTGTCTGCTTTGCGTAGCAGCTGATAGAAAGGCAGGCCTTCTCACCCATGCGGCTGATGAATCTGCTCAGCGCCACGATGCGCCCAACGAGTTGCTGGACACCTTTGAGGTTCTTCGGTTTCTCCATGGCCAGTATGGCCTGGATTTTCTTCGGGTTCACCTCTATTCCTCGCTGGGAGATGAAGTAGCCAAGCAGTTGACTAGATGGGACGCCGAAGGCGCACTTTTTTGGGTTCAGCTTGATCTTTTAGTGATCAAGGTTGTCGAACATCTAGCGGAGATCGTCGATCAATGTCTTGGCCTCCCTTGTCTTGACTACTATGTCGTCGACATAGACCTGTATATTACGGCTGAACTGGCTCTTCAGGCATGCCTTCATGCACCGCTGGTACATGGCACCTGCATTCTACAGCCCGAAGGGCATTGTGTTGTAGCAGAATACTCTGAACGGCATGATGAATGTCGTTTTCTCCTGATCTTCGACCTTTAGTCAAATCTGGTTGTAGCCTGAGTAGGCGTCGAGGAAGGAGAGTTTCTCGCATCCTGCAGTCGAATTGATGATCTGATTGATCCGAGGGAGAGGGAAGTGATCCTTCGGGCAGTGCTTGTTCAGCGATGTGAAGTCCACGCACATCCGCAGGATGTCCGTGTCCATTTTTGGGACCATCACGGTGTTGGCCAGCCACTCACTTTCCTTGATCTCCCTAATGAAATCAGCGTCAAGCAGTCGGTTGACTTCGACTCCGATGGCTTCGGCCCGTGGCTCGGATAGTCGTCGGATGGACTGTTTGACAGGCTTGGCATCTAGGAACACATTGAGTGCGTGCTCGGCGAATTCCCTGGGAACTCCTGGCATGTCCGCAGGACACCATGCGAAGATTTCCCAGCGCTCACGGAGGAATTCGACGCGCGCGCTTTCCTATGCGAGGCTGAGATCATTGGCGATCAGCACCGTCTTGGAGGTGTCCGTCGGGTGGACCTGCACCTTCTTCGTGTTGACTGTTGAGTCGAATGACATGTCAGGTGTGTTTTGCCTCGAGACTAGGGGTGCCCCATTGTCTGTCACCTCTCGGAGCCTTGTGAGGTCCTCTTGCATGCCGAATGACTGGGAGATTCTATTGAAGTCCCTGTCGCAATGATCGGACCGGGTGAAGCTCCCGTGGACCATGATGATGCCCCTAGGTCGTAGCATCTTGAGTAGCAGGTACGCATAGTGCGGTACTGCCAGGAACCTTGCGAATGCCACGTGCCCGAGGATGGCGTGGTATTGTTATGGCCAATCCACCACTTCGAACTCGAGTCGGTCGCACCGAAAGTTGTCGGGCTTTCCGAAGATGACGTCGAGCCATATCTTTCCCAGGGGAAATATGCCCTTCCCTGGGACGATGTCGTTGAATGTTGTGTCGGATTGTTCCAGGCTGCACAGCGGGATCCGCATTGCTGCTAAGGTGCTAGAGAACATCAGATTGATGCCGCTACCGCCGTCCATGAAGACGAGGCTCATCTCGAATCCTCCGATCTGTGCCTCGAGCACCAGGGCAGCATGACCTGGGCGAGGGATTTGGCGGGGGTGATCCGAACGGCTGAACGTGATGTAGGACTCTGAACCGCTAAGGAACTCAGGGATGGCAGGTGGAGCGGTCACAGCCAAGCTGACTTGGCGGGTGATCTTCTGTTGCACCCTGTTTGTTGCGCGCCCCTTTTCGATCATCAGTGACCCTTTCGGCGCAGGGTAGCCATTTACGCCGTTGTTCTATATGGGTGCGACTGGGTGATTCGAAGGTCCCACGGGTGGTGGCGGAGGAGGTCCATGGGCAATGTCGCCTGGTCCAGGCGCGTGTCCGAACCCATTGTTCGGGACCTACTATCTCATCAAGGACAGGCTCTCACTGAGTTTCTGGAACTCGCGGTAGTCCTTAAGCATATGGCTGGCCTTCTTTTTGCCATCCTGCTTGTCGATGTAGAAGTGGATGGTGCATGGGCCCGACAATTTTTCGTATGTCGAGGGCTCGTCGTCGCGTCCGCGGCGTTGCCACATTTGCGTTGGGCGTCCTCCATCGCGGAAGTTGTTTCCACGGTATCCGCCGCTGCTGCGGTTGCTTTCGTTGCGGCGGTCGGCGTAGCCAGCCGCGACCATGTCGGGTCCGTCGCGATCATCGTAGACGCGCGATCTTCGTTTGCTACGGCGCTCGCGTCGGCGGCCATAATCGTCCTCCTCATTCGAGTGTGCTCGGTGGACGGAGTCCTCGCCATCTGCCCACCTGTTGGCGATGTCCATGAGGTGGTCGAGTGTCTTGGGCTTCGCCCAAGTTCTTCCTTGAAGTCCTGGCGTTTGACGCCATCTTTGAAGGCGTCGATTGTTCTCTCCTCAGAGATGTGTGCCGCGGAGTTCTTGATGTTGGACCAGCGTAGTATGTATGAGCGAATGGATTCGCCCTTTTGTTGGGTGCAGGCCCACAGCTCTTTGATCGAGGCTGACCTCTTGCTGGTACCCTTGAAGTTTCGGATGAAACTGTATGCCAGTTCCTCCTAGCTTCGGATGGATCCCGAGGATAAGTTGCTGAGCCAGATCTAGGCTGCGCATGTCAGCTGCAGCTGAAGGCATTGCAAGGCGGTGTTTTTGTTTCTGCCGTGCAGCTTGACGGACGACAGGTGGTCGCTGAGCCACGCCTTGGGGTCATGCGTGCCGTCAAACTTCAGAGTGTCCGAAGGAAGCTTGAAGTTTCTCGGCATCCGTGTCCGTCGAACAGATCTGCTGAAGCATCGAGCTTCGCAGAGTTCTCCTTCGTCGCCATCCTCTTCGGATTCGGATAAGCACACGCGCTTGGCGCGTGCCTTGTCGATATTGCGCTAAGCGAGGTTGCTTCGAGCGTCGTAGTCGCGGATGCAACGTCATGGACTCTTGCGTCGTCTTGGTAGATCATGTTCCTCCTCGTCGGATGAGGGTGTGGGACTGCGGTTGAATTTGACCGCAGCTTTCTTTTTCGGCTCCGCAGGAGCTTCTTCGTGGAGCGCAGATCCAACGAGGCCGAGTCCGGCTAATGTGGAATTGTGCATGGCCCTCTTCGGGTCCCCCACTACTGGAGGTGGATGGGACGCAATATATGTGGTGGCTGCCATGATCGCAGCTTGCGGCGTCTTCAGGATGACGTTGCCATTGGCGTCCATCTCCATGAAGGACGTGTTGAGGGTTTGGGTCACCTCGCGACGTGCAGCGGGATCCATGTTCTCTACGCGAGAGCGATGCTTGTTGGCATTGTTGCCGTGCGAGCTGGAGCCGCCAACGGCGGAGAGCCCAGCTCGTCGCGCGCTAGACTCTAAGGCCGCTTGCTTGCGTTTGTCGAGTACCTCTTGCATCTTCACCTGATTTTTGTGCTCTTCGATGAGGAGCAGGTGGTATGCCATCAGTAGGTCCCGTGAGGCACCCACGGGCAGGATTTTGTTGCCCGCCACGGCTTCGCGTGCTTGGTTCCATCCTTCCTTGCTAAGGTGGATTACTCGACTGGCATCAGGGTCATCCTCATTGGGCGGGGGGATGGTTGCCTCGTGTTTTCACCGTTTCTACCCTGCAGGTTGGGTGGCGGTACGTGAGCACCCGAACCTGGTGGTTGTTGTTCATTTTTGCTTTGGATGACCACGGCGCATAGGTAGCGTCCGCGGACTAGATCGCTGCTGCCACAACTTTCGGATCCAGAATCGTAGGTCCCTTCATCCGATGGGGGATCGCACAGATCTGAGTTGCAGCTGCTGCTGTAGTATGACTCATCTGTCGATGTTGTCGTGCGTAGCAAGTTGGGATGCGAGGCCCATGAGGCGAGCCTGATCGATGGCAGAGGCACCCGCTCTAGGAGGTGGAGAGTGCCGGTCCGTCCCACTTGGAAGGAGAAGCTTCCGAATAGGATCTCGAGCTCGTCGCCTACGGGCTCGAAGTCCTTCAGGGTGGCTGGCGAGTGGGCGGTGAAGTCGAAAGCGCCGAAGAGGAGATGGCTCTCCGTCGCCGAGGAGTTGTAGATCGCTTTGGTTAGGACCATCACGATCGCACAATCAGCGCCCCCATTTCCCACAGACGGCGCTAATTGACGAGGTTTAATCTCGTCAATGCCCATTATTATGAGCTTGGGTTTTGGAGAAGATGGGGGTGCTGGAGATCGTGGAACGGTTAACAGACAAGCAACCAGGGGACACGATATTTACCCAGGTTCAGGCCCCCGGAGGGAAAACCCTACTCCCGCTTGTCTGCTCTTGATTACGGCGGAACCAAAAGTTACAGGGGTGCGCAGATGCAATCTGGCGTGGAGGTGTGTATGCGGTAAGGTGAGAGAGAGAGCCTTCTAGTCGTGCCCTCCTAGCCTTTATATAGAGATAGGCAGGTCTTGGGCATAGATCGAGTCGGTTACAGGTTTAGGGTTTGCCCCTTTGAATATTCTATCTGTTCTAGTCTTGCTCTCCAAGGATCCGAAGACGTCATGGGCTTGGGCCACCCGAAATTCTTCATGGGCCGCGTATATTCTCGTGGGCCTTCCTTGAGCTGGACCAGGTATGCTAATGTCGTGTACCCATAGGGTATAACCATGTCAGCCTCTCCTCCGCGTCAGGCTACCTCCCCTGATCATGACCGCCACCCCCTCCCGCGCGCAGTCAGTTCGGGTCTTATCGACACCCTGGTTGTCATTCTCCGTCGTTGCTGTGGTACCCACCTCCTTGCCACCCATCCCATTCCCCACCTCGCGCGCGACGTCATCTGGAGGATCCAAGGCGCTCCTCGCCTCTGCCCTAGGAGGCTGCCCGTGAGGTGCAGCTGCGTGCCGAGGAGCTGCAGGCCCGAGATGCGGCGACGGCGACCCGCCAGGGTGCTGGACGGGCTGATGTGGGTTCCTGGCGTGAGGGTCGGACCCCGGTCCAGCCACCCTCGGAGGCAGCTGTGCGTCGCGGCGATGAGAGTGCCGACCCTGCGGTGCCCAAGAAGAAGAAGAGCTCGGCGTCTGCTGTCGCGGGACCCTCGGCGTTGGCGGATCCAGGAGGAGCTCAGCGCGGTTCTGCCTGGCCATGAGTGGACGGTGCACCGTGTCTTGGCCTCCGAGTTCGCAGTGTCCTTCCCGTCCATGGCGATTCTGCGCATGTGCGCCTCCGGTACCTCCTTCAGCTTGCTGATCCACCAGCTGAAGGTTTCCATCCAGCCTTCCTCGGCCGCTCAGGAGACAGTGGCCACTCTCTCGGAGGTGTGGGTGCGCCTGCACGGGGTCCCGCACGAGGCTAGGAGGCCTGAGGTGGTGTCCCTCATGTTCTAGACGGTGGGCAAGCTCACTGAGGTGGACGTGGGCTCACTACCTGGTCACGGGCCGATTCATCTGCGGCTGCTCTGCCCGGATAGCTCCATCTTCCTGGTCTCTCTGCCACGCTTCTTCTTCGACCGGGTGGGAAGGGACCTCTTGGTGGAGATAGACGAGTAGGTGCCTACCCCGGAGGCCTCCCCCATATACCCCCATCCATTTCACCTGCCGATGACGGCACTAGGATCGGGGGCCAGGGGATCTGACGGCAGCGACTCCAGGTCTGACCTAGAATCGCCACTAAGCACCGACGTGTCGCCACGACCTTCACTTCCTCCGAAAGGGGGCGCCAGGGCACCTCAGACCTCCTGCTGGCTGTCGGGTCCTCGGGAGGTGGTCCTTTCTTCCCTGGGAGGCGCCCCTGTCGCTGAGCGCTTCGACCAAGCTGGTCCCGGTGGACGTCTCTCGTTGCTACCTCCCCGACCCACCTGGTTCCATTGACCTCGACATCGCTTAGTATGGCTCCAACCTTGACCTAGGGCCCGCTTCACGCCCCGGATCCCCCTCGGCCGCGCTGTTGTCTTCCAAGGAGGAGACCTCGGGGAGTGTGGGGTTAGTGGTCTGCTCTCACCAGTCCCCGCATTCCCCCGGGGTAGTGTGCTACTCCCTCTCCCCGGACACCGCCGACCCGTCTGCGCTGGCAGCCAGCGCGACCGACTCCGACTCCCCCGTGGCCATCTCCAAGCTGCGTCGGTCCAGGACACCCAGGACGCCGCCACTACAAGAAATGTGCTATACTATGACCTTTTGAGAGTGACCCCGAAAGAAATCATCATAAATTTATGACGATCTTGTTGCAGATGGTCATCAACTGTTTGGAAGGGGCAAAGGATAGCAAATGCATGACGATTTGGCCCAAAAACATCTTAAATTATTTACACGAAATCGTCATAAGCTGGTGTGTACTGTTTGGGGCCTTGTTTGGAGCATACTACGACGATATAAAATCGTCATAGTCACTTATGACGCTATAATAACGTCGTAGTATGTTAATCACTAGGATGACTGTGCTGCCACCTCCTCAATGTGATCCACGTGTCGCTCTTACGTGGTATATTTTTGGGGGAGAGGGGCTGTTAGTGTTAGTTGTGTGCTAGGGATTTTTTAGGTCGGGCCTGGGTAGGCCGATTCTTTTAGGTCAGGCCCAACAGCTTCTTTGGCCTAGATAATATTGTTAGGCAAAAAAGATTGCACTAGCTGGGACTTGAACCCACGACCTAGCGATGTGAGGCAGCTGTCATAACCACTATGCTATAGTTGTGTTGTTGCAAATAATGTAGAAACAACTCTATGTATACTATTACTATAACCGAACAGAACATGACCACACTGAACCGAACAGAACTTACCACACAGAACAGAACAGAACTTACCACGCTCCCTTCGTGGTGACCGGCGGCGGGCGGGGCGACGCTGAACGGCGGACTGGCGGCGGCGGGGGCAACGCTGAACGGTGGATCGGCGGAGGGGCAGAGGCGGTGGTTGCCGGCGGAGGGGCTGAGGCGCATGCAGGGGTCTGGGCTAGGTGGCCGGCGGAGGGGCTGCGGCGGTCGTGGCCGGCGGAGGGGCTCCGGCGGTGGTGACTAGAGGAAGTGCTGCAGCAGTCGACATCGGTTAGCACCCTCTCCTCTCTCCCCTGTTGATATACTTCCCTGTTAATTTCAGAGCCTGGTTTCATTAGGGATTCAAAATCCATATTTTTAGATGATGTTTAGAATCAATTCAAGCCCAAACCTTCAGGTCTTTTTTGCCTTTAGCTAGATGTAGGCATAGAACTATATTGTTGGAGCTTATCTAGGTTTTGGTTTAATTTCTTAGCTAGATGTAGGCATAGAACTATATTGTTGGAGCTTATCTAGGTTTTGGTTTAATTTCTGCTAGCTAGTGTGTACACTTCAGTGCAATTCTAACTTGCAACATTTTTCGGTCTTTTGCAGATGGACAGAAGCTGGATAACAAAAGGAGTTAGAAGGCTTTCTTATGAGCATCTAAGGGGAGTGGATGAGTTCATGCGATTTGTCCGTAGAAGTGTTCCCGATGATGCTCAAGTTTTATGCCCATGCCCCAGTTGTATGAATCGTGTTGAACAAACTCTACCAAATGTAGAGGCTCATCTGCTAATGCGTGGGATGGCACGCACGCATGATAGGTGGATCCATCATGGAGAGCCTTTACATCCAGAACCCGGAGCTGAACCTGAACCTGGTGAAGGCGCAGATCATGTCGATGATGGCGGTGAGTTTGTACAAGATGATGTTCCGCAAGAGGATGTTGGTTTGGAGGCAGAGGATGGCTATGAGGATGATAGAATCCCTGATCTGTTTAGGGATTTGTACGAGTCTGATCCGCAAGGTGATGGAGAGCATACAATCTATGCCGAGCTGATAGAGGAGGCCAAGCGCGCAACTAGTGATGGTGGGACATTGTTCAGATTTTCTTTTACCGTGAAGTTACTCCATGTCAAGTCCTTCTACCGAATCAGCAATGTTGCCTTCAACGCAATACTCCGTATCTTGACCATCCAATACCCTAAAAGTGCAATTCCCAAATCTTATGAAGAAGCATTGGGTATAATCGGTAGATTGGGGCTTGGTTATGATTCAATCCATGTCTGCCCGAACAACTGTATCATGTTTCGGAACACGTACGCCAAGCATGACAGGTGCCCGAAATGTGATGCCTCAAGGTGGAAAGATGCGGATGGGAGGAAGCAGATACCGGATAAGGTGTTGAGGTACTTTCCTGTGATTCCAAGGCTACATAGGATGTTCATTTCGAAGCAACAGTCGGAGGATGTACAGTGGCACAAGCTAAAGCTACAACCCGTGGGTAATGAACTTAGCCATCCAGCCGACAGAAAGGCATGGAAAGATTTTGATGATAAACATAAAGAGTTTGCCGCCGATGCGAGGAACATCAGACTCGGCCTTGCCACAGATGGCTTTAATCCATTTGGAATGAGCTCAAAATATAGCATGTGGCCGGTATTTGTTGTGCCGTACAATCTTCCACCATGGGCATGTATGGAGCAGTCCAACTTCATGATGGCTTTGCTAATCCCGGGTCCAAAATCTCCAAGAAAGGATTTTGATATCTTTATGGAGCCCCTAGTAGAAGATCTCCTCAAACTCTGGAAGGGTGTCCATACCTATGATGCCCTGAGTCCTGATAAGTTCGATCTCCGTGCTGCGGTAATATGGTGTATCCATGATTTCCCAGTGTTGCACACTTTATCGGGGAGGCTCACGTCTGGTTATCAAGCATGTGTATGTTGTGACAAGGATCTGTGCTCGGAAAGAATAAGGAACAAGATATGTTGGACCGGGGGGCGCCGTTTTCTTCCCCGCCACCATCCTTGGCGAAAAAGCAAAGATTTCAATGGAAAAACTAAAAATCGTGACCAGCCGGCGGAGATCACTAAAGAAGAGCTCGAGCAACAGCTTCACAATGTGAAAGATGTGAGACCTGGAAAACATCAGAAGAAAAGGAAGCGTGAGGATGGACAATGTTGGGACCGGAGGGCAATTTTGTGGGACCTCCCTTACTGGGCAGATCTCAAGTTGAGGCACAACCTTGATGTAATGCATATCGAGAAAAACATATGTGATAATCTGCTTGGCACATTTATGAACATCGACGGGAAGTCAAAGGATACAATTAACTCTAGGCTTGATTTGGAAGACTTGGGCATAAGAAAAGATTTGCATCTTCAGCTTGTTGAAGGTGGAGAGTCGTTTGAGATGCCAGAAGCATGGTATACAATGACTAAAGAAGAAAAGCTTGCATTCTGTGAATTTAAAAGAGCGGTGAGATTTCTAGATGGGTATGCTGCTAACCTAGCAAAATTTGTGTCTCCTGATGGATGCAAGCTCCAGGGACTAAAAACTCATGACTGTCACATCCTCCTTCAAAGGATTTTACCGGCTGGACTCTGTGGAATTTTGGATAAAGAAATATATGAAGCAGTTGCTGAGCTAGGGAATTTCTTCAGAGAGTTGTGCGCCAAAACACTGAAGCTATCTGTTCTTGAAAGACTCGAAAAAGAAATCGTAGTTATCCTTTGCAAGCTTGAAAAGATCTTTCCTCCGGCCTTCTTCACGGTGATGGTTCATTTGACTGTGCATTTACTCAAAGAGGCAATGCTTAGAGGCCCCATACAATACGGCTGGATGTACCCTGTCGAAAGAAGGATGCTTACATTTAAGCATTATGTACGAAACACCGCCAGGCCTGAAGGGTCGATTGCCGAGGCATATATTGTTGATGAGTGCCTTACATTTTGCTCGAGGTACTTCGACGATCTAGAAACAAGATTCAATAGGCCAGGGAGAAATAGAGAGTGGGATGATTCGCACGTTGGTGATGTCTCTGTTTTCAACCATGGTGTAAACCTTCTTGGAGGGTCTGAGTACTCATAGGCTGGTGATGAATATGACAAGATACATTGGTATGTGCTAAGGAGTTGCCTTGAGGTTCTACCGTATATTGAGTATGTCATATCTTGTGCATGCACCCTTATATTTTTTATTGAGTTGGAAGGAACCCATTTGCAAGCCTGATGATTTAATTAACTTCATGTTTTTGTTGGCATTGCAGGTTGTGCAAAATAGAGCTGAATAAGCAAGGTAGCCGCATCAATGTTGATAGATGGCTCGTGAAGGGATTTGCTAAGTGGTTTAAGAATCATGTGAGATCTTTAGTCTTGGAATCAATTGCCACATGTTTTTTTGTGTGTGTTTTTGTTACTAATCCTGCTTTATTTGTGCAGATTGGAAAATTGCATGAGGACAATAAGGTCAGTGTTGATCTTTTTGCTTTGGCATGCGAGCCGGATAGGCGAGTGAGGCTGTATTCAGCATGTATTGTTGACAGTGTCCGCTACCACATAGTTGACCACGAGAAAAATAGAAACACGCAGAACAGTGGAATAGTTGCCGAGGGAGACCATGATGGTGAAGAGATGGACTTCTATGGTCAGCTCAAAAGCATCATAAGGCTCTACTACACTCCAGTAGAGGCGTCCATCGATCGGTCGTCTTGTTCCATTGTGATTGGTTTGATCTTGGTGGCAGAAAGAAGACAGGGATCCAAGATGACGGACACTTCAAAAGCATTAACACTGGAAGGTGCTGGTATAAGAGTGATCCATTTATTCTAACGACACAAGCAACAAAGGTGTTCTATGTGCCAGACATCGACTTGCGTGGAAATTGGCAAGTTGTGCAAAAGTTTCAGCACAGACATTTGTGGAGTGTGAAAGAAACTGAAATGGAGAAGCGCCCCTCACTGAACTTGAGAAGATTAGGGCTAGGACAATGATGAGGAACAATCGTGTCTTCCAATCTCTTGGCATCTCCTGGATAGCCTCAATGATTAGAAACTCAAATGGTAGTGCAATAATAGTTGAGGACTCCTCCGCATCTGCCATAACACAAGGCGAGAGCTTGGACTACAATCCTAGATATGAAGATATTATTGAGGAAGAAGTTGACAATACTGTAGTGGACAAGATTGTAAAGGTGCAAATTCTAACTTGTTTGGAGGGGGTTTTATTTGTTTGATGTGTGTTTTTCCTTGTTTTCCTTCATTCTATGCTTACACTGTTTTATTTCTGATCTGTGGTCTAATGCTTTTCATGCGAGGTCCTGAAGGTTCCTAGGAGGAGGAAGAAGTGTGCTAAGAGAAAGAGAAAGAGTACAAGTAGCCCAGATACAACTACAACAATGGCTCCAGGAAGGGTGTTTGCGGTACCACCAGGAGGATCAGATAAGTTGATGTTTCTTGATGAACATGCTACTGCTAGAGTCACAAGGCATAAAGCGAAGGCGATTGATGTAGCCAATGAAGGAGGCCTACTTCGCAAGGATGGTGGAAGCTCAATGCAATGGGATGATGGGTCTATGTCCATGGATGAAGGAAGTACCGTCCGTATGGACCTCAGCCATGTTACGCCTACGGTGGACAGAAATGATGAATTCAATTCCGCACCTGAGCAGCCTATGGGTGATGAAGGTAAGTATGAAATAGTAGTAGCACAAATCCTTTACTAGTCAATTAATTCAGATTATTGCTATGCATGGATATCAATATTTCCAAACTAAACAAGCGCCCAAATCTGTTTTCTGTAATTTATTTGCACATCTGATTTAAAATATATTTATTGTACTGCTATTGTACTGATATTTGGAAAACTTGCTGTAATTTTTTACTGTTGTAGCTTCTATTTCTACTGATATTGTACTGCTTGCTTCTATTTCAGGCACATCACTTGTGGTAGTCAGCCGCAAGAGAAAAGGCACAGGCCTGGAAAAGATGACCAAGGGTTTGGGAAGCTAAGTGAGGATTGAAATTGCTGAAGGGATGAAACTCCCCGAGAGGCCCGTGCTAGCTGCAAAGTTTGCATCAGAAGGTGGGATGATTGCAAGAAGCCATAAACCCATTCTTCCACACTTCAAGGAATACAAAAAGGACAAGGCTATGGTGAAAGACTATATAGGAAAAGTTGTTGTAAGCTCATGAGTCCTTACTTGAATCTGTTTTTTCTACTATTTTTTGTCATTTGGTTACTTATCTTATCATTGCTTTATTTACTGTGTTTGTAGGCAAATTTTGAGATGGACACTGATGCAAAGGAAGTTAAGGTAGCCTGCACTGATATCTTGAAGAATGTTTCAAAACAAAGACGGCATTTGGTCAAGAAGAAGTTTTTCGATCAAGTACCAGCAGCTGAACTCGGCATCAAGTCCCCTGTTTCATACATCTCTGATGAGGAATGGCAAGCGCTGCTCAAGCTGTGGACAAACCCGAAACACATGGTATTTTGCATTTCTTGACCTTTACATTCTGTAATTACCATGTATTGTAGTTTTATACGCTGTCAACTACTTTTTTTTGAAGTTTGAATGTTGAAGGAACATTCAAGTCAAGTGAACTACTTTATTTTATCTGATGTTGTATGTGATAGGATACATGCTCATTTTGTTGCTTGATATGATACATAATCTGGTCAAGTCTCATGAAGTAGTTTATATTCTAGTATGCAGATTGATGGAAATGTTCTTATAAAAATGCTCCCATATGTAGGACACATGCCAAAAGAACAGGACCAATCGAGGACTAGTCAAGTTTCAGCAGAAGACCGGTTCACGGTGCTATCTAGCTCATCTTTATGCAGCTGTAAGATACACTTACATTTTTATTTAGGCATAATTAACTTGTGTCCTTATAAGCCTGTGTTCTTAATAATGTTGGAAATCATTTCAGAGGGAGGAATGTCAGGGTGAAGAGCTTAATGCCATTGACATGTTTAAGGTCACCCACAACAGCAAGAACGCTGGTTTCTCTGTCGCAGTTCAAGATGCTATAGTGAGTCACTCCTTTCCTGGTTGTGATTAAATCTGTGTGTGGACTTGTTTAGTTCTGCCTAGGTTTCTTTAATGGTCTACTTGATAAGCTTATTAATGTTGGAAATGGTCTATAGTTGTTTGGTAAGCATGTTATTCTTCATTTATTACCGGAAGGTTGCTCTCCAAGTATGTTGTAGTTCTTGTCTACTTTAAGAACTTATGATACTGTCCATTTCATATTTCTTTGCTTCTGCTCCTAGTGGATTAACTTATTTTTCTGCGATTCTGCTCCTACTATTTGTGCTCATGCTAATGTTTCCTAACATCTTTGAGCAACTGATTCCAAATGGCAGAGCAAAATGGAAGCTGAGATGGCTAAGCCGGTACCAGAAGGTGAACAACCAAAGTCTGTTGTGGAGGTGGTTGCCCAAGTTCTCACCAATGAGGCGCCGTCAAGCACATTCCTAAAGAATGTTGGCCTATAGACGGGCTCCAAGAACAAGATGAATAGTTCACATGCAGCTGTATCCGCTCATGTCCGTGACCTGCAAGAGAAGTTGCAGAAGTTGGAGCAGCGAAGTGAAGAGATGTCTGAAGAATTGGCTGCAATCAAGAAGGCGGCGCAAGAGGCAGAAGCTGCACAAGCTCAACGGGATCAGGAGTGCCAGGTGCTGGTCAAGAGGGCGCAAGAGCATGAGGAGAAGCTTGCTCACATGATGGCTTTATTTGGAGCCAAAATCACATGATGGGTATCTTGCTGGGCGATGGGTATCTTATTACTGTTCTTTTGGCGATGAGCATCTTGCTGTTATTTGAGTACCTTGCTATGAGTATCTTGCTGTCGTTTTGGCTGTGAACCTGATGTACCTGATGACTGAACCTGATCCTACATGATGATGTTACTTGAAATGATACCTGGTGACTGTGAACCTGATGTTATTTGAAATGATGCCTCATGCTACATGATGTTAATTTAGTGTTTGAAATGCTACATGATGTATTGAAATATTGGTTTTGAATTTCAAATGTTGATTTCCTGTCTATTTAGTTTGTGCTGAATGAAATAGTGGCCTTAGTAAACAGGCCACAACCCAAAGTAATGAAATGGCCATAGCCAAAGTAATCTAGACTGGAATAAAAGGCCTTGGCCCAGAAAAAAGTGTAAATGGACATTTCTTTTTTAGAAAAAAACTGAAATATAAGCAAATATACTAAGTAAGGCCATGGCCCAAATGTAAGCCCGACACTAAAAAGGCCAGTAGCCAGAATATAGAGAACCCTAAAAATGCATCTGTTTGGCCCAATAACTCGAAAAAGAATTCCAGAATAATAATTCATAATGGACCAAATTAATGGGCTGGCCCATATAACAATCAGTATGGACCAGGCTAAATTCACGTTAAGACGTTTTCATTTCGTCACAAAGTTCTGCCACGTCGGATCGTCCACATGGCGTGGGCTGGATGCACATGACGATTTTGGAACGTCATAGAGGTTATGACGATCCCAAATCGTCATAGTATCTTATGACAATTTCAATAAAATCGTCGTTATAGTTCATTAGTGACGCCCAGCTTTCGACGATCTCAAAATCGTCATAAATGGACTATTGTGACGATTTTGTGACGAAAATAGAGGGTCATATAATGCCAGATTCCTTGTAGTGCGCCCCCTCCCCCTCCGTCCCAGCGTTCGCCTCGTGGGCGCGAGGATGGGCCTGACCGGTCCGGAGATGACGGTGGCAGAGCGGGATTCCCGCCGGGTCACGACTCGTGACAAGTTTCCAGGTACCTCTTCTGCCACTCCAGTTGTTCCTTCTGACCCCGGTCCATCCGGTCTTCCTGGTTCTCTGTTCTGTGTGCTTTTCGAGGTGTCGCTCGCCCACCTAGGTGAGGTTGTCGATGATTGTGGCATTGTTTTCCATGGCGAGAAGGGGCCCCGGATTGATCAGATCACCGCCATTAAGGTGCGGGAGGGATATGATGTTGCGATCGCTGTTGCCCGGGCGCGCGACGCCTAGGAGCAGGAACACACCGAGCTTCTTGCGGAGGCTAGATCCGCTAGATCTGGCCCCAGCGAGGAGTCCCCTCCTGCACCAGATGAGCGGGAGGTTACCAACAAGCCTGCCTCCCTGGGTAGGCCACGTGGGAGACCTCCCAAGGCTTCTGCATCCTGCCCCCGACCTGTCGTGCCCACTCGGTCCCCGGTAAGGGGACCCCCAGGCTTGAGGTCCCCTGGTGGATCTTCTTTGAGCCATTCAGGCGTTCATTTGGAACATCCGGGGGTTCAGGCACGAGGGCCTCCATCGTCATATCAAGGAGTACATTCGCTTGGAAGCACCGAATATTGTCGTCCTTCAGGAGACGATTCGTCGGGATTTCTTTATCTTAGAGTTGGAAGGTCTTAGTTGCTGCAAATTCTCCCAGAGTTGGCTTCCTGCTATTGGTCACTCTGGGGGCATCCTCCTTGGGGCGAAGGAGGATACCTTCGAGGTTCATGATATGGACCGCGGGGAGTTCTTTGTGAGCATGTCGCTCACCCATAGACAATCTCGCTTCAAATGGGAAGTGATCGTTGTCTATGGCCTCACGGACCATAGGAGGTCCGCTGAGTTCCTGCTCGAGCTCAAGTTGAAAGTGGAACAGACTGAGATTCCGGTTGTGGTGGCCAATGATTTCAACCTGATCCGATCGGCTGATGGCAAGATCTTGGTGAATGTGGACCTCCGTAGGATGCATGTGTTTAATGACTGCATCGCTGATCTTGCTCTCCGCGAGATTGTGCGGGTGGGTGCTGGATATACATGGACGAATAAGCAGCTTGACCCTATTCGCGGTGTCCTTGACCGTGTCTTTGTTTCTGTCGACTGGAAGGTGGCCTTCCCCCTATGCTCTCTGAGGGTGGTAACTCGGATTGGCTCTGATCACACTCCCCTCCTCCTCTCCTCTGGAGGGGGCAGCCCACCACGGTCGAACCGCTTTCACTTTGAATCCTTCTGGCTCTAAAAGCATGGATTTGTGGAGGCAGTTCAGGCCAGGTGGTTGTCGGCTGCCGCCTCACCCCCTCGGATCTACTCCGCGGTTGATATCTGGCATCACTGTGCCAAGGTATCATGTCAGTTCATGAGGGGCTGGGGTGCCAACTTGGGGGCGGCCCTCAGGGACCAAAAGGGTGCCATTCTGCGAGAAATCTAGGCCCTGGATCGGGAGGCCTACATGCGTGGCCTCTCGGCGGAGGCCTGGTCCCATAGGTATTCCCTGGAGACCTCCATTATGGAGATCTACAAGGGTGAGGAGGCGTTCTGGCGACAGCGAAGTCGTCAGAACTGGACTGTCCAGAGGGAGTCGAACATGGCCTACTTCCATGTCATTGCGAATGGGAGGAGGAGGAAGTGTTCGATCCCCTGCCTCTGGGAGGGGGATTCTCTGTTGGAATCCCCATAGGCTCTCTCCTCCCATTTTATGCGTTCTACAAGGACCTCTTCTTGAGGTCTCCACCGTCGGGCCTCTCGCTTGCTCTGGACTTCTGGTCAGAGGGGGCGCTGGTCACCCTGGATGAGAATGTGGACCTTACCCGCCCATTTCTCGCGGATGAGGTGGCAGCAGAACTAAAATCCATGAAGACTGGGTCGGCTCTAGGGCCTGATGGGCTACCTGTGAGCTTTCTCCAGACTTTTTGGGACCAGCTATAGCTGGTGGTCCTCTAGATGTTTCAGGAGTTCTACATGGGGACTTTGGTGATGTCTCGTTTGAACTTTGGTGTGGTTACTATAACCCCCAATGTTGTGGGGGCCACAGACATCTGTCAATTCCGCCCGATCACTATGATTAACGTCATCCAGTGGCTCTTTGCAAAGGTCTATGCCCTCCGTCTGGCCCCTGTCCTAGAGAGGCTCACGCACCCTCTCCAGTTTGCTTTCCTGAAGGGATGCCTGATTCACGATGATGTTCTTGCTCTTCATGAAATTATTCACTAGGTCAAGACATGTCGTTAGAAAGGGGTGTTCCTCAAACTGGACTTCCAGAAAGCCTATGACCGCTTGGATTGGGCTTTCTTGAGGCTAGTTTTGGAAATAAGGGGGTTTGATGACCGCATGATCTGCTGGATCATGTAATTTGTGATGTGTGGTAGGACGGCGATCAACATCAATGGCGTGATTGGCCCCTACTTTAGTCCCTCCTGCGGGGTTAGACAAGGGGACCCGATCTCCCCCCTCCTGTTTAACTCCGCGGTGGATGCCCTGGCAGAGATTTTGGATAGAGCCAAAGTTGTTGGCCATGTCACTAGTGTGGTAGGGCATCTTATCTCAAGAGGGGGTATCTCCTATCTATAATATGCAGATGATACCATGATCATGGTGTAGGATCGGAACTCGACATCATTAATCTTAAGTTCTTGCTGCTCTACTTCGAATCCATGTCAGGGCTAAAGATCAACTTCGACAAGAGCGAAGTCATGGTGCTCGGGTTTTATAAGGAGGATAGGAAGAGGATTGTTGACAATCTTAACTGCAAGTTGGTGGAGTTCCCCATTACCTACCTAGGGATGCCCATTCGGGAGACTAGGGTCCTGATCAAGGACCTTGCCCCCCTGGTCTAGAGGGTGCACTCAAGAGCTGAACCCTGGCGAGCGCGGCTCACGACTAAGGGTAGCAAGACGGTCCTGATCAACTCCTGTCTCTCTAGCCTGCCCATGTACCAGATGGGGTTGTACCTGCTGCTGGAAGGGACCCATGCTGACTTCGCCAAGGAGTAGTCTAGGTTCTTTTGGGCGGCAAGGGATGGCCATCAGAGGTACCATATGGTCAAGTGGGCAGATGTTTGTGCCCCCAAGTGCCTTGGGGGCATAGGAATCCTAGACTCGCGCCGCTTTAACATGGCCTTGATGCTGAAATGGGGTTGGCGCGTCCTTAGGGATGACAGGGGTCTTTGGCTTCAGCTCATCAAGGCCAAATACCTCTGAGGCCGCCCACTACTGGAATCCGAGTGTCGGGAGGTGACATGGATATACCCTATGGGTGCATAACATTGGTATACCCGGTCCAGCCCAAGGAAGGCCCACGTGAGGATTTGCAGCCCAGGAAGATTTCGGGTGGCCCAAGCCCGTGGTGAATTCAACTTCTTGGAGGACAAGTCTAGATTAGATAGAATTTCAAAGGGTATCAACCCTAATCTATAACAGACTCGACCTATCCCGGGACCTGGCCTATCTATATAAAGGCCAGGAGGTTATGGCGAGAAGGATCTCAACACCTCATACACACACCTTCATGCCAGATTGCATCTGCGCACCCATGTAACCTTCGGTTCCGCCGTAATCAAGAACAGACAAGCAGGAGTAGGGTTTTCCCTCCGGGGGCCTGATCCTAGGTAAACCTCGTGTCCTCGTGTTTCTTGCCTGTTAACCGTTCCACGACCTCCAGCATCCCCATCTTATCCAAAACCCAAGTCCATAACAATGGGCATTGACGAGTAGAACCCTCGTCAGGAGGGGTCTCAGTTCTGGAGAGCCATCCAGGATATTAAACACTTCATCGGGTTGGGCATATCCTTTGTCACTGAGAACGGCCAGGGGGTGCGGTTCTGGCTGGATCCGTGGCTTCTACCAGTCCCCTAGTGGTTCGGTTCCTCGCCCTTTTCGCCATCTCCGGCTCCCTGTCTTCCCTAGTTGCCGAGAACTTCCTAGAAGACCATTGGAACCTCCTGTTTCGCCGAACCTTTAATGCGGCGGAGATGGAGGAGTTCCAGCACCTGATGGAGGCCCTACCTGCTTCGCTCTTAGAGGAGCCGGACTCGGCCTCTTGGTAGCTGCTTCTGTCGGGGGAGTTCACGATGAGCTCGGCATACCGGGCCCTGTTCTAGGGACCTAAGTTGCGGTGGCCGTCGCCCCTTTGGAAAGCCCCACTCCCCCTTAGTATTCGCATTTTCGTCTGGTAGCTGCTCCGCGACCGCTTACCTTCTGGAGTCGAGGAAGCCAAGCGCAATGGCTCGGGCAATGGCCGCTGCCCCCTATGCGGGACACCGGAGACCTGCGCCCATATTATGTTCTCCTGCACGGTGGCGCAGTTTTTGTAGAGTTTTGTTAGGGAGGCACTGGGACCTGCGTGGCAGGCGCAGGAACTTGGGAAGTTCCTACAGACCCAGGCAAACAGGGCCGGAGGAGGGCACGACTCTTCTGGCTCATATTTGCGGCCATTTCCTGGACCTTATGAAATGTGCGAAACAAGATGGTGATTGAGAGAATCTTCACTTCCCGGGCGACAAACTCTATTTTTTGCTCTGCTTGCCTTTCTTTAGCAGTGGTCCCCCTTGGTGCGTCAGCGTGACCGGCCTTCCTTCGATGACACCCTGCGGGCCTTAAGGATGGGGACGCTCCCCTTCTCGGCTCTGGCTAATTCGACCCCTGCGACGTCCTGATGGGTGTCTTCGTCCCTTTCGATGTTCTCTTTTCTGTTTATTTCTTGGGCTTTGTTGTGTTGTGGCCTGCTCGAATTTTTTCCCTTTTTGCTTTGGCTTTGGCCGTTGCGGTTGTATGTCAGACTCTGTACTTAGATTTTGCTTTATTTATAAAAGGACGAAAGTCTGTTTCAAGAGAAAACCGGTGCCCAGCACTTAGCAGAGATTACAGGTTCCGACCTAATCTAACTTATCTTCTTTTCCTTTTTTCGGTTGGCCTCGGCTGCTCCATGTTTGCTCCTTCTGTACATTAATATAAATGACAAAGTTTTTCTGTTTTCACACCAATAAGTTCAGATGTTAGAGGTACTCTGTATGTGCAACTAGCACGTGCGAACTTTTATTCCATGTCAATCATATTATGCTCGCTGGGGTAGCCTAGTCTCATATACTCGGTGCATAACATGGAGTAGCATAAGTCGATGTGTGAAGTGGGCGAATCGGTAGTGTGGTCATGTGCCCTGCCTAAAATGATTAGACTTAGCTTTAAATAAAGTCATCATATATCTCTATCGAATTTTCCCTTTTCCAGTTAATTAACACGTGATGCGCAAGGGCTGGTGTGAATTTTAGCTGATGCGTCCCAAGAGATTAGCTGGTGAGAAGGACGCATCAACTCTTATTTATTTTCAGAGCAGAGGGATTCATCAACTGTTTGTGATGTGGAGTACTGTTTTCCTACGCATTTTTTTTTAGGGGAAAGTAGAGATTTTTGTTAGGCGGATCCTACTGATTTTTCTTTGGAGACATAAATTTTCAATTCTTCTACTGTACTACGAGGAAGTATTGGTTCAGGACTCAGGAGGCAGCCTTGCAGTCCAGTGGGCTTTTGCTCTTTCCTTCTTGCACAGGGACCCAACCGATCGATCCAACGAGAGCCCAGTGCCCAATCCATGGATCTTTCTTTTTCTTGGTTCAGGATTCAGGAAGGCTTTTTGTGTAAGGACCAAGAGGACAAATAGACCTAAAACTGCAGTCTGCCCTTGGCTGGCTTCTCGATGCATCAACTTCGCACAGGCTTCCTTTTCCTCACGCCGTGCAGTACTGCAAATTATTGCTTGCACCCGTGGATTAGGTTCTTCAGCCTTCAGGCAATCGAGGTTAGCTCCGCTGATCCTCTTTGCTACTTTTAACGAGAGCACTGAACTTTGACTGTCATGTCCGGTAGCCTCGATCAGCCCACTGGGCGGTCATGACCGACAATTCGGTCTTTGTATTTCGGTCTATTTTAAATTCGGTCTTTAAAAAAATAAAGACCAAATTATATTTGATAGTTTTACTACTCGAAAAATTCGGTTACCTACTAATTCGGGTTCGGGTTCGGTCATGACCGAATAACATGGTCTATATTGTCAACACAAAAGATAGGCATTACTTATTAAAAATATGACAATATTTCAACTATATTTTAAATATTTTAGTACATATGTTATCATTTAGTGGAAGAAATAAACGTGCAACAATCCTAATAAAATGTAGCAACTCTACAATAGCACTTTGATGACCATTCAACAATGTCATAATTCATGCACATCACACAAATTTGGAGTTTCAGATAGTCTCATGTAAAATTCGGTCTATTCGGTTACTTAGGAACTAAAGTCCGAATAGACCAAACTAAATTCGGTCTATAAAATTCACTACCCAATTTTCTTGTCGGTCTTTTTGGTTTCGGTCTATTCGGGTTCGGTCTCGGTCTTTTCGGTTTCGTTCTTTGGTTATCGGTTTTTATGCCCACCCCTATCTACTAGTGTTGTGTCATGTACCGTGCTGTCTGAAACTCTCGATAATTGGACTAAGAGCATCTTCACTAGGGGCTATCAGGACGCCGATCCGGACGCCGAAAATAGTTCCGGACGCCAAAATTTTGCCCAATTGCGTACCCAGGAAACTGTTTTCGTTCGGATTTGGGCCAACTTTGATCCGAACTATCCAGGACCCCGGGTATGCCCTGAAAACACCGGATGAAGCGAATTCGGCGAGTGGACCTTCCAGTCAGCATATATTCGCTCATATTCATCCAAAGTTCATCCATATTCGCCCAAAGTTCGTCCATATAGACCATATTCGTCCAAAGTTCATCCATATATTCCATATTCGTCCAAAGTTCGCCCATAATTCGGGCATATTCGTCCAAAGTTCGTCTGTATCATCCATATTCGCCCAAAGTTCGTCCATATAGACCATATTCGCCCAAAATTCGGGCATATTCGCCCAAATTTCGCCCAAAGTTCGTCCAAAATTCGGGCATATTCGCCCAAAGTTCGTCCGTATCGCCCATATTCACCCAAAGTTCGCCCATAGTTCGTCCATATCGCCCATATTCGCTCAAAATTCGTTCATATCGACCATATTCGCCAAAGTTCGCCCATAATCGCCCAAAACTGCTTATATTCGCCCAAAGTTCGTCCAAAGTTTACTATAATTTATTAAATTGTAGCCAAACGCAGAAACTCGTCTAGATACGCGAGTGAGAAACTCTGCATACCAAGCCGAAAACTTGTTTTCGGATTTCGGCCTAAGTTCAACGAGGGAAGACGCTCTAATCATCATTTCTCCTCGGTAATGACCCAATCACCGAGCTCTCTGTCCATTGCTTCTGGGTCGGCGCGCAATTTGAAGGATGGCATGGCCTATTGCACTGGTCCTTGCACAAAACTTTCTTTGCACAGATCATGATTTTCTACTATGTTATTTTTTTCGACCATTCCCCTGAAGAATCTGAAGAAAGCCGGGGGGATGAGCACACCACCAGGTACACATGCATGATTAGGCCAACGCAACCAATGGTACCACCAAGAATCTTGGTAGAATTGCCAACGGAAGACTGCAAGACACACAAGTGTGATAATATAACCTGAACTCCTGAAACGTAGAGTTAGATTTATTATATCGTCGAAATAAGGCATACACCCAGCTATATTAATATAGCCACCATTTGATATCGCTGTGCCAGACAGCACAACACCCAAAAGAGAAAAACAGAGAACTAAAAAAGAAAAGGAAAAGAAAGCAAAGCCGATAATAGCGGCTTGACGAAAATGGGGAGGACCCGTGACCGTTGCGTCCTCCATCTAAGTTTCACCACAAGTCTAGCACTCCGAAGCGTCGCACACCAAGCAGCACCTCCAAGAAGGACGACGACGATGACGACGCTGCTGCCCGGACAGGTCCTAGGGTTTCCCCCGGTACGCTCTGAGAGGTGGGAAAGAGGTACACCCGACGCCCTTCAAGAAGGAGGGTGGCACCCGTATGCATTACCATGTCGGTGTCAAGAAGACAAGGATTTCTCCCGACCCCTCAAAAAAACCACACCCCGGACACTTTCACATTGCTCCACCATGCTCACCGCCCGCCAGCATACGCCACACCGGTCTTGCATCCGCCACCGCCATCTCACCATGACACATGAAGTAGGGTCGATACACTAGCAAAGAGGAAGCAACAATAGGGATTATCGAAACAACAGTGCGCGAGAGGGAACAACCTCCACCACCGGACGGTGGTAGCCGACCGGATACAGCCGCAGGGCAAACCAGGCCCACCTGGCCTGGCCGAGCCCCCCAGGGCTCGTGAAGCCCCACCGCCGCACTGCAGTAGGAGAACTGTCATCCCGGCCATCCCCACTCAAGCCCCTACTTCGCTGGTCCTCGAGGGATCAATTGCCACCGTCGATCCCTGCCTCCAAGTAGCAGCACCACCACCAGCGCGCTCACTCGGGAAAAAAAACCCGGACCACCATCGGTATGAGAAACACCCCGGCCTCCACGAGCTCAACCCCTCGGGGCGACAAGTACCACCATGGTGAAGTCCTCGGTGCCGACATGGGGTCTGAAGCAAGATCCGGGCCCACCTGGCCTAGATCCGTCGACACGGAGGGAGCAGCGTTGCGGGACATGCCGCGCAGCCCGCTGTCCGAGGACCAACCGGTGCTCAGACCATGCGTCGGAGATGGGGTTCGGGCCGCCACAGCGGCAGCCCCTAGAACCAGGCGCAAGGCTCGGCCCGGCCCAGATCAAGCCCAATGTAACATCCCAGCATTAGAGCTTAGAAATAAGTTGAACCCAGATGTGTGCATTGCATTCATGCATAGAAAATCCGAATAAATTTCGCGCTTTTAAACAAAACTTGTCAAGGTGATTGAATCTTCTCTTAACTTGATGGAATTGAAGTAGATTATCAAGATAACTGCCATAAGTTTCAATATGACCTTGGATCATCATATTCAACACAACAATTCATAAGTGCCAAGTTAAGATTACAAACTAACGTAATATAAATATAATGACTAATCCTGACTTACCTTATTCTTATCTATTCTTACTATGAGTATCATAGTAATACCTAACCTCAAACTCTTTTATGAGTTGGTGTTGAAAAGAGACTAAGTCAAGATCATCCACTATATATCTTTCGTTCTATAGCAATCTTTATGGAACCCATCTTAATAAAAAATAAGTTGTTCATCAAAGTTGGGTAATACCCCATTGATTCACAAATTCTTTAACTATCAATCCTTGATCTACTATTTCTTGGTATTATCATAATATCTACTTAAATCCTTTAAAAGGGGGCATAGTCCATTAATAACTTTAAATCCAATATGGGATACTAAGAAGATAAATTCAAGACAATGAAAAGTAGGAATGATAAAGCCTTGCTTAGCCAACTAAGAACTTAAGCAATAAATGATTAAAGGATTATAATGGTAATTCTTTAGCCACCAATATTGAATGCTTGTATTTAGTATAAGTAATACTAGTGGGTAGAACATAATTGGAACCTTAGTAGAGATAAATGATTATAGAGTAGTCATTGCAAACCACATAAATATAATTTAGGGATTGAAGTGTGAATCATTAGAGTAAAGTGAATATGGTGTTATTCAAGTAAAGCTAGTGTAGCATGGAGTTATAGAAGTAGTGTTATTCATCTTAAAGGATAGTCAACCTTAGAGAAAGATTAGTGATGGAGAATTAAGGAAGATTGTAAGCAGAGTTTGAAGGAACTACTGGTTGGATGGAAGATTATCAACAGTAGAATAGCAAATACAACCAAGCAAGGATATGAGCAAACTATAAAATGACTTTGTATCAAACTCATTGGATTCATCCATGAGTTTAGAAGAATGATATATGAAAAAGAAGATTTTAATAAGTAAGCCCATCATACTAACCATGATGATGGATAGGAAGAAGTATTATATCTAGGAAAGGAATTCCTTAATTAGAGATCCAAGATTGTGAAATATAATTATATGTTATAAATCATTTTCCTATTTAATCTTGGTAAGCAATCAACTCTAAATCTCAAATCAAACATAATATCCATCTCATACTATTGATCCATCATCTGATGTCTATAACACTTTATAGAAATATTTCCCTATAGCAAATCACATAAGCACATCTCTATTAATTCCAATCATTATAATTATATGTTCTTAAGTATATATTTATAAATTCATTTCCATAAAATATTCCAATTATAACCTCCTTTAATGGAAGGTGATGTCATCAAATATCACAAACAGAAAACAATATGCTTCGTTATTAATTCTTTACTCATATCCAAAAAAGGAATCTAAGTATATTGAAAATCCTAAACTCTAGGGTAAATATTTATAATTCAAAACCTTAAATTTCTTTATTTGTCAGAATAGAATATATACACTACCATTTTTCAAATTAATGGGAGTGGTAATAATCATATCAATGTCTGTTATATTTCATGCATCAAATAATGGTATAGGATCATTATCTAAAAGTTTCTATTCAAACTATGAGCCAACTAGAGTTAAGATTATAAGCAAATAATAATATATCATTCAAGAAATCCCTAACCTAAGTAGGAAACAAAATAAGAAAAGTTCCTACAAACTATTAAAAAGGGATTCATATTGAATAAATAAAAAAAATACAGAAAGATGATATAATAAAAGTTCACAAATGATACCAAATATATTTTAGTATTGTTTCAAATATCCAGCAAACAAATCATACAAAGAAAGGTTAAAAATAAAAATCAAATTCAAATCTGAATAAGAAAACAGAAAATAGAAAAAGGATAAAACAAATAAAACACTGCCTGGCCGTGGCCCAACACCCCTATACCTATCTGACGCCCCGGTGCATCCCACAACAGCCCAGTAACCAACCCAGTTCTTTTCCATCTGTGACTGACAAGTGGGGACAGCAAAGGACTGCGGGTTGAGAAGAAAGGATCGTCAGGGGGTTATCCACAAAACGGTCATCGTCGTCATCGTCACGCACACAGACAGCTCACTGGCGGAGCTCGTCGCCGCTCAATGTCGTCATCGTCGTTGTTGCACCAAGATCAACGCCGCCGTTGCCAGGAGAGGATAAGAAGGCCACCGCGACGCCCTGCCTCAATCCCTATCTCCAATTCCTCCTCATCCTCTCAGATGCGAATGAGACCGAAAACCTAGCTCACCGGAGCCACCCCTCGCCGTCGAACCACATCACCCCACACCATTCCGAGTAGCCATGGAGAAGCGCCGTCCTCCGTAGATCCTCTAAGAGAAATCCTGCATCAAGGGGAGCACTAGAGTGGATGAATTTGGCCATTCCTCTTCGCAGCAGTTCATTGGAATCCTCATCGGGGAGCTCGTTTCCGACCGTGCCTGTCCTCGCCGACCACTCTATCATCATCAGGGTGAGTTCCTGAACCTTCCAGCATCCTCGAATCGCCTGATCTCGTTGTAAATCACCGTTCCACTGTAAGCCACCGTCGGAGCTCGTCGGATCCGAAGCTCCGATGACCATTTCCGAGCGGCGTCGCCACTTTTAGGTTCAGAAGGTTGCGCTGATTTGTACTAGGTCCATTTCGTTTGCTAAGGCACCGTAGATCGTCGCCAGTGACCACTCACCGACGGCGGTGGTGGTGCTGACGCCATCGTTGCGTCATGCTCACCTCATGGTTGAACCACATTAGCTAGTTTGACTGGTCTTTGCCCACGTGGCTGATGACATGGCCTAGGGCCCATATGTCATTGACTAGGGCGTAAAGACGGGGTCAGTAACAAATGCATTTCTTTCACCTGAGAGATGAGGTGGACCCTGGCCCACGGGTCAGTGACTAGGGCTAACTCTTGGTACGATGTAAAAAGTATTTTTCTATTAGGAAATAAATAAAATGTTATAATCCAATTAATAATATTCCAAAAATTTAATAAATGATTAAATCTTGTTTAATTAATAACTTTTGATTTATAGTTCAGAAAAATATGTATAATATATGAAAAATTTCAGAAAAATAAAATCTACAACTTAAAACTATTATCAAATAATATTATGATGATTATTTAAATAAATATTACTTAATAAAGGTTATATAAGTAATAAAACCTTAATAATTCATATTCCTATAATGATAAATGTTAATAATATAAGTAAAATACCAAAAAAAACTCTTAGAAAAATAAGAATTCTAATTTAAAAATATAATCATGTATTATTAGTTCACTTCATTAAATATTTATTATTTATTAAGTAATTATAAAGTAATAAGAATTATAAAAATCATATCTTATTATTTATAAATCACAAAAATAAATGTGATATACCAAAATGATCACAAAAATAATATCTACATGTTAAAAATCTAATATTTTACTTTTGAGTTAAATAAAAATTAAATATTTTAAGAACTCAAATTTAAACTTATTTACTTCATTAATAATTCATATATGGATAAATAAAATTTACTAATATTCCTAAAATGAGTAAATTAAGTTTAATAAATAGTATTAGTCTTAAATATTAATAAAATGAAGCTTAAATGGTTTAAAACATTATAAGTATCTTTTTATTAAATTATCATCAACCCTAAGTGAAGATTTTATTCTCAAAGTATTTCAATTCATAATAAAAACCTTAAAGAACAACTTATGAATACACCAAACCTTTTCTATCTATATTAACTACCAAATTACAAAAACTACCACAACATTATATAAATCCATAAGTAATTAAGTAATAGTATGTTTTAGACTATAAACTATACTCACTTATTTATAAAAGATAAATGATACTACTCCATTATAAAATCAAGAAACCACTACACTAAGTCAAAGAATCACTACTATTAAGTAACCTAAAGGAAAAAATCCAGATTCACAAGACACAAATGTTATAAATATTAAACCTTCAAAACTATCTATATTTTAAAGTTAACTTTAGTATCCACGAATCAAAACATAATACAATAACATTACTATATATTTTATAGTTAACTTTGGTCTGAAGTAGTTAAGTTATAAAGCAACTCAAGCCAAACCATTTGAGCAAACCAATAACATTAACCACCACTAACTAACCACAAAGCTTGTTTAGACCTGAGAAGAGAAACCTTTTCTTTGAAGGTTATCCTTTTTGCCACTTGAAACAAGAACTCTTGTATAAGCAATCTTGACTAGCATTTCATAGATGCATATTTTATTGCTACATAAATATGTATTGCTCGCACACACTCATAAGCTCTAATAAAAGCACAAATGTGAAACTTATCTAACAAGACCACACATTCCAAAGTAACCATTTTCGGAATCCAAACCCTAGGACAACGTTATCCCCGGGATTTGCGCTTAAACGTGCATCACATTACTTATGCATAAAAGGATATTGCTTCTTTAAACATTAGTCCTTACCGGACCAATGATGCTGATTTCAGATTTTGGATCTTATACTGACTCAAAGACCATGAGTGCATAATCTTGCAATCACAAAAGGCAAGTTCACACTTGCTCATGTCCTTTGTTTATTTTCTGTAAAGTATTTTACAAATCCAGTGTGGTTATCACCTGCATTTTAAAAAGATCTAAAAACACTATTTTCAATAATAATGTGAAATATTGGTTACTAATCCAGGGTGATCAGCTAATCTATTAAATCTGACAGTTGGAATACCACTGTTCAGAACTATATCACCTAGGACTTAACAACCAATGTCGTCAGTGATTCTTGCGCCGTATATTACGCGTTGACCATGATATTTGGAATGGTATGGAGAAGTCAGATGTATCTTCTTCCTCTCGCATGAAGCCGGATGTGCAGGTCGTGGCTGTTATCCTCGAAGCATGCATATTAATTGGTAATTCGTAGAGGATATGAAGCATATGGGTGGGAACCCTCATCGTCCCACGATAGTTCTAGCATCTAACGGTTTGTATAAACCATTGCCTAATTCATTATGTGGGCATGGTCTACACCAAGGAGGCATGCGAGGTCGCGAAGGGGGCAGTGATTGGCTTAGATCATCTTCTAGGCCCCACATCATGGAATTGTGGACGGGAATAAGCTGCCCGGTTGTGCAACAAAGAGTTGATCTCTCATGGGTAAAGTAACGCACCTCTATAGAGTGTAAGAACTGTAACTTGTTACTCCCTGTTTCGGGAAGGAGCTGTGAACGCGGCGGGAAAGGAACTCCATGAAAGTTCTGGTAAACCCGTGAAGGCTGATGGACATAGATTTTCAGAATAAAAGCAACCTTTGAAGAAATGTTTATGAAAACTTGCATTGCCTATGACCTACGGTCTGTGGTTGTAGTTATAGTGTATCAAACACTCCTTTTCTAGTGAATTTGCCGAGTACGCTCGTACTCAAAGTATCTTCTTAACCCTTGCTAGATTCTAAAGCCATTAAGACAATGTCTACACCGAGTTATGCTCCAGGAATCATCAAAAGCTAAGGCTTTTCAATAAAGTCAAGGAAGTCAACATATTCATCAACTCAAGAGAAGACGAAGTTACAGATTAGATAGGAATATAATATCTAGCCAAAGAACCTATTTCTGTAGCGCATTGCAATAGCAACAATGCAAACCTCTTAGCCAGAATACTAGACTTAATAGTATAATCGTTCTTGCATTATTTAGCTTTGATTCTTCTCCGTAAGAAGTTCTTTCTCTCTCTTTAACCTAGAGTGTTCTCTGGATCTTATGTAAAAGAGTGAGTTGTAACCTTTAGCCATGTATTGGACCCGCTGTGTTTCTGTTGTGCCATTCTGAGGGATGTAATACTAGTGAACGGTGTTTCATTGGTGTTATGTCAACGACTATAGTATACTACATAATGCAGTGGTATGCTGGGTCACCGCAGTTGGTATCAGAGCATATGCTTTGACCTTAGGTTGGAAACCTAGTAAATGGGTAGAACTTGTAGGGCACATCCTAGCAATAATAAAGAGTTCTCTAGTGATATGAGGGATATTCACTTGAGAATAATCCTGTTGTGTTACTAGTGCGATAACTCTTTTATATGATTGCAATTTACAATCATTACCCAAGAGTTTTAACTCTATGTGACTGATGATAATTTCTTATCCACAGTTCCACATGGCACCTCGATATCCACCCCGGAATGTTAAAGTGATGAACAGGACATTGGATGACTACGAAGGGGATTGGACAGACAATCTCCGACAACTTCTATGGAGTTTGGAATGTGAATCAAGACTTCTGGTCAAGATTTACAGTTACTATGATGGGAAAGTATTAGCTAAATACCGTGTCATGATCATGTTACCCAAGAAGTTAGGACTTAAGGGAGAAATGCCATCAGGAGAGGCAAGGTGCATGGCATATGCATATTAGATTGCCGTAGCAGCAGCCATAACCATGATCCGAGAGCATAAATCCCAAGCTCTAGAAGGTAGTACTCACACCATTATACCACATAAAACCTCAAACTCAGAACATGAGTTAGATCACTCTATCTTAGTCCAAGCTGAACCTACTCTAGCTGTAGAGTATATGGATCATTATCGGTCTTTGCTAAACACTTATCATAACACTCACCAAGTCTTAGTTCAAGAGCTGGATACGGTCATTGGGGATTTTACTGATCCTGATAAAGCAATGGCTCGTAGGAAGAAGCTAGATAAAGAAGCTAGGCATCCCAAATACATACCTTCAGGAGAAGTGTTTGAGGAAACTGAGTTTGATGACCCAAACTCTGAAAATTATGCCTATTACCAAAATGACTTCAAGCCACCTGAAGACCTATGGACCAAATATAACTCTGAACAAGTATGGATAGGAAATAGAATCTCAAGGTAAAACCATAGGAAATCCTATACCTTGTGATACAGGTATTGAAGAAGAGACCAACTATAACCATAGAGAGCCTTATGGACCATATGGTGGGAATACTAATCCAATCAACTTAGAAGATTATTCCGATAGCTACTACACCAATATATATGACTGGATCCAAGAAAAAGCTAAGGAACCAACTTACTATGAGGAAGCGTTGCCAGACAACCCGGATTATTCAGTGGAAGATTACGCCAACTCTAGTCATTTTTCAATGACTAATCTCAGTCGGTACTTCTAATCAAGAATACGCACCTCCTGGATGCTCCTATGCTCCAGAAGGCAGTCGTAGGACTTCACGTCATCATGGACGAAACTCCAGGAAGCACTAGAGGAAGATGAAAGTGAGAGAGAAACAATATCCCAAGGGATGAGGGCTTGAATAATGTATATAGAGGGTAATGCGTATTGTAGTTTGAAGAGTTTGCCGAAATAAGTGAGGATATATCCACAAGAGCAAGAAGTTCTTGTAAGATAGTTGTGTAAATAGGTTTGGAGCTCCTAGTACATTTGTAAATTATTAAAGCCTATGTATAATACATGGTATATTCTTTGTTGTTTATTGACTTTTGGATTTTTTTATTCTTCTTGATTCACTAGATCTGTACATGAAGTTTAATTAGGTGTGCAAATGCATGATGTAACACCCAGTTATTACTTGATGTTATAGACCTAGTTAGAAACGGGAAATTCATGTAAGGGAGTGACGAGTTTTGAAGATCATAAAGAAGACTGACTTGAAGGGTGAAGCATGATATAAGAGGTAGTAACACCATTTGAAGGATGGACCAAGCCTAGAACATCATTAGTCCGCAACAAGAAGTGATGAACTTAAAGTTTAATCTAAATAGATAATTTTACTAAGAAGTCAATGAGGTAATTATACAAGTTCATGGAAGCATCATGAATTGGTGTAAAGAAGTTTTAGAACCAAAATGGTATTCTAATTCGGACAATTCAAAGAGAATGCCATAAGTATGGTAGAAATCATAGGGAAATACATACACCCTAGGATGATTCGCAGCTAGTAAATTTTTGCAGCTAGTACTTAATCCATAATCGATGTTCTGATCCACAGTTAGTGTTTTGTCCGCAGCTGGTATCTGGTTAACATAGTTACCTAGATCCTCTTAGAAGTTGCATAAAGAGCATTAAATTGTTGGAGATATGCCCTAGAGGCAATAATAATAGTGGTTATTATTATATATTTGTGTTTATGATAAATGTTTACATTCATGATTCCAATGATGATCAAGGTCAATATGATGGTCAAGACGAGGATCAAAATGATGAAGAGGGTCCTCCAAGAAACAATACGGAGATCCACGCTCGTCGCGAAGCTAGAAAGGAAAGAATGTTGGAATTAAGAGACCACTCCCTCCAAAATGTAGTTGGTGATCTAAGAAAAGGTATCTCCACAAGAGCACAATTGAAGAGGTTCAGTGAACACCAAGCACACATCTCCATGATTGAACCAAAGAAAGTGTGGGAAGCTCTTGAAGATTCGGATTGGTTAGAATCTATGCACAGAGAGCTCAACAACTTTGAGAGAAACAAAGTATGTAAGTTAGTTGAGAAGCCAAAGGATTGCCGAAATGTTATTGGAACAAAGTGGATATTCAAGAACAAGCAAGATGAGCATGGAATTATAGTAAGGAACAAGGCTAGATTGGTTGCACAAGGGTATTCTCAAATTTAAGGCATTGATTATGGAGAGACTTATGCACCCGTGGCTTGCCTTGAGTCCATCCGTATCCTTCTTTCTTATGCGTCACATCATAACTTCAAGTTACAACAAATGGACGTAGAAAGTGCATTTCTTTATGGCCCATTAAATGAATTAGTATATGTTAAGCAACCCCCGGGTTTTGAGGACCCCAACCTCCCAAACCATGTCTACAAACTTGATAAGGCGATCTATGGGCTCAAGCAAGCCCCACACACGTGGTATGAGCACCTTAGAGAATTATTGTTTGACCGTGGATTTGAGGTTGGGAAAATCGATCCCACTCTTTTTACTAAGAGGGTCAATGGGGAGCTTTTTGTATGCCAAATATATGTTGATGTTATTATATTTGGCTCATCTAACAAAGCTTTTAATGATGAATTCTCAAAGCTTATGACTAGTAGGTTCCGGATGTCTTTGATGGGAGAGTTGAGAGTATTTCTTGGCTTTGATATCAAGCAAGTTAGAGGAGGGACATTCTTCAATCAAGCCAAGTATACTCAAGATATGCTCAAGAGATTCAAAATGCAAGATTTAAATGGAGCTCCTACTCCCATGGCTACAAAGACTCATCTAGAACAAAATCCAAATGGTAAAGATGTGGATCAAAAGGTATACCGGTCCATGATTGGTTCTTTGCTTTACCTTTGTGCAACTAGACCCGATATTGTGTTGAGTGTAGGTGTGTGTTCAAGATATCAAGCGGCTCCTAAGGAAAGCCATTTAATGGCGGTCAAGAGAATCTTTAGATATTTAGTTCATACCCCATTTTATGGTCTTTGGTATCCTCGAGGATCAACATTTGCTCTTTGTGGATACATGGATTTGGCTTGGGCGGGTGATAAGGACGATAGAAAATCAACATCCAGGGCTTGCCAATTTCTTGGTAGGTTGTTGGTATGTTGGTCTTCTAAGAAGCAAAATTGTATATCTCTCTGTACTGCCGAAGCCGAGTATGTTGCTGCCGCTAGTGCTTGCACTCAATTGCTATGGATGAGGCAAAATTTAAAGGAATACGGTGTCCATTGTCACATCACAAGATTTTCCAAATCTTATAATGTGAAAAATAATTAAACAAAATAATTGATTGTTGAATTTTAGGGTGAAAAGAAACTTTTGTTTCTAATTGGAAACTTAAAAATCCCATCTTGAACAAACTTTAATTAAAGTTTGAACCCAAAAAAATCCAAATCAAGAGAAATGCATTCCTCAATGAATGTATCTTGAGATTTAAACACTTGGAAAATAAATCCAAACCCTAAATCTCTAATGGAATAAAAATCATTTCCAAGTTATCTCCAAGCCTATGGATTTGATCCATATAAAAATTTGTCAACAAACATTTACAAAAGATCAAGAAACACAAATAGAAATATTATAAGACCATATTGGTTTCCCTTAATTTGGAGCCATAGATAAAATCTTATGAATTTAATAAGATAAGGGAATTGAATTTCCAAAGCTAATAAAGCACTTATCTAGAAAACCATACCAAATGATGAGCAAATGATCCTAAAGGGATTTAAAAGCATAAACAAATATTACATGAGATTTTACAATTTGGAATCACCAAGTTTGGATCTCTAAATAAAAGGATATGGATTTTTTATAAAATGAAGAAAGGAATATTAAATAAAGAATATTTAAAGACCAAGTTAAATCTTGGCCAAGACCATAAGAAAATGGAATGAATAAAATCCAAATCCAAATAAAAATAAAAGGATAAAGAATTATCCAAATTAATTAAAATGGCATAAACCAAATGCTATTTGAATAAAGACAAATCGAATTTTCAAATGATTAATAAATCATGTTAAAAACTTTTCCAAATAATTCAAGATGAATTATTTGACACCCAAATAAACAAAAAAAAACTACTGAAAAAGATTTGGAAGGTTTTTAGAAACTTAAATGGTGTTTGAAAATATTATTAAATCTTATTTGATTTAAAACAAGGGCCTATTTGATTAATTAAAAGACCCCCAAAAGAATAAATTTTTATTCCAAAATTGACTTCAGATTATATTACTAATCAGTATTTAAACCTACACAAGTTTTGGTTGAAGTTTGAAATCAAATTGATTTTTTAATTAATTAAACAAAACCAAAACAGAATAATAGAAATGGAAAAAGGAAAAACAATCAGATAAAAAAATGGAATAGGAGCAGCCCAACTAACCTAGCCCACTAAGCCCATCAGAAGCCACCTGCTCACCCCCGCAGTGAAATGTTTTCACTCAAAATAGAACCCGCAAGGTCACTGAGCCGTGGACCCCACTTCCTTTTTCTCTCTCTCGCTGCCAGGCGACCCCACTACCACCTCACCGTCGTCCTCACCCGCTGCTGACCGCGCCCCCCTCTCTGGCCATTACTGTCGTTGAATGCCGGCGTGAATTCTCTTTACTAGCCGAGTAACCCCCATCGGTGACCACTCCCTCTTAACCGCCTCTCCCTCCTCTCTGTTTCCCCCTCAGTTCCCCACCCTAGTGCGCCCCCAGGCTACTCGATTTTACCCTACACCGCCGCGGACTCCGGCGAGCATTCTCAACGATTCCGACGAACTGCAACCACCCCTCGCCTCCTACTGCATGCTCACTTGCTCCCCATCTCCTGGCGAACCTCCCCGTAGCACCAGCTCGCCCCCGCGCGCCCTAGAACCTCGACAACGACGACCACTACACATCGCCACCGTCTGCCTCCGCTCCGACGAGCACTACTAGTGAGACCAGACCTCCCCTTCCCCTCTCCTGGATGCTCACATGTTCGTGACTCTCATACGAACCTAACGGTGCCCTCCAATTGTCTTAGCATGCCATAAATCGCCGCCCCCGACGACAACTGAGCGAGCCCGACGCCGTCACTGACTCCGGCGAGCGATTGCCGTCACCACCGTGCGCCCCTCGACGAGCTGCGGCCACCTTGAGCATCACCGCGACCCCGTGAACCCGGTGAGCACATCCTTTCCCTTCCTCGCTTCCTGTATCCGCCGCAGCACCGCTAGCAGAGCGCCGCCGCCGCGCGCCACCATCGTCGCGCCGCCAGATCTTGGCAATACGTTGGTAGCCGTCCGATCTGGATCGGAGTGACACGATAGAATCTAGACGAAGGGGTACGCTTGCTTCTGAACCACATGATCTGTTTAAAATCCAACGCCTCTTGCTGCATGATCCGCACGAAGCGGTACAGACGAATAAGAACACGCCACGTGGCCCTGCCTGTTTATAAAAACCAGGATTTGATCTATTTGATGTTCCAATTTGAAAAATTCATAACTTCCAAACCACACGTCCAAATTTTGCAAATTTTATATCAATGGAATCAGCAAGACAAGTACTTTCTGACCATGCACTTTGTTTAGTAAAATGTTTCTGTTAAATTGATTGTTTTTGCAGAAACTTGTGCAGACATATTTAGAATATAAAATTTGTTCTAAAATGACTTTGGGGATAAAATCTTTGGAAAATGGTTTGTTTTGAACCTACTGACCCTAGAAATCAATTGGTGGTTTCAAAAATGTATTTGGTGAAGCAAAAGAATGAATCCTTGATTTAAAACATTTCTAGCCAAATAAAAATGTTGATTATGGTTTAAAAATGATTTTGGAGGAAAACCTTTGAGAAATGTTTTGATTTAAACTCTCTGACCCAAAACACCAAGTTTTATGATTTGAAAATGTATTTGTTGAACCCTATAAAAATTATTACTTTGCTAAAGACATTTTTCAACCACATAAAATAATGACTTGGTTTAAAAATGGTTTATGAAGTAAAATCTTTTGCAAATGGTTTTGCCACTTTATAAAATGACCAATAGGTGTTTTCAAATGTTTATAACCTATTAGAAACCACTTTTACAAATAAAACAATCTTTTGCATGCTTGCATGCATTGTTTTGTTTTTATCATTTTATGTGATAAATTGCTTGATTGGTAGATTGAATTTGTGCCTTGATTGATTGAATTGTAGTGATTTGAAGAGTGTGAATATTGCAAGGACAAGGAGTGAATTTATATTCTCTACCAACAAGGCAAGTGATGCTTCATACTTTGTCCCATTATTTTCACTATGCATTAGTGATATTTCTAAGTAGGACTTGCATAGAATTTTGCTAAGTATAAACTATGCCATGGGAAATCCTAGTAGATGAAACCTTAGTAGAAATTTCCTAAGTTAAGGTTCCTACTTCTATAATGCTTAGCTTAGCTAGTAGAAAACAAGGGTGGATTATATTTCATGCTATGGAATATTTCTAAGTCAAGGACTTATGTTTTGTTTAATAAAACAACTAAGTGAATGAATCACCTGGGTGGAATGGAAAGAATGGTTTGTGTTGAGTGGTCATGCAAGTCCAGTATGTTGGGGAAAACTTGGGAATCACCAAGTCCAGTATGATGGGGAAAACTTGGTGTCTCACTTGTGGATGGCCACCCAGGAACAAAGAGATTTGAGATGTCAAATGTTGAGAAGCTTCAAGTGAAGCCACTTGGCATTATGGGCTCTGCCTGGATCATATAGGTTGCAATAACTTAGCCAAATGGACAGTTGGTGGTAGGGGATGATAGGTTGGAACGCGTCCATTCTGGTCTAAGGGAAGGCTTCTGAAAGATCTTGTCTTGGTGAAACCAAGTCTTGTGGGGAAAGTGCACCACCTCTGCAGAGTGTAAAATCTAAGTACTTAGCCATGTCCCTGGTAAAGGATAGTTTGAGCATCAAGACATGGAAGCTATCAAGAATCTTCTCATCCCAATTTCTAAGTTAAAATCTTGTGGTTGAACAAGGGTTGAAGGATCACCAATTTCTATTGGGAGATGCCTTGGGTGATTTTTGTCAAACAAAAACTTGATGTTTTCAAATGATAAGGAAAATATATTTTGAGCAATGCAAGACTAAGCTCCACTGAGCCAAATGCATATAGATGATAGACTCCACTATACTACCATAGTATCACTTGCCAATACAATTCAAATGTATTGACCCTTGTGGCTGTAACTTGTTCTGTTGCAGGTTTGTTTGATGTTAGTAAGATGTGTTGATTAGGATTACAAGTCTACAACCAACATGTTTGCCTGTGGCACTTTGAAGATGAAGGACTGTAGCACCCTGGGTAAAACCACTACTAGAAAATCGCTTGGTGTTTTTGTTTTGTGCATCATCATCAGCATGCATCTAATTGACTAAAACTATTTTGCTAAAAGACCCACTTGGTTTTCCATATTAATATTCTCCCCTCTTTGTTCAAACCAAAACCGTCGGTCCAGCCGGATCTTTTATTTGTCTAAAACTTTTGCAAAAGTTTATTTTAAAACAAAAGAAATAACAAAACTTTTTTTTGGGGAGGCAGTCCAGCCGTCCGGCCCAAAAGCCCAACCGACCAGACCACCTACTACCCAAACGAAACCCTAATCTACCAAAACCTAACCCTAGCCCTCACCCCCCTCCCTCCACCCCGCAGCCGCCAGGGAGGCAGTAGTGCGCCCCGCTCCCTTGACCGCTTCCACACCCCTGGTGCCCCTCCCCTGGCCCCACCCGCAGCGAACGGGCCCAACCCACCAAGAAGAGTTTCCTCTCACGATCCCCACCCCTCCTGCCTCGCGTCTCTCTCTCTCCCGCAATCCCCGCAGCCGCCTCCTCTGGCTCGCGTGATTCCCGCAGCTCGCCGCCTCCCCGACGCGAGCCCCTGCAACCGCCGCTAGCGCCAAGGTCGCGAGCCACCAGCGAGCCCTGGCGCCCCTTCTCCGCCGCTGGACCTTGCAGCCTCCACGCTGCTCGCTGGCGACCGCCACCGTGGTCGCCTCCCTCTTGTCTGCATCGAGCTCGTCGTGCCACTGGACCTCCCTGTTCCGCACGACCTCCTCGCCGCCCTCCCGCCCCTGCGTGTCACCGCCGCCTCCCTCCATCGTTGGACCCGCCTTGGACGCTTGTCTCCCCAGCTCCCCGCCATCTGCTGCAGAGCATCGCCGCGGGCGCCCCTAATCCCGTCGAGCCCCACGCCGCCTCTGCCCCTCCATGCTTCGTCGCCGCCCCGTACCGGCCATGCTCTTCCCTCCCCGAGCCGTCCTACGCCTCGCCCACGCCTCTGTCCCCGAGCAAGCTCCTGGGCCCTCCAGTGCTGTCGCCTCCGCAACCTCTCCCTGCAGCGGCCTTGTCGTCCCGCGTGCGTTGCCACCTCCGCGTCTCGCCGTCCTCGTCCCGCGGCCCCGCCTCTCCTCGACCGGAGTCGGCCGCGTTCGGTTGCTACGAGGGCCAGTACATGTATTCCTGCTCAAATCTCCTGCAGACTACCTTGTTGTTTGTATGCCTGTATGTTTATGTGCTTGCGCGTGGTGAGAATCAGATCGATCCGCCTCAGGCCTTGTACCTACCTTGGTCTTTGGTCACACTAATAATTTGTGGCAACATTCGCTAGTTCTCCATCATGTACGGGTGCTGATGCAAATACGAGACCACAAGACCGCCGGCACCGAAGGTCCTCTTCCTAGAGTCTGGAGTCTGGTCCTGCTGAACCTTGAAGCCCTGTACCCAAAGATCGAACCCCTACACCGGCTTCGTGTTCCCTTCACGAACGTCAAGATTCGGATCCGGAAACCCTAAAGCCCGATCTGAAGACCGATCACGGCATCCGAGGATCGATCCGCCGAACCCCCTCCGGGCCCCAAGATCGCCGAACACCATGTGTGACCCTTTCCCGAGCCCCTATTTTATAAATGATATTACTTGTTGCATATAAAATTGCCAGGCTTGCATACATATTGTCATGTGGGTTGGGGGCCTTATGCCGATTCACCTTATAATTAAATATGGAGGCCATATGCGGGCGAATCTAGTCTAATATTGGCTCCATTTAAATTTGTGTAGCGAACCGATGACATAATTTTGCCTTATTAAGACAACATTTAAATTGCGGAGTATCTAAACAACATGAACCGTCTAACTAATTGTCGGGACCCCGGTTTCGCTTAATATTGCCTAATTGCATCGCATCCTTGCCATGTCATACATCATACATGCATCATGTCCGATCTTTTGTCGTAGTAGTAAATAGTGCATCCGGTGTTTTTCTAGTGCTTTGCTTCTTCACGGACTAGGCCGATGAGTTGATGCGAGTGTCGACCCGATCTTCGGATGAACCTTCGACAATGTTTTCCAGGCGAGCAATCTCCCCCTTTCTACCTATCTTACTTTCATAGTATTTATTCCCTCCTGTTGATCTATTGCTATCTGTGTTGCGATGCTCTAGTTTCCGTACCCATGATATCCCTTGCAGCCTCATATTGCCTTGGACACATCCTATTACCTGTTGTTTGGTAGATAGTTGGACTTGCGTGTCGTAGTCGTTGCTCAAGTGTTGTTGCGTGTCGTCAAGCACCACAGTTGTTGGAAGACTGTCATATGCTTTATGTTGGAGATGATCATGGCTTTAATTACCGTTTAATAACTAAAATTGAAGTAAGTAAATAATGCAGAGGCACAGGTGGGCAATAGATGTTATTTGGTTTTTAACCGTCCACTTGTGTCCCGTAGGACCCCGAGTACTTGATACCTGTTCTGAATATTCGCACTATCCGCATGTGGGACCATGAATCCCCCTAGCCAGAGCTTGAGTCATATTTATTTCTTGGGGCCACAAAGTAGTTTGGGGCTTTATTACTATCCTGTACTTATGCCATGCTTTACTGCTTATTTACGATTGCGCGTGGAGCGCCTGTACTGTTTAGGAACAAATGTGGAATGTTTTCGCGGTATCGACAAGCCCAGTCACACTTTCGGGTTCCCGGTCGTTTACAGCCATTGGCACAAACCTCTGAGTCCATCTCGGAGCCGGCCAACTTCGTCGCGGGTAGCTTGGTCGGGTGGCCCCCTGAAATTTATATGAATCTTGCAATTGCTCTGTCGTGATGCCTCGTTGGGTTTTTATTTGGTTTTTCCCGAGGTTGATCGTGCGTGTGTTGCTATTTGTGCCCCCCTGCAGGGTAAAACTTTCTGAAAGCCGTGTCCACGGTTATGGACGACTTGGAGCACAGTATCTCGATCATAGACAACTATAACTAAAGTAGTGCTATAAATTTGACTTTATAATGACTAGTAATCAGCTTCACTATAATGGAATGGCTAAATAAAAGTGCCAACAATTGCTTGTTTGGGTTGTCGCTTGCTACCATTGTATCTGACTAGTAAGTATTGCAACTATAACGGAAATGGCTAAATAAAAGTACCAACAACTGCTGGGTTTTGGGATATCTCATGCTATATGTATCTGACTAGTAAGTACTACAACCACAACGGAATGGTTAATTAAAACTGCCCACTGCTTATTATATCAGGATGACTCATGCTATCTATATCTGACTAGTAATTGTCGCAACTATAACGAAATGAATAAAACTGCCAACTGTGTGAGTTCCTCGGTTGACTTCCTCGTTTGGTCTCGAGGGGGGAATACCAGGATGGGTATGTTTGGTGTTAGAATCAGGTTGGATCCGAGTAGGTCTTTCTTATCCCTATCTGATAGCCGCCAGTTGTATTGAGTCTCTATAGGTTGTTTAGTGCATGCTGCGCTGCCGCTTCAGTCCACCATACCTATGTAGGCGAGGACCACCAAATTCTAGTCTCGCCGTGTACTGGCCTCAGTACTGACCGCTCTCTTTTTCCTTTGCCCTTTGTCGGCACCCCTTTTGTTTAAGCAGGTTTTGAGATCGACGTCGTTAGCAGGGTTACCCTTCCGGCTTGGCCTGGGCAGGGTTATGGACGCCATTGGTTATTCTTTAGGGCTCTTAGCTCAATTTGCATCTTGTCCGTACTCGGACGCTGTATCGTTTTGAAGGTGATTTGGATCTTTGTATTGTATATCTGTATTCTTGACTCTTTGAGTCGCTGTTGTATATATCTGTTCTGTGGGTTCCATCACGGACTATTGTGTAATGATATTACTTCGTTTTCCACCCGCACGAAAGTGCCTGGTGGGCACCTTTGAATCGTTTCTATGCGGGTTTGGCGGGGATCGCTAAAACTTGCATAGGGCTGATTCTGAGGGTGTTACAGAGTGGTATCAGAGCTCAGCAGTACGATACCCCACTGGTCCAGCCTGTAGGATAACCTAGCTAACGGCCGCTGTAGAGTGTCAAAGCTATTTTGGAAAAATCGGTTGGATAGATCTGATTAGGTCTGCTTTTACTTCTTACCCCTCTGCTATTCTCCTCTTATCTCGACGTGTTTTGAATCTGCTCTCTTATCTTTTCTTCGAGTCCAGGATTTCTCGTGGTTGGGTTTCCGTTGTACCTTTAGGGTTTCACTTCCTCCTCTTGTAATGGTGCTTCGACATCCGACCTTTACGCTATCTGATGAATCTTTCATCTGTCGTACCTTTTCAGTGGACCGAAAATCCACTAATTTTTTTTCTCTATCCTCCGATGTTTTCCGATACGACGAAGTCATCTACATCAGATCTGATGAGAATCTCCATTCCTCCTTTGATTTCGAACCTCGCTTGTCGAGATCTTCAGTCTAATTCCGAGAATGGGTTGCGTGATTTTCTACTGCATGTGTGAAGTAATAGTTTGGGTGCGTGATGGATTGGCCCCCATGCCGACTACTCAATCTATTCGCTCTTGTACATTGAGGTGGATTAGAGTGCACCTTTTCTCTCCTTCTGTCGAAGTTAGAGGGGCCTTATCTTTTGATGCCTCTATTTTCGTCTTTTGTTTATCCGGAGTACTCCCTCGACGCACATGATCAATGACCGCTCACTGGTGGTGTCGCCAATTTCAAGATGGAGAAATAATCTTTGTTAGTGGTTTCGCGAAGATCTACATTAAGCGAGAAGATTCAGAGCGTCGGCTTTCTTCCCCATACCAGGAGGCGGATCTCGAGGGCGAGATCCATTGTTAGTGGTGTCGAATTGTAGCACCCTGGGTAAAACCACTACTAGAAAATCGCTTGGTGTTTTTGTTTTGTGCATCATCATCAGCATGCATCTAATTGACTAAAACTATTTTGCTAAAAGACCCACTTGGTTTTCCATATTAATATTCTCCCCTCTTTGTTCAAACCAAAACCGTCGGTCTAGACGGATCTTTTATTTGTCTAAAACTTTTGCAAAAGTTTATTTTAAAACAAAAGAAATAACAAAACTATTTTTTGGGGGGAGGCAGTCCAGCCGTCCGGCCCAAAAGCCCAACCGACCAGACCACCTACTACCCAAACGAAACCCTAATCTACCAAAACCTAACCCTAGCCCTCACCCCACTCCCTCCACCCCGCAGCCGCCAGGGAGGCAGTAGTGCGCCCCGCTCCCTTGACTGCTTCCACACCCCTGGTGCCCCTCCCCTGGCCCCACCCGCAGCGAACGGGCCCAACCCACCAAGAAGAGTTTCCTCTCACGATCCCCACCCCTCCTCCATCAAAATTGCATACAACCCGGTGGATCACACAAGGACAAAGCATATTGAGATTCGTCATCACTTTATTAGAGATCATGTTGCTCGAGGTGATATTGATCTATCCTATGTATCAACCAAAGATTAACTTGCTGATATCTTCACGAAGCCACTTGATAAAGCAAGGTTTTGCTACTTGAGGAATGAACTAAATATCATAGATTCAAGGAGGTTGACTTGATTATCTTGCACTCTCACCTAATACTCGACCCATATTTGGTTTAGGTGTTGGCATGGACATAGGGGGAGTGCGGTCCTAATTGATTGGACCATCCCTCCCCCCATTATGCGCAAAGTAAACAAAATCATTCCTCTTAATATCATTTTGTGATATGTGAGCTTAATGACGAGTTTTGGTAATGGACCCAAGATATATCTTCGTGGTGCCAAGCCGAGTATACTCAAACATGGTGGCCTAGGCCACCACCCCCTCTCAATCGAGAGGTTGATGTGCGTACTCATGTTTGTCATTTTTGAATTGATTTTTACTCATGGTTGTCATCTTTTGAGTTGTCTTCACCGTTCTTAGTCTCATGCACTCTAGTTTGGTTTTTGACATATTTTTCTCGATTTTTAGAGTGCATGTGCTTCCCAGCACAATTATCTCAACCCAAGCCTCTTTACTCCCTCACAAAAACCCTCTCTCTATCCGCACAAGAATCACCCTTTTCTCCTGGCCTTGGAATCAGATGGGACCGGTACTACCGGTTGTCTGAGCGGTACTACCGCCCCTGGGAAGTTCCCAGGGCGCATCCTGGAAACTACTCCAGGAGCGGTACTACCTCCCACACACCCGGTACTACCGGCCACCGGTACTACCGGTTGATGGACCCGGTACTACCACTCACGAGCGGTACTACCGCTTCAGGAACCGGTACTACCGGTTGGCGGAGTTGGGTATATATTGGCTGAGCATGGGGAGGCACCCTTCAGTGCCCTATTCATCCCCACGCTCCCCACAGGTACCCGCGCCGTCACCAGGTCCCTCGACACCACCGGAGCCCTGCCGCGCCCTCCTCTCTCCGGATCCTCCTTGGATTCGGCCTCTTGGCGGGCTCCCACTCCTTTCCACCGCCATGGATCCCGGTACAACCGCCCTTTCTCTCCCCGTTTAATTTCCTCATCGGATCTAGGTTTTGGCATAGATTTGTGAAGAAATTGACATGTTGTAAGGTTGTACTACCATATGCTTCCCTTGTTGCCGAGTAGAATCATTTATTTACAGTTTATTGCCATCATTTTGGTCCATTTCTACCAGATCTGACGAACCCGTGCCGCTCAACCGGTAGTACTGGAACTTTTTCCGGTACTACCGCTTGCAAGCGGTACTACCGGTCGTCAGGTCCGGTAGTACCAGCCCCAACTGACAGCACTTTTATGTTCAATATTGGGTTCTCTCCTCGCTCCTTGTGATTCTTGTGCCCTTACCCCTTGTTCTCCTCCCTCGTGCTTTCACAGATGCAGGTGGTTCTAGGGGTGCACGCAAGTGTTCCAAAGCTAGCCGTGAGATTGTTGAGGAAGAGATGGAGTCTGAGGAAGAGGTTATGCCACAGCCAAGACACCGTTCCAAGTTGCCTGCCACTCGCAGTGGCCGTGGGGGTCGTGAGGGGGTTACCAAGCGTTCTGCTGGGCGTGGCAGCGCTCCTCCCTCTCGCCCCCCTTCCTCTGGGCGTACCAAAAGTCCTAGCTTAGGGCCATCAGGGCCAAGGAAACTGTCTGACATCTCTGAGTCGGAGTTTCGGGCTCTCAGGATTGACAATGCATACTCCCGCAACCGGGACGAGGACAGGGTAGACAGTCTTTTCTTCAATGATTTCCAAGAGCGCGTTTATCATGAGGTTCTTCTGACCAATATTCAGATGGTGGTGCCTCAGCAGTGGATTGACATGGAGCACATTAACAAGAATATTGACTACTTTGCTGAAGCTAAGGAAATCTGCTCTCACCTGGGCTTGTTCCCCATTATGGAGTTCCAGTATGACTATGAGCCACTCCTTATTGCACAGTTCTATGCCACTGCCCATTTCCACACTGGACGCACTCGGAAGATCACCTGGATGACTCAAGGTGCAATCAAGAAGGCCACACTTGCGGAGTTTGCTGCAATATTGGGGTATGAAGATCGCGGCCGGGACACTCCTTGTGGTTTCCGCTGTCACATGTGGGATCACCCCTCCAAGAAGGATGTCCTTACACCTCTGTATATCCAGGGCCGCGGGATTGCTGGCAAGATAAAGGATCTTCTCCCCACGTATGACATTATCCATCGCATTTTCTGTGAGACTGTTGCTCCTCGTGCGGGCAACAAGGATGAGATACATGGCTTCTCGGTAGACTTGTTGTTCAACACCTTCCTCAACCGTGACTCAGGCACTCCTCTTGATGTGTCAGACTTCATATGGAATGAGATGGTTGCTGCTGCACACTCTCGGAGGGTTCCACCATTTGCTCCTTATATTATGGCCCTCATTGTGTCAAAATGCCCTCCCATTGCTAGGACACTCTCCACTCGTCCTCTCATTGTGCATAGGCCCAAGGCACTCAAGATCAAGACACATGCTAAACCCCGTGTTGTGGCGGGTGAGGAGGAAGGGGATGACTCTGAGGATGCTGACAGTGGTCGTGACACTGACTATGTTGTCTCCCGTAGCAAGAATGCCAAGCCCACTTGGTCCAAAAGGATGGAGGCCAAGCTCAAGAAGATCTTCTGCTTCCAGATTGACAACCAGAAGCGCATGTATGGGACGCATGTGTATGCCAAGAAAGCCAGTGCTCGGCAGAAGGATATGATGGCTGCCCAGGGTTTGACCGTCTCCGAGGGGTCCGAGACCAACATCACTCCAGAAGATCAGTGGATCTCTCAGCACAGCCGTTGGGACGATGATGTCTCTTCCTCGCACTGCGTACCACCCCCCTACGAGGAGGACTTTGAGGATGAGGAGGAGGAGGAGGATTGACTGTCGGGACGGTAGTCTTGCACTTGTCCCTTTTTGGTGTCTTGATGCCAAAGGGGGAGAAGTTGCACTTTAGGCACGGGTATTGCATGGGAAGTCACAAGATCGTTCTTATTTTTGATCCTTTTATTGCTTGTGAACTTTGATTTCCCTCTATTTATGTGTGAGACTATGTGGTTATGTCGTGGTTATGTCATGGATCCATCTTATGAGACTATGTGTTCATGTCGTGGTTATGTCATGGATCCATCTTATGAGACTATGTGGTTTATTTCATTGGATCCATCTTGTGATGATATGCGTTATCTATTGTATATATATTTCTCATCACATGTTATTGTGCAAAGGTATGATTTCAAATGCTAGTATCTATATTTGTGCACCCATGTTGGGTTTGTAAAATAGAGGGGGAGGTTTGTTTCTACACATCTAGGGGGAGCCCCGTCTCTATTTTACAAATCCCATCTGTTTCCTATTAAAATCATCTTGCAAAAGTGTATTGTCATCAAACACCAAAAAGGGGGAGATTGAAAGAGCATTTTTCTATCCCTCTGATTTTGATGTTTGATAACAACACACTTATCAGTTTAATCGTGTGCTAAGTGTATCACAGGTTTGATAAGGGTGTGGCACAAATCTTGGTCTAACAATTCCCTTTGCGAAAAACCAATGTGTCAACCGGTAGTACCGGAAATATGTTCGGTACTACCGCTTGGCACCGATACTACCGGTTCTAGTACCGGTTGGATCCGTGCAAGGCTGATAAGGATGGGTTTTAGTCAGTGCCACCCGGTACCACGGAGCGGCACTACCGGTCCAACCGGTAGTACCGCTTGAGACAAGCGGTACTACCGCTTGGACACGGTCGTACCGCTCGGCAGTACCGGGCCGTTCTGAAGAAGAACCACCTCTCTCTGTCTTGCTCAGTACCAAGCGGTACTTGGGACCGGTACTACCGCCCAGACCGGTAGTACCGCATCATACGACCGGTACTACCGCTTGGGGGTAGTACCGCAAGGGAATACCGTGCCTTACTGGTGCTGGCTCGACCATTTAAGGCATCTCTGGTACCTGGTCCGGTACTGGACCGATAGTACCACTTGCTAGCGGTACTACCGCTTGAGTACCGGTACTACCGGTGCATTAAAGGCTCCAACGGCCAGATTTCCTGGAGGGGTATAAATACCCCTCCACCTACCTTGGGACTAGCTGCTCATTCACATTAAAGTCAAGACCACCATTGGAGCCACCAAATCTCAAGATCTCCTCATTCCACCACCCAAAGTCTTTGATCTTTGGGGAATCGAAGGAGGAGGCCCCGATCTACTACTTCACCAAAAGAGATCTTCATTTCCCCCTCATTTCATTGAGGGCCCCTTTGCTCTAGTGTTTTCTTGGAAACCCTAGTTCTTGTTTTGGTTCTTACAAGCTTGTCTTTGATTGCTTTGACTGCTTGCTTGTATTTGGGAGCCTCCGATTAAGTTGTGGATGTGTGCCCCAAACTTGTAAAGGTGTCGGCTTCCACCTTGAAGGTTGCCGATATAGTGGAAGGTGAATCGATCCCGTTGGGGTGAGATTCATCGAAGAACAAGGGACGCCTTTCGTGGCGTTGGTGGTTTGAAACCACCCCCTCTCCAAACATAGACGTACTTCCCCTCAAAAGGAAGGAACTACGGGAAACAAATCATTGTGTCTCCGTGTCCACCACTTTGGTTACTTCTATCCTTTACCGCACTTTACTTACTTGTTCTTACTTTGTGTTGTGGTAGCTCTTGCATAATTGTCATATAGGTAAACACACCTTAGTTGCATTATCTAGAGAATTTACCTTATTGTCAAACCTTAATTTGAAAAAAGAAGAAAATTTGAAGTAGCACCTATTCACCCCCCCCTCTAGGTGCCCATACGATCCTTTCAGTAGATATGATGAACATGTTGATTGTTCGCCATTGAAGCTACATCAACTCTCGTGATGATCGTTTTTGATGTGGTGGATTTGGTTCGTGTGATCACTAAAACAATTTGAGGGATATTGTTTTGAGTGGGAGTTCACCTAGATTAATTTAACTATTAATTAGAACTCAATTTGTCATAAACTTAGTCTAAACTATTGCAAATATGTTGTAGATCAATGGCGGCCCCTACCATCAATTTTAATGCGTTCCTACAGAAAGAAAAGTTGAAAAACAATGGAAGCAACTTCGCGGATTGGTTCCGCAATTTTAGGATTTTCCTCAATGCTGGTAATTTGACCTATGTGCTGGATGCACTGCTGGGTGACCCGCCTGCAGCTAATGCTACCGATGAGGTAAAGAATGTTTTCCTCGCTCGGAAGAATCAGTACTCCACAGTTCAGTGTGCTATCTTGTATGGTTTGGAATCGGAGCTTCAGAAAAGGTTTGAGAACCATGACCCACATGATATTGTCCGTGAACTCAAAATGATATTTGAGGCTCACGCGGCAGTTGAGAGTTATGAGGCTTCTGAAAAGTTCTTTAACTGCAAGATGGAAGAGGGCAGCTCCGTCAGTGAGCACGTGCTTAAGATGTCTGGGCATGCAAGCAAGCTTCAAAGCTTGGGAATAGTGATTCCTAATGCTTTGGGGATTCACCGTGTCCTCCAATCACTACCACCAAGTTACAAGAACTTTGTGATGAACTACAATATGCAAAACATGGACAAGTCGTTGCCAGAACTCTTCTCCATGTTAAAGTCTGCAGAAGTGGAGATCAAGAAAGAGCACCAAGTGTTGTTGGTCAATAAGACCACCAAATTCAAGAAGCAAGGCAAGTCTAAGAAAAAGGGAAACTTCAAGAAGGGTGGTAAGAAAGTTACCGCGCCGGCGAAGAATACCAAGGCTGGGCCTAAGCCTGATACTGAGTGCTTTTACTGCAAGGGAGAGGGTCACTGGAAGCGGAATTACCCCAAGTACTTGGCGGATTTGAAGAGCGGCAACATCAAGAAGAAAGGTATATCCGATATACATGTTATTGATGTGTATCTCACTAGTACTCGTAGTAGTGCCTGGGTATTTGATACTGGTTCGGTTGCTCATATTTGTAACTCAAAACAGGTGCTGCGGAATAAACAGAAGCTAGCGAAGAACAAGGTGACGATGCGCATTGGAAATGGATCAAAGGTTGATGTGATCGTGGTCGGCACGCTACCTCTTCATCTACCGTCGGGATTAGTTTTATACTTAAATAATTGTTATTTGGTGCCTGCGTTGAGCATGAACATTATATCCGGATAATGTTTATTGCGAGACGGTTACTTGTTTAAATCCGAGAATAATGGTTATTCGATTTATATGAGTAATATGTTTTATGCACATGCACCTTTGATAGATGGTCTATTCTTATTGAATCTCGATTGTAGTAATACACACATTAATAACATTGAAGCTAAACGTTTGAAATTGAGTGATAACTCGACCTATATGTGGCACTGCCGTCTTGGTCATATTGGAGTGAAGCGTATGAAGAAACTCCATTCCGATGGACTTCTTGAATCACTTGATTTCGAATCACTTGAAAGATGCGAAGCATGTCTGATGGGTAAAATGACTAAGACTCCATTTTCGGGTATGATGGAGCGAGCTACAGACTTGTTGGAAATCATACATACCGATGTGTGTGGTCCAATGAGTGTAGCATCGTGTGGTGGTTATCGCTATGTTCTTACCTTCACGGATGACTTGAGTAGATATGGGTATATCTATTTCATGAAACATAAGTCCGAAACTTTCGAGAAGTTTAAGGAATTTCAAAGTGAGGTAGAGAATCAACGTAACAAGAAGATTAAATTTCTATGTTCTGATTGTGGAGGTGAATATCTAAGTTACGAGTTTGGCGAGCATTTGAAGAAATGCGGAATACTTTCACAATTGACACCGCCGGGAACACCACAACGTAATGGTGTGTCCGAACGTCGTAATCGAACTCTCTTAGATATGGTTCGTTCTATGATGTCACTTACAGATTTACCGCTATCATTTTGGGGTTATGCATTAGAAACAGCCGCATTCACTTTAAATATGGCACCATCTAAATCCGTAGAAACGACACCGTATGAATTATGGTTTGGGAAGAAACCTAGATTGTCATTCCTTAAAATTTGGGGATGCGAAGCCTATGTAAAGAAGTTACAGCCGGACAAGCTTGAACCCAAAGCGGAAAAATGCGTCTTCATAGGATACCCGAAGGAAACTATTGGGTATACCTTCTATCATAGATCCGAAGGCAAAATCTTCGTTGCCAAGAATGGATCCTTTCTAGAGAAGGAATTTCTGTCGAAAGAAGTGACAGGAAGGAAAGTAGAACTTGACGAGGTTGTCGAACATTCTCTCGAAATTGCGAGTAGCGCAGCGCCGGAAGAAGTTCCTGTGGTGCCTACACCAATTAGAGAGGAAGCTAATGATGATGATCATGAAACTTCGGTCGAAGTTACTACAGAGCCTCGCAGGTCAACGAGAACTCGTACCACTCTAGATTGGTATGATCCCGTTATGAGTGTCATGTTGGTGGACAACACCGATGACCCTGAGACATATGAGGAAGCGATGATGAGCCCAGATTCCAATAAATGGCAAGAAGCCATGAAATCCGAGATTGGATCCATGTACGAAAACCAAGTGTGGACTTTGGTGGACTTACCAGATGGCCGGAAGGCTGTCGAGAACAAATGGATCTTCAAGAAGAAAACAGATGCTGATGGTAATGTTACTGTCTATAAAGCTCGACTTGTCGCAAAAGGGTTTTGACAAATTCAAGGAGTTGACTACGATGAGACTTTCTCACCAGTAGCGAAGCTAAAGTCTGTGAGGATTATGTTAGCAATCGCTGCATATTACGATTATGAGATATGGCAGATGGATGTCAAAACAGCATTCCTCAATGGAGACATTGATGAAGAGTTGTATATGATGCAACCCAAAGGTTTTGTTGATCCTAAAGATGCTAACAAGGTATGCAAACTTCAACGGTCCATCTATGGATTGAAGCAAGCATCCCGAAGTTGGAATCAACGTTTTGATAAGGTGATCAAAAGTTTTGGTATTATACAAACTTATGGAGAAGCTTGTATTTACAAGAAAGTGAGTGGGAGCTCTGTAGCATTCTTAATACTATATGTAGATGACATATTGTTGATTAGGAATGATGTAGACCTTATTAATAGTGTCAAGGAATATTTGAATAATAGTTTTTCAATGAAGGATCTTGGCGAAGCAGCTTACATATTAGGCATAAAGATTTATAGAGATAGATCGAAACGCCAAATATCATTGTCACAAAGTACATATTTGGACAAAGTACATATTTATAGAGATAGATCGTAATCGAACTCTCTTAGATATGGTTCATTCTATGATGTCACTTATAGATTTACCGCTATTGTTTTGGGGTTATGCATTAGAAACAGCCGCATTCACTTTAAATAGCGCACCATCTAAATCCGTTGAAACGACACCGTATGAATTATGGTTTGGGAAGAAACCTAAATTGCCGTTCCTTAAAGTTTGGGGTTTTGAAGCTTATGTAAAGAAGTTACAGCCCGACAAGCTTGAACCCAAAAGCGGAAAAATGCGTCTTCATAGGATACCCGGAGGAAACTATTGGGTATACCTTCTATGATAGATCCGAGGGCAAGATTTTCGTTGCCAAGAATGGATCCTTTCTAGAGAAGGAGTTTCTCTCGAAAGAAGTGACTGGAAGAAAAGTAGAACTCGACGAGATTGTTGAACCTTCTCTCGAACTTGCGAGTATCGCAGCACCGGAAGTATTTCCTGTGGCGCCTACACCAATAAGAGAGGAAGCTAATGATGTTGATCATGAAACTTCAGTTGAAGTTACTACGGAACCTCGCAGGTCGACGAGAACTCGTACCACTCCCGATTGGTAAGTTCCCGTTATGAGTGTCATGTTGGTGGACAACACCGATGACCCTGCGACATATGAGGAAGCGATGATGAGCCCAGATTCCAATAAATGGCGAGAAGCCATGAAATCCAAGATTGGATCCATGTATGAAAACCAAGAATGGACTTTGGTGGACTTACCGGATGGCCGGAAGGCTGTCGAGAACAAATGGATTTTCAAGAAGAAAAAGATGCTGATGGTAATGTTACTGTCTATAAAGCTCGACTTGTCGCAAAAGGGTTTCGACAAATTCAAGGAGTTGACTACGATGAGACTTTCTCACCAGTAGCGAAGCTAAAGTCTGTGAGGATTATGTTAGCAATCGCTGCATATTATGATTATGAGATATGGCAGATGGATGTCAAAACGGCGTTCCTCAATGGAGACATTGATGAAGAGTTGTATATGATGCAACCCAAAGGTTTTGTCGATCCTAAAGATGCTAACAAGGTATGCAAACTTCAACGGTCCATATATGTATTAAAGCAAGCATCCCGAAGTTGGAATCAACGTTTTGATAAGGTAATCAAAAGTTTTGGTTTTATACAAACTTATGGAAAAGCTTGTATTTACAAGAAAGTGAGTGGGAGCTCTGTAGCATTCTTAATACTATATGTAGATGACATATTGTTGATTGGGAATGATGTAGACCTTCTTAATAGTGTCAAGGATTATTTGAATAATAGTTTTTCAATGAAAGATCTTGGCGAAGCAGCTTACATATTAGGCATAAAGATTTATAGAGATAGATCAAGACGCCTAATATCATTGTCACAGAGTACATATTTGGACAAATTTCTAAAGAGGTATGGAATGGAAGATAGCAAGAAAGGGTTCTTGCCCATGTTGCCCAATACGACCTTGAGTAAAACTCAAAGTCCTGCAGAAGATAGAGAAAGGATGAGTAAGACTCCCTATGCCTCAGCCATAGGATCTCTTATGTATTCCATGCTATGTAATAGACCCGACATTGCATATCCTGTTAGTTTAACTAGCAAATATCAAAGTGATCCAGGAGTGGACATTGGACAGCGGTCAAAAACATCCTTAAGTACTTGAGAAGAACTAAGGATATGGTTCTTTCTTATGGAGGTGATGAACATCTCGTTGTTAATGGTTACACCGATGCTAGTTGGAACACCGATCCGGATGATTCTAAATCACAATCTGGATAAGTATTTACTTTGAATGGTGCAGCAATTAGCTGGAGGAGTGCAAAGCAAAGCGTTGTGGCGAGATCTTCAACTAAATTGGAATACATAGCTGCTTCGGAGGCTTCACAAGAGGCAATATGGATGAAGGAGTTCATTACAGAGCTCGGTGTGGTTCCAAGTACGCTGGACCCAATGTCTATCTATTGTGATAACATGGGCGCCATAGCCAATGCGCAAGAACCAAGGGCACACAAGAAGCTGAAGCATATCAAGCTACGTTTTCACGCTATTCGAGAGCATGTCCAAGATGGTGACATAAAGATTTGCAAAGTACACACAGATCTGAATGTGGCGGATCCGTTGACTAAACCTCTCCCGAGGGCAAAACATGACCAACACCAAACCGCCATGGGTGTTCGGTATATTACCATGTAATCTAGATTAGTTGACTCTAGTGCAAGTGGGAGACTGTTGGAGATATGCCCTAGAGGCAATAATAAAAGTGGTTATTATTATATCTTTGTGATTATGATAAATGTTTACGTTCATGCTATAACAGTATTAACCAGAAACAATAATACTTGTGTGATTTGTAAACTAAATTAGAGTCCCTGGTAAAGCCTCTTTATAATACTAGCTTGTTGATTAATAGATGATCGTGGTTTCTCGATCATGAACATTGAGATGTTATTAATAACAAGATCATATCATTAGGAGAATGGTATGGTGGACATACTCCTATAGATAAGCGTAGCATTAAGATCAAGTCATTTCAATAGTTCGTTTGCTATAAGCTTTCTGATACATAGTAACCTAATTCCTTCGACCATGAGATCATGTTAATCACCATCACCGGAAGGATGCTTTGATGACATCAAACACCACACCGTAACTGGGTGGCTATAAAGGTGGCATTGAGTGTTCGGAAAGTATGGGTTGAGGCACATGGGAGTGGGATTTGTCCATCCATATGACGGATAGATATACTCTGGGCCCTCTCGGTGGAATGTCATCCAATTAGCTTGCAAGCATGTGACTGGCTCACAAGGGATCACGTATCACGGGAACAAGAAAAGAGTACTTATCGGTAACAAGGTTGAACTAGGTATGCAGAGATACCGACGATCAAAACCTCGGATAAGTAAACTATCGTGCGACAAAGGGAAATTGGTATCATATGTAAGTGGTTCATTCTATCGCAAAGTAATTTGAAATATGTGGGAGCCATATGAATTTCTAGATTCCTCTATTGGTTATTGATCGGAGAAGTGTCTCGGTCATGTCCGCATAATTCACGAACCGTAGGGAGACACACTTAACGATTTGATGTTGTTTAGTAGATATGGAATGTTAGTAGGGATACCGAATGTTGTTCGGAGTATCGGATGGGATCCGGGATATCACGAGGAGATCCGAAATGGTCCGGAGAATAAGATTCATATAAGGAAAGTAAAAATCCGGAGTTCGGGAATGGTTCCGGTGTTTTCATCAGAATGTTCTAGAAGGGTCTAGAAGGTTCACCGGTCCGGAAGGGGAATGGTCCATGAATGTGTCATGGATATGGGGAATGATTGGATCATATCCTAGGTCACTTGGTGTTGGCATTTGCAAGAGAGAAATAAAGCTCTCAATTGAAAGTCAAACGAGAAGTTTGAAAAGGTCAAACTGGAACAATGGTTTCCTAGTGGGAGAAGAAACAAGTCCTTCTCTCAATCCAACTTGGGTTTGGGTTTGGATTCAAACCCACCCCTCCCAAGGCTGCCCCTCCCTCTCATAAATAGAGGGGGGCTGCCCCAACACCATAAGGCCCAAGCCCTCCCCACACACGCGCCGCCGCCACGCCCTAGCCGCCATCGCCGCGCCGCCACCGGTTCGTCGCCGCCGCCCTAGCCGCCGCCGACACCTCCTCCCGGTCATATAAACCCTAGATCTCCGGGAAACCCTAATCCACCATAACTCGCATCCGTCTTAGGCGAAGCCCTGTGGGATCTTCCCTCTACTTCCGACACCATGTCGTTGTGCTGCCGGAATCGCGAGGGGAGAACTACAACCTCCACTGCCTACTGGAACAAGGGATAAGAAGGTCTTCATCGAGTACCGAACGTGTGACCGACTGCGGAAGCGCTGCCGGAACGCAGCGCCGGAAGGATCGTCTATGCGATCTTGAGATCGGCAAGTGTACGACTACATCACCCACGAGAATCTGCTCTCGTTAACCGCTTTGGAATCTTCGAGGGTGAGTGCTTCTATCGACTCGTTGCTACAATCTAGTAGATAGATCTTGGCTTGTTTGTGTGCATGCGGTAGAATTTTTTTGTTTTCCATGCTACGAACCCCTACATAAATTTGGCCTAATCTAAGTAAGACCTGAAGAAGTATAAAATTTAAAGGCGACCGTCTATCGAGATGCTCCGCAAAGTCAAACTTATCCAAGCGAGAATGTCAAAACGTAAAGGGACATATACCGCTGAAAGATTTGCTTCGGAGATCCACAATTGTGTGGATACATCGTACAATCTTTCATCAGACCTTAATTAGGTAAAGTATAAACTGAACAGAGACCAACATTCTAGTATAAAGCCAATAAATATTATATCGACAAATTAAAAACTATTAGTAAACCCTAAGGGGGAGAGCAAACCTTATCAATAAAAGTTGAAGAAGTACTATAGGTAATAATGAAAGATTATCTAAAACTTAATAAGGTAACAGCTTCGAGGTGATAAAAGGCTAATCCTAATCGACCAATTCCAAAAGAAACAACTCTTAAGTGGTCTTTAAGAAGTATTAGAGAACACCCAACGGGACAAATATTGAGAATAAGAAGTTCCAATAGGTATGGACGAAATGAGTTCAAATCCAATATTGGAAGGAATACTAGTATCAACTATACCATGACAGAAATAGAAATATAGTCTTTGACCATAAAAAACGGACGTATCGAAACTTAAAACTTGTTTTAATGAGAACCTCTAAATTGTACTTAAAATAGGAATAAAGTTTGATGATTAAATAAGAAGTATTGGATTAGGATATCTAATCAGGTTATGGAATACTACAATTAATTCCATTTAAGGTCAACATGAAGGGGAGAATGTAGCAACCACTACAAAACAATTTCTTACTCCGAAGCATGACAGTTTGCGAACTTCGAGGACGAAGTTTATTTTAAGGGGGAGAGACTGTAACATCCCAGCATTAGAGCTTAGAAATAAGCTGAACCCATATGTGTGCATTGCATTCATGCATAGAAAATCCGAATAAATTTCGTGCTTTTAAACAAAACTTGTCAAGGTAATTGAAGCTTCTCTTAACTTGATGGAATTGAAGTAGATCATCAAGATAACTGCAATAAGTTTCAATATGACCTTGGATAAAACCTTATTTGGTTAAACATGATTTGGTCTAAGGGTAGACCAGAGATAATAAATGTCACTCATAATACATTGCTTAAATAATTAATATCTGATCCTTAAGGGATTCTATCATCATATTCAACACGACAATTCATAAGTGCCAAGTTAAGATTACAAACTAACATAATATAAATGTAATGACAAATCCTGACTTATCTTATTCTTATCTATTCTTACTATGAGTATCATAGTAATACCTAAGCTCAAACTCTTTTATGAGTTGGTGTTGAAAAGAGACTAAGTCAAGATCATCCACCATATATCTTTCTTTCTATAGCAATCTTTAGGGAACCCATCTTAATATAAGTTGTTCATCAAAGTTGGGTAATACCCCATTGATTCACAAATTCTTTAACTATCAATCCTTGATCTACTATTTCTTGGTATTATCATAATATCTACTTAAATCCTTTAAAAGGGGGCATAGTCCATTAATAACTTTAAATCCAATATGGGATACTAAGAAGATAAATTCAAGACAATGAAAAGTAGGAATGAAAAAGCCTTGCTTGGCCAACTAAGAACTTAAGCAATAAATGATTAAAGGATTATAATGGTAATGCTTTAGCCACCAATATTGAATGCTTGTATTTAGTATAAGTAATACTAGTGGGTAGAACATAATTGGAACCTTAGTAGAGATAAATGATTATAGAGTAGTCATTGCAAACCACATAAATATAATTTAGGGATTGAAGTGTGAATCATTAGAGTAAAGTGAATATGGTGTTATTCCAGTAAAGCTAGTGTAGCATGGAGTTATAGAAGTAGTGGTATTCATCTTAAAGGATAGTCAACCTTAGAGAAAGATTAGTGATGGAGGATTAAGGAAGATTGTAAGCAGAGTTTGAAGGAACTACTGGTTGGATGGAAGATTATCAACAGTAGAATAGAAAATACAACCAAGCAAGGATATGAGCAAACTATAAAATGCCTTTGTATCAAACTCATTGGATTCATCCATGAGTTTAGAAGAATGATATATGAATAAGAAGATTTTAATAAGTAAGCCCATCATACTAACCATGATGATGGATAGGAAGAAGTATTATATCTAGGAAAGGAATTCCTTAATTAGAGATCCAAGATTGTGAAATATAATTATATGTTATAAATAATTTTCCTATTTAATCTTGGTAAGCAATCAACTCTAAATCTCAAATCAAACATAATATCCATCTCATACTATTGATCCATCATCTGATGTCTATTTCCCTATAGCAAATCACATAAGCACATCTCTGTTAATTCCAATCATTATAATTATATGTTCTTAAGTATATCTTTATCAATTCATTTCCATAAAATATTCCAATTATAACCTCCTTTAATGGAAGGTGATGTCATCAAATATCACAAACAGAAAACAATATGCTTAGTTATTAATTCTTTACTCATATCCAAAAAAGGAATCTAAGTATATTGAAAATCCTAAAGTCTAGGATAAATATTTAGAATTCAAAATCTTAAATTTCTTTATTTGTCACAATAGAATATATAAACTGCCATTTTTGAAATTAATGGGAGTCGTAATAATCATATCAATGTCTATTATATTTCATGCATCAAATAATGGTATAGGATCATTATTCGTATAAAAGTTACTATTCAAACTATGAGCCAACTAGAGTTAAGTTTATAAGCAAATAATAATATATCATTCAAGAAATCCCTAACCTAAGTAGGAAAAAAAATAAGAAAAGTTCCTACAAACTATTAAAAAGGGATTCATATTGAATAAATAAAAGAAATAGAAAAAGATGATATAATAAAAGTTCACAAATGATACCAAATATATTTTAGTATTGTTTCAAATATCCAGCAAACAAATCATACAAAGAAAGGTTAAAAATAAAAATCAAATTCAAATCTGAATAAGAAAACAGAAAATAGAAAAAGGATAAAACAAATAAAAACACTGCCTGGCCGTGGCCCAATACCCCTATACCTATCTGACGCCCTGGTGCAGCCCACAACAGCCCAGTAACCAGCCCAGTTCTTTTCCATCTGTGACTGACAAGTGGGGATAGCAAAGGACTGCGGGTTGAGAAGAAAGGATCGTCAAGGGGTTATCCGCAAAACGGTCATCATCATCATCGTCACGCACATAGACAGCTCGCTGGCGGAGCTCGTCGCCGCCCGATGCCGTCATCGTCGTTGTTGCGCCAAGATCAACGCCGCCGTTGCCAGGAGAGGATAAGAAGGCCACCGCGACGCCCTGCCTCAATCCCTATCTCCAATTCCTCCTCATCCTCTCAGATGCGAATGAGACCGAAAACCTAGCTCACCGGAGCCACCCCTCGCCGTCGAACCATATCACCCCACACCCTTCCGAGCAGCCATGGAGAAGCGCCGTCCTCCGTAGATCCTCTGAGAGAAATCCTGCATCAAGGGGAGCACTGGAGTGGATGAATTTGGTCGTTCCTCTTTGCAGCAGTTCGTCGGAATCCTCGCCGGGGAGCTTGTTTCCGACCGCGCCTGTCCTCGCCGACCACTCTATCATCATCAGGGTGAGTTCCTGAACCTTCCAGCATCCTCGAATCGCCTGATCTCATTGTAAATCACCGTTCCACTGTAAGTCACCGTCGGCCACTGTCGGAGCTCGTCGGAGCCGAAGCTCCGATGACCATTTCCGAGCGGCGTCGCCACTTTTAGGTTCAGAAGGTTGCGCTGATTCGAACTAGGTCCATTTCGTTTGCTAGGGCGACGTAGATCGTCGTCGGTAACCACTCACCGACGATGGTGGTGGTGCTGACGCCATCGTTGCGTCATGTTCACCTCATGGTTGAACCACGTCAGCTAGTTTGACTGGTCTTTTCCCACGTGGCTGATGACATGGCCTAGGGCCCATATGTCATTGACTGGGGGGTAAAGACGGGGTAAGTAACAAATGCATTTCTTTCACCTGAGAGATGAGGTGGACCCTGGCCCACGGGTCAGTGGCTGGGGCTAACTCTTGGTACGGTGTAAAAAGTATTTTTCTGTTAGGAAATAAATAAAATGTTATAATCCAATTAATAATATTTCAGAAATTCAATGAATGATTAAATCTTGTCTAATTAATAACTTTTGATTTATAGTTCAAAAAAATATGTATAATATATGAAAATTTTCAGAAAAATAAAATCTACAAATTAAAACTATTATCAAATAATATTATGATGATTATTTAATTAAATATTATTTAATAAAGGTTTTATAAGTAATAAAACCTTAATAATGCATATTCCTATGATGATAAATGTTAATAATATAAGTAAAAAACCAAAAGAAATCTTAGAAAAATAATAATTCTAATTTAAAAATATAATCATGTATTATTAGTTCACTTCATTAAATATTTATTATTTATTAAGTAATTATAAAGTAATAGGAATTATAAAAATCATATCTTATTATTTATAAATCACAAAAATAAATGTGACATACCAAAATGATCACAAAAATAATATCTACTTGTTAAAAATCTAATATTTTACTTCTAAGTTAAATAAAAATTAAATATTTTAAGAACTCAAATTTAAACTTATTTACTTCATTAATAATTCATATAAGGATAAATAAAATTTACTAATATTCCTAAAATGAGTAAATTGAGTTTAATAAATAGTATTAGTCTTAAATATTAATAAATTGAAGCTTAAATGGTTTAAAACATTATAAGTATCTTTTTATTAAATTATCATCAACCCTAAGTGAAGATTTTATTCTCAAAGTATTTCAATTCATAATAAAAACCTTAAAGAACAACTTATGAATACACCAAACCTTTTCTATCTATATTAACTACCAAATTACAAAAACTACCACAATATTATATAAATCTATAAGTAATTAAGTAATAGTATGTTTTAGACTATAAACTATACTCACGTATTTATAAAAGATAAATGATACAACTCCATTATAAAATCAAGAAACCACTACACTAAGTCAAAGAATCACTACTATTAAGTAACCTAAAGGAAAAAAAATTCAGATACACAAGACACAAATGTTATAAATATTAAACCTTCAAAACTAACTATATTTTAAAGTTAACTTTAGTCTCCACGAATCAAAACATAATACAATAACATTACTGTATATTTTATAGTTAACTTTGGTCTGAAGTAGTTAAGTTATAAAGCAACTCAAGCCAAACCATTTGAGCAAACCAATAACATCAACCACCACTAACTAACCATAAAGCTTGTTTAGACCTTAGAAGAGAAACCTTTTCTTCGAAGGTTATCCTTTTTGCCACTTGAAACAAGAACTCTTGTATAAGCAATCTTGACTAGCATTTCATAGATGTATATTTTATTGCTACATAAATATGTATTGCTCGCACACACTCATAAGCTCTAATAAAAGCACAAATGTGAAACTTATCTAACAATACCACACATTCCAAAGTAACCATTTTCGGAATCCAAACCCTAGGACAACGTTATCCCCGGGATTTGCGCTTAAAACGTGTATCACATTACTTATGCATAAAAGCATATTGCTTCTTTAAACATTAGTCCTTACCGGACCAATGATGTTGATTTCAGATTTTGGATCTTATACTGACTTGAAGACCGTGAGTGCATAATCTTGCAATCACAAAAGGCAAGTTCACACTTGCTCATGTCCTTTGTTTATTTTCTGTAAAGTATTTACAAATCCAGTATGGTTATCACCTGCATTTGAAAAAGATCTAAAAACACTATTTTCAATAATAATGTGAAATATTGGTTACTGATCCAGGGTGATCAGCTAATCTATTAAATCTGACAGTTGGAATACCACAGTTCAGAACTATATCACCTAGGACTTAACAACCAAAGTCGCCAGTGATTCTTGCGCCGTATATTACGCGTTGACCATGAGATTTGGAATGGGACGGAGAAGTCAGCTGTATCTTCTTCCTCTCGCATGAAGCTGGATGTGAAGGTCGTGGCCGTTATCCTTGAAGCGTGCATATTAATTGGTAATTCGTAGAGGATATGCAGCATATGGGTGGGAACCCTCATCGTCCCACGATAGTTCTGGCATCTAACGGTTTGTACAAACCATTGTCGTAATTCATTATGTGGGCATGGTGTACACCAAGGAGGCATGCGAGGTCGCGAAGGGGGCAGTGATTGGCTTGGATCATCTTCTGGGCCCCACATCATGGAATTATGGATGGGAATAAGCTGCCCGGTTGTGCAACAAAGAGTTAATCTCTCATGGGTAAAGTAATGCACCTCTGCAAAGTGTAAGAACTGTAACTTGTTACTTCCTGTTCCGGGAAGGAGCTGCGAACGCGGCGGGAAAGGAACTCCATGAAAGTTCTGGTAAACCCGTGAAGGCTGACGGACATAGCTTTTCAGAATAAAAGCAACCTTTGAAGAAATGTTTATGAAAACTTGCATTGCCTACGACCTACGGTCTGTGGCTGTAGTTATAGTGCATCAAACACTCCTTTTCTAGTGAATTTGCTGAGTACGCTCGTACTCAAAGTATCTTCTTAACCCTTTCTAGATTCTAAGCCATTAAGACGATGTCTACACCGAGTTATGCTCCAGGAATCATCAAAAGCTAAGGCTTTTCAATAAAGTCAAGGAAGTCAACATATTCATCAACTCAAGAGAAGACGAAGTTACAGATTAGATAGGAATATAATCTCTAGCCAAAGAACCTATTTCTATAGCGCATTGCAATAGCAACAATGCAAACCTCTTAGCCAGAATACTAGACTTAATAGTATAATCGTTCTTGCATTATTTAGCTTTGATTCTTCTCCGTAAGAAGTTCTTTTTCTCTCTTTAACCTAGAGTGTTCTCTGGATTTTATGTAAAAGAGTGAGTTGTAACCTTTAGCCATGTATTGGACCCGTTGTGTTTCTGTTGTGCCATTCTAAGGGATGTAATACTAGTGAATGGTATTTCATTGGTGTTATGTCAACGACTATAGTATACTACATAATGCAGTGGTATGTTGGGTCACCGCACCCAACCTAGCCCAGATCTAGGCCAAGCCCCCATGCCACCATGGCATAGCTCCGACGGCTCACCTCTTGTCCAGCTCCGCCCCACATCGCCGGCGCCAGAGTACCCCGCCACCGTCCTCAGGGTCGAGCCCGCGCCGAGAACCGAGACAAGCCCGCGTGTCTGCAGTCGAAGGAGGAGGGCGCCCGAGGCCACCCCTGCCTCCGCCACGGACCCGCCGCCCCACCACGAGGCCTCCTCGCCGCTGCCGCACCAGCGGCACCGCCGCGCCCCTTGCCAGCGCGTCGCCCCCACCAGCCCCATCGTCTTGCGCCAATGTCTCCGCGTGAGGGGGAAGAGGACCCCGCCGCCACCCATGCGCGGGCTTTGCCCAGCGGCACCGTCCGGCGCAGCGAGGGGAGGAGGGGGGGACCTAGGCGGCGGCAGCTAGTGACATGGTTATACCCCGCGGGTACACAATTTCAGCATACCTAGTCCAGCCCAAAGAAGGCCCACGACAAATATACGTCGGCCCATGAAGACTTTCGGGTGGCCAGGGCCCATGACGCCTTCGGATCCTTGGAGAGCAAGACTAGAGTAGATAGAAAATTCAAAGGGGTAAACCCTAAAACCTGTAACCGTCTCGATCTATGCCTGGGACCTGCCTAACTCTATATAAAGGCTAGGAGGGCACGACCTAGATCTCTGATCTCATACTTTCGCATAGACACCTCCACGCCAGATTGCACTGTAACCTTCGGTTCCGCCGTAATCAAGAGCAGACAAGCAGGAGTAGGGTTTTCCCTCCAGGGGCCTGAACCTGGGTAAACCTCATGTCCCCGTGTTGCTTGTTTGCTAGCCGTTCCGCGATCTCCAGCATCCCCATCTTCTCCAAAAGCCAAGTCCATAACAATGGGCATTAACGAGATCAAACCTCGTCAATTGGCGCCGGCTGTGGGAACTGGGGACGTTGATTGTGCAATCATGACGGTCCCAACCCGAGCGATCTACAACTCCGCGGCGATGGAGAGTCATCTCCTCTTCGGCGCCTTCGACTTCATCCCCCACTCACCGGCCACCATGAAGGACTTCGAGCCCGTTGGCGACGGACTCGAGATCCTGTTCGGGAGCTTCTGCTTCCAGGTGGGGCAGACCGGCACTCTTTGCCTCCCAGAGCGGGTGCCCCTACCACCGATCAGGCCCACTTAGTGGGCTCCACACCCTGTGCTACGCACATCATCATCGACAGACGAGTCCTATGACAGTAGCAGCTGCAACTCTGATCTGTGCGATCCACCATCGGACGAAGGGACCTACGGTTCCGGATCCGAAAGTTGCGGCAGCAGGAATCCAATCTACGAGCGCTACCAGTGCGCCGCGGTCATCCAAGACCAGGAACACAATCCACCACCCAACCCGCAGGGTAGAAACGGTGGGAACAGAAGAAGCCAGTCCCCCCACCCAACAGGGACAACACCGATCGGGTCATCCACCTCAGCGAGGAGGGATGGGCTCAAGCACGCGAAGCCGTGGCAGGCAACAAGATCCTACCCGCCGATGCCTCGCGAGATCTGCTGATGGCATACCACCTGCTCCTAATCGAGGAGCACAAGAAGCAGGTGAAGATGCAGGAGGTGCTTGACAAACGCAAGCAAGCAGCCTCGGAGTCCAGCGCGCGACGAGTTGTGCTCTCCGCCATGGGCATTGGCTCCAGCTCGCATGGCAACAACAGCAACAAGCACCGTTCTCGGATGGAGAACATGGACTCCAAGGAGCGTCGCGAGGTGACTCGGGCCCTCAACGCGTCCTTCATGGAGATGGATGCTGACGGCAACGTCATCCCAAAGACTCCCCAGGACGCAATCATGGCGGCCACCACGTACCTCGCGTCTCACCCACCTTCGGAGGGGGACCCGAAAAGGGCCATGCATAAGTCCGCTCTTACCGGACTCGGACTCATCGGAGCTACGCTCCACGAAGAAGCTCCTGCGGAGCCGAAGAAGAAGGCTACGGTCAAGTTCAACCATAGCCCCGCACCTTCATCCAAAGATGAAGAGCACAACCTTCCTCGAAGGCACAAGAGCTCGCGCCATCGCAGCCGTGATTACGACGCCCGGAGCGAGCTCACCCAGCATAAAATCGACAAGGCGCGCGCCAAGCACGCATGCTCGTCTGAATCCGAGATGGATGAAGACGAGGGAGAACTCTGTGGAGCCCGATGCTTCAGCAGATCTGTTTGACGGACGAAGATGCCATGAAACTTCAAGCTTCCTTCGGACACTCCGAAGTTTGATGGCACACGGGACCCCAAGGCGTGGCTCAGTGACCACTTGTCGTCCGTCAAGATGCACAGTGGAAACAAGGAAACCGCCATGCAATGCCTTCAGCTGCAGCTGATAGGCGCAGCTCAGATCTGGCTTAGCAGCCTATCCTCAGGATCCATCCGAAGCTGGGAGGAGCTGGCGTACAATTTCATCCGAAACTTCAAGGGCACCAGCAAGAGGCCCGCCTCGATAGAGGAGCTGCGGGCCTGCACTCAAAGAACGGGCGAATCCATTCGCTCGTACATACTGCGCTGGTCCAACACCAAGAACTCCACGGCACACATCTCTGAAGAGAGGGCCATCGACGCCTTCAAGGACGGCATCAAACGCCAGGACTTCAAAGAAGAACTTGGGCACATCAAGCCCAAGACACTCGACCACCTCATGGACATAGCCAACAGGTGGGCCGATGGTGAGGACTCCGTCCACCGAGCGCACTCGGAGGAAGAAGACGACTACGGCCGACGACGTGAACGCCATAGCAAGAGAAGATCACGCGTCTACGACGATCGCTACGGACCCGACATGGTCGCGGCTGGCTACGCCGACTGCCGCAGCGACGGCAACCGCAACAACAGCGGATACCGCGGAAGCAACTTCCGTGATGGAGGACGCCCAACACAGTCGTGGCAGCGCCGCGGCCGCGACGACGGACCATCAGCATACGAAAAACTGTCGGGTCCATGCACCATCCACTTTTACATCGACAAGCAGGATGGTAAGAAGAAGGCAAGCCACATGCTCAAGGACTGCCACGAGTTCCAGAAACTCAGCGAAAGCATGGCTCAGATGAGGCACCAAGCCCCAAACCCTGGATACGAGAACGCACCCGCACCTGGCGAGATCGCACATGGAGCACCTCCACCACCACCTGCAGGAGGCCCGAACCACCCAGTCGCACCTGCGCAGAATAACGGTGGGCACGGGTATCCCTCGCCGAAAGGAGCACTGATGATCCAAAAAGGGCGCCCAACGAACAGGGTGCAAAAGAAAATCACCCGTCAGATCAATCTGGCCATGACAGCAACACCCGCCATCCCTGAGTACCTCAGCGGATCGGAGTCCTGCATCACGTTCAGTCGTTCGGATCACCCTTGCCAGGTCCCTCGCCCAGGTCATGCTGCCCTGGTGCTTGAGGCGCAGATCGGAGGTTTCGAGATGAGACGCGTCTTCATGGACGGTGGCAGCGGCATCAACCTGATGTTCGCAAGCACCCTAGCAGCAATGTGTATCCTGTTGTGCAGCCTAGAACAGTCAGACACAACGTTCCATGGCATCGTCCCGGGAAAAGGAATATTCCCCCTAGGAAAGATATGGCTCGACGTCATCTTCAGCAAGCCGGATAACTTCCGATGCGAGCGACTCGAGTTCGAAGTGGTGGACTGGCCATCACAATACCATGCCATCCTTGGGCGCGTGGCATTCGCACGATTCCTGGCAGTACCGCACTACGCGTACCTGCTACTCAAGATGCCAGGACCCAGGGGCGTCATAACGGTCCATGGGAGCTTAACCCGATCGGACCACTGCGACAGGGACTTCAACAGAATCTCCCAGTCATTCGTCATGCAAGAGGAGCTCGTAAGGCTCCGCGAGGTGACGGACAACGGGGCACCCCTAGTCGTAAGACAGAACGCACCTGACATGTCCTTCGACTCCACCATCAACACAAAGAAGGTGCAAGTCCACCCGACGGATTCCTCCAAGATGGCGCTGATCGCCAACGACCTCAGCCCTGCATAGGAAAGCGCGCTCGTCGAATTCCTCCGTGAGCGCTGGGAAATCTTTGTCTGGTGTCCAGCAGACATGCCAGGAGTTCCCAGGGAATTCGCCGAGCATGCACTCAACGTCTTTCCATACGCCAAGCCCGTCAAGCAGTCCATCCGACGACTGTCCGAACCCCGGGCCGAAGTCATAGGAGTCGAAGTCAACAGGCTACTCACTACAAACTTCATCAGGGAGATTAAGGAGAGCGAGTGGCTCGCCAATACAGTGATGGTCCCCAAAAAGGACACAGACATCCTGCGGATGTGCGTGGACTTCACGTCGCTGAACAAGCACTGCCCGAAGGACCACTTCCCTCTCCCTCGGATCGATCAGATCATCAATTCGACTACAGGATGCGAGAAACTCTCCTTCCTTGACGCCTACTCAGGCTACAACCAGATTCGACTGAAGGTCGAAGATCAGGAGAAAACAACGTTCATCACGCCGTTCGGAGTGTTCTGCTACAACACAATGCCCTTCGGGATAAAGAACGCAGGCGCTACGTACCAACGGTGCATGCAAGCATGCCTGAAGGACCAGATAGGTCGCAATATACAAGTCTATGTCGACGACATAGTTATCAAAACAAGGGAGGCGAGAACACTCATTGACGATCTCCGCGAGACGTTGAATAATCTCGACCGCTACAGGATCAAGCTCAACCCTGAAAAGTGCGCCTTCGGTGTCCCATCTGGCTAGCTGCTTGGCTACTTCATCTCCCAGCGAGGGATCGAGGCGAACCCGAAGAAAATTCGGGCCATAATGGCCATGGAAAAACCGAAGAACCTCAAGGGCGTCCAGCAGCTCGCCGGGCGAATCGCGGCACTAAGCAGGTTCATTAGCCGCATGGGCGAAAAGGCTTTGCCACTCTACCAACTGCTACGCAAAGCATACAAATTCGAGTGGACGCCTGAGGCGGATGATGCATTCGAAGATCTAAAGCGGCTGCTCTCGACCTCGCCGGGCCTGGTCACGCCAAAGGAACGCGATCCTTTGCTACTGTACATAGCATCCACACACCAGGTGGTAAGCACCGTACTGGTGGTCGAGCGACCCGAAGAGGGCAAGACCCATGGAGTCCAACGCCCAATCTACTACCTCAGCGAGGTATTGACGCTAACAAAGCAGAGGTACCCTTACTATCAGAAACTCGCCTACGGCGTGTTCATGACGGCTCGTCGGCTGAGCCACTACTTCCAGGAGCACCAGGTGATGGTCGTAAACGAGGCACCCCTGAACAGCATCCTGAACAATCCGGAGGCCACAGGACGTGTGGCCCTGTGGGGCATCGAGCTGTCACCTCTAGACATCGTCTATGAGAAGCGCCACGCGATCAAGTCTCAAGTCCTCTCGGACTTTCTCGTACACTGGATGAAGTTGCAGCTGCCAGACACCCCAGACATGACACAGTCATGGACGATGCACTTCGATGGCTACAAGCGCGAAGCCGGAGCAGGAGCCGGGGTCATACTGACCTTCCCGCAGGGCGACAAGATGAAGTACGTCCTTCGGATGAAGTTTCGAGCTTCCAACAATGAGGCAGAATACGAGGCCCTCATCCACGGCATGCGGATGGCCAAGATCTGTGGCGCAACACGCCTCGTCATCCACGGTGACTCCAACCTCGTCGTCCAGCATACGATGAACGAGTGTGGCGCGCACGCCGCCAACATGATCGCGTACCGTGCACTCTACAACGCACTCGAAGGAGGCTTCGACGGCTGCGAGCTTCAGCATGTTGGTAGAGAAAGCAACGAAGAGGCCGACAGACTCACCAACATCGGCTCCACCTGCGCACGGGTGCCACCAGGTGTGTTCCTCGAACAGATCTGCGTGCCATCCATCAAAAGGAAATTCCCAAAGGGATCACCCGAAGAAGCAGAACACTCGGGGGCTGCGCTACCCGAAGGACAGGAAGGACCCGAAAAGCTAGACACAGAGGTCGCTGTGGTCAACCTGATGCAGGTCATGACAGTCGAAGAAACTTGGACACGGCCATACCTCCGGTACTTGATAGATGGAGAACTGCCTGATAGCCCGACAGATGCCCGGCGCATATCTCGCCGGTCCAAGGCCTTCACCATCATCAATGGCGAGTTGTACAAGCGCAGCATTTCGGGTGTACTACAAAGGTGCGTCACCATCGGCGACGGAAAAACCATCCTCCAAGACATCCACGGGGGCATCTGTGGCCATCATGCAGGCAGCCGCTCCCTTGTCGCCAAAGCTCTACGAGCTGGATTCTACTGGACAACGGCCATGAACGATGCCAAGGACATCGTCCGAAGATGCAACGGGTGCCAAAGGTTCGCCGACAAACCACACGCACCCAGATCAGAGCTCAGGCCCATACCTTTGGCCTGGCCCTTCGCCCAATGGGGCCTCGACATGATCGGCAAACTGCCAAGGTCTTCGAAAGGAGGACACGTCTACCTCCTAGTCGCAGTCGACAAATTCACCAAGTGGATTGAGGCCATGCCAGTCACTAACCAAAAGGGCAAAACTGTCGTCAAGTTCTTCGAATCCATTGTCTACAGGTTCGGCGTGCCACATAGCATCATCACGACAATGGATCGAACTTCATCTCCAAAGAATTTCAGGACTTCTGCGAAGGCCTCGGAATCAACATCACATACACCTCAATGGCGCACCCGCAAACTAACGGGCAGGTCGAGAAGGCCAACGGCCTCGTCGACGCTGGCATCAAGAAGCGCCTAATGAGCCCACTCAAGCGGCTCGCTGGAGCTTGGACAAAAGAGCTGTCCTCCGTCCTGTGGAGCCTGCGTACAACGCCAAACAGCTCAACCGGCTACACGCCATTCTTCATGGTGCACGGAACCGAAGCCGTGCTACCAGCAGAGGTACGCCACAAGGCCCCACGGGTCGTCGCTTACAGCGAAACCGAATCGACTGATGTACTCGAAGACGCCGTTGACACACTCGACGAAGCGCGCGACATAGCAGCAGCTCGATCAACGGTGTACCAACAGAGTCTCCGCAACTACCACAGCCGACGGCTGCGCCCAAGGTCCTTCGTCGAAGGAGACCTAGTCTTGCGACTCAAGCAAGAGCGACCGAAGAAATTCGAGTCAGCATGGGAAGGACCCTACATCGTCACTGAAGTCATCCCAGGTGGCGCCTATCGCCTCAAGCACATGGAGTCTGGAGTCGCATACTCCAACCCATGGAACGTCACACAGCTGCGACGGTTCTACCCCTAGCTACCTCCCTCTTTTACTTTTAATAAGGTTATTCAGCCAAGGCTACTCAGCCGAACAATGTACCTCCTCCATTACGATATGAATAAAGCTAAGTGTCTCGCCCCAAATTTTTGTTTACTATTCGCATTTTACTCCATGATACAACGCACTTAGGGGCTCCCCCCAACCTCACGACTTCGTCGACTGAGGACAACATGTGTACACCTGAGTAGATGACCACGTCAAGCTAACGAAAAGGACACGTATATAAACAAAGCACTACGTGCCAAACAACAACATAACCTTTACAACAAAGGGCAGAACACGCCCAGTCAAATATATACAAATTTTACATATATCTTTTTTACAGGTACTACCTATTCTGAAGAATGACCTGAGCATGCTGCTCAAACAGATCTACGATCTATTCGGCATACTGCCTTACAGCCGCATAATACGGACGCATATCCCACTCGCCACCATCTGGACAAAGAGGCGGTCCAAGCCGCCACAACAGATAGATCTAAATTAGGACGATGTAACCGCACAAGGGAGAGTGCGGCCTTCACCCCTGCGACGAGCTGATGCCGTACCAGTTCCCTGACATGATGCACATTCCGAAACTTCGACAGCAGACTAGAGAGAGTCGACGGCGCATAATCCAGCGGAAACATTACATGCAAAACCGACGCGAGCGAAGACTTCACCTGACGAAGCACCCGCGATACCTGGTGGATGCGATCCTGCACCGTCGCAAGGACCATGGCACGATGACGGTCCATCCAGAAGAACCCGCCGGCCTCCATGTCCTGCTAAGTCAAGCAGTTGATCCGAACAGCAACACGCTCCTTCTCCTCCCTTGGAGCAATGTTAGCACCTGTAATACTTGCAGAAGAGTAAGATGAAAGGCCAGCAGGCGCATCCGAAGCAACGGGCAACAACTCAAAAAACTCACACTGAAGCTGTTCGGACAAACGAAGCAGCTCCGCCATCAAGTACTCCTCTCTGGCAGCGCCTCGATCCGCTTTGGATTTCCAAACATCAGCGTGGCCACGCACCCCAAGCAACTCCTTCTCGAGGCTACGAATGCAGTCTCGAAGAAACACAAGCTGCGACGCACCATCTAGGGATGGCCGCAGCTGCGCCGCAGACGAAGTGTCAACGGGATCATCACCCGAAGGACCCTAGAGTAACAGAAGACAAAGACATGAACAAGCAGACGAAGGAGCACAGAACTCGGCAAATTCATTACGTGCAGCAACAACCACTATGTGGCACAAGGATCGTTCATCAAAATAATTACAACAAAAGAAGCTAAAACTATCCTACAACTACAAAGCCTACGAAGCTGCATCCTGAGTAGCCTCGGAGCCGGACTGCCTCGCCTTGGCTTCCCCCTGCTGCCTTAGCGCGTACTTGGCCAGCAGGTCAATCAGCTTCGGCCCATAACGCTTACAGCGAGCAGCATAGATGGCGAAGGCTACCTCGGATCCGTCGGCAGCCGTCAGCATCCGAGAGGTGACCTGAGGAAGATCCAGCTCCGCTCCAGACGCCAAGGCCATCGCCAGCCCGACGGACGCACCAATGCCTTTCTGCTTGCGCTTGTACGCCGCAGGCGCTTTGGCTGACAATGCATCTGCCAAGGCATCGACATCCTCGAGGGCCACGCCCTTGGGGACGAGCTCCTTGTAGAAGCGCCCGAGGACCTCCTTGGCCTTGGCAAGCGAGCTGACAACGGTACTGCAGCGGTCTTCGACCGTCGCAGCAGCATCATCCAAAGCACTCCTGTGCTCCAGAGCACCGCGATTAAACTCGATGCCCGTGGCATCTAAAGAAACAAAGGAAGCAGCATGAATAAAAAGCACCGCAAAAGAAAGACAAGGAAGTCAAAAAGGGGAAGGCGGAGAAACTCACCCGAAATAGCCTTGGCAGCCGCCATAAGCTTGCCGGCTACCTCTCTCTCGCGCGAAGCCGTGGCGGTGGCGAGCTGCTCCTCGCGGTCCGTCGCCTCCTGCTGCAGGCGCTCTTTGGCAGCAGTCGCGTCAACTAACTCCTGCTCGAGGCGCCCTTTCGCAGCAACGGCGTCCTCGGCCTTTTTCTCCGCTCGCCCGAGACTCTTTTTGAGAGCATCAAGCTCACGGAGAGTATCATTGTTGTCCTCTGCAATTAGTATAAAACTCATCAGCTCGCAAGATAAGAAGTGCAAGAGGAAGAAAAAGATCAACAAATGTACGGACCTTGAAGCCGTTTGAAGTTGGCCTCCAATGCTAGGTGCTGCTTCACCAGCTGGTTGGCGCCTTGCACAAAAGGCTGCAAACAGAATTACTCGTCAAAAGAATGGCTCGAGGGCTACGCCCAAAAGAACGAGCAGAAAAAGGTTACCCATACAAAAAACGCTCGGGGGCTCCCCCCGAGACTCAAAGAAAAACGATCAGCAAATTTTCTACAGATACTCGAGGGCTCCCCCTGAGACAAGAAGCAAAAACAATGATCAGCAGATCATTCGAAAAGGCTCGGGGGCTCCCCCTGCAGCAGAAAACAAAATTAATTACGTGGTTAGACGGCGACTCCGAAGATTCGCCCGTAGTCTTCTGAGGGATAACCACTCGATCCTCCTGTGGAGGAGGGTTAGGAGCAGCACCCTCAGAGGTGGCCACCGTCTGAGGAGGAGGAGGATAACCTTCGACTCCCCCACCATCTCCCGAGCGCCATCGCTGGAGGAGCCGTCGGAAGAATGTCTGCAAAGGAAAAACATTAGACAAGAGCAATCAAAGCAAACAAACAAGAGCATGCAAAGAGCAACCAAAGTACACTTACGAGTCGAGCTCGCTCAAGTCGAAGACTGGCGGAGTTCTCCTGCCCTTCTTCTCCTCTTTCTTCTCTTCCTTCTTCTCTTCCTTCTTCCGCTTCGCCGGCGGGTGCGGTGCCATAGCTCGCACAGGAATGGCAGGAATTGGAGAAGAGGAGCCCCCATGATCCCCACTGTGACGTTCAAGGCACAGCGGATTCCTCGGCGTCGGCGGAGTCAAAGCATCTGACGACTCGCTGGAGCTCCGTGTCCTCTTGCGAGTGTGATCCTCGCTCGACTCGATGGCCTCTTAGGCCGGCGACCACGCTGATGGAAGCTCAGACATGGAGTCCACCACCTCATTGTCCGACGCATCCGGAAACAATTCGGGAAGCGGCGGTGACATGCCCGGCACCTTGAACTCCTGCACAAAAGAAGCAAATTTGCCAGCAGACAGATAAATACAAGTAAAACGCAGTCGAAAAAAGCGACACGCGCACGTCCCAGATCTACACCTGCGGAGAACGGAGAAGTCAGCGACTTCCTCGGGATATCCTCTCCAGCCTTGAACTTCAGCAGCGGATGAAGGACCTCGTCGAGATCTCCCTTGGAGAATTCCTCAGCCGAAACCCTAGTCGGATCACGACGACCAGCATAAAGAAACATCGGGTGCGCCCTAGCCTAGAGTGGCTGCACCTGACGTTTGAGAAAAGTGCGAATGATATCCACACCGTTCACCTCTTTATCCGGAGTCAATTGAAGATCCTCCACTCGATGATAGAGAGCCTCTATCTCCGCTACCTTGCCATCCAAGATCTGGTTCTTCTAGGACCTCTTCGGCTCAATTTTCTGGGAGGGGTCAAAAGGAACAAGTCCAAAATCCTGCCCATCAACCGTGGAGTCACGGATGTAAAACCATCGCCTCCGCCAGTATTGGACAGATTCGAACATGGAAAAGGAGAAGAAAAGAAGATTGGATTTGAGGGAGATGATGCAACCCCCAATGGGATAAACACCATCAGAACCAGATTGCCTCTTCACGGAATAGAGTTTCCAGAAGAGGCCAAAGTGCGGCTCGATACCGAGCCAGCACTCGCAAAAAGTGATGAAGCAGGCGACATGAAGAAGAGAGTTGGGCGAAAGATGGTGCATCTGGATACCATACAGAAAAAGCAATCCACGCAAAAAATCGTGGACTGGGAAGGAAAAGCCCCGAAGTACAAAGGCGACGAACATAACCCGAAACCCAACGGGGTGACGGGGAATTACCTCGTTGCCGGGGAGTTTGACGGCCTCCCTATCCTGCGGGATTAGGCCCCGCTCACGGATCTTGCGGAGATCACTCTCACGCGCCTCCGATCGCCGCCAGCCACCATCGGTGACACGGGCGACGGCGGAACCCTTCTTGCCACCAGCAGCACTGGTGCGAACTATAGAGGAGGACTTCTTCGGTTTCCCCATCGCAGTGCGGCGGCGCTGGCGAAAAGCACGCAGGATCAAGGAAGGAAAAACTCGGGGAAATCCCAGCGCGCAATGAGAAAGCTCAGAGAAGATGGGAGCAGTGAAACAAGAATGGCTGTGGTGAAAACAAAATACGTTTTCCCCAATGATTATAAGGACGAGGACGATGCACGATGACCGTCCATCGGGAAGACCTAGAGAGAACATCAAGATCTGGCTGTCCACGTGTCAGTACAGCAGCGAACCGTCGCTAACACGCTATCCACTACACGCGGAAATCGAGGCGACGTCGTAATTATCTCCACGCCGCGCATGACCGGTCAACTCAAAGTCAAAAGGTGGGTCCCATGTTCGTCCAGTCACGTCATCTCTGGCGCAGCAGACGCTTGAGGTCACCGATCGTCAGCACTGACGTCATCAAAAGCTATACTAGCAACGGTTACAATTCTTCGGCTACACAACTAAGAGTACTCACTTGAATCTACGATTCGACTAACTACTCGGGGGCTACTCCTATCAGGAGCGCTAGCCGCGCACCCGAAAATGAACAAACCACCACAACACTGAACTATTTCTTCGAGTCCTACGTCGAGTCTGCGACTCCACTACAGACTCGGGGGCTACTCCCACAGGGAGGATGGATTCAAGCATCCAAAAAATTTGTGTCCTACGGACCGGAAGCCGAAAAACGGCTGAATTAAAGTCTCCGCTCGAGTCTACGACTCGAATAGACACTCGGGGGGCTACTCCCATAGGGAGCGCTGGTTGCGCACCCTATGAATTTTTCGACTGTGATCTTTCGGATCAGCATGCAAAACTTTTCGGCAACTCTGCCCCAATTAACACTAAGTGAGCAACATTCTCCTTGGCCACCCGAAACACCCCAGCGGTGATAAACATTCGGATATTGTGTCTGCGACGCAAAGATAAGACCTACAGATACCATCTGATGACCTGGTAACGCACACGACTGCGCTCTGCTAGTAAGAATCCGTGCTAACAGGCGCGATGAAAAATCCCGACGGACGCGTTGGGTACATCATTTAAATTCACTGGAATTCTACTCCTGTAAGTCCTCCGTGGCCTGAGTCAAATTACGCCAGCATATGTTCCGGGTTCGAGTCGAGGGACTCGAACCTGAAGAAGATCGTGTTGTTTTGTCCTAAGACAGTTAGACCCTGATCCGTCGGGAGAGTCAGGCACACGCATCAACAATCCCTACACATTTTTCTCTTGAAAGACAGAGTTGCATCCGAAGGATTGAAGAGTCCTCAGCCGAATCTACGATTCGACTGAACACTCGGGGGCTACTGACATGGTTATACCCCGCGGGTACACAACTTCAGCATACCTTGTACAGCCCAAGGAAGTCTCACGACAAATATACGTCGGCCCATGAAGACTTTCGGGTGGCCATGGCCCATAACGCTTTCGGATCCTTGGAGAGCAAGACTAGAGTAGATAGAAAATTCAAAGGGGTAAACCCTAAAACTTGTAACCGACTCGATCTGTGCCTGGAACCTGCCTAACTCTATATAAAGACTAGGAGGGCACGACCTAGATCTCTGACCTCATACTTTCGCATAGACACCTCCATGCCAGATTGCACTGTAACCTTCGGTTCCGCCGTAATCAAGAGCAGACAAGTAGGAGTAGGGTTTTCCCTCCGGAGGCCTGAACCTGGGTAAACCTCGTGTCCCCGTGTTGCTTGTTTGCTAACCGTTCCGCGATCTTCAGCATCCCCATCTTCTCCAAAACTCAAGTCCATAACAATGGGCATTGACGAGATCAAACCTCATCAGCTAGGGTTCCCTCCCGTCGCTCACGGGAGCGACGAGCGAGTTAGATTTATTATAAAGTGGCGCATTATCAATTCCAGGTTTATATATGCACCGAAATTCTAATTTGAGGAGTTCTTCATCGTGTCGGCCTTTCTAAGCGGTGAGTGACCTCGGTCTAGCTACTTGTTGGCGTGAAGGTCATTTAAGCATCGTTGTCTAACTATACGTGTTTTGACGTGGTCATGTGTACATCATTTCAGAGATCTCCAAGCACGCAGAGGGCCCACAAAACTACTACAGTGCGGCATATCTGATTCCAGCTCTTTTGAAAAGTATGGCTTCCTACTATCAAGACCTCGGCCAAGAGCAACGCTTGGCCAGGCTCATTGTAGACATGCCCACTGAAAGCATATTTCATGAGGTGTAGATGAGGTGGGCGACCAAGTATTGTTGTTTGGTTGTGCTCACCTCACCTCACCTTAGCGTGGGTGATGAACTTGTTTGATCTTTTCCTCCACACTATCACGTTTATAAAGAACTCGTCATCATTTCGGCTATGATTCTTTGTAGAAAAAATGTCGATGTTTGTTTGTTGTAACTTGTGAGTGAAGTACTCACAAAACTTACAACATGAATACATGGTCCAAATTTGCGCTGGGTCCTTGGGGGGGAGTCCGAAGTCACGTCGTTCTCATCTCCAGCTCGATCACAATGCATCTTCGCAAAGCTCCAACGGGTCGGTTCCGCCGCCCGTCCTTGAGCTACTATTCCCTTTCCCTTTTGGAGCCCGGCAGTTTCTAGTAGGTTGCCGCTAAGGGAAGTCAAGCGGGGCACACCACCTCAGCCCTCAGGGGGAACAACTGACCAGCGCAACCGAAAGGTGCAGGGTCCTGGGGGCAAGATCTCACCAAGAAGAAAAGGTGAAAAGGAGGGCAAGGGCAAAGCCATGATTTGCAGTAGTACGACAAGTAGTAGCTTGTATGTCACTTCTTGCGATGGATCACTTCGCCGTCACTGTGCGAGCAGCAGAAGTACCAAAAGGTGCCCGAGTTCCTTCTTGCTTTTGCATCAGAGTATGGCTGGATTGTCGAACTGGTTTCAACGAACTTTACCCCCACGAAACAGCTTTCGCACCGATTTATAAATAAAATCAAACGGCTAGCGATACAAAATGGTGAGAAAACCCTCCTACAAAACATATCAAAGAAGATAAATAAAAAAGTACAAGAGTAGCCATATCCTGCCAAAGTACCGAAGTATACTAGCTAGAGGTGCCACCATGCCTCCTTGTGAAACCACCGGACCTAGTCACACTACACTCACCAAGTTGTCGTCGAAAAGGGCCGCCTGCCCTCTCGCTCCGGGACGTCGAGCGCAGATCCTACCAGCAGACAACAAGGACGGAGAGTGGTGAAAACATACTCACATGTATAAGATAGGAGAACGCCCCCACGCTAGCGCCGGAGGTGCCTTGAGACAGGGTTCAAACTTGCCCACCGACGACATCGGAACAAGGCCAAGATGTATCGGAGCTCCACGACTACGCACCCAAGAGGGTGATGACACGAACACGCCGCCGTCGTCGAGACCGAGACGGTCAAGGGTTTTCACCCGGAGCCAAGAGGTAGGGAAGGTAACCACAAGGGGCGCCCCCAAGAAGGTTACGACACCCGCATGCATCGCCGCCAAGAAGGTTACGACACCAAGAAGGTTACGACAAGGGGCGCCCCCAAGAAGGTTACAACACCCGCATGCATCGCCGCCGCTAGCGTTGGAGCGCTAAGCTTTGACCCCGAAAAACCTTCACACCACAACCCGGTACCTCGGACCACACCATTCTCACCAAGCCATGCCTCCAAGACGCGATCTAGGAGCCGCCTTTGCCGAAGCACCGCCGACATCAGGATCCCCGAGGCCCTCTCTTTTCCATCCACATAGTCAATGAGAGAACCACCACTACCGCAACGCCACTCGCCGGAGAGCCGGTCGTGCAGTCCTCCTTCCAGAACCGCCACCCTGGCATCCCAACTCGCGCCGACAAGCCACCAGTCCCTTTGCAATGGTAGGAATGAGCATGCCTAGATCTGATCACACATGGCCTAGATCTAGCACAATTGCGGCGGCGAAGAAGATGACGTGGCCTCGGAGGGCAGCGAGTAGACAAACCGCCCCAGATGCGTGGGGGAAGAAATCCTGCCGTCGCCAGCGCTGCACGAGCTTTGTCGGGCGTCTCTCGCCGGCGATGGCAGGGGAGGAGGGGAAGAGGGTGTTGGGAGCTTGGGGTCGCACCGGTGGTCGCCCTCGGGGCGAGAGGAATGAACCGTTCCTTTTCTCTTTTCCGGGCAGACTCTGATCAAGGACTTTTACGGCAAATGGCGGAATTCCGTTTGAAATTTGGGAAGTGGTTGCAGTAAGACCTCTCATCCGGAATTAGTTGCACCAATTTTCTGCAATTGCTGGGAGGTCAGATGATCCACTTTATGTGGCATTGCTGATGGGCCCATCGTGCACAATTAGGTCAAATATAAGATGGTGGAAAGCTTACTTGCTCAATTAAGAAGGGGCCAAATTAGAAGCAACACAGAATTAAATGCCAAAGGAAGAATTAATGGACACCATACAGCAGCTAGAGAGACGAAAGTAAGCAAGCATGAAATTTGGCCATTCCTGCCGAATAATTCAGCACATTGCAACAAGCAGAATCTTTAGGGATTAGGCATTTAGCAGAAGAGGTAGGCTTAGGCCAAGCCAAATCTGTGAGAGAGAGTTTTGGCTTCAGGGAGCAGGTAACAGTAAAATACGATTGTACACTAAAAAACCTTGTAAAAAAAAGGCGAGTTGTATAGCGAATAAAAAAAAATACTCCGTACATGGGTTGGTCTTGGTAGTCTGCTTTGCTTCACTAATCGAAAAGATTAGATTCGGAGCATCGGGAACCCCGAGGCTAATCATAGTTTAGTTTAGCGTAGAGTAAGGTAAGGAGAACTAAAGACCATCTCAGCACAGGTGGTAACATGTAGGGCAAAAAATCAAGCCTAACAAGCAGGAAACAAGTATATTTTTTGGTACGCAAAAATGCAAGAAAAAAATTGTCACACAGAACTACAAGTACATTTTTGTGGGGACATGAGTAATCATGGTTTTTTTTTTACAGAATGAGTAATCATGTTGATCATGAACAAAGCCTAACAATTCTACAACAACAAAAAGAAATAATAGGGCAAAGGGACACGATTTACAGCGAGGCTTGAGAAGGCAGCGGATTAAACAAATGGCTGCGATAGTTGGCACTGTCAGAAACGCGGCACCCATTGGCCCTAGCTTTACTACTAGGAGTAGTAGTAATTAGCACGCAAGCAAGCAAAAGCAGAGGAAGGTTAAAACATCATGATTAAAGGCAGAGAGACTCGAAGGCAGCCTCCCCTCGGGCCGTAAATTCTGGACCGTCCTATAAGCCAAGCCACCAACATCTCTCTTTCTTCGTCGCCTTCTCGAGCAAGCAGGATGATGAACGATGAGAATGGCGACGGGGTTGGAGTAGAGAGATACGCTTCGTCTGGTCATGGCGTGCTGCCGCTGATGGCGTGGCAGAGCCAGACAGGCAACTCATGTGCCGCTCCGGCGCTGCGGGACATGGATTCTTTCTCGTGGGCATCGGTCTCCCGGAGCACGGCGCTAACCGGTGCAAGCCTTTTCCAGCCGGCGGCGACGTCGCCGAGGTTCCATGCCACACAGGCGGCGGCAGCGGCCGGCTACGAGCATACCCCGCCGGACTCCGGCGGACTCGAGCGGGCAGAGGTGTCGGACTCGAAGAAGAGGAGGAGATCGGACGAGGTGATTTGCTTTTCTTACTTCTGCTCTAGAGTTTCTTGTTCTTCTCAGGTGTCGTGAGATGTGACCATGCGTTGTGGTTTGTGAAGACGGCAAGTGCTTCCGCCGATTCTGCAGGGAACACCCAGCGGCGAGGCGAAGAGACCGACCCGGCGGTGGCCGGCAAGTCCAAAAGGAGGGGAGCCAAGGAGGCTGGCGAGCCACACAAGGAAGGCTACGTCCATGTCAGAGCGCGGAGCGGGCAGGCGACCAACAGCCACAGCATCGCAGAGAAGGTACCCCGAACGCAGTTTTTCTCCAACGGCGAGGGTGTCCCTGGCCTATCCAACGGATATCAGCGTTTCAAGATGTGTGCTAGTCTGTTTTGCATTTTCATCCTATACAAAGTCCATCTTTCCTTCCTATAGGAGCCGAAGTGTACCATGTACACTTTGCTTGACCTGCCATTAGTCTGAACCACTGGTCCACTGCCGGATCCGGTCACCTCCTCCCTACACCAAGCGCCGGCGGGCGTGTCCCTAGAAGATCCTCGTGTATGCGCCTGTGCCACCTCTCCTTAAACTCTTCCGCTCCCGTCTACCGTCGCCGTTGGAGGGCATGTCCATGGCAGTGGCTGCCATCTGCCTCGAGCTGAAGGATGCAGCCATGGCGGTGGCTGCCCAATCTTTGTTGTCTCTTTGTTGGTTCTAATCTAATTTGCTTCCATTTTTTGGCTCTTGATTTTTCTTTGAATCTGGTGGGTTCCTTCTCTATCCTCCAGATCTAAGACGCAAACGATATGCATACACGGAAGTTGATTCTATTGACTACAGGGAAGAGGAAAATATATCCATCTTTTTCGGAGAGATGGTCCAGTTCATATACGTATGGTGGTTTGAGTACATGTAGAAATTGTCAACTGGATTTGGGGAGAAATCTAGATCTGGAAGAAATTTGGTTTTACTTAACGCTGCAGATACTAATTTGGATTGTCAAATTTGTATGATGATTTACTTCCTAATAAATGGTGGCTGCTTCACGTTATTCTGAATCGATTCTAATCTGAAATCCTTCTTGAATGGTCAATGCGGTAGGGGTAGAACGAGATGAGAAAGAGTGCAAGGTATCTGCCATGAAAGGGAAGGACCTTCTAACGCGAACAAGATTTAGTTGAGGGTTTTGGGTGTAAAATTGTGCACGAATCTTACAGCAGACTGGACGTCTCGGATAAGCCCGGGACGCCCACGTATATGTAGAGTTGGTTTTCCTCTACTACAGGTACCCCCTACTACTATTTCAAACACAAAATATTTCTTCATCAGATTACAAGCAAGTCCCATGTTCTGCACGGATCCTCGGTGTTTTCGCACCAACATGGCGGAAATCTGATAGTAACTGAAACGTTGTGTGCAGTTGAGAAGGGAGAAGATCAGCGAAAGGATGAAGCTGCTGCAGGACCTCGTTCCTGGCTGCGACAAAGTGAGCCTCCTAGCGCAAGAAAAAAGCCTACTAGCAAACTGTACATTCTGTAATATCAGTGAGAACTCAGCGAGAAGAACAAGTGATGATGAGAATGTGTTTCTTGGGTCGTATTTTATCAGGTCACAGGGAAGGCAGTGATGCTGGACGAGATCATCAACTACGTCCAGTCCCTGCAAAGGCAGGTGGAGGTGCGTATGATGATACTCTACCATCTATCACGGTGACTGCCAAATTGCATCAGAAAACAGAACACAAACGCCGTTGTCATTCATTTTTGCAGTTTCTAGCGATGAAGCTCTCCACGGTGAACCCAAGGCTTGGTGACTCGCTTGTCGCAAAAGATGTAAGCGATCATCCACAGTTTTCTTTCCGCTCCTTTCCTATTTTTCAGGCCCTGTTTGGAACCAAACACAGATTATTATTTTTTCTTTTTCATTTTCCTGCAAAGATGGATGAATCTTCTACGAATTTGCATTCACAACAGACGATGCTTCTTGTGACAGGTTCTTCGCTTTCCCTGGTCTCCTTCAACTCCTCTCATGGGACTCTCGTTCACTCAGGAGATGATGCCCAAACCATCGCAGCCAGGCATGCTCCAGAGCGATGTCCATGGCATGGCCAATTCAGATACGTTCAGAACAATGATGCAGTCGTTCTCCCAAGAGCCGCCATCCCAGGTTTGCAGCTTGGCTTGTGCTGTATCCTCCCTTTGATATTCACACTTGGACAGCGATTTGGGCATTCACATGGTTTTCAACATTTACATTTGACCACTAATTTTAGTACTACTGCTGTGTAAAACATATGTTTAAAACGCAAGAAATTTATTATATTACGAGTACACTTTTCAAGACAAAACTCAACATACGATTTACATGATCTCCACCTAAATAAACACTATTTGTAGTCAGAGTTTTAAAGGCACTTTTCAAGACAAAACTCAACATACGATTTACATGATCTCCACCTAAATAAACATTATTTGTAGTCAGAGTTTTAAAGGTTTGACCAAGACGTCTCGATATGGAGAGGGGGTAACTCCAACTTGGTTGTAACTAGCTATTACCAATGTTTATGTTTTGCAACTCGTCATGAAAGCACTAATGGAGCATCTGATCCTTGAACAGATCCATCACACACTGAGCGGATCATTCGACGGTACGGTGCAAATGGTGTATCCTCAGGAAATCAGTCCAGATCAGAATGGGTTTCATATGTGAAGTTCTGCTTAATGGATGCTCCAGGTTTCCTCTAATCGGAAAGACATATTAGAAACAAATGGTCTTAATTGCAGGAGCCGATTTCCCGAGGGTTTCCCGAGGAAGGGTCTAGCTCATGCTTCAGGGCAGTAGATAGGGCATAATTGTGTTTGAACTGAACTTGAGCAACAGGGACAGCGAAATATCTGAGATAAACATGAGAGGGTGCTAAACAGCTACCAAAAGCATAAAACAGAAGCCGAACCAGAAGGAATGGATATTTTGTTTTGTATAATGTGCACAATTCGACTCAAACTCTGAATTGGGTTATGTTGTTTCTGTTGGCTCCTATTTTTTTGCAGAAGTTATTCTTGTTGGTTCTATGCTAACTTGCCTAGTATGCAAGTTAGTACTCAGAAGCAGGAGAAAGCATAAGAATCATTTACTTATGTACAAAAAAAAACCACAAATAATTAGATCGATATATCATTTAGGCGAAGTCTATCTAATCTAACATAATGTAATTTATGTTATCTCCACGTCCTACATTCATTTTCGGTTTGGCTCCCTTGCTCCCTTCATTCCTGAGTTCTTGTAGATCATATCTGGAACTAAGCCCGTTCATTATTTGGTCTTGAACCAGCTAAACCAGGAACCCAGCCCGCACCGGACCATGTGTACGGTTTCTACCGGGTTTGCTGGTTTTCGGACTGAAACCAGGAGCTGAAAACCTGTAGCTGGTTTAAGACGGGCTCAACCTGACAAAACTGTTCAAACCGTATGCGTACAATTGCCTCGCTACAGCACTGGGACCTGGGGCACGACAGAGTCCGAGAGCGGCTGCACCATAGCTGCGACAGAGATGGAAGAGCCTTCTCCTCGGCGCTCGGCGGACATTTCATATCCCTCATCAATGTCGGCGTCGTCGTGGCCGTGGACAGGACTGGCGGTGTGAGGAGACATGGTTTCTTTTGGCTGGTGCGGTGGCTACCGAGCGGCTGAATGAATGGTGAGAACTTGCTGCACGGACGCTGGTGGTTGTGAGCTCAGCGCTGTTCTCAATGGTGGCTTGACGTGCAGAGCTTGCTACTATGTCTCGGATGTCGAACACCTACAGCTGGCCGCGTCATGCTGCTGACCAGACCAGCCCAGCGGCGGCTCGTGGAGCACGAAAGGGCAATCACGAGCGGAGCGGCGTCGTAGCTGACGACCAGTCGTCCACGGTCGTCATCTGGCAGGAGTTGCTATTCGCCAACGGACAAGATGCCGAGATGCCGCTGCTGAAACGCGATGTGCATGAACCGGTGCCAAACTGTAGACACCGTTGAACCAGACCACACCAACCCGTGCTATCACCTCCTATCTAAACAGTTTAAACCAAACCAAACCAAACCACTTAAAACTGGTAGTGACGGGTTGGTTTGAGGAACCAGCACAAACTGCTTTAAACCGGAAATGCCCAGGATTATCTGGAACAGCCTAGGCTTGAATATCCTTTTAACTCTCATAGACAAATTCGAATATAATAGTGGCTCCAACTTTCCTTTGCACATAATACAGTTCGCATTTATAAGTCTGAAGTGCAACACACTGAACACCCAGACGCTTATTCCATCAGCTGGATCATGGATGGCACAGGCAGTCAACAGATGAAATAGCAACACCTTCATGCAGAAGTGTTTCTTCGGTTTCATCGACATGATTTGCATTCTAAACATCCCATAAAATACTGTCACTTGGAGCTAAAGGTAAGTATACAAGGTGTAGCATTGAATTCCGAAAGGTGGTCTGTCAGTAACTGGTGTGTAAAGAGAAAACAAGCGTAACGCTCACAAAAGCTCTTAGACCGGCAGATGATTTTGAGGCACAGTAATCATATTATTCTATTTTTTATTCATAAGACCACCGCCTCCAATAATGGAGGTGGCCAGTGAGTCTACAGCTACAAAAATGCAGGGCAGCAACCCTGTAAAAATTTATGACCAAACCATGTTCTCTAACCTATGGTTTTACCCCCAGAACAACTAAATTGAAATTCTAACAAGGATGCCGGAGAGAGAACAACTCACTCATTAATCCCTCCACGGGTCACTCTCAGGCCTCACTTCAGAAGGCTCAACCACCTCTGTCACTGTGCCTTCAGATGAGTCCGCCTCTGTGCTGGTCACTTCAGCTTCAGTGTCAGACCTCCCCCATCGCCCGCCAAGGGCGATTGACATCATCTCGTATATCTTGCTACCCAACTCAGCAGGGCTTTCAGGCTGGACATACACAGTAAGCAAAAAGTAAAGCATTAAGGAGGTGTCATTTTTTGGCAATGACAAAGAAACACAGGAGTCTATTTGTTGTACTTACAGTATATCCACTGGAGATCAGAGCAGTCTCGTACAACAGCTCGACAGCCCTCTTGGCTTCTGTACTCTCGGGTTCATTTTTGCAAGCAGCCTGCAGATGGTTATATATATTCATGATACTTGTAGATAGCTGAGGTAAATCTGTGATTGTTATGTGCTACGAGTAATGAATCTTACATTTAAGTCCTTGACAATTGGGTGGTCAGGGTTAATTTCGAATATTCTTCTTCCCCTCATGAACTCCAAGCTTGATGTGTCACCAAGTGTTTGTGCCTTCATAAGTCTGTCAATATTGAGAAGCATGCATCAGGAAATTAGAGGGATCTCCAACACAAATCTGTTCATACAGAAATTAATCTGTAAACCTACCTTTCCATGTTGGCGGACCAACCAAACTTGCCAGATACAAGAACACATGGTGAAGAGCTGAGACGCTTTGATATTTGAACCTTTGCCACCTTGTCACCAAGCTGTTGTTTTACCCAGTCGCACAGAAGAGTGTATTCCTGCTTGCTTTCTTCACTATCCTTCTCGTCATCACCTGAAAAAAAGATATACACAATATGTGACACAAATAATCATCAAAGAGTATATAAACAAAGAAAGAATAATCTGTCAACAATTTCCTCACCCAATTCTAGGTCCTCTTTGCTTATATCAACAAACTTTTTCTCTTTGTAGGTCTGCAAGTTCTGAATGGCAACCTCGTCAATTGGCTCGATAAGGTAAAGAACCTGAGAAGAATAAACATCAACGTGAGTCACAGCAATCAAAGAAACAATGAGCAATTGCTGAGGTGTCATTATTATTTCTTCCTACTTCAATGTCTTTTTGGACCAGCTTTTCCAAGAAAGGAGCAGTCTTTGCACTCTGGAGACTATCCGTAGCAATGTAATAGATTGCATTTTGGTTCTCAGACATGTTCTCTACATATTGATCAAGGCTAATCATATCCTGCTCATTTTTAGAAGTGGGAAAGCGTAGCAGTGGGGCAAGACGCTTGTGATTTCCTGTGTCCTCAATGCAACCAAGCTTGATGAACTTTCCAAAGCTCTCCCAGAACTTCTTGTAGTCCTGCAGAACAAATAACAGAGGTTCAATACCAAGTAAAAGAACAAACGAGGATGAAAAGGAAAAGGCACAGTTCTACCTCTTTGTCCTCTTTTTCAGAGATTTCCTCAATCATATCAAATGTCTTCCTGACAAGTCTCTTGCGCATAATTCTTACCTGAATAAGAAAAAACATAAAACACAAATTACCGCCAATTCGATAAAAGATATAGTAAAGGATAATCAGTAGAGTTTACAATTCTCAGATATAGGAGAGATGGATTTTCCATCACTTACAATTCGGCTTTCTTGAAGAATCTCCCGGGAAACATTGAGGGGAAGGTCATTTGAATCAACTACACCTTTTACAAAGCTCAAGTATCGAGGAAACTGCAAAATACATGCTGAACTTAGAAATCTATTTTACCTTAATCAATGAATATATAGTAGAAAATAACAGGAAGCACTTGGCTGAGAGGTGCAAGATCATGTACCAGTTCACCATCAAAGTCATCGGAGATAAATACTCTTTTGACATATAGCCGGATATTTTTGGTTTTGGGGTTCATTATCTCCTCATTACTAAGCGGTGCCATCCCTGGAATGTAAATAACACTCCTAAATTCCACCTCGCCCTGGTAACACAAAAGATTGTGTTATAGGCAGTATTCAACGTACGGAACACTTAACAATGTGATACTTGGGTGAATTCGCGCACCTCTGTCGTGAAGTGAGTGTATGAAAGAGGATCCAAAAACTCATTGAATGTCTTCTTATAGAACTCATTGTATTCAGTTTTCTCGATTTCCTTTGGACTTCTCATCTGCACAAAGCAAACTGAATTCAAATATCTGCATTCTTTATTAGAAAGCAAAAATTACATGCAATTTGTTTTGGCAGAATTCCATTTATCACGTGGAATGTTAGCATCCTCCCTTATATGCCACTCATTGACTGTCTTGCGCACACATGGGGCTGAACCCAGTGAAGCAGACGGATCTCGTAATTACTCCATGGCATATAAGAAATTAATCCTTATTTACAGAAACCAAAAGAACCAAACAGATATAGTTCAAAACATGCAGGACAGAAGTTGCAGTGACCAAGAATGTAGCTGCAGAATTACCCATATAGGCTTTGTTTCATTAGCTAGTTCCCAGTCCCAGTATTTCTCAGTAATGGTCTTCTTATTTTTCTCCTTTTCACCCTGTATGTGCAAGTTGCAGCAGTTGCAAAAGTAAGTAAAGTCACAACTAACATAACGGAGATTAGAAGCAAATCTTTAGGATAACTAACCTCAGTTGCCTCTTCACCTTCTTTTGGCTCTTCATCCTCTTCAACCTGTGAAGCAAAGCTCACATTAGTTAAAGAAACAAGAAGGCAATAAATAGTGATACAAGGTCAAATCAATGGTACAGAACTAGCAAGAAACACCATCAAGACCCTACCTCAACGGTCCTTGATTTCTCCTGCCATGTATATATGGGGAATGACACAAACTGGGAGTAATTCTTAACTAAACCTTGAATCCTCGTAGGGTCAGCAAACTCATACTTGTCATCAGGCTGCATAAGTAGAAGGCAAGTAAGATTTCTGTCACAAAATGTTCTGCTTAAGAACAATCAGGGGAACTTACTCTTAAAAAGAGAGTGATCTGAGTTCCACGGGTGATCAATTTCTCAGGATCAGTCTCTTCCTTGATGACATAAGAGCTACTGTCAGCATCAGCTTCCCATACATACTGTTTGTCAGTTTTGGGGCTCTTAGTGGACACCACAACCTGGGACATAAATTTTAAAACAATGGAGTCCATATGAAAAATGACTAAAGGAGACATGACATGCAACATATTTTACAAAGGTGGTATCTAAGAAATATTTCATACCTTCTCTGCCACAAGAAATGCTGAATAAAATCCAACACCAAACTGACCAATTAGACTATTGTCAGACCCAACTTCCTTGTTCTCCTGAACAAAGATTCAATTAGCATTAGAAACGATTAAATAAACACACAATTCAGTGTCATACCGCATACACCTTGGATAGATGTACAGAGGGTGGAAATGGAAGAAACAAGACACCACCTTGAGAGCCTTCAAAAATTTCGAGGTGCCACTCTGAGCAATTGTACCAAGGCAGTCCTTGAGCTCATCTTTGGTCATCCCAATGCCAGTGTCACTAAGAAATCGTCAACAAACAGTGTTACTTCACACGTATGCAGCAAATAACAACTAGCGCATTTACTAGAAACACAAACTTACGTGACAGTAATCGTTCCAGCATCTGGGTCTGATTTAATCCTTATTTCCAACTCACCACCATCAGAAAGTAAAGCTGAATCGGTAACACCAAGGAACCGCAGCTTATCCAATGCATCACTCGCGTTACTGAGCAGAATACCAGGTAAATGACATACAAGTCATGACATCAAACAAACAAATTACGAATAATAATTTTGGACATACCACAGGACCGGTTGCTTACCTTACAAGCTCCCGAAGAAATACTTCTTTGTGACTGTACAGGCTATGGACAATCAAATCCATTAAGCGGCTCACCTATATGGCACAAATATAGCATGTCTCGTCAGCCAGCCCAAGTACAAAATTAAGCTCCTCCTTACGGATTTAGCAATTACTTCACCAGAAGAATTATACTACATGGTTTTGTCACATAAACCACATGTTATCTTAACTTCAACAATCAATATTGACTAAATCGCCTGGAACAGAACTATGTGCAAACGCTCCAACCATGCCGAAAATTCAACATACTCATCTAACTCAAATCAAGTGTCATAGTCTAGCAGTTACACTGCTAAAATTATATAACAAATACAGGTAATACCAAAACCAATGAACTCCCGGTCCCCACAGCTCACCTCAGCCTGGTACTCGAACTTCTCCTCGGCCGAATCCTCCTCGGTGGGCTTCTCCGCAACGGCGGCATCGCAGCTCACCCGCAGCAGCCTCCCCCTGATCCTCGCCAGCTCCCACCTCACCCCCTTCGCGCACCTCACGGACCCACTCCCCCGCAGGGCGACCGAGCTCAGGCCGGGAGCTTTGGCCGCGCACGGACGCAGTGCCGCCACAGACGACGCGCCCAGAGTCGTGGCTAGCGCCGGCTCCATGGGAGATATACGCAGGCCAATAGAGTTAGAGTTAGAGGGAGAGAGCGGAGGGGGAGGGAAGGAGAGGATAAGGGGGGTTAGGGTTTTTGTAAGAAAAAATAGAGACGGGCGGACGGGTTTTGGAGGAAGGAGATGACGCAACGAGGAAACTTCTAGAGGTGACTGAGCCTCGGCTTGCACCGTTGGACGTGTGCTGGTCGTCCGATGGTGAGGTTTTCACGGCGGATAGGACGTCTGGGTCAGTAAGGCCATCTCCACGAGGAGACCCAAACGAGCCATCCAAATGGTTTATTTTTTATCTATCTATAAATCGAGCCTGGTGTTTTTGGTCGTGGTCCGGTCATTTGGCCAGCAGAGTCCACAAGCGTGATCTGGACAAAATCGGACAGGCTAATCCAAGAGAGAAAAGAAGAAGGCTCATTGTATGGCTGCAACTGTGCCAGGCCAGCGTCCATGTTTATCGGCCGGCAGACCTATCCAAGCATCAGATTTGGTCATGGATGGGTCGGTCCGGCCTGAGTTAGTCTGGAAGGGTCGTCCCGCTGTGACGACGGGCATCTCTCACGCGTTCGCACGGACCAATTAGAACACGCTCGTACGGGTTGCGTCTCCCCGGTGAAAATGCCCTAAGTTGAGAATCCGTGAACCCACATGTCTGCGGGCTTTTAGAGCAAGAATATCGGTCCCTTCACTCTATGAACCCGTATTTCGTGAGTACAAGGCACTGCACTCTAGTTTAGCGAAATCTTCCGCACAGATCAGAAACCTAAGTATTTTAAAAATTAAGAAACGTGGGAAGATTTCTCGATCGATTAGTACGATACTTTGCAGATTCTTGTATAATTGACATCAAATTAGCAAAATAATCTACCCCTAAACTACTAAATACCCGGTGGAGATCGCCGAAGCTCTGGCGTCACGGAGCTCGACAGTCACGCTTGTCCCCTCCACCTCCGGCGGTTCTACTATAGTCGACGACGATTGGACGCGTGCTCCGCGGCTTCGCAGGCGTGGATGGCCACCATGGCTGTCGTGACCTCCTCAGCGTCGCGGAGCATCATCTCCGCCACCATCGCCTCGGATGCGACGATGGCCTCCGCGAGGGACGCGGCCTCCTTGGCGTCGTCGCGGGTGTAGATCAGTCTCGACACGCGCGGTGGCGGCGCGTGGACGAGCTCGGGAAGCTCGTGGTAGTACCGCCCGCCGGGCACGTACTCGACGAGCGATGGTGGCGGCCGCTGCCCACGGTTCGTCCACTTCTTCATCGCGTGCCTCCTTGTGCCGACGGAGCGGATCCACGTTGCCCACACCTCTGCATCGTGGCCACGCCTGCCACCGCCACCACGAACGCCAGATCCGCCGATTCGTCCCCGCCAACCACCGCCTCTGTCTCCGCCTCCGTGACCTCTAGGGACCGCCGCACCCACCCTCCCTCCCCCAGCCCAATGTGGACGCTCATCTTGCGATGGAGGCCGAGAGATCGCTCGCCGGAGATGCTCGAAATGGGGGCGGCAGCGCGAGGGAGGAGGCATAGGAAATGAGGGTGAAAGAGCATGTGGGCCCCCATGTGTGGTTTTGGTAATTAGTGACAATCTATATGGACTAATGTTTGCATTAAGTTGCACTTGTAGGAATTGTATGTTGGCATCGCTTGGAGCATGTGTTGGCTTCGAGGTAGAAGAAATGAAGAAGAAGAAGAAGAAGCATGGCCCAAGGGCTTTGGGCCTATTGGAATCATATAGAAGAAGAAGAATAGAGAAAAGAAGATCAAGAGTGTCTTGAAGAATAATATGAAGTTCCTCATGTGTATCTTCAAGACATCATCCATATGGAGTTAAAAGAAATGAATTTTAGGCTCAAGATGCTCCATCTCTATGATATATCATGCTTGAAGCTTTCCATCCCCGGTGATCATGGATGGATGAAGACAAGTTCAAAGAAGTGGTTTTCCCATGGTGTATGGGGGAGAAATTCGCAAGTCTTCATCAAGCAAGCCCAAGCAAGAGTAATCAAGAAAGAAGTTCCATATTGAGAAGGACAATATCATATACATAAAGCTCAAGTGGAATGCTTAAGTCAAAGGTATGATCTTGATAGGTTTTACCTTTTTCCGGTCTCATGTTGTTGTTGGAGATATGCCCTAGAGGCAATAATAAATATAGTTATTATTATATATCTTTGTGTTTATGATAAATGTTTGCATTCATGCTATAATAGTATTAACAAGGAAACCATTAATACTTGTGTGATTTGTAAACTTAATTTGAAGTCCCTAGTATAGCCTCTATACTTCACTAGCTTGTTGGTTGATTGATGATGTGGTTTCTTTGTCATGAACATTGAGATGTTATCAACAACAAGATCATATCGTTAGGAGAATGATATGGTGGACATACTCCTATAGACAAGCGTAGCATAAAGATCAAGTCATTTCAATAGTTCAATTGCTATATGCTTTCTGATACATAGTAACCTAATTCCTTCGACCATGAGATCATGCATATCACCTTTGCTGGATGGATGCTTTGATGTCATCAAACACCACACCGTAACAGGGTGGCTATAAAGGTGGCATTGAGTGTTCGGAAAGTATTGGTTGAAACACATGGATCAAGAGTGGGATTTGTCCATCCACATGACGGATAGATATTCTCTGGGCCCTCTCGGTGAAATGTCATCCAATTAGCTTGCAAGCATGTGACTTGGTCACAAGGGATCACATATCACGGGAACGAGAAAAGAGTACTTATCAGTAACGAGGATGAACTAGGTATGCAGAGATACCGACGATCATAACCTCGGATAAGTAACATATCGTGAGACAAAGGGAAATTGGTATCGTATGTAAGTGGTTCATTCGATCGCAAAGTAATCGTAGAAATATGTGGGAGCCATATGAATTTCCAGATTCCTCTATTGGTTATTGTTCGGAGAAGTGTCTCGATCATGTCCGCATAATTCACGAACCGTAGGGAGACACACTTAAGGATTCGACGTTGTTTGAGTAGTTATGGTATTATGAGAAAGAGACCGAATGTTGTTCGGAGTCTCGGATGGGATCCGGGATATCACGAGGTGATCCGGAATGGTCCGGAGAATAAGATTCATATAAGGAAAGTTCCGTTTTGGAGTTGGGGAATGGTTCCGGTGTTTTCATCGGGAACATTCTAGAAGGTCCCGGAATGTCCGGCACTCCGGAGGGGGAAGGGTACATGAGTGTGTCATTACATATTGGAATGATTGCATCATGTACTAAGTATTCTTGCTGTCCCAAATAAAGGATTTATTTAAATCCTAAATTGAAAAGTCAAACGGCCAGTTTGAAAGTCAAACGGCAGTTTTGGGAAGTGGGAAAAGAGGAGGAGAGGTGGAGGCCGAGTTGGAGGAGGGTTCCTCCCCTTGGCCGGCGCACCTCCCTAGGCCGAGTTGGGGAGGAACTCCTCCCCTTGGCCGCCGGCCCTCCCACCTATAAAGGGAGGGGCAGGGCCTCCCCTCCTAGACACACAAGTTTCCTATCCTCTAAACTAAACCCTAGATCTAGACCCCGGTTTAGAGCTATTCGGTTTAGAGCCTTCTAATTGGTTTAGAGCCTTCTAATTGGTGTGTCTAATTACTAGACCACTAATAGCCTCTCTCATAAGCTCCACCATACTCGCACCGGCTTAAGGCGAAGCCCTGCGGGATTTCCCCTCTACCTCCGGTACCACGCCGTTGTGCTGCCGGAATCGCGAGGAGAGTGCTACAACCTCCGCTGCCTGCTGGAACAAGAGAGAGGAAGGTCTTCGTCGAGTACCGAACGTGTGACCGACTGCGGGAGCGCTGCGGGAACGCGGCGCCGGAAGGATCGTCTACGCGATCTTGAGATCGGAAAGAGTACGACTACATCACCCACGAGAATCTGCTCTCGTTAAACACTTTGGAATCTTCGAGGGTGAGTTATTCCATCGACTCGTTGCTGCAATCTAGTAGATAGATCTTGGCTTGTTTGTTTGTATGCGATAGAAAATTTTTGTTTTCCATGCTACGAACCCCTACAGTGGTATCAGAGCCGTGTCTATATGTAGATCTGTTGCACGAGTAGAACACAATGGTCATTGTGGGCGTTGATGCTTTTATTGTAGATTGCTTTTTGTGTACTTTGCATCTTGCGGTATGTTGGGATGAAGCGGCCCGGGCTAACCTTACATGAAATCGTTCATGAGACTTGCTCCACGCTTGACATGCAACTCGTTTTGCATAAGTGGCTTTGCGGGTGCCTGTTTCTCCTAGCATAGTAAAGATCCAATTTACAACGGGTGATCAACAATGCTAGTATCAATGTTGTGGTTATTGTTCGTAAGTTAGAACGACACTTATGGAAAGCCCCAAACCACGTAAAATATGCAAAGAAAGTAGAAGCGTCTAACTTTGTTTTGCAGGGGTGTGCAGTGATGTGATATGGCCATGATTGTGATTATATTTGATGTATGCAATGTTCCTTATTGTAAGTTGGCAACCGGCAGGAGCCATATGGTTGTCTTTAATTTCTGTTAAGACCTGCGTGTCTATTCAAAATAGTTGTAATAGTTGAAGCTGGTGGACGACAACCATGAAGAAGCGCCATTGACCTTGATGCTATGCCGGTGATGATGGAGATCATATTCGTGCTTGAAGATGGAGATCGGAAGCACAAAGAAGAAAGGCCATATCATATCACATATTATGAATTGCATGTGATGTTAATCCTTTATGCATCTTGTATTGCTTAGTAGACGACGGTAGCATTATAAGATGATCCCTCATGCACATAAATTTCAAGTTCTAAAGTGTTCACCCTTAGTATGCACCGTTGCCAAAGCTTGCTGCTTCGAAGCACCACGTGATGATCGGGTGTCTTTGATTCCGCGGGTGAATACAACGTAAGCAAGCCAGATTTGCTTATGCGGTAGCTAAGGTTTGATCTTGATGAGCCTAGCATGTACAGACATGGCCTCAGGAACACGGATCGCCGAAAGGCAAAGCATGAATCATATAGTAGATATGATGAACATGATGATTGTTCGCCATTAAAACTATATCAGCTCTCGTGATGATCGGTGTTGATGTAGTAGATTTGGTTCGTGTGATCACTAAAACAATGTGAGGGATGTTGTTTTGAGTGGGAGTTCACCTAGTTTAATTTCATTAATTAATTTGAACTCAATTTGTCATAAACTTAGTCTAAACTATTGCAAATATGTTGTAGATCAATGGCAGCCCCTACCATCAATTTTAATGCGTTCCTAGAGAAAGAAAAGTTGAAAAACAATGGAAGCAACTTCGCGGATTGGTTCCGCAATTTGAGGATTGTCCTCACAGCTGGTAATTTGACCTATGTGCTGGATGCACCGCTAGGTGACCCACCTGCAGCTGATGCTACCGATGAAGTAAAGAATGTTTACCTCGCTCGGAAGAATCAGTACTCCATAGTTCAGTGTGCTATCTTGTATGGTTTAGAATCGGAGCTTCAGAAAAGGTTTGAAGAGTCAGATCCATATGATATTGTCGAGGATCTCAAATTAATCTTTGAGACTCATGCGGCAATTGAAAGTTATGAAGCTTCTGAAAAGTTCTTTAACTGCAAGATGGAAGAGGGTAGCTCCGTCAGTGAGCATGTGCTTAAGATGTCTGGGCACGCAAATAAACTTCAAAGTTTGGGTATAGTGATTCCTAATACTTTGGGAGTTTACCGCATCCTCCAATCACTACCACCAAGTTACAAGAACTTTGTGATGAACTACAACATGCAGAACATGAACAAAGAGTTGCCAGAACTATTTGCTATGTTGAAATCTGCAGAAGTGGAGATCAAGAAAGAGCACCAAGTGTTGATGGTCAATAAGACCACCAAATTCAAGAAAGGCAAGTCTAAGCAAAAGGGACACTTCAAGAAGGGTGGTAAGAAAGTTACCACGCCGACGAAGAAGACCAAGGCTGGACCTAAGCCTGAAACTGAGTGCTTTTACTGCAAGGGAGAAGGTCACTGGAAGCGGAATTGCCCAAGGTACTTGGCAGATTTGAAGAACGGCAACATCAAGAAGAAAGGTATATCTGATATACATGTTATTGATGTGTATCTCACTAGTATTCGTAGTAGTGCCTGGGTATTTGATACTGGTTCGGTTGCTCATATTTGTAACTCGAAACAGGAGCTGCAGAATAAACGGAAGCTAGTGAAGAACGAGGTGACGATGCGCGTAGGAAACGGATCAAAGGTTGATGTGATCGCGGTCGGCACGCTACCTCTTCATCTACCATCGGGATTAGTTTTATACTTAAATAATTGTTATTTGGTGCCTGCGTTAAGCATGAACATTATATCAGGATCTTGTTTATTGCGAGACGGTTACTTGTTTAAATCCGAGAATAATGGTTGTTCGATTTATATGAGTAACATGTTTCATGCACATGCACCTTTGATAGATGGTCTATTCATATTGAATCTCGATAGTGGAAATACACATATTAATAACATTGAAGCTAAACGTTTGAAATCAAGCGATAACTCGACCTATATGTGGCACTGTCGTCTTGGTCACATTGGAGTGAAGCGTATGAAGAAACTCCATTCCGATGGACTTCTTGAATCACTTGATTTTGAATCACTTGAAAGATGCGAAGCATGTCTGATGGGTAAAATGACTAAGACTCCATTTTCTGGTATGATGGAGCGAGCTACGGACTTATTGGAAATCATACATACCGATGTATGTGGTCCAATGAGTGTAGCATCGCGCGGTGGTTATCGTTATGTTCTTACCTTCACGGATGATTTGAGTAGATATGGGTATATCTATTTCATGAAACATAAGTCCGAAACTTTCGAGAAGTTTAAGGAGTTTCAAAGTGAGGTAGAGAATCAACGTAACAAGAAGATTAAGTTTCTACGTTCTGATCGTGGAGGTGAATATCTAAGTTACGAGTTTGGCGAGCATTTGAAGAAATGTGGAATACTTTCGCAGTTGACACCGCCGGGAACACCACAGCGTAATGGTGTGTCTGAACGTCGTAATCGAACTCTCTTAGATATGGTTCGTTCTATGATGTCACTTACAGATTTACCACTATCATTTTGGGGTTATGCATTAGAAACAGCCGCATTCACTTTAAATAGGGCACCATCTAAATCCGTTGAAACGACACCGTATGAATTATGGTTTGGGAAGAAACCTAAATTGTCGTTCCTTAAAGTTTGGGGATGCGAAGCCTATGTAAAGAAGTTACAGCCGGACAAGCTTGAACCCAAAGCGGAAAAATGCGTCTTCATAGGATACCCGAAGGAAACTATTGGGTATACCTTCTATCATAGATCCGAAGGCAAAATCTTCGTTGCCAAGAATGGATCCTTTCTAGAGAAGGAATTTCTCTCGAAAGAAGTGACTGGAAGGAAAGTAGAACTTGACGAGGTTGTCGAACCTTCTCTCGAAATTGCGAGTAGCGCAGCACCGGAAGAAGTTCCTGTGATGCCTGCACCAATAAGAGAGGAAGCTAATGATAGTGATCATGAAACTTCGGTTGAAGTTACTACAGAGCCTCGGAGGTCAACGAGAACTCGTACCACTCCAGATTGGTATGATTCCGTTATGAATGTCATGTTGGTGGACAACACCGATGACCCCGAGACATATGAGGAAGCGATGATGAGCCCAGATTCCAATAAATGGCAAGAAGCCATGAAATCCGAGATTGGATCCATGTACGAAAACCAAGTATGGACTTTGGTGGACTTACCGGATGGCCGGAAGGCTGTCGAGAACAAATGGATTTTCAAGAAGAAAACAGATGCTGATGGTAATGTTACTGTCTATAAAGCTCGACTTGTCGCAAAAGGGTTTCGACAAATTCAAGGAGTTGACTACGATGAGACTTTCTCACCGGTAGCGAAGCTAAAGTCTGTGAGGATTATGTTAGCAATCGCTGCATATTATGATTATGAGATATGGCAGATGGATGTCAAAACAGCATTCCTCAATGGAGACATTGATGAAGAGTTGTATATGATACAACCCAAAGGTTTTGTCGATCCTAAAGATGCTAACAAGGTATGCAAACTTCAACGGTCCATCTATGGATTGAAGCAAGCATCCCGAAGTTGGAATCAACGTTTTGATAAGGTAATCAAAAGTTTTGGTTTTATACAAACTTATGGAGAAGCTTGTATTTACAAGAAAGTGAGTGGGAGCTCTGTAGCATTCTTAATACTATATGTGGATGACATATTGTTGATTGGGAATGATGTAGACCTTCTTAATAGTGTCAAAGAGTATTTGAATAATAGTTTTTCAATGAAGGATCTTGGCGAAGCAGCTTACATATTAGGCATAAAGATTTATAGAGATAGATCGAAACGCCAAATATCATTGTCACAAAGTACATATTTGGACAAAGTTCTAAAGAGGTTTGGAATGGAAGATAGCAAGAAAGGGTTCTTGCCCATGTTGCCCAATACGACCTTGAGTAAAACTCAAAGTCCGACATCGGCAGAAGATAGAGAAAGGATGAGTAAGACTCCCTATGCCTCAGCCATAGGATCTCTAATGTATGCCATGCTATGTACTAGACCCGACATTGCATATGCTGTTAGTTTAACTAGCAGATATCAAAGTGATCCAGGAGTGGATCATTGGACAGCGGTCAAAAACATCCTTAAGTACTTGAGAAGAACTAAGGATATGGTTCTTTCTTATGGAGGTGATGAACAGCTCGTTGTTAATGGTTACACCGATGCTAGTTGGAACACCGATCCGGATGATTCTAAATCACAATCTGGATACGTATTTATTTTGAATGGTGCAGCAGTTAGCTAGAGGAGTGCAAAGCAAAGCGTTGTGGCGAGATCTTCAACTGAATCGGAATACATGGCTGCTTCGGAGGCTTCACAAGAAGCGATATGGATGAAAGAGTTCATTGCAGAGCTGGGTGTGGTTCCAAGTGCGCTGGACCCAATGTCTATCTACTGTGATAACATGGGCGCCATAGCCAATGCGCAAGAACCAAGGTCACACAAGAAGCTGAAGCATATCAAGCTGCGTTTTCACGCTATTCGAGAACATATCCAGGATGGGGATATAAAGATTTGCAAAGTACACACAGATCTGAATGTGGCGGATCCGTTGACTAAACCTCTCCCGAGGGCAAAACATGACCAACACCAAACTGCCATGGGTGTTCGGTATATTACCATGTAATCTAGATTAGATGACTCTAGTGCAAGTGGGAGACTGTTGGAGATATGCCCTAGAGGCAATAATAAATATAGTTATTATTATATATCTTTGTGTTTATGATAAATGTTTGCATTCATGCTATAATAGTATTAACAAGGAAACCATTAATACTTGTGTGATTTGTAAACTTAATTTGAAGTCCCTAGTATAGCCTCTATACTTCACTAGCTTGTTGGTTGATTGATGATGTGGTTTCTTTGTCATGAACATTGAGATGTTATCAACAACAAGATCATATCGTTAGGAGAATGATATGGTGGACATACTCCTATAGACAAGCGTAGCATAAAGATCAAGTCATTTCAATAGTTCAATTGCTATATGCTTTCTGATACATAGTAACCTAATTCCTTCGACCATGAGATCATGCATATCACCTTTGCTGGATGGATGCTTTGATGTCATCAAACACCACACCGTAACAGGGTGGCTATAAAGGTGGCATTGAGTGTTCGGAAAGTATTGGTTGAAACACATGGATCAAGAGTGGGATTTGTCCATCCACATGACGGATAGATATTCTCTGGGCCCTCTCGGTGAAATGTCATCCAATTAGCTTGCAAGCATGTGACTTGGTCACAAGGGATCACATATCACGGGAACGAGAAAAGAGTACTTATCAGTAACGAGGATGAACTAGGTATGCAGAGATACCGACGATCATAACCTCGGATAAGTAACATATCGTGAGACAAAGGGAAATTGGTATCGTATGTAAGTGGTTCATTCGATCGCAAAGTAATCGTAGAAATATGTGGGAGCCATATGAATTTCCAGATTCCTCTATTGGTTATTGTTCGGAGAAGTGTCTCGATCATGTCCGCATAATTCACGAACCGTAGGGAGACACACTTAAGGATTCGACGTTGTTTGAGTAGTTATGGTATTATGAGAAAGAGACCGAATGTTGTTCGGAGTCTCGGATGGGATCCGGGATATCACGAGGTGATCCGGAGAATAAGATTCATATAAGGAAAGTTCCGTTTTGGAGTTGGGGAATGGTTCCGGTGTTTTCATCGGGAACATTCTAGAAGGTCCCGGAATGTCCGGCACTCCGGAGGGGGAAGGGTACATGAGTGTGTCATTACATATTGGAATGATTGCATCATGTACTAAGTATTCTTGCTGTCCCAAATAAAGGATTTATTTAAATCCTAAATTGAAAAGTCAAACGGCCAGTTTGAAAGTCAAACGGCAGTTTTGGGAAGTGGGAAAAGAGGAGGAGAGGTGGAGGCCGAGTTGGAGGAGGGTTCCTCCCCTTGGCCGGCGCACCTCCCTAGGCCGAGTTGGGGAGGAACTCCTCCCCTTGGCCGCCGGCCCTCCCACCTATAAAGGGAGGGGCAGGGCCTCCCCTCCTAGACACACAAGTTTCCTATCCTCTAAACTAAACCCTAGATCTAGACCCCGGTTTAGAGCTATTCGGTTTAGAGCCTTCTAATTGGTTTAGAGCCTTCTAATTGGTGTGTCTAATTACTAGACCACTAATAGCCTCTCTCATAAGCTCCACCATACTCGCACCGGCTTAAGGCGAAGCCCTGCGGGATTTCCCCTCTACCTCCGGTACCACGCCGTTGTGCTGCCGGAATCGCGAGGAGAGTGCTACAACCTCCGCTGCCTGCTGGAACAAGGGAGAGGAAGGTCTTCGTCGAGTACCGAACGTGTGACCGACTGCGGGAGCGCTGCGGGAACGCGGCGCCAGAAGGATCGTCTACGCGATCTTGAGATCGGAAAGAGTACGACTACATCACCCACGAGAATCTGCTCTCGTTAAACACTTTGGAATCTTCGAGGGTGAGTTATTCCATCGACTCGTTGCTGCAATCTAGTAGATAGATCTTGGCTTGTTTGTTTGTATGCGATAGAAATTTTTTGTTTTCCATGCTACGAACCCCTACAGTTGTTAGTTGGGATAACGGTTTATAGGATAGATAACCGTACTATCAAGAGGGGCATTCGAGTGAGTAACTTGATCATATGTTTCGGAGAGAGATCAAACCTTTTCATACTTGGCATCATCCTTCTTGGTTCTTATCCATGAGAGGATTTAGAGCTTGTATTAATCTCCATGACAAGCCCTAGTTCATTGAAAACGGATTTCATATGCATTTTCTATTGCGTTTCCGATGTTGGAGTTTTTTCCGGTTTGCCTCTTATAGTAGGTTAAACCTTTCATCATTTGGTTATATCCTACCTTGATGGACTATGATTTTTCCCTACATAATCTTGTAGAGATTATTGGCCTCTTTGAAATGAGCCCAAGATCATCAAAATTGGAGTCTGGATGCAAAAGTTATGGTCATTTTGGTGTTGGTATTTCTGCCAGTTTTGTAAGGGTCGGAGACTCTGGGGTTCTCCGACCCAAATTCCGGTGGGTGTACAGAGAGCATCTGGAGGCTGCCCGGAGTCCTGGCCGGAGTCTGTACCCCGGGGTGTACAGAGAGCATCTATGATAAATAATATGCACAAACTACATGGCTAGGTCGAAGCCCTTAGCCCAAGGAGAATTACTCACACATAGAGATGAAATCAACAACCATAAACATTGTAATGAAAATCATGAGATCGATAGTAATAGTCTTATAATGTCGCCAATTGGAGATGAGATCTACTATTACAAGTGGTGGAATATGGCTATGGTGGAGGTGAAGGGTTTGGAGATTAGATCTAGAACTATCTCTCTAGTGTTGTGGTTTCTGATGGCTTGGTGTAGTTGGAGGTGTGGTAGGGGGTTTTCTTGTTGCCCGAGGCCTCTTTATATAGGGGTCCCTTCATGAAAGTTGTTCTGTTTGACCTAGCGGTGTCGGTGGCAGCTATACGGCCGGAAATATACGGCCAAAATTTTATTCCCACAGTATAGTTGGTCGTTAAAGATTCTGCCTCCTCTTCACGACTCCTGGTGTAGGGGTTCGTAGCATGGAAAACAAAAAATTTCTACCGCATGCAAACAAACAAGCCAAGATCTATCTACTAGATTGTAGCAACAGTCGATAGAGGAACTCACCCTCGAAGATTCCAAAGCGGTTAACGAGAGCAGATTCTCGTGGGTGATGTAGTCGTACTCTTGCCGATCTCAAGATCGTGTAGACGATCCTTCCGGCGCTGCGTTCTGGAAGCGCTTTCGGTCACACGTTCGGTACTCGATGAAGACCTTCCTCTCCCTTGTTCCAGCAGGCAGCGGAGGTTGTAGCACTCTCCTCGCGATTCCGGCAGCACGACGGCGTGGTACCGGAAGTAGAGGGGAGATCTCGCAGGGCTTCGCCTTAAGCCGGAGCGAGTATGGTGGACTATGAGAGAGGACTTGGCGATCTAGGGTTTAGAGGGCACCAAGGGGCGGAGATTGGCCGGCGGCTAGGGCTTGGGGAAGCCCCAAGTCGGCGGCTAGGAGAAACCCTAGGGGCGGCGGCGACTTGGAAGAGGCCGGCGGCTAGGGTTAGGGTTTGGGGTGTGTTGGGTGTAGGGAAGAGGGGCAGCCCTGCCCCTCCTTATATAGGTGGGAGGGCGCGGCTTGGGAGGAGGGAGTCCTCCCCCAAGTCGGCCTCCTTGGCTGGCGGGTGGAGGGAGGAGGACTTCCTCCCCAAGTAGGTTTCCTACTCTCCCTCCACCAAGCAAACTTGTCGTTTGACTTTTTCAAATTGGCGTTTGACTTTCAAACTAGGATTTGATTTCTCCCTTTATTTTGCCCAGCCATGATACCTAGTACATGATGCAACCATTACACATTGTCATGACACATTCATGTACCCTTTCCCTCCGGAGTGCCGGACCTTCCGGACCCTTCTAGAACATTCCCGGTGAAAACACCGGAATCATTCCCCAACTCCGAAACAGGACTTTCCTTATATGAATCTTATTCTCCGGACCATTCCGGATCTCCTCGTGATATCCCGGATCCCATTCGAGACTCCGAATAACATTCAGTCTCTTACTCATCATTCCATAACTACTCAACAACATCGAATCCTTAAGTGTGTCTCCTTACGGTTCGTGAATTATGCGGACATGATCGAGACACTTCTCCGATCAATAACCAATAGAGGAATCTGGAAATTCATATGGCTCCCACATATTTCTATGATTACTTTGCGATCGAATGAACCACTTACATACGATACCAATTTCCCTTTGTCTCATGATAGTTTACTTATCCGAGGTTTTGATCGTCGGTATCTCTGCATACCTAGTTCAACCTCGTTACTGATAAGTACTCTTTTCTCGTTCCCATGGTATGTGATCCCTTGGGAACCAGTCACATGCTTGCAAGCCAATTGGATGACATTCCACCGAGAGGGCCCAGAGTATATCTATCCGTCATATCGATGGACTGAAGGGTTTCGCGGCATAGTAAATCAAAATTTTCTACGGATGCGAACAGAGGGAAAGCCAAGATCTAATCTAGGAGATGCAAACAACAAGAGAGATTGGATTAGATCTTCATACCCTTGAAGATTCGCACAGCGGAACGTTCGTCGGAACGTGGGTGATGTAGTCGTACTCGTTTCTCCTCCTCGCGATCCGATCCGATCTAGCACCACAAGTGGCGGTGCCTTCGTGAGATGCACACGTGCAGCACCTCGACGTCTCCTCCTTCCTCGGACCAGCAAGTATGGTGGAGAGACGGATTGGATCTACAACACGACGGCGTGGTGTATATGGTGGAGAATTTCTGCAGCAGGGCTTCGCCTACAAACAGTCGGGAGGGAGAGAGGAGGGCAGCAGAGCAGCTAGGGTTGGAGGGGAAGGTGTAGGGGGGTGGTGCGCCCCCAGCCCTCTATATATAGAGGGGTGGGCGCAGCCCTAGCCCCTCCCCCAAGCCAAGGTCGGCGGCCCCAAGGAGAAGGAGTGGGGGGCAAGGAAACCCCCCCTTCTAGAAGCTCTATCTCGAGTTTAAACCTCTCTTGGCCGGCTGGGCCCTATGGAGCCTTGTGCCCCTGGCCCAATGCGGCCAGGGCACTCCCTCATAGGCCCATGCCCCCTCCCGGAAGGTAGGGCCACGTTGGTCCCCTTCCGAAAGGTTCTAGAAGCTTCCGGTACAATACCGATTAACCCGGAACAATTCCGAACTCCAAAAACTGCACTGCCTTATATGAATCTTATTCTCCGGACCACTCCGGAACCTCTTGTGATATCCTGGATCCCATCCGAGACTCCGAACAAAAACTCATAAACCAATTATCCAATCTATCCTAGCGTCGAGACACGTTAAGTGTGTGACCCTGCGGGTTCGAGAATATGCAGACATGATCTTCTATCAATAATCAACAGCGGGGCCTGGAAACCCATATTGACTCCCACACATTCATCGATGATCATATCGGATGAACCACGATGCCAGGATTCAATCAATCCCATATATATATTCCCTTCGTCTCGCAATATTTTACTTGCCCGAGATTCGATCGTCGGTACCGTCATACCTAGTTCAATCTCGTTCACAGCAAGTACTTTACTCGTTCCGTAATCCAATATCACTTTTTGATTAACTCCTTAACCACATGCTTGCAAGTGGTGTTGATATCGATTACCGAGTGGGCCCGAAGTATATCTCTCCGACTTGGGAGGGACAAATCCCATCTCGATACATACAACCCAACAGATACTTTCCGATCACCTGAGAGACACCTTTATGATCACCCTCTCATAGGATGACGTTTGATGACCTCAAAGCTTTCTTCCGATACCAGGGAGTTGTATTATCTCATGGTCTAAGGAATACAATATTTGACATAAGAAAAGCTTCGCAAAGACGAACACGATGACACGATCTAATTGCTTCGCTTAGTTTGGGTCTGTCCACCATATCATTCTCCCAATGATATGATCTTATTATTAATCGACAACTCATGTCCATGGTTAGGAAACCTTAACCATCATTAATCAATGAGCTAGTCCATAGAGGCGTACTAGGGACACGGTGTTGTTCACAAACCACACAAGTATTAAAGTTTCCGCTTAATACAATTATAGCATGGAATATAAACATTATCATGAACAAGAATTATAATAATAACATCTTTATTATTGCCTCTAGGGCATAATTCCAACAGTCTCCCACTTGCACTAGAGTCAATAATCTAGTTTACATTTGGCAACAATCTCACATCCATGGCACTAAGGTGCTGATCATGTTTTACCCGTGGAAGAGGTTTAGTCAATGGATCTGCGACATTCAGATCTGTATGTACTTTGCTAATCTTCATATCTCCATCTGCTATATAATCTCGGATTATATGAAACTTGCGGTTGATATGCTTGGTCTTTGGATGATATCTTGGTTCCTTAGCGAGTGCTATGGCGCCAGTGTTGTCACACAATATCTTCAGTGGGTCCAATGCACTTGGAACCACGCCAAGCTCAGTGATGAAGTTTCTGATCCAAACTCCTTCACTTGACGCTTCTGCAGCAGCCATGTATTCCGCTTCTACTGTAGATCCCGCGATCACGCTTTGCTTGCAGCTTCTCTCCAGATCACAGCTCCTCCATTCAAAATATAAACGTATCCTGTCTGAGATTTAGAATCATCCTTGTCGATGTCGAAACTAGCGTCGACGTAACCTTTTACGACGAGCTGTTCATCACCCCCATAGACTAAGAACATTTCTTTAGTCCTATTTAGGTACTTTAGGATGTTCTTCACGGCTGTCCGGTGTTCCACTCCTGGATCACTTTGATATCTGCTCGTCAAACTAAGAGCATTGGACACATCCGGTCTAGTACACAGCATGGCATACATGATAGAACCTATGGCCGAGGCATAAGGCACTTTGCTCATAGCTTCCCTATCATTTACCGTAGCTGGACACCGAGCCTTGCTCAATATCTTACCTGACAACATAGGCACTGAACCTTTCTTTGCCTTATCCATTCTGAACCTTTTCAGAACTTTGTCTAGGTATGTACTCTGGCTTAAAGCTATCAGGCGTCTTTGTCTATCTCTATAGATTTTGATGCCCAATATATAAGCAGCTTCACCTAGGTCTTTCATTGAAAAACACTTGTCCAAATAACTCTTCACATCGTTAAGCATGTTGATGTCATTTCCAATAATCAATATGTCATCCACATATAGTACCAGAAACGTCACCGAGCTCCCACTCACTTTCTTGTAGATGCAAGCTTCGTAGCAATTTGGAACAAATCCAAAGCTCTTGATCACTTGATCAAAACGAAGGTTCCAACTCCGAGATGCTTGCTTTAGTCCATAAATGGAACGCTGAAGCTTGCATACTTTATCAGCATCCTTAGGATCGACAAAACCTTCGGGTTGCATCATATACAACTCTTCATCAATGTTGCCATTGAGGAAAGCAGTCTTGACATCCATCTGCCATATTTCATAATCATGAAACGCAGCAATTGCTAATAAAATCCGAAAGGACTTAAACATTGCTACGGGAGAGAAAGTCTCATCGTAGTCAACACCTTGAACTTGTCGAAAACCTTTCGCAACAAGCCGTGCTTTATAGACGGTAACATTACCATCCGCGTCCGTTTTCTTCTTGAAGATCCATTTGCACTCAATGGCCTTTCTGTCGCTAGGAGGGTCCACCAAAGTCCATACTTGGTTTTCGCTCATGGATCCCAATTCGGATTTCATGGCTTCTAGCCATTTCTCAGAGTCTGGGCTCATCATCGCTTCCTCATAGTTCGTAGGTTCACTATCTTCTACTAACAAGACAGTTAAGACAGGGTTGCCGTACCACTCAAGGGGGGCACGCGATGTCGACCTGCGACGTTCAGTAGCAGCATCGTTCGAAGCTTCATGATCCTTGTCATTAGCTTCCTCTATTGTTGGTGCAGGCGGCACTGGAACAATTTCAGGTGCTGCGCTACTCTCCAACTCAAGAGAAGGTTCAATAACCTCGTCTAGCTCTACTTTCCTCCCACTCACCTCTTTCGAGAGAAACTCCTTCTCAAGAAAGTAACCGTTCTTTGCGACAAACACTTTGCCTTCGGTTCTGTGATAGAAGGTATACCCAATAGTTTCCTTAGGGTATCCTATGAAGACGCATTTCTCCGCTTTGGGTTCGAGCTTGTCCGACATCAACTTCTTGACATAAGCTTCGCATCCCCAAACTTTAAGAAACGACAACTTAGGTTTAGCACCAAACCACAGTTCATACGGTGTCGTCTCAACGGATTTAGATGGTGCCCTATTTAAAGTGAATGCAGCGGTTTCTAATGCATAACCCCAAAATGATAACGGCAAATCAGTAAGAGACATCATTGATCGGACCATATCTAATAAGGTTCGATTCCGGCGTTCAGACACACCATTGCGCTGTGGTGTTCCGGGTGGCGTGAGTTGCGAAACAATTCCGCTTGCTTTAAGATGCGTGAGAAAATCATAACTCAAATATTCTCCCCCACGATCGGATCGTAGAAACTTAATCTTTCTGTTATGATGGTTCTCCACTTTATTCTGAAATTCCTTGAACTTTTCAAATGTTTCAGATCTATGTTTCATTAAATAGATATACCCATATCTACTTAAGTCATCGGTAAAAGTGAGAAAATAGCGATATCCACCGCGCGTCGAAACACTCATCGGTCCGCATACATCGGTATGTATGATTTCCAACAAGTCCGTTGCTCGCTCCATCATACCGGAGAACGGGGTTTTGATCATCTTGCCCATGAGGCATGGTTCGCATGTGTCAAATGATTCAAAATCAAGAGAATCCAAAAGTCCATCAGAATGGAGTTTCTTCATGCGCTTTACACCAATATGACCTAGACGACAGTGCCACAAATAAGTAGTATTATCACTATCTAATTTGCATCTCTTAGCCTCAATGTTATGGATGTGTGTTTCATCCCTTTCGAGATTTAGAAGAAATAAACCATTCACAACAGGTGCATGACCATAAAAGATGTTACTCATATAAATAGAACAACCATTATTCTCCGATTTAAATGAATAACCGTCTTGCAATAAACAAGATCCAGAAATAATGTTCATGCTCAACGCAGGCACATAATAACATTTATTAAGGTTTAAAACTAATCCCGAAGGTAAAACTAAGGAGAGCGTGCCGACGGCCATCACATCAACTCTTGATCCGTTGCCAACGCGCATCGTCACCTCATCCCTCGCAAGCCGCCGTCTATTCCGTAGCTCCTGTTTCGAGTTACAAATAATAGCAACTGAACCGGTATCAAATACCCAGGCACTACAACGAGGGCTAGTAAGGAAAACATCAATAACATGTATATCAAATATACCTTTGATGGTGCCAGCCTTCTTGTCCGCTAAGTACTTCGGACAGTTGCGCTTCTAGTGACCCTTGTCCTTGCAATAGAAGCACTCAGTGTCCGGCTTAGGACCAGACTTGAGCTTCTTCTTAGCAGGGGCAACGCGCTTGCCGCCGCCTTTCTTGAAGGGCTTCTTTGCACCCTTACCTTTCTTAAAGGAGGGCTTGTTGACCATCAACACATGATTATCCTTCTTGATGTCCACCTCCGCAGCCTTCAGCTTTGCGAAGAGCTCGGTGATCGTATCAGTGGAACCAATCTGATTATGAGTCACTACAAAACTTTTGTAGCTGGGAGGGAGTGATTGCAGAACCCTGTCAATCTTGAGCTCCTCTGGAATCGTGCATTCCAGTTGCTCAAGGCGTTGAGTGTAGCCCGTCATCTTAATGGCGTGCTCACTAACGGAACTCCCTTCCTCCATCTTGCAGTTAAAGAACTTCTTAGAGATCTCATATCTCTCAGAACAGGCCTGAGTCTGAAACATGGTTTTCAGCTCTTCGAGAATCTCAAAGGGCCCGGAATAGTCTTCAAAACGATTTTGAAGTTCCGGTTCCATAGCAAACAACATGGTGCTCTTAATCACACCATAATCATCCTTGCGCGACTGATAGACAGCTTTCTCATCAGCCGGCGCAGTTGCAGCAGGGGGGTCACCTAACGCTTTCCCAAGGACATAGTCTTTTTGACCGCCAGAGAGAATGATTCTTAGATTGCGGAACCAATTGGTGAAGTTAGACCCATTGTTTCTAAGCTTTTCCCTCTCAGCAAAAACGTTGAAGTTGAAGTTGGACTTAGCCATGTGATCTACAGTATTTGCAAGTACAACTTTAGACTATGTTCATGATAAATAGTTCAACTTAATCAAATTACTAGATGAACTCCCACTAAATTCAACATCCCTCAAGTTGTTTAGTGAACACAATCCAAATTCACCACACCTAATCCGATCATCACGAGAAGAGATGTGGTTTCAATGGTGGACAACGAAGTGTCGATCATATCATTCATATGACTCATGCTTAACCTTTCGGTTCTTGTGTTTCGAGGCCATGTCTGTACATGCTAGGCTCGTCAATCTAGACCCAAGTATTTCCGCGTGTGCAAATCTGGCTTGCACCCGTTGTATGTGAGCGTAGAGTCTATAGCACCAGATCATCACGTGATGCTTGGACACGACGAACTTTCGCAACGGTGCATACTTGGGGAGAACACATTTTTTATCTTGATCTTTAAGTGAGGAATCATCTTATAATGCTACCGTCGCGATCTAAGCATAATAAGATACATAAAAGGATAAACATCACATGCATATAACTTTAATGTGACGTGGTATAGCCAATCTTCGCGCAATGATCTCCATCTTGTGCGTTCCGGCATGATCTCCATCACTCCACCATGATTGCCTCCACCACGAATAGCAACTACAACTATTGCTAACTACTTAGCGATAAAGTGAAACTATTGCATGGCGCATAAGAAGTTGACACACAGGTCATACACAATTATAAAGACAACCATATGGCTCCTGCCGGTTGTGTACTCATCGACATGCAAGTCGTGAAACATTACAAAACATGATCATCGCATACATTATACACATCACATCTTGGGTCATACCATATCACAGAAAACACTCACTGCAAAAACAAGTTAGACGCCTCTACTTTGCTGTTGCATGTTTTACGTGGCTTATGGGAGTAGATGCTAAGAACGATTCTTACCTACGGAAAGCCACAACGGTGATATTATGGTTGCCAAACTCCGGTGTTAATCCCATGACAACTATAGTGAGAGAAACTGACATCCACCAGCCACATGTGTGGAACAAGCCACACGTCAAGTGCGGAGCCGGTCTCGCGAACGACGTCGCGTAAGGTTGGCCTGGACCGCTTCAATCTCACTATCCCGTGTCATAAGAAGAACACAAACAAGAGGCTTGCAACGTAAAACATCAACGCCCGCAACAACCATGTTGCGTTCTACTCGTGAAACACATCTACACATAGATCTAGCTCTGATACCACTGAAGGGTTTCGCGGCATAGTAAATCAAAATTTTCTACGGATGCGAACAGAGGGAAAGCCAAGATCTAATCTAGGAGATGCAAACAACGAGAGAGATTGGATTAGATCTTCATACCCTTGAAGATTCGCACAGCGGAACGTTCGTCGGAACGTGGGTGATGTAGTCGTACTCGCTTCTCCTCCTCGCGATCCGATCCGATCTAGCACCACAAGTGGCGGTGCCTCCGTGAGATGCACACGTGCAGCACCTCGACGTCTCCTCCTTCCTCGGACCAGCAAGTATGGTGGAGAGACGGATTGTATCTACAACACGACGACGTGGTGTATATGGTGGAGAATTTCTGCAGCAGGGCTTCGCCTACAAACAGTCGGGAGGGAGAGAGGAGGGCAGCAGAGCAGCTAGGGTTGGAGGGGAAGGTGTAGGGGATGGTGCGCCCCCAGCCCTCTATATATAGAGGGGTGGGCACAGCCCTAGCCCCTTCCCCAAGCCAAGGCCGGCGGCCCCAAGGAGAAGGAGTGGGGGGCAAGGAAACCCCCCTTCTAGAAGCTCTATCTCGAGTTTAAACCTCTCTTGGCCGGCTGGGCCCTATGGGGCCTTGTGCCCCTGGCCCAATGCGGCCAGGGCACTCCCTCATAGGCCCATGCCCCCTCCCGGAAGGTGGGGCCACGTTGGTCCCCTTCCGGAAGGTTCTAGAAGCTTCCGGTACAATACCGATTAACCCGGAACAATTCCGAACTCCAAAAACTGCACTGCCTTATATGAATCTTATTCTCCGGACCACTCCGGAACCTCTCGCGATATCCCGGATCCCATCCGAGACTCCGAACAAAAACTCATAAACCAATTATCCAATCTATCCTAGCATCGAGACACGTTAAGTGTGTGACCCTGCGGGTTCGAGAATATGCAGACATGATCTTCTATCAATAATCAACAGCGGGGCCTGGAAACCCATATTGACTCCCACACATTCATCGATGATCATATCGGATGAACCACGATGCCAGGATTCAATCAATCCCATATATATATTCCCTTCGTCTCGCGATATTTTACTTGCCCGAGATTCGATCGTCGGTACCGTCATACCTAGTTCAATCTCGTTCACAGCAAGTACTTTACTCGTTCCGTAATCCAATATCACTTTGGATTAACTCCTTAACCACATGCTTGCAAGCGGTGTTGATATCGATTACCGAGTGGGCCCGAAGTATATCTCTCCGACTTGGGAGGGACAAATCCCATCTCGATACATACAACCCAACAGATACTTTCCGATCACCTGAGAGACACCTTTATGATCACCCTCTCATAGGATGACGTTTGATGACCTCAAAGCTTTCTTCCGATACCAGGGAGTTGTATTATCTCATGGTCTAAGGAATACAATATTTGACATAAGAAAAGCTTCGCAAAGACGAACACGATGACACGATCTAATTGCTTCGCTTAGTTTGGGTCTGTCCACCATATCATTCTCCCAATGATATGATCTCATTATTAATCGACAACTCATGTCCATGGTTAGGAAACCTTAACCATCATTAATCAATGAGCTAGTCCATAGAGGCGTACTAGGGACACGGTGTTGTTCACAAACCACACAAGTATTAAAGTTTCCGCTTAATACAATTATAGCATGGAATATAAACATTATCATGAACAAGAATTATAATAATAACATCTTTATTATTGCCTCTAGGGCATAATTCCAACATGGACAAATCCCACTCTTGATCCATGTGCCTCAACCCATACTTTCCGAACACTCAATGCCACCTTTATAGCCACCCAGTTACGGTGTGGTGTTTGATGTCATCATAGCATCCTTCCGGTGATGGTGATTAGCATGATCTCATGGTCGAAGGAATTAGGTTACTATGTATCAGAAAGCTTATAGCAATTGAACTATTAAAATGACTTGATCTTTATGCTATGCTTATCTATAGGAGTATGTCCATCATACCATTCTCCTAATGATATGACCTTGTTATTAACAACATCTCAAATGTTCATGATCAAGAAACCATGATCATCTATTAATCAACAAGCTAGTATTATGAAGAGGCTTTACTAGGGACTCTAATTTAGTTTACAAATCACACAAGTATTAATGTTTCTGGTTAATACTGTTATAGCATGAATGTAAACATTTATCATAAACACAAAGATATAATAATAACTACATTTATTATTGCCTCTAGGGTATATCTCCAACAGTCTCCCATTTGCACTAGAGTCAACTAATCTAGATTACATGGTAATATACCGAACACCCATGGTGGTTTGGTGCTGCTCATGTTTTGCCCTCGGGAGAGGTTTAGTCAACGGATCCGCCATATTCAGATCTGTGTGTACTTTGCAAATCTTTATGTCACCATCTTGGACATGTTCTCGAATAGCGTGAAAACGTAGCTTGATGTGCTTCAGCTTCTTGTGTGACCTTGGTTCTTGCGCATTGCCTATGGCGCCCATGTTATCATAGTAGATAGACGTTGGGCCCAGCGCACTTGGAACCACACCGAGCTCTGTAATGAACTCCTTCATCCATATCGCTTCTTGTGAAGCCTCCGAAGCAGCTATGTATTCCGATTCAGTTGAAGATCTCGCCACAACGCTTTGCTTTGCACTCCTCCAGCTAACTGCTGCACCATTCAAAGTAAATACGTATCCAGATTGAGATTTAGAATCATTCGGATTGGTGTTCCAACTAGCATCGGTGTAACGATTAACAACGAGCTGTTCATCACCTCCATAAGAAAGAACCATATCCTTAGTTCTTCTCAAGTACTTAAGGATGTTTTTGACCGCTGCCCAATGATCCACTCCTGGATCACTTCGATATCTGCTAGTCAAACTAATAGCATATGCAATGTCGGGTCTAGTACATAGCATGGCATACATTAGAGATCCTATGGCTGAGGCATAGGGAGTCTTACTCATCCTTTTTCTATCTTATGTCATTGCTGGACTTTGAGTTTTACTCAAGGTCGTATTGGGCAACATGGGCAAGAACCCTTTCTTGCTATCTTCCATTCCAAACCTGTTTAGAACTTTGTCCAAATATGTACTTTGTGACAATGATATTAGGCGTCTCGATCTATCTCTATAAATCTTTATGCCTAATATGTAAGCTGCTTCGCCAAGATCTTTCATTGAAAAACTATTATTCAAATATTCTTTGACACTATTAAGAAGGTCTACATCATTTCCAATCAACAATATGTCATCTACATATAGTATTAAGAATGCTACAGAGCTCCCACTCACTTTCTTGTAAATACAAGCTTCTCCATAAGTTTGTATAAAACCAAAACTTTTGATTACCTTATCAAAACATTGATTCCAACTTCGGGATGCTTGCTTCAATCCATATATGGACCGTTGAAGTTTGCATACCTTGTTAGCATCTTTAGGATCGACAAAACCTTTGGGTTGCATCATATACAAACATTAATGTCTCCATTGAGGAATGCTGTTTTGACATCCATCTGCCATATCTCATAATCGTAATATGCAGCGATTGCTAACATAATCCTCACAGACTTTAGCTTCGCTACTGGTGAGAAAGTCTCATCGTAGTCAACTCCTTGGATTTGTCGAAACCCTTTTGCGACAAGTCGAGCTTTATAGACAGTAACATTACCATCAGCATCTGTTTTCTTCTTAAAAATCCATTTGTTCTCGACAGCCTTCCGGCCATCCGGTAAGTCCACCAAAGTCCATACTTGGTTTTCGTCCATGGATCCAATCTCGGATTTCATGGCATCTTGCCATTTATTGGAATCTGGGCTCATCATAGCTTCCTCATATGTCGCAAGGTCATCGGTGTTGTCCACCAACATGACATTCATAACGGGATCATACCAATCAGGAGTGGTACGAGTTCTCGTTGATCTGCGAGGCTCTGTAGCAACTTCAACCGAAGTTTCATGATCATCATCATTAGCTTCCTCTCTTATTGGTGTAGGCGCCACAGGAACTACTTCCGGTGTTGAGCTACTCGCAAGTTCGAGAGAAGGTTCAACAACCTCGTCGAGTTCTACTTTCCTTCCAGTCACTTCTTTTGAGAGAAATTCCTTCTCTAGAAAAGATCCATTCTTAGCAACGAAGATTTTGCCTTCGGATCTATGATAGAAGGTATACCCAATAGTTTCCTTCGGGTATCCTATGAAGACGCATTTTTCCGCTTTGGGTTCAAGCTTGTCCGGCTGTAACTTCATTACATAGGCTTCTTCGCAACCCCAAACTTTAAGGAACGACAATTTAGGTTTCTTCCCAAACCATAATTCATATGGTGTCGTTTTAATGGATTTAGATGGTGCCCTATTTAAAGTGAATGCGGCTGTTTCTAATGCATAACCCCAAAATGATAGCGGTAAATCTGTAAGTGACATCATAGAACGAACCATATCTAAGAGAGTTCGATTACGATGTTCGGACACACCATTACGTTGTGGTGTTCCCGGCGGTGTCAATTGTGAAAGTATTCCACATTTCTTTAAATGCTCGCCAAACTCGTAACTTATATATTCACCTCCACGATCAGAACGTAGAAATTTAATCTTCTTGTTACGTTGATTCTCTACCTCACTTTGAAATTCCTTAAACTTCTCGAAAGTTTCAGACTTATGTTTCATGAAATAGATATACCCATATCTACTCAAGTCATCCGTGAAGGTAAGAACATAACGATAACCACCGCGCGATGCTACACTCATTGGTCCACACACATCGGTATGTATGATTTCCAATAAGTCTGTAGCTCGCTCCATCATCCTAGAAAATGGAGTCTTAGTCATTTTACCCATCAGACATGCTTCACATCTTTCAAGTGATTCAAAATCAAGTGATTCAAGAAGTCCAGCGGAATGGAGTTTCTTCATACGCTTCACTCCAATATGACCAAGACGACAGTGCCACATATAGGTCGAGTTATCGCTCAGTTTCAAACGTTTAGCTTCAATGTTATTAATATGTGTATTTCCACTATCGAGATTCAATAAGAATAGACCATCTATCAAAGATGCATGTGCATAAAACATATTACTCATATAAATCGAACAACCATTATTCTTGGACTTAAACAAGTAACCGTCTTGCAACAAACATGATCCAGATATAATGTTCATGCTCAACGTAGGCACCAAATAACAATTATTTAAGTATAAAACTAATCCCGATGGTAGATGAAGAGGTAGCGTGCCGACCGCGATCACATCAACCTTTGATCCATTTCCAACGCGCATCGTCACCTCGTTCTTCGCTAGCTTCCGTTTATTCTGCAGTACATGTTTCGAGTTACAAATATGAGCAACCGAACCAGTATCAAATACCCAGGCACTACTACGAGTACTAGTGAGATACACATCAATAACATGTATATTGGATATACCTTTCTTATTGATGTTGTCGTTCTTCAAATCTGCCAAGTACTTTGGGCAATTCCGCTTCCAGTGACCTTCTCCCTTGCAGTAAAAGTACTCAGTATCAGGCTTTGGCCTAGCCTTGGTCTTCTTCGTTGGTGCGGTAACTTTCTTACCACCGTTCTTGAAGTTTCCATTTTGCTTAGACTTGCCTTTCTTGAATTTGGTGGTCTTATTGACCAAAAACACTTGATGCTCTTTCTTGATCTCCACTTCTGTAGATTTCAACATGGAGAAGAGTTCTGGCAACGTCTTGTTCATGTTTTGCATATTGTAGTTCATCACAAAGTTCTTGTAACTTGGTGGCAGTGATTGGAGGACACGGTAAATCCCCAAAGCATTAGGAATCACTATACCCAAACTTTGGAGTTTGTTTGCGTGCCCAGACATCTTAAGCACATGCTCACTGATGGAGCTGCCCTCTTCCATCTTGCAGTTAAAGAACTTTTCAGAAGCCTCATAACTCTCAACTGCCGCGTGAGTCTCAAAAATAATTTTGAGTTCACGGACAATATCATATGGGTCTTGGTTCTCAAACCTTTTCTGAAGCTCTGATTCCAAACCATACAAGATAGCACACTGAACTGTGGAGTACTGATTCTTCCGAGTGAGGTAAACATTCTTTGCTTCATCGGTAGCAGTAGCTGCAGGTGGTTCACCCAGCGGTGCATCCAGCACATAGGTCAAATTACCAGCATTGAGGACAATCCTCAAATTGCGGAACCAATCCGCGAAGTTGCTTCCATTGTTTTTCAACTTTTCTTTCTCTAGGAACGCATTAAAATTGATGGTAGGGGCCGCCATTGATCTACAACATATTTGCAATAGTTTAGACTAAGTTTATGACAAATTGAGTTCTAATTAATAGTTAAATTAATCTAGGTGAACTCCCACTCAAAACAATATCCCTCACATTGTTTTAGTGATCACACGAACCAAATCCACCACATCAAAACCGATCATCACGAGAGTTGATGCAGCTTCAATGGTGAACAATCAACATGTTCATCATATCTACTATATGACTCATGCTTTACCTTTCAGTGATCCGTGTTGCGAGACCATGTCTGTACATGCTAGGCTCGTCAAGATCAAACCTTATCTTCCGCATGAGCAAATCTGGCTTGCTCACGTTGTATGCACCCGCAGAATCTAACACACCCGATCATCACGTGGTGCTTCGAAACAACGAGCTTTAGCAACGGTGCTTACTAAGGATGAACACTTTGGAACTTGAAATTTGTGTGCATGAGGGATCATCTTATAATGCTACCGTCGTTCACTAAGCAATACAAGATGCATAAAGGATTAACATCACATGCAATTCATAATATGTGATATGATATGGCCTTTCTTCTTGTGCTTCCGATCTCCATCTTCAAACACGAACATGATCTCTATCATCACCGGTATAGCGTCAAGGTCAATGGCTCCGTTTCATGGTTGTCGTCCACCAGCTTCAACTATTACAACTACTTTGAATAGACACGTGGGTCTTAACAGAATTTAAAGACAACCATATGGCTCCTGCCGGTTGCCAACTTACAATAAGGAACATTGCATACATCAAATATAATCACAATCATGGCCATATCACATTACGACACACCCCTGCAAAACAAAGTTAGACGCCTCTAATTTTCTTTGCATATTTTACGTGGTTTGGGGCTTTCAATAAGTGTCGATCTAACTTACGAACAAGAACCACAACGTTGATGTTTGAACTATCAAGTGCCCGTTGTAAATTGGATCTATACTATAATGGGAGAGACAGACACCCGCAAAGCCACTTATGCAATACAAGTTGCATGTTGAGCGTGGAGCAAGTCTCATGAACAATGTCATGTAAGGTTAGCCCGGGCCGCTTCATCCCATCATACCGCAAGATGCAAAGTACACAAAAAGCGATTGATAATAAAAGCACCACCGCCCATAATGACCATTGTGTTCTACTCGTGCAATAGATCTACATATAGACACGGATCTGATACCACTGTAGGGGTTCGTAGCATGGAAAACAAAAAATTTCTACCGCATGCAAACAAACAAGCCAAGATCTATCTACTAGATTGTAGCAACGAGTCGATAGAGGAACTCACCTTCAAAGATTCCAAAGCGGTTAATGAGAGCAGATTCTCGTGGGTGATGTAGTCGTACTCTTGCCGATCTCAAGATCGTGTAGACGATCCTTCCGGCGCTGCGTTCTGGCAGCGTTTCCGCAGTCGGTCACACGTTCGGTACTTGATGAAGACCTTCCTCTCCCTTGTTCCAGCAGCCAGTGGAGGTTGTAGCACTCTCCTCGCGATTCCGGTAGCACGACGGCATGGTACCGGAAGTAGAGGGGAGATCTCGCAGGGCTTCGCCTTAAGCCAGAGCGAGTATGGTGGACTATGAGAGAGGCCTTGGCGATCTAGGGTTTAGAGGGAACCAAGGGGCGGAGCTTGGCTGGTGGCTAGGGCTTGGGGAAGCCCCAAGTCGATAGCTAGGAGAAACCCTAGGGGCGGCGGCGACTTGGAGGAGGCCGACGGCTAGGGTTAGGGTTTGGGGTGTGTTGGGGTAGGGAAGAGGGGCAGCCTTGCCCCTCCTTATATAGGTGGGAGGGCGTGGCTTGGGAGGAGGGAGTCCTCCCCCAAGTCGGCCTCCTTGGCCGGCGGGTGGAGGGAGGAGGACTTCCTCCCCAAGTAGGTTTCCTACTCTCCCTCCACCAAGCAAACTTGCCGTTTGACTTTTTCAAATTGGCGTTTGACTTTCAAACTAGGATTTGATTTCTCCCTTTATTTTGCCCAGCCATGATACCTAGTACATGATGCAACCATTCCACATTGTCATGACACATTCATGTACCCTTCCCCTCTGGAGTGCCGGACCTTCCGGACCCTTCCAGAACATTCCCGGTGAAAACACCAGAATCATTCCCCAACTCCGAAACAGGACTTTCCTTATATGAATCTTATTCTCCGGACCATTCCGGATCTCCTCGTGATATCCCGGATCCCATCCGAGACTCCGAATAACATTCGGTCTCTTACTCATCATTCCATAACTACTCAATAACATTGAATCCTTAAGTGTGTCTCCCAACGGTCCGTGAATTATGCGGACATGATCGAGACACTTCTCCGATCAATAACCAATAGAGGAATCTGGAAATTCATATGGCTCCCACATATTTCTACGATTACTTTGCGATCGAATGAACCACTTACATACGATACCAATTTCCCTTTGTCTCATGATAGTTTACTTATCCGAGGTTTTGATCGTCGGTATCTCTGCATACCTAGTTCAACCTCGTTACTGATAAGTACTCTTTTCTCGTTCTCGTGGTATGTGATCCCTTGTGAACCAGTCACATGCTTGCAAGCCAATTAGATGACATTCCACCAAGAGGGCCCAGAGTATATCTATCCGTCATATGGATGGACAAATCCCACTCTTGATCCATGTGCCTCAACCCATACTTTCCGAACACTCAATGCCACCTTTATAGCCACCCAGTTACGGTGTGGTGTTTGATGTCATCAAAGCATCCTTCCGGTGATGGTGATTAGCATGATCTCATGGTCGAAGGAATTAGGTTACTATGTATCAGAAAGCTTATAGCAATTGAACTATTAAAATGACTTGATCTTTATGCTACGCTTATCTATTGGAGTATGTCCATCATACCATTATCCTAATGATATGACATTGTTATTAACAACATCTCAAATGTTCATGATCAAGAAACCATGATCATATATTAATCAACAAGCTAGTATTATGAAGAGGATTTATTAGGGACTCTAATTTAGTTTACAAATCACACAAGTATTAATGTTTCTGGTTAATACTGTTATAGCATGAATGTAAACATTTATCATAAACACAAAGATATAATAATAACTACATTTATTATTGTCTCTAGGGCATATCTCCAACACCTTGTTTCTTTGAGTTGTTGGAAATCTCGTATCTTTGACTTTAATATTGTGATTTCCATCATCAAACGTCATTATCTACGCAGGGAAAAATAGAAAGACAGGATTGCATACCCCTTTGATCATTAGCCATTAGTGGCAGGATTTAGAGAGATATTTCATCAAAATATAAATAATATCTAGTTTAAATGTGGACGTGGATGGCTATATTTCACAGCCATCAACCTCCCCAAACTTAAACTTGATCGTCGTCGAGCAAGAAAATCAAAATAAAAAAGGAAACATTTAAACTGAAATAACGAGATGATGATCTTACTCATGATTGATAGTCTCATGTTTCCTCCACTTTATTAATATTAAAAACTTCAGCTAGATAGATAGAGTAATGGCAAGCATATCATACGGGTTTTAATGAATCCTTATAGCGCAACAAGATTATTGTTATCATGGATGATTCAAATGAGTAAACTTTATTTCATGTCATGTAATCAACTCATAAGCTTGCCTTTGAACAATAAAGTATAATCATGTGGAATTGAGAGTGTGAGAGTTTGTCATGAAAAGCATATACACTAAAGTATCTTAATTCTCCCACATCAAGTCAAGAATTTTCAAGCACTACTTTTCTATTCATTGTCCTTCAAGTTTCAGTTCTTAAGTAATTGAGAGTATGCAAAAAAAATAGTTTATCGGGCTGTGATGGACACTCGAGGTATTACCAAGGTTTTTGTTCCTTTTGCACAATACTCATATCAGCCAGAGGAGTGATTCCTTTTGGAACACAACTACACGAGAATGCCAAAAATCTTACACATTATAGCATTGATGCTACATATGTTTAATCAACTCATAGCCGAACTCTAGGAGTTTCCTCCATGAAGATCGTTCGTAGGCCAGCGGAGTTGTTGGCATCCCATGAAGTTTGACACGCATAAAGCTATATCATTCTTATGATTCACAAGTCAAACTTTGACATGCGCACAAAAACTGCTAAACATTAATTCAATTGAACAAATCCTTTTAAAGAGAGCTATCAAGTCAATCATTATTTTCTGTGGTGTTGAGTGTCTCTAGGAATAAGCTTTCAAGACTAAACACTACAACACCCAAGCCTTCAATTGTGAGACTTTTGTTATTACAATTGTTTAGCAAATTTTTAGGCAAGACTTGGTTAACTACATGAGCTGGAACAAAACATACTCAACTAAATACCCATGCAAACAAATTTTTACTCCAATATAAAGACTCCACCAATATAATATCTTAACATTTACTACTAACTAGCATGGGTTTCTCCAACTTCAAAAGTGGGGAGTCATAAGGCATACCTCTCATGATTGGTTCCACTTCTCTCTTCCCTTTTGATTTGTTTCTTGGAAACTCAAAGTCTATCACTCTCCTGCAAATATGTGAGAGCCACAAGGAGAATAGAAAAGAAAAAGGGAAAATAAAAATAAATGGAAAAATATTTTTGTATTTTTTGAGAGAGGTAATTAAATAATAGAAAATTGGCGGCAAAGCTCGGCTTGAAAATATTGAAAACAAATAAAATAACTAAAGATAAAGTGTTGGGGAAACCAACACGAGTGCTTATAAACTCAAATTAAAAGCATAACCTCGAAATAAAGCAAATGAACGCCAAATAAAGATAATGAGAAAACTTCCCCAAGCTTAGGCTTTTGCAAGCCCTTCAAATCATTGTGGTGGCAGGAAAAAGTTGTAACTCCAGTTCGCAAATTAAGTTGATAAATTACTAGTGGTTTCTTGGAGGTTCAGGGCGAGATTATGCATCCCCTCCATAGTTCCTCCAAGTTCTTGAAATGATATGTAGCGAACCGGTTTGGTGGTTGCTCCTCTTGATAAGGAACTTCTTGCTCCTCTTCTTAATCCTCATCCTCATTTGGAATCTCCTCCTCGGGTTGATGTTGTTCAACCTGCACATCATATAGCAAATGTCCCTCCCCGATAGAGAAAATACCATTAGGCAAAGAAGCAAGGTAGAGACGCCCAGCTCCTGTAATATGCAAGTAATAAACACCACCTCTCCTAGTGAGCATTCCACAAGCTTTTAAAGTAGAGAAAGCAACACGTCCCTCACCTAGCAATGGTTGCAACTCACCTAGGTCGATGCCCAAGGCAATGGCAAGCACGGTGATAATGCCTCCACATGTGATTGGCCCCTGGCTTTGGGAGGATTGGTGCTCTAATTAGCGCACAAGAATTGCGCCCAAGTTGAGTGACAAGTTGTTGTTGAAAGCAGCTTTTGCAAGGACCAAGATGTCCTCCTCATTGAGTCTTGTAAACTCATTTCATGCTTGCAAGGTGTTAGCAATAACATAGAACAAATGACGAATAGCAGGATGCTGAATATTCTTCCCCTTGTTGACTCTAGAAGTGAAACTCATTCTATTATAATAATGATCTGGGGAAGGGTTCATGTCGACATAAGATGCGCGTAAAGCATTAACATCATCGTTTGGTAAACTAAAACAATTGCACCATTCATCAAGTGTTAATGTATAATTGTTGTTGTCGGAAAGAAATCGTGTCCTCTTCGTGCCATGTTTTAACGGTGCTTTTCAAATAACTTAAAAATTCAAGAGTTAACCGGCGATAAGTAGGCACATCATGGAATACAAAGTTTTGCAGGCCAACCCTATTGCAAAGTAAATTGAAGTCATTAGAAATACCGAGTTGATTCAATATAACGGGACAAGCCCACTTGGTTGTCTTCACTTCTTGGTTCTTGATCATGTCGAAGCGATCACGTTGGAGCTCATTCCTAAACCGTATCCCCATGCGGTTCTGAGATGCAGCGGCAGCCTGAGAAGAACTCACAGCGGTATGAGCACGCATTTGACTCTTGTGTTCATCTTCTAAAATAATAAGAAAGACAAAAAATATTTTTTTTGATTCAACAATAATAAGCATAAAATATTCCTCATCATAGCAGACTAAAGAATCTCCTCAAAATAATAATCTAGGCAAGAGAAACATGGCAATTAGTTCATAGTAGGTCTCACCCTAGATTGATAATGACAACAGATGGAAGATGAATTTGCAAAAAGTAATTGGAAGATCGGAGGAGAAACATACCGTAGATCACTTGTGTGCAAGGAAATCGAACGAAATTGAGTAGAGATGAAGATATCTTGATGTTTTGAGAGAGTTTGGAGGTAGAAGAGAGAAAAAGTATTGAAGTTTTGGTGTTGTGGGTACCTTCTCGTGGCGTTTATGTGGTCGGACAAAACTATACGGTCGGAAGGCCGAAACATCTATTCCCGCCGTATAGTTGGTCTGACGTTAATATTTTAGGGTTTCCTAGGGTTTCTTCCTGGCGGCAATATCTATACGGCCGAAACTATACGTCCGGGATTTTTATCCCCGCCATATAGTTAGTCGTTAAACCTTTTGTACCTAGAAAATAGAAATTGACGATGGCATAGATATCTATACGGTCAAAACTATACGGCTGGAATAAAAATTCTAGTCGTATAGTTGGTCGTTAAAGGTACTGTAATCGTAAAATATATTTGATTTCTTCGAGAATTTTTTCTTAACCTGAAACTTAGCGAAACACCATGATTTGACTGAAAAATCATAGTCCAAATTGTCGACCAACAACATCATGTATAAAACAGGAATTTTAGTACCACCGTACCTCTCCTCCTCAACTGGAGTTTTTCTAGCACTCTTTATACAACATGAAACTTAAATTAAAACTTAAAAACTTTTAATCAACCTTTATTTCACATGTGTTGCCTCCCATGAAGCGCTATTTTATGATCAATAGCTTGACCTTGATGTTGCTCACTTAGGCCAGATGAATGGAACACCCACTCCAAAATAGTTGGCATTTAAAGTGATGGCCTCCTTCTCATCATGCTTGGCTTTCTTTTTCCTAGGGAAATGAATAATAAAAGGGTCTCGCGAAGGCAATTGAAGCTTCACGTTCCCTTCATGCATATTAATTAAAGCCTTAATAGTTCTTAAAAATGGGCGGCCTAATATGATAGGGGTAGTAGTATCTTCAGGCATGTAAACAATAACAAAATCAATAAGAGCAGGACATCCTTTAATGCATACTAAAGTATTATCTTTAATTCATACTACTTGTCTGTAGGTAGAATCTGCTAGATGTAATTTTAACTCGGTGATTTCAAAAGATCCAAGATTTTACTTATTAAAAAGACATTTTGGAATTGTTGAAACACTTGCACCTAAATCACAAAGTGCAGCTATCTCATTAGTCCTAATTTTAATCTTAATAGTAGGTTCAAATATATCATCAAGCTTAACAGGTAGTTTTTTAGCAATTTTCTTATATTCTCCCTCAAGCTCATGTACCTTTATTGCTACCTGATTAACAAAGTGTTGATATATAGCTTCCTCATTTCCTTCACTTACTGGAATCTTGATATTGATCATTTTCACAAGATCTTCAACTATGTAATTTGGTGATGGACCATTTCTATAGTCAAGTTCTTTAGGATCCTCCCTTTGGATTCTTACCATCTTGAGGTCTTTAACTGGACTAGGCTCATCTTTTCCTGCAAATTTAGCTAGAATAAGAGTTTGACTCTCGGTTATCTTACCTAGTTGTGCCTCAATGATCCTTATTCTTTCTTGGAGGGCCTGCAAGTCATTTCTTAAACTTACAAGTTGGTTAGACAATTTTCTAAGCATATTATCATGGTTCTCCGTTATCTTAACAAGGATATTATTTTTCTCATTTTGCGAGTCCATAAAGGATTTAAGAGTTTCTTGGAGACTACCATTACTTGATCTCATATTATTATTAGAGTTACCTACATGGCTAGAATAATATTTTTTGGAAATTAGGATTATAGTTCTTCCAAGCAGGGTTATAATCATTACAAGCTATGAAGTCTATTTCTTCAATATTTGGTTCTGGTGTAGCTCTTACTTGGGTTTCCTTACCCTTGATGGCTAATATTATCTCATCCATCTTAGCATTGAGTTTTTCATTTTCCCGAGGTGTGACGGAGTTCACCTTCTTTGTGTTTGATCTATCCACATGCCATTGGGAATGGTTGTCTTGCATATTGTCTAGCTGCTTCTTTGCTTCTATAATTTGTTTGCCCATAAATGTTCCTCCAGCTGCAGTATCAAGCATAGAATTATATACAGGGTTAAGAGCATTATAAAATAAATGGAAAATTAACCAATCTTCCATCCCATGGCCGGGACAGTTTCTCATGCATTCTTTCATTCTCTCCCATGCAAGCGCTAGTGGCTCACGCTCTTCCTGTCTAAAACCAGTAATATTAGATCTTAATTGCATAGTCTTTGCAGGTGGGAAAAATTTAGTCATAAATAAAGAAGTACACTCCACCCATGACGCAATAGTATTTCTAGGCAAAGATAGCAACCATTCTTTTGCTCTTGCTCTATGAAAGAAAGGAAATAAGCGCAACTTGACCGCATCGGGGCCAACATCTTTAATGCGCATCATATCACATATTTCAGTAAAAGTGTTCAAGTGCATACCTTCATCCTCAACAGCAGAGCCTCCAAATTGATTATGTTGAACCAAACTTAAATAGTGGGGCTTAATTTCATAGTCCTCAGTAGTAATTGCTGGCTAAGTAACAGGAGTACGCAAATAATCATTGTTGGGAGTTGCAAACTCCTCAAGTTTCTTTTTAGCCATATTTCCTATGTTTTCGGGTTTTCTGAAATAAAACTTATGATAGTAAAAACAAGAATTTAAAGACTAACTTTTTTTTGTTTTTTCAAATAAAGACTGAAAGCAAACTAACAAAATTAAAAACAAGAATTAAAACTAGCAAGGTTCCTAATAACCACACTAGGGTAGCTATTGCTTCCCCGACAACGATGCCAAAAAAAGGGTTGATACCTTCGATCCGGATTACGGATGTAGTATAGCTATTTTTCCCTAGTAGACCTATGTTATCGAACCCTCGGGAAGCAGAAAGCGTGGTAAAGTTACTTTAACTGACCTTCGAGAGTTTTAGAATTCTTTTTGTGTTTTACCGGACCAAGAGTTTGCGATCTTTTGTTATCGTCGATGATGGAGAGAGGGTCTGGGGCTTTCGGTTTCACCTGTAGCTGTGCAAAACATCTGATGGGAATAAAAGATAATAATAAAGTATGCATGTAGTTGTTAGAGCAAGATAATTATATGTGGGATGTGCATCCATAATTGCTATTGCCTCTGCAACCGCTTATATCAATAACCTACTAGTCTCATCCATAGAAGAAAGAGAACTAATGATATGCATAGTGACATCACTGTTAATCCCAAGTAAATCCATCACATATAGCCATACTACCCTTTCTATCACTAGGGTTCTCATCCTGCAGATTAGTTATTACTCACACTCCCTGTACCTGGATCAATCCTTGGGGTCTTGGTTACCTAACAAGTCCTTAGATTAAGGCAAGAGAGGGTACAATAATCATCATCTCATACAAACTAATACATGATCCCATCTATGATAAATAACATGCACAAACTACATGGCTAGGCCAAAGCCCTTAGCCCAAGGAGAATTACTCACACATAGAGATGAAATCAACAACCATAAACATTGTAATGGAGATCATGAGATTGATAGTAATAGTCTTACAATGTTGCCAATTGGAGATGATATCTACTATTACAAGTGGTGGAATATGGCTATGGTGGAGGATAAGGGTTTCGAGATTATATCTAGATCTATCTCTCCGGTGTTGTGGTTTCTGATGGCTTGGTGTAGTTGGAGGCGCAGCGGGGGGTTTCTCATTGCCTGAGGCCTCTTTATATAGGGGTCCCTTCATGAAAGTTGTTCTGTTTGACCTAGTGGTGTTGGTGGCAACTATACGGCTAGAACTATACGGCCATAATTTTTTCCCACTGTATAGTTGTTCGTTAAAGCTTCTGCCTCCTCTTCACGACTCCTAATTTCTTTGAGTTGTTGGAAATCTCGTATCTTTGACTTTAATGTTGTGATTCCCATCATTAAACATCATTGTCTGCGCAAGGAAAAATAGAAAGACAAGGTTGCATACCACTTTGATTATTAGGAATTAGTGGTAGGATTTAGAGAGATATTTCATTAACAATATGAATAATATCTAGTTTAAATATGGACATGGATGGCTATATTTCACAACCATCAAGGTTAGATAAATTTGGACGTGGATGGCTATATTTCACAGCCATCAGCCATCAGGGATGTGAATGGCTATAATATAAGTTTTTTCTAACTTCAAGATCTTACAAATACTCTCAATCCCTCCCATATTTCTTGAATATTTTTGAGGGATTTGAAAGAGGATATCTAGATCTACAACTCCACCAATCCATCTCTCCTCTATGTGAGGGAACATCTTGGGATCTAGATCTTGGGATTTCTTTTGTGGATTTCCTCTTGTGTTCTTCCTCTCTTGTTCCCCCAATATCTTTAGTATCTTTGTTGGAACCTGAGAGTAAAGGATTGGAGCATCTTTGTGGCGTTCTTTCCATTTGCATTAGGTACATCAGTTTGAGTTCTCCTCAAAGGATTTGGTTGGTGAAATCAAGAAGCTTGTCCCTCTTGGGTTCTTGGAACTCTAGACAGTGTGTGACCTTTGTGGTGTGTTCTTAGGGCCTCCAATTAAGTTGTGGAGATTGCCCCAATCTTGTAGGGTTTGGTGATCGCCCTCAAGTGTCCAATAGTGGATCGGGTGCTTGCCATGTGGCGGGTGCTCGGGAGAATAGGGTGGGGCCTATTGTGGCGTTGGTGGTCTTAGTACCGCCCACCCCTCCAACGAGACGTACTTTATTGTAGGAAGGAATTCGGTAAAATATCGTCGTCCCCGCGTGCCTCGGTTATCTCTATACTCGAGCTCTTTACTTATGCACTTTACAGTGTGATAGCCTTCGTGCTTGAAGTAATCTATCTTGCTATCACATTGTTGCTTGTCTTGCTTAGCATAAGTTGTTGGTGCACATAGGTGAACCATAGTATATATAGGCTTTATGCTTGGCAAAAGAAAACGCTAGTTTTATTCAACCATTGTTAAGCCCATCTTGTAAAAGTTTTTAACTGCCTATTCACCCCCCTCTAGTCGGCATCCGTGATCTCTCAATTGGTATCAGAGTGAGGTCTCTTTCTTTTAGGCTTCACCGCCTTGAGAGTAACGATGTCGACTAGGGGAGTAGTGCACGATTCCTTTGATATATATTCGATGGCACAAATTATGAAGATTGGAAATGTCGCATGCTTAATTATTTTTGGGACATTCACCCATCTATTGAGGGAATTCTATATATGAGTTTTTCTTCTCCTATGGATCCCCAAAATAAATCTTTAGAGGAGAAGATGAACTCTTATATAGATGCTCAAGCTACTAAAGTTCTTTTACTTGTTGTGAGCAATGTAGTTATTTCTTCAATCATGCATTATCGAAGTGCTCATGATATATGGACCAAGCTTCAAGATAAATATAGTGAGTCCAACATTACTGAGGATGATTGTTTTCCCTCCACCTCCGGCCGTGATGAGTTCTCATCTTCTACCACTTCACCAACATGTGATTTTTCACAAGGTAGTGATATGGTGAGTGGTGATAGAAATTGCAATGTGGATAGTGAGATTAATATTGGTATACCTTCATCTCTTTATAGTTGCAATGTTCTATCTTTGGACCCTGACACTTGTAGCACCCAAAACTCCTTATATGCTTGTGTTGGTAGTCCTTGCATATCATGTAGAAATGAATTGAATAAATCTTATGATGATATGCTTGTGTTGTCTTGTTGCCATGATAAAAATGCTTCTATTTCCTCTAGTGCTTGTGTTGCTAACCATGTAGAGGAAAACGAAGATTCTATGGGCCAAGACAAGGTCTTGAATAGAGATACAAGTGCAATCTCATCATCACCTTCTTCCGGTTCTCACATATGCCTTATGGCTAAGGGAACAAAGGTAACCTCTTTGGATCTCATTGTTTCCCATGATGATGTTGATGATGATAAGGTTGAGGATGATAATTATGATAATCATCTAGTTGATTATGATATTGATGGGAGAGGTTGTCTTTCCCGCTCTCCATAGAAATAAAATTGCTTCCTCCAAATTTGTTGAATTTTTGACTTATGCTATTGAAGGCAAGAAACTTATTGATGAGTAAGAAAATATCATTTCTCAAAAGTATGAACATGAGCGTTAGTATGTGATACGTCGTAAATGTATCTATAATTTTTGATGCTCCATGATTGTTTTATATCATACTTTCTGGAACTAACCTATTGACAAGATGCCACAGTGCTAGTTGCCCATTTTCTGCTGTTTTTGGTTTTAGAAAAGCTAAAAAATGAATATTCTCGGAATTGGACGGGACAAAAGCCAATATGCCTATTTTTCCCAGAGCAACACGGAAACACGAAGCAGAGACGGAGTAGGGCACCATGGTGGGCACACCCTAGGGTGGCGCGGGCCCACCCTAGTGGCGCCACCAGGGGTGTGGCCCCCTGGCTACCTCCTCGCTTTGCCTCTTCGCCTATAAGAAGCCTCTGATGCAGAAACCCTAGAACATCATCATACATCCACAAAAAGTTCTGCAGCGCCGCCGCCACCGAAGGGGAGATTCGGGGGACAGAAGTCTTTGTTCCGGCACCCTGCCGGGACGGGGAAGTGCCCCCGGAGCCATCTCCTTCGATCTCCACCACCATCTCCATCGCCGTTGCTGATTCCCATGATGAGGAGGGAGTAGTTCTTCCTCGAGGCTAAGGGCTCTACCGGTAGCTATGTGTTCATCTCTCTCTATATGCATGATCATATTGTAATCAAGTAGATCTACTTTGCTACTCAAGTGCTATAATAGATCTCCGGCTCTCCCCAAGTGTGTGAAAGTGACAGCGTGCACACCGTGTGGCACTTAGGCTAGAGATTACATACATACTTGTCATGAGTATATTTTGAGTTGGTTGTCTCTATGAAATTGTGGTGTTTGAAGGAACCATCTAGCGCTCAAGGTGACAATGTGGGGTTATCTAGATGGGGATTGCAAACTTTAAGGAGTCTTGTTATAGCCCTACCATGGATTAGAGTTATCCAACCGGAGAGTTGTTAATAGTAGTATCATGAAGAAAATATATTTATATGAGAGTGTTCACTAGTGAAAGTATGATCCCTAGGACTTATTTCTAAGCATTGAAACACCGTTCACAACTAGATTTGTTACATGTTTGCTTGTTGCCATCTTTGTTTGCTTGCCTTTAGTCTCTTCCACGCCATTAGAGTCTTTTCTAGTGCTGTCACGGGGAACTACAGGGCAGCTTCAACCTTTTCCTCCCGCCAAGCTCTTTTCTGGCACTGGTGTCTTATAATCATCCATACCACTTGTATTTCACTATCTCCTCGCTGAAATAGTGCACCTATACACCTGACAAGTGTATTGGCTGTGTTTGGGACACAAAGAGACTTCTTGTATCTTGATTGCAGGGTTGCTTGAGAGGGATACATTTAACCACTTCCTCCCTGAGTTCGATAAACCTTGGGTAATCCACTTAAGGTAAACTTGTTGTTGTTCTACAAACCTCTGCACTTGGAGGACCAACAACTGTCTAGAAGAATATAAGTGCGTAGACATCAAGGTCTTTTCTGGCGCCGTTGCCGGGGAGGTAAGGTAAAAGGTACTCACATCCTCTTGGTGTGTGAGTGCTCGAAGTTATTTCCTTTAGATTCTGCAATTTTGTCTTTTTGTTTCTTGTTTTCACTAGTTAGGCTTAATGGAAAACAAAAACAAAATTAGAGAGCTTTATAGTATTTATCTTGAGTTAGGACATGAAGTGTTTGAAGAGAAAATTAAAAAACCTATGGAACTTTGTTTGCATGCTAATAACAATGTTATTAGTATGAATTCTTTGAACACCATTATTGCTAATGCTATGGAAAATTCTAAGCTTGGGGAAGCTAGTTTTTATGAAAATGATCTTTTTAGTGCCCCAGCTTTGGAAGATAGCTATTCTATTTCTTATGATGATACCAAACCTCCAATATATGATGATTACGATGATGAATATGCTAATTTCAGTCCACCTACTATTGAGGAGGAAATTAATTGTGATTACAATATGCCTCCTATATTTGATGACTATGGTGATGAGAATAATAATGATGGCTATTTTGTTGAATTTTCTCCCACTACAATTAACAAGAATGACTATGCTTATGTGGAGAGTAATAATTATTTTATGCATGTGGCTCATGATAAGAATGTTTTATGTGATAGTTATATTGTTAATTTTATTCATGTTGCTACTGAAAGTTATTATGAGAGAGGGAAACATGGTTTTATGTATCTCAACAATATTAAGTTTCCCCTCTTTATGTTGAAAATTTTGAAGTTGCACTTGTTTTGCTTTCCTATGCTTGTTGCTTTGTGCTTTCATGACTTGTTTCTTCACAAGATTATTTTTCATAGGAAGTGGGTTATACTTAAATGTGTTTTGAATTTGCTTCTTGATGCTCTCTTTTACTTCAATTCATATTTCTTATGTGAGCATCATTGAAATTATCATGCCTAACTTAAAGGCGTTAAAGAAAAGTACTTATTGGGAGATAGCCCAAATTTCGTTGGGTTTTTATTTTTTTGAGTCTTAGAAGTTATTAATTCTATAATAACCTCTCCATATACTTTTTATTTGACTTGTGTGCCAATAATAACCTCTAATGAGAGAGAAGTAAGATTTGGGGAAGTTGCTGTCCCGAAACAGATTTTTGTGCTTCACTATAAAAATTCGTGAAAAATCTCTGTAAGTAGGATTGAGCTGTAATTTTCTGAGTAAATATCCCAGGTTGTTAGATAACTTTCGTTAGTTCAACACTTTTTATTTGAGCAACAAAAGGTCTTTGAAAAAAAGGTTTTTACCTACTGGTCTGTTTTGATAGATTTTTGCCATTATTTGCATTTGCCTCTTTATCGGTTTCTTTTGAGTTCTCCTTTGATCACTTGAGCTTTTAAAAGGAATTTCTACAGTAGCTTGTGTTTTTAATAAAAGTCTTGTTGTTTTAAAACTAAACCCCAAAGGCTTATTATCTTGAATACACTAATATTGTTAATTGTGTGAAGTTTTGTATGAAGGAAAATTTTCAAGTGTAGGGGAAGAATGATGTAATGAGATGAAGAATGGACAAAAGCTCAAGCTTTGGGATGCCACCCGTGTCACCCCAAGAAATATTCAAGAGGTACAAGCGTCAAAGCTTGGGTATGCCCAAGGCATCCCCTTCTTCATCAATAAAAATCTCAGGTCTTCTTTCTAGACACTTTATTGTTATTGCTTCATGCACTATTGTGTTGTTCTTGGAGCGTCTTTGTTTTTTGTTTTCTTTTGTTTGGTTTGCTATAATAAGTTGGTTGGATTACAACACACTTCTTTTGGAGTGAGACACGCTCCATTTTCATTGTTTAGAACACTCTAGTTTTTACTCTTATTATTCTGTGAGTGTTCTCTTTTGCTAGCACTGCGTTTAGCCTTAGTTTCTTATGCTTTTTTGCTTAGAACATTTTAGTTCTTATTTGTGGAATTGTGGGACATGCTCACTGATCTTTATTAATTATTATCTTTGTGAGTTGTTTCAAATAAGTCAATTGGTGTTGGAAAATAGTAGGAAGCTTCATGCTTAAGTGGTACAAAAGGAAGCTTGTTTTGACTGTGACTTAGACTTTATCATGTCATGATAGATGTTGCTTTGACCTTATGCTTAGTTATTATTGTTGTAGCATGACTTGTTTCAAACAATTGAGATTGCTTAATGTGCCTTGAAAGAATCATGCGTTGTTTTAGCATACTGACATGGTTATACCCCACGGGTACACAACGTTAGCATACCTAGTCCAGCACAAGGAAGGCCCACAACAAGAAACACGGCCTGTGGAGATTTCGGGTGGCCCAAGCCCATGACGCCTTCGGATCCTTGGAGAACAAGACTAGAGTAGATAGGAATTTAAAGGGGCAAACCCTAATCTGTAACCGACTCGACCTACGGCCGAGACCTGCCTATCGATATAAAGGCCAGGAGGGCACTACGAGGAGGACAATCAACTCACCTCATACACACCTCACGCCAGATTGCATCTGCGCACCCCTGTAACCTTTGGTTCCGCCGTAATTAAGAGCAGACAAGCAGGAGTAGGGTTTTCCCTCCGGGGGCCTGAACCTGGGTAAACTTCGTGTCCCCGTGTTGCTTATTTGCTAACCATTCCACGATCTCCAGCATCCCCATCTTCTCCAAAACTCAAGTCCATAACAATGGGCATTGACGAGTCGAAACCTCGTCAATTGGCGCCGTCTGTGGGAACTGGGGCGCTGATTGTGCGATCGTGACGGTCCCATCCAGAGCGATCTACAACCCATCAGCGATGGAGAGTCACCTCCTCTTCGACACTTTCGACTTCACCGCCCACTCGCCAGCCACAATGAGGGATTTCTAGCCTATAGGCGATGGGCTCGAGATCCTGTTCGGGAGCTTCTGCTTCCAGGTGGGGCAGATTGACACCCTTCGCCTCCTAGAGCGGGTGCCACTGCCATCCGTCAGGCCTGTTTTGTGGGTCTCGCCCATCGGCGTGCTACGCACGTCAACGCTAACAGATGAGTCCTATGATAGCAGCAGCTGCAACTCAGATCTGTGCGGCCCTCCATCTGACGAAGGAACCTACGGTTCTGGATCCGAAAGCTACGGCAGAAGCAATCCAACTCGCGGACGCTACAAGTGCGCTGTATCCAAAGCGACGCAGAACTGCCACCAGGTTCAAGTGCGGCAGATCCATCGCCCAACCCAACCCTCAACCCGCAAGCCGGAAACGGAGGAAACGGAGGAAACCCACCCCTCCAGCCCAACGAAGGCGACGCTAACACCTACCAGAAGATCAACCTCAACGAGGACGGATGGCGCCAGGCACACGAAGCCGTGGCGGGCAACAGGATCCTACATGTGAATGCTTCACGGGATCTGCTGATGGCGTACCACCTCCTCCTCATCGACGAGCATAACCGGCAGGTAAAACCGCAGGAGGAACTAGACAAACGCAAGCAGGTGCCTTCAGAGTCTAGCGCGTGGCGAGCTGCGCTCTCCACCGCTGGTGGCTCCAGTTCGCACGACAATCATGCCAATAAGCATCTCTCTCACACAAAGCACATGGACCCCGTTGCGCGACGCGTGGTCACCAGAACCCTCAACAGGTCCTTCATGGCGATGGACGTCAACGACAACGTCATATCGAAGACGCCACAAGCTGCAATCATGGAAGCTACAACGTATCTCGCGTCCCACCCACCTCTGGTGGGTGACCCAAAAAGCTCCATGCACAAGTCCGCGCTAGCCGGATTCGGACTCGTCAGAGCTGCGCTCCACGACGAAAAGAAAGATGCGGTCAGATTCAACCGCAGCCCCATACCCTTATCCGACGAGGACGGGCATGATCTGCCTCGACGTCGCAAGAGCCCAAGGCATCGCATCAGCGACTACGACGCTCTAAACAACCTTGCCCAACGCAAGATCGACAAGGCACGCGCCAAACGCGTGTGTTCAATCGAATTCGACGAGGATGACGATGGAGAGATGTGCGGAGCCCGATGCTTCAGTAGATCTATTCGGCGCACACGGATGCCGAAAAATTTCAAGCTCCCTTCGGACACTCTGAAGTTCGACGGCACGCAGGACCCGAAGTCCTGGCTCAGCGACCACCTCTCATCCGTCAAGCTGCACGGCGGTAATAAAAACATCGCACTACAATGACTTCAGATGCAGCTGATAGGCGTAGCTCGAATCTGGCTCAGCAGCCTGTCCTCCGGCTCCATCCGAAGCTAGGAAGAGTTGGCTACAGTTTCATCCGAAACTTCAAGGGCACCAGCAAGAGGCCAGCCTCGATCGAGGGACTGCGCGCCTGCACCCAACGTACCGGCGAATCCATTCGCTCGTACATCCTGTGCTGGTCCAACATCAAGAACTCATCCGCTCATATCTCCGAGGAAAGGACAATCAACGCCTTCAAAGATGGTGTCAAACGCCCAAACTTCAAGGAAGAACTTGGGCACGTCAAGCCCAAGACGCTGGACCACCTCATGGACATCGCCAACAGGTGGGCAGAGGGCGAGGATTCCCTCCACCGAATGCATTTGGATGACGAGGACGACTATGGCCGCAGGCGAGAACGCCGCAACAAGCAAAGATCGCGTGTCTATGATGTCATGGTATTGCCAACGAGTACGCCATGGAGGGGTCCTCACAATGCGTGTTAAGAGACGTGGGGGAAGGCGGATGGTTGACGGGTATGAGGTAACACAATTTACCCAGGTTCAGATCCCACAACGGTGGCGGAATCCTTCTCCTGCTATAAATCACTATAAAGGGCAATACGCCGAGTTACAGGGATTGGTTCGCTGTGCGAGGTGACTAGAAAGTCTAAATTATAGTGCCCTAAAGTCTCCCATAGGCCCGACTTATATAGTCGGCAGGTCCTAGGGTTACAGGGAAAAGTCCTAGCCGGACAGGTTACAGAATTCTACACCGCTTACAACTAGTCTAGCGTGTCTTGCACTCCAAGGCTCCAGGTACGTTGGTGACTCCTCCGTAGCCTTCCTTTATCCGACATGGGCCTCCCTTCTGGATCCATCTAACTGGGCCGCCCAGCAGGCCATGGGCCATGCTACCAACTATGGGCCACCCGGGTTATCCGGATAGAGGACATGCTATGAGGATACCCATATAGCATATCCCTAACAGTAGCCCCCGGAGAACTCTGAGATCTTGCGCCGTCTTGCCTCTTCACGTTGAATGCTCTGTCTAGATGGATGTCGGCAAATCATCAAGTAACATCTTGTAGTCCTCCCAAAGAACCCTGCAAGGTTTTCTCCGTCTTTAACTTGTAAGTCGGAGAATTGCTGAATCTTCTACCGTACTCTTCCATAGCCGGACTGGATCCGTCCATGCCGGAATCTTCTGATGTGATGGTTCATCTGCCAGTGACAGCTAGGGCGACGTAGACATAGGTTAGCAACACCTCGTAACTCACACATGTAGGGAACGCAATCATGTCCGATTTCCCCCACGAGCGGTACAAACTGTTGGCGGCGACGGTTGGTAACGTGGCGAAATTTCCACGCACGTGCCCGCACATGTCGCCCACGCGTCAACCATTTGATCATTCTGCACGAATCTTGATGCCGGAGGTTATAAATTATAATAGCGGTGGAAATTTTACTTTTCACCTCATTCTCTTCTGCATCGTCTTCTTCCTCTAGCGAGCGCCTCCTCGAGCTCTTCGCGCACTATGCAAAAAACCCTAACTCCTCGACCTTCCCAGTCACCACCGTAATCCCTCCAATGGCCAGTAGCAGTTCAACCCCTTCCATGGCGGCGTCAGGCGATGTCCCGGTGAAGCCGACGAGCTCTGTCATCGTGCCCCCAGAGGGCCTGGTTATTCACAAATCCGCGATGGTCGAAACCACCGGCGGCGACCATAACCCAGCGGCGCTGGAGCTGCTGGAGGAGGAGTACGATACCCACAAGGGCGATTGGCGCGGTTCAGATATTATGGACCATGACATCAAGGAGCTAATCATCGAGGGCTACCTCCCTGCGATGGAGGGGCTCGCCTGGCGGGCGGCGCCAGCCGGTGAGGTCACTCCTTCTCCCCAAGACGGAGAAAAGGTGTACCTCAAAGCCCAACTGGTACGCGGCGTCTCCCTGCCCATCTCCAATTTCTTCCTAGCTGTCCTCAATCATTACCGAGTACAGCCTCAGAACCTCTCCCCCAATAGCATCCTCGCGCTTAGCAACTACGCGACACTTTGTGAGGGTTACTTAGGGATTAGGCCTAGGATAGATCTCATTATATACTTTTTCACCGTCAAGCGCGAAGACGGAGCCGGCAAGGACGAGCTTAGGAATTGTGGCGCCATTAGTTTTAAGATCCAACCTTGCCGGTGCTTCCCCGACATTATCGGCCACGAGTCCTGCAAGAACTGGCAGCGGACGTACTTCTACGGCCCAGATATCCCTCTGGCTGGCCGAGAAGTGACGTACCCGGACTTCGTCAATGGGGCAGCCGTCGAAGCCCCGACATGGAGATCCTAGGCCTTCCTTCCCTCCGACATCGACGCTTCCCGCGCTATAAGGCGGATAGAGTGGTTCGTAGAGATGGGTCTGACCGGATTGGACCTGGCCATGTGCTGGTTCATCAGGAGGATCCAGCCTCTGCAGCACCGCTTGAAGTTGATGCACGAGTATACCAACAAGAGGAAGGATAGCCTCCGCATCTCTGAGGACAAATTTTCGAGCGACTCCGTCAAGCTCCGCCTCAAGGACATTGTCAAGGTGAAGGATAAGAAGCATGGCTTCACCATCACCTACGACATGTTCATAGAGATCAAGTGCCCAAAGGTACCCGTTTATTTTCCGTGTATGACATATACTCCAGTTCTTCCGTCTAGCCATTAGCATCTCATCTAACACTGTGGGTTTTCACTTAACAGCTCAGCGATCTAGAGGAGGATAGCATGGCTGTCCAAATCTACGATCCAAAGATGAAAGAAGTCACAATCGTGTCCGACGACGAGGTCCTGTTGGCGCGAAAGCAGAAGAGCTCCACCTCTGACGCTGCCGACGGAGGCAAGAAGAAGAAGACGGAGGGTGGAGCCTCCAAGAAGACTACCGCCGCCCTGGAGGCGGAGAAAAGAAAGGTTATTAGGATCCCCTTTGCCAAAGCACCCCCTCTTGTGTAAGCTTCTTTCTCTCCGACATTTTCCATTGTTTGTCTTACTCCTATACTTATAATTTTTGTACGTTTCAGGAAGAAAGCCACTACTAGTTTGAAGAAGATCTCCAAAACTTTGGGGGCTTCTAGAAACATTAAGGATATGTTGCATCGTGACGTTTCTCCCCACGCATCTCCAGCCATCGCCCTGTCACTCCTAGCGTCCAGCCTTCGTCCGCTCCGACAAGCTCCCAAGGCAAGGAAGCATCTGGCCCTTTCGCCATGGAAGTGGACTAAGGTGCCTCTACGGAGCTTGCCGTTGTCGGCGAACAGGTGATGCAGGAAAGTGCCGCAACCCAAATGGCTGAAGCTCCGGCTAAGGATGCCATCGGTAGCGGTAAGGCGGTGGTGGAAGGTGGTACGTCTGCCGAAGACGGCGCCTCCGCACCCAAGAAGACCATAGGGTTTCCAAAGATAGTCTATCCGGTACTTACACCGGGTAGCACTGCTCTGGTTCCTAGTGCGGCGCCGACATCTCCAACATGCGGTCTTGAGGAGCTTCTTCGACAAGCAGAAATCTTGCAAGGAAATAGTTTATCCTTTGGCAAGTTGCTTGCTGAGAGTGCTACAAACCTCAAGATCGCCGCACTTGTAAGTTTTATCTGCCTTTTGCATTTCATATGAGTATCCCACTGTAGCCCCCGAGGATTTAGACAGAAAACCATAGGTCTTTGCATCTGAATGCTCTAAGAGTGACTAAGCTAGAAAACTTCTCACTGTAGCCCCAAGCATATAGTTTGAATGAATTATTCTGACTAGATGCTTCCAGAGTAGCATACATAGTGTTTGTAAATTTCAATACTGTAGCCCCCAAGCTTCTAGTTGTAACTGAATTATTTCCAACTAGATGCTTAAAGAAAGACTAAGCATACGACTGAGTTAAAACTTTATACTGTAGCCCCCAAGCTTCTAGTTGAAAACTGAATTAGTTCTGACTAGATGCTTAAAGAAAGACCAAGCATATTGTTAAGTTAAAATCTCTCGATGTAGCCCCTGAGCTTCTAGGTGGAAATTTTCCGACTAGATGCTCCAAGTAGACAGAACAACATTTAACTTTCTTCTTCTACAGAATGAGAATGCTCGGAGGGGCGTGGCCAACGACAAGTACCAGAAGATGCGCGCTGACTTGGAAGCCGAAAAGGGTAAAACTGCCTTCTTGAAGGAACAAATCATCAAGAGAAAGCGTCTGTTTTTCCTTTCTTTTCTGTATTCCGACTTGGTCTTCTGCCAATATTTTCCGAGTACTCACTATGTACTATTCTTTTCTCCGCCTTGCAGAAATCATTTCCAAGGCTAAGGATATTGTTGAGCAATCCAAGCATATTCAACAGCTGGATAGCGAAAACAAGATCCTTAAACAGGGGAGGAAGGACATGCTGAAGATGCATGAAGACTCAATGAAATCCCTGCAAGACTCCGCGAGTGAGAAGATGAACCGCTTGAAGGAGGAAATCGTGATGTTAAAAGATCAGAAGAAAGCTGCCGATGAGCAAAATCAGCGCCATCTTGAAGCGTATAGGATCCTCCGACAAGAACGGGACTCCATGGTGGAAACTCTTCAACAAGCTGAGATTAGCATCTTCAGTAAGTGATTCTCCGTCTTGGATTTCTGTAAGCTAGATACTCTGAACTTTTTGTGTTATTGGATTCATGTGCTCATTTGTCGGAAATTTGCAGCTCCTATGGGTTTAATCCGGTCGCCTCCTCCGCCAAAGGAATGCATGGTACTTGCCGGCAACTTTATCAACACCGCCATCAAGCAGACCAAAGAGATAGCCAAGCTCCTCCAGATTAATATCAAGGCATCGGACTCTGTGGCGAAGTTCTCGGAGATCCTGCGTCGAGCCCCCGAGTGTATCTCAAGATGGAAAGCTTCATGTGCACGGGTCGACGCAAGGATGGAGCTGTCAATGGTCAACGCACACTACAAAGGTGCCGACATCGACGCGGTGACCTCTGGTATCCCCGACGTAGACGACGAAGGCCAAAAGATAGATCACGAGGCTACCCTGGTGTCTCTCGCGGGTTTTGACACCAGAGTTACCGAGTTGGTCGACCCCAACATCTTTGTGCCCATGAAAACCATTGACGGCAGCAACCAAAGCTCCTCCGAGTCCCTTAACACTGCCGACTTCGAGGAAGGTGACTCTCCTCCTGCTGACGATGCTGCGTCCAAGTCGCCTGCGCCAGAGGAGTAAAAAACAATTATGTAATATTTGTTTCCTCTATAATGTGTATGCGGAAAAACTACTTGTTAACTTAAGGCGGAAAACAATGGTTATTATTTCCTGCTACTCAAGAACTGGTTCCAGCATGTATATATTTTTTAAGCAAGTGCTGGCTTATCCATTACTTTGGTTTTGATGCATGAATTTTCGTGAGTCGGAAGACTCGTTGTCGGAACCATGCGCTCAGGTGATGATGCCCAATGGCACCGTCGATAACCAAGCACAAAATCACCGACAATAAGTGCCGTAAGTCACTACTCCAGAATCCACATAAAAACGACAAAGAACGTGTAGACCAGAAAACTTAAGCTAACGCCCGTAGGCGGAATTTTCATAAGTGTAATCGCAAAACTTGTGCATAAAGGTTTTATACGATCCAAAAATGAACACTAAAGGAGATAAAAGACTCAGAAATATGAGTGAACCAGAGAGCTTTATTTCATTGATCATATAAGAGGTATACAATAGATAAAAAATGCTAAGTGTAGAAAGGACGTAGCTGTGCTATGTTCCATGGCCGATCAAGCTCCGGGTAGTCATCATCCGGGTCACGTCGCTTACGCTTATGATCCTTGTTGGGTCTATCCTTCAGTTCATGATTGTCAACGAGGTAGTAAGACCCATTGAGTAGCGCCTTGCTTATGATGAACGGTCCTTCCCATGGCGGGGATTGTTGGAGATATGCCCTAGAGGCAATAATAAATGTAGTTATTATTATATCTTTGTGTTTATGATAAATGTTTACATTCATGCTATAACAGTATTAACTAGAAACATTAATACTTGTGTGATTTGTAAACTAAATTAGAGTCCCTAGTAAAGCCTCTTCAAAATACTAGCTTGTTGATTAATAGATGATCATGGTTTCTTGAGCATGAACATTTGAGATGTTGTTAATAACGAGGTCATATCATTAGGAGAATGGTATGATGGATATACTCCTATAGATAAGCGTAGCATAAAGATCAAGTCATTTTAATAGTTCAATTGCTATAAGCTTTCTGATACATAGTAACCTAATTCCTTCGACCATGAGATCATGCTAATCACCATCACCGGAAGGATGCTTTGATGACATCAAACACCACACCGTAACTGGGTGGCTATAAAGGTGGCATTGAGTGTTCGGAAAGTATGGGTTGAGGCACATGGATCAAGAGTGGGATTTGTCCATCCATATGACGGATAAATATACTCTGGGCCCTCTCGGTGGAATGTCATCCAATTGGCTTGCAAGCATGTGACTGGCTCACAAGGGATCACATACCACGGGAACAAGAAGAGAGTACTTATCAGTAATGAGGTTGAACTAGGTATGTAGAGATACCGACGATCAAAACCTCGGATAAGTAAACTATCGCGAGACAAAGGGAAATTGGTATCGTATGTAAGTGGTTCATTCGATCGCAAAGTAATCGTAGAAATATGTGGGAGCCATATGAATTTCCAGATTCCTCTATTGGTTATTGATCGGAGAAGTGTCTCGATCATGTCCGCATAATTCACGAACCGTAGGGAGACACACTTAAGGATTCGATGTTGTTGAGTAGTTATGGAATGATGAGTAAGAGACCAAATGTTGTTCAGAGTCTTGGATGGGATCCGGGATATAACGAGGAGATCCGGAATGGTCCGAGAATAAGATTCATATAAGGAAAGTACTGTTTTAGAGCTGGGGAATGATTCCGGTGTTTTCACCAGGAATGTTCTAGAAGGATCCGGAAGGTCCGGCACTCCGGAGGGGAAGGGTACATGAATGTGTCATGACAATATGGAACGGTTTCATCATGTACTAGGTCACTTGGCTGGGCAAAATAAAGGGAGAAATCAAATCCTAGTTTGAAAGTCAAACGCCAATTTGAAAAAGTCAAATGGCAATTTTGCTTGGTGGAGGGAGAGTAGGAAACCTACTTGGGGAGGAAGTCCTCCTCCCTCCACCCGCCAGCCAAGGAGGCCGAGTTGGGGGAGGACTCCCTCGTCCCAACCAGCCACCCTCCACCTATATAAGGAGGGGTAGGGCTCCCCTACCCCTCACACCCAAAACCCTAGCCCTCTCCTCCAAGTCGCCGGCGCCACCACCTCCTTGTGTCGCCGCCTACGGCACCACCATCTCGGCGAGTTTGGGTGTTTCTCAAACCCTAGCCGCCGGCTACACTCTCCCCTTGGTGCCCTCTAAACCCTAGATCACCAAGGCCTCTCTCATAGTCCATACTCGCTCCGGCTTAAGGCGATGCCCTGCGACATCTCCCATCTACTTTCGGTACCACGCCGTCGTGCTACAGGAATCGTGCGGAGAGTGCTACAACCTCCGCTGCCTGCTGGAACAAGGGAGAGGAAGGTCTTCATCAAGTACCGAACGTGTGACCGACTGCGGAAGCACTGCCGGAACACATCGCTGGAAGGATCGTCTACGCGATCTTGAGATCGGCAAGAGTACGACTACATCACCCACGAGAATCTGCTCTCGTTAACCGCTTTGGAATCTTCGAGGGTGAGTTCCTCTATCGACTCGTTGCTACAATCTAGTATATAGATCTTGGCTTGTTTGTTTGCATGCGATAGAATTTTTTTCCATGCTACGAACCCCTACAGTGGTATCAGAGCCGTGTCTATATGTAGATCTGTTGCACGAGTAGAACACAATGGTCATTGTGGGCGGTGGTGCTTTTATTATCAATTGCCTTTTGTGTACTTTGCATCTTGCGGTATGATGGGATGAAGCGGCCCGGGCTAACCTTACATGACATCGTTCATGAGACTTGCTCCACGCTCAACATGCAACTTGTATTGCATAAGTGGCTTTGCGGGTGTCTGTCTCTCCCATTATAGTATAGATCCAATTTACAACGGGCACTTGATAGTTCAAACATCAACCTTGTGGTTCTTGTTCGTAAGTTAGATCGACACTTATTGAAAGCCCCAAACCACGTAAAATATGCAAAGAAAATTAGAGGCGTCTAACTTTGTTTTGCAGGGGTGTGCTGTGATGTGATATGGCCATGATTGTGATTATATTTGATGTATGCAATGTCCCTTATTGTAAGTTGGCAACTGGCAGGATCCATATGGTTGTCTTTAAATTCTGTTAAGACCCACGTGTCTATTCAAAGTAGTTGTAATAGTTGAAGCTGGTGGATGACAACCATGAAACGTCGCCATTGACCTTGACGCTATACTGGTGATGATTGTAAGATCCCTCCCTTTATAAAGGTAAGGATCCCTATGATTGCAATGCTAGTCCCTGGATCAATGCTAGCATCCACAGTTTAAGATGAAGTACACAAAAACAAAGTCATTATTACATATCATTCCAGAGACAAAATAGTCTGTTACAACTCCATGTCCACAGGCCTAATACAAGAGTTCAAATATAAATAAGATAAACAAGTCTTCATCTTCATGTGCCACAGGCAAGCATGTTGAGTGTAGACTTATAACCCCTAACCATCATCAGAATAACCTGCAACATCACAAGTTATAGCCACAGTGGGTCAATACATTGGAATAGTATTGGCAAGTGATACCTTAGTAGAATATTAGCATCTATATACTACATGCATTTGGCTAAGTGTATCTTAGGCTTGCTTTGCTCAAAATAGGTTTTACCTATCAGTTGAAAACACTAAGTTTTTCTTTGACAAAACTTTCTCAAGGAATCACCAATAGACATTGGTGATCCTTCACCCTTGTTCAACCACAAGTTTTAAATTATAAATTGGGATGAGGAGATTCTTGATAGCTTCCATGTCTTGATGCTCAAGTTGTCCAATACCAGGGACATGGCTAAGTACTTAGATTCTTCCATCTGCACAGGTTGTGCACTTTCCCCACAAGACTTGATTTTCACCAACACATGACCTTTCAGAAGCCTCCCCTTAGACCAAATGGACGCGTTCCAAACCTATCATCCCACTACCACCAACTGTCCAAATGGCTAAGTTACTGCAACCTATATGATCCAGGCAGAGCCCACAATACCATGTGGCTGCACTAGAAGCTTCTTAACATTTGGCATCTCAAATCCCTTTGTTCCTGGGTGGCTTTCCACAAGTGAGATACACAAGGTAAACCATACAAATGGGCCTTGTGTAACCACTCAACACAAACCATTCTTTCCATTCCACCCAGGTGTTTCATTCACTTAGTTGTTTTATGAAGTAAAACACAAGTCAATAGACTTAGAAATATTTCATATAGCATGAATGTATAACCACCCTTGGTTGCTACTAGCTAGGATAAGCATGGCAATGGTAAGCATCTTAACTTAGAGAAATTTCTAACAATTCTACAACTACTAGGATTTCCCAAGCATAGCATATAGATACTTATCAAAATATTCATGCAAATCCTATACAAAATATTTCTAGTGTATAGTTGAAAAATATAGGAATAAAATCATGAAGCACCACTTGCCTTGATAGTTTGGGGAGTAGCAACAATCTTCACAATCACAATCACTATTTGCACCAAAATCTACACATAAAATAATGGCACCAAATCACATATCCAAAATATACAAACAAAAATATATGAATGCATGCAAATGCCATGTGATGATTTTTCTATACCAAACAAGACAAGTAAACAGTACTGAATCATAAACAAGTCCAAAATACACCAAATAAACTTTATTTGATCTACAAATCATTTTTCAAATATTTACTATACAGAAATTAAGCCTACAAATGTTTCTGTAAAAATAACCATTTTTACAGAGGCAAAATATTAAACACATTGCATAAACAGATAGGGTTTTCTCTCCTGATTCCAATGATATAAAATTTGCAAAAATTGAACGTGTGGATCAAAAGTTATGAATTTTACAAGTTTGGTTAACTAATAGATCAAATATCTGTTTTAAATTTAAACTCTGGCCACGCGGTGCTCTCTGATTCATCGGTACCGCTTCGCGTGGATCGACCAGTGTGGACCGCACGATCTAAATGAAATCGCACGGCCAGATCTGTCTCGTACCCCTTCGTTAAGTGATTCTATCAGATGCGTTGGATCTAGATCTAACGGCCGTGGATCAAGCGACCAAAGTCTGGTGGCGCTGGCGACGGTGGCGCGGCGGCGGCGCTCTGTCAGCGACGCTCCGGCAAATACAGGAGGGGCTAAGGTGTGTGGCGTGTATTACCAGACTCGCAAGATCACGAGGAAGCTCAACATGGTCTTTGCTTGGACAGGGGCGCACTGGCACGGCCGGGAATCCTCGTCGGAGTTTGCTTTCGCATCGGATGTTCACTGCCGAAGATGGAGGCGACGTTCTATGGCGCAATGAGATGAATGAAAGGCATTAGGAGATGCACAGAGGCGAGGCGAACACAATCGTATGTACTAGGGGTCAAGGGGCGTTCTGGTTTTACCGTGATTGTTCGTCGAAGTTGGGCGGCGCTTCGGTCATTCGCGGGGCTCATCGGAGACGACGACCTGGGGAGTTACAGAGCAAACCAAAGGTGTGATAAGATGCGCACGGGCATGTCAAGCAAGCTCGCAAGAATGAGAGGTGAAGGGGAGCACGGGGTTCACCGGAATAGGTCGCCGGAGTGCGTCGGGCAACGGTGTTGCAGCTCGAATTGCCGACAGCCTAGTGGCGGAGTGGGGGTGCTGAGTGAGGGGAAAGACTCGCGGTGCGGAGGGGTTTAAGTAGGTAGGGGCTCGGCAAGAAACGCCTGCAGAATCAATGGCAATTACGTCGCGTGATCAACGCTAGCAACGACAACGGCGACGTGTTCTTCGCGGGATTTGGGGAAGACGACGGTGACGTGGACGGGGCCCAGTAGTCAGCGGGGGTGGGGGGTGGGTTCTGCGCTGGTGAGGAAAGACAGAGAGAGGAGTGGCCCGGGTGGGCTGTTTTGGCTGTTGGGCTGAAAAGCTGGCGCCAGGCCCAGTTCTATTTCTAATCCCTTTTCTTTTTCCAAATCGATTTTCAGGAATCTTTTTCAAACAAATTCAAAAGCATTTGAATTCCAAATCTTTCTGGATTTTTTTGTAAAGTGTAACCTGCATACTTTTGAATATAAAACCATGCTGTCTCATTAGACTTGCTTGGTCCTTTTGAAAATTCAAAATAAACAGTGCCTTAGGACATGATTTGATAAAGATTTGAAAATGGTTTTAATACCAAATTTTGTTTGGAAAATTTTGTCCAAGCTTGGAACTCAACCTACCAATCCTATGAACTCACAACAATGGTTTCAAAACAAATATTCCCTCACTAGAGAGTGGCATTGAATCAAAGCTTGTTCACATGAAATAATAGCACCCAAAGTTTCTGTTTCTTTCAAAAGAGTTTGAAATTGAACTCTAAATGAATATGCATGCATGGATGATTTGCAAAGCTTTGAAAACATGATTTTAGGGATGTTACAAATCTAACCCCCTTAAGGTGTATCTCGCCCTCGAGATTCGGATGGGCTAGCAAATAGGTGAGGGTGGTCTTTCCGAAGATCATCTTCTCTTTCCCATGTTGCTTCTTCTTCGGAATGATGGTTCCATTGAACTTTGCATAATTTGATAGTCCTAGTCCGAGTAACTCTTTCTGAAGTATCAAGAATCTTGATAGGTTTTTCCTCATAAGTGAGGTCACTTTCCAACTGAACCTCTTCCAAAGGTATAATATCCTTCAAAGAAGTCTTTTCCATCTCTGGATGGCATTTCTTAAGCTGACTTACATGAAACACATTGTGAATGGCAGACAATGACTCTGGCAATTCAATCTCATAAGCTACTTATCCTTTACGACTCAGAATTTGAATGGTCCAACATATCTTGGGGCCAATTTTCCTTTGACTCCAAATCTCTTCACTCCACGAAGTGGTGACACTCTAAGATAAGCTCTATCACCTACTTCATAGGTGACCTCTCTACGCTTAGGATCTGCGTAGCTCTTCTATCGAGACTATGCTATCTTCAATCTGTCCTTAACTAGCTTGAATTTCTCTTCAGCCTCTTTGATTAGTTCTGGTCCGAATAAACTTCTTTCCCCCACACCATTCCATAACAATGGAGTGGTACACTTTCTCCCATAGAGAAATTCAAATGGTGCCATCTCAATACTGGCTTGATAGCTGTTATTGTAAGAGAATTCTGCATAAGGCAGACTTTTATCCCAACTGGCTCCCTAGTCTAGGGCACATGCCCTCAACATATCTTCAAGAATCTGGTTGGTCCTTTCTGTTTGTCCATCAGTCTGAGGATGAAAAGCAGTGCTGAATTCCAACCTCGTTCCCAATGACTCATGTAGTTGCCTCCAGAAATGAGAGGTGAATTGAGTTCCCCTATCAGACACAATACTCTTGGGTACTCCATGTAGACATACAATCCTACTCATATAGATCTTGGCTAACTTAGCACTTGTATAGGTTATCTTTACGGGTATGAAATGAGCCACTTTAGTTAGACGATCCACTACTACCCAAATAGAATCATATCCTGACCTGTCCTTGGCAATCTAGTGATGAAATCCATGCCAATCTTGTCCCACTTCCAATCAGGAATAGGTAGTGGTTGAAGTAATCCTGCTGGTTTCTGATGTTCCGCTTTCACTCTACTACACACATCACACAAAGAATATGTTCGGCGATGTCCTTCTTGAGATTATTCCACCAAAATATTTCCTTCATATCCATGTACATTTTGGTGTTACCCGGCTGAATGGAATATGGTGAGTTGTGCACTTCTTGTAAAATCAGTTTCCGAAGCTCCGGATCTTGCGGAACGCAGATACGTTTTCCATGCCATAAAGTACCCTGTTCATCTTCATGGAATCCTTTGGCTTTTCCTTTACCAATATTTTCCTTAATCTCCTTAATTTCCTTATCTGTCTTTTGGGCTTCTTTGATTTTGTCCAACAAAGTGGGTTGAACATCCAATGACATGAGATATCCTTCAGGCACAATCTCTAATCTGAGATCTCTAAATTGGGCACACAGATCATCTGGCAACTCTCCCTTAGTAAGGCCATTCACAAATACCTTACGTCTTAGGGCATCTACTACAACATTTGCTTTACCGGGGTGGTATTGCAAACTCAAGTCATAGTCCTTGATGAGTTCTAGCCATCTTCTTTGTCTCATGTTGATTTCTTTCTGGGTGAAGATATACTTCAAACTTTTATGATCTGTGAACACTTCACATCGCTTTCCCAAAAGATAATGTCTCCATGTTTTGAGCGCATGGACAACAGAGGCTAAATCTAAATCATGAGTTGGGTAATTTACCTCATGAGTTTTGAGTTGTCTCGAGGCATAGGCTACAACTTTCCCTTCTTGCATTAGCACTTCACCTAGCCCATGATGAGATGCATCACAATATACTTGGAAATCTTTCTCCAAATCTGGCAGACATAAGACTGGTGCTGTCACTAGCCTCTTCTTCAATTCTTGGAAACTGAGTTCACATCCTTCAGACCAAGCAAATTTATTGTCTTTCTTTAGTAACTCTGTCATTGGTTTAGCTATCTTGGAGAAATTCTCAATAAATCTTCTGTAGTATCCTGCCAAGCCAAGGAAACTACGAACCTCTTTTACTGACTTAGGAGATTCCCATTCAGTTACAGCTGACACTTTAGCAGGATCAACTGCTACACCATTTCCTGACACAATGTGTCCAAGAAAACCAACTTCATTCAACCAAAATTCACACTTGCTGAATTTGGCATACGGCTTATTCTCTCTAAGTTTCTCAAGTATCAAACATAAATGTCCTTCATGCTCTTCTTTTCTCTTGGAGTAGATCAAAATGTCATCGATGAAAACGACAACAAACTTGTCAAGGAACTCCATGAACACCTTGTTCATCATATTCATAAAGTATGCTGGTGCATTGGTCAAACCAAATGGCATCACGGTGTACTCATACAATCCATACCTAGTGGTGAAAGCTGTCTTAGGTATGTCTTGTTCTCTTATCTTGAGCTGGAAATAACCTGACCGGAGATCAATCTTTGAGAACACACAGGCTCCTTCTAGTTGATCAAACAAGTCATTGATTCTAGGCAAAGGATATTTGTTATTGATAGTCACCTCGTTGAGTGAACGGTAATCTATGCATAACCTTTGACTTCTATCTTTCTTTTCCACAAACAAAACTGGTGCTCCCCAAGACGAAGAACTTGGTTGAATAAATCCTTTTTGCAATTGTTCTCCAAGTTGTTTCTTGAGTTCTTTCAACTCATCAACTGACATCTTGTATGGTCTCTTTGCTATTGGTCCAGATCCTAGCAGCAAATCAATCGGAAACTCCACATCTCTATCTGGTGGCATTCCTGGTAATTCTTCCGAAAACACATCCGGATATTCACTCACAATTGGCACACTGTCTATGCTAACCCCCTTAAGAGAATTTAGCTTACTCCCTTTCGTTTCAAAGTTAGTCTTGAATCTAATCCTTTTGTTTTCCGGAGTTGTGAGTGAGACAGTATGATTGGCACAATCTAGCACTCCCTTGTGCTTAGTCATCTAGTCCATTCCCAAAATGACATCCAATCCTTGGGAATTTAGGATTATCAGATTAACGGGAAACTTATACTTCCCAAACTCTATGATTTGATCATGACATCCTGATTTCACTATCATTCCTCCGCTAGGAGAACTTACTTTTATAGGACACCCAATAGTTTCTACCGGTAATTCATTTCTTTCAATAAATGCCCTTGATATGAATGAATGAGATGCACCAGTATCAAAGAGAACAAATGCTGGAACAGAATTGAGTTTGAACTTACCGGCAACAGCATCAGGTTCCTCATAGATCTCTTCCACATTGATGTGGTTCACCTGTCCCTTCTGGAAAGGGTTGGGCTTGTTGGGTCCTTCAACTTTCTTTACTGAGCATTCATTTGCATAATGCCCCATCTTCTTGCACTTGAAACATTCAACCTGACTAAGATCCTTCTTGACAGGCTGGCTTCCACTACCACTTCCACTTCCATTGTGGTGGTTCCTGTACCCACTCTTGTGATTCTTGTACTTGTCGTTGTCATGACTACGGTGATGCTTGTTGTCATGTTGACAGTTGTGGTTGTGGTGTTTGTTGTACTTTCCATGCTTGTGGGATCCAGAATTCCCACTATCATCATAATGGGAACATTTGTGAGACGATCCCGAGTTGTGCTTGTCTTAGTGCTTCCTCTTCCTGCTTTCAACCTGTTTCATCTTGCTCTCCAAGATGGCAGCCTTGTCACAAAGAGACTGATAAGTGGGGACATAGGCCACAGATAGCTGCAGGTTCAATTCATCGTTCAATCCTTCGAGGAACTTCTCTTTCCTTTTAGCATCAGTGTCAACTTCATCCGGTGCATAACGCGCCAGATTGTTAAACTCCTCAATATATTCAGCCACGCTGCGGTGGCGCTGCTTCAAGTTATGAAATTCCTTCTTCTTCAAACTCATCACTCCGGATGACATGTGAGCTGTATGGAAACCATCTTCAAAGATAGCCCATGTCACATCCTCAATAGGAGTGGTGATCTGGAAGTTATCCCACCAAGTAGCTGCTGGTCCCTCCAACAAGTGTGCTGCAAACCTGACTTTCTCTTCATTGGTACAGCCAACAGTTACCAAGTACTTATTCACTGAGTGTAGCCAATCATTGGCCACCATGGGATCAGTAGTTCCTGAGAACTTTGCTGGCCTCAGTCTTAGGAATCTGGTGAGCATGTCAAAACCTGGTGGATTGTTCTGATTGTTGTTGTTGTTGTTGTTGTTGTTGTTCTGATTCTGTATGAAAGTGGTCATCATCTGCATCAGCTGCATCTGAGCTATCATCAGCTGTTGCATCTCTGGGGTGACATTGTTGTTGTTCGGGTTGGGGTTGGCATGTCGAGGAGGCATCTGTGGTTTTCATAAGGATAAGAATGAGATACCCATAGATGCTTAACATGCACAATACATCACACAGACAATCATAAACAAGCATCAAAATAACAAAAGTTCAACAACATAGACAACAAGTTTGAAAAGCAAACACACCAATAGCAAGCCATCCACATGTTGGATGATCATTGCGACTCAATAATTAAAAGTATGGTAAATATAAGATAAATGAGTAGTCATCACTACTCCTCTGCATCAACCTCCTCATCAACAAGTGTAAGACCTGCATTCTCCATAGCGGTCTTGTACTCCTCGACATTGGTAGTCAAGGCCTCTACCTTGGCTTTGAGAGCCCTCTTCTAAAGTCTCTCAATCACCACCTGCTGATGCTCGAGCTCGAAGTCCTTGGCCTCTAGTTCTGAAGTGAGCTCTCGAATTCTCTTGTTCCTATCTTGGACTCTTTTCTCTTGACTCTTGAACTTTCTATCCTGACTCTCAAACTTGGCCTCCATTTCCTTGACTATCTCATCTTGCTCCGCGAAGAGTTTGTCCTTCTCACGAAGCTGCACCTGGAGTTCGTCATTGCTAAGCATGACGTTGGTCCTATCAGTATCTAGGTGCCTAAGAAGAACCTCTAAGTCCTGGAGGTATAGATGAATCGGCTCTGCCGTCTCTCTAGCAGTATCCTCGAAGTCAATGGCCTCACCATCCTCGTCACGTCTACCGAAGGCGTGGAAGTGAGTACCCCTAATCTCCCGAGAGTGTCTCCCTAACAGACGTCCAAGCAAATCCTGCATGACTACCTCTAGGCCTCTCTCCTTGTCATCATGCATGAGCTTGAAGGTGATAGCCTCCGTGGCTGGCTCAGTCTGGTGTCCTGGCTGAGTAACCTTGAAGCCCCAAAGGTCCTTCCTCTCGAACTTGGTGAGGGGAAGCATCATGATGCTAGGAAGCGGAAGATTGAGCACACTAGTGAGCTCAATAAGACGAGTGCCAAAACGAGTTCCCTTGAACTCTTCAGCCGTGCTGATAGTAACATTAGGCATCTATTTTATAAGATAGAGAAAAGTTAGAAATAACATCAACAGAAAAACACAAAACAAGGTAGCACAAGCATATCATTTGCAAACCATACACAAGTCATGTCATACATAAATCCATTACAAACATCCAAGGTTCAACATAACTTAGACAAAATTTTGGAAATAGAATGATAAGTGTGGTGGTCCAACTAACGAAGTACGTTACAACTCTCACTCACTAGACAAAATGGCTATCAAAGCATCCTTAGTAGCCATCTGCCTATCTTGTTCACAAGATTCCAAAATCAAGTCTATGATGTCTTCCCTTAGTTGTTGGTTGGTAGTTTCCAACTCTTGGGTATGTTTCTTTTCTTCTCTAAGGTCATTCTGGGTGTTGAGAATTCTGCACTTGAGTCTTTCACCAAGTTCTTTGATGGCCTTCCAAGCTGCATCCCTTGCAGAATCAAAGAATGTGGTGTGCATCACTGAGTTGGTGACCATGCAGAATCCTGATTCTTTGTGGTTGTCTTCCTTGTTTTTGTACAAGTGAAGTTGCACCCACCAATAATCTTCTCCTTCATCCATCACAGGGAAACCTTTGTACACAGCTGCACCATGTATCCCCATGGTAACCATAAGGTTCTTGAGGGCCTTTAGAAATTCAGTCTCACACTCTAGGGTCATGGTCATGAGTGGTCCCTTCCTTACAGCTTCGTTGATTGAGTTCATCTACAAATAGAGATGAGAAAGAAGAATTAGAAAAGTTTACGATAAGAAAAGGACAAGTGCGGAAATTGTTGAAATTTTTTCCTTATTGGTTTCTAATCCAATTCTAGGGACATAATCCTACAGGCAACATAGTGCTCTGATACCATCTGTAAGATCCCTCCCTTTATAAAGGTAAGGATCCCTGTGATTGCAATGCTAGTCCCTGGATCAATGCTAGCATCCATAGTTTAAGATGAAGTACATAGAAACAAAGGTCATTATTACATATCATTCTAGAGACAAAATAGTCTTTTACAACTCCATGGCCACAGGCCTACTACAAGAGTTCAAATATAAATAAGATAAACAAGTCTTCATCTTCATGTGCCACAGACAAGCATGTTGAGTGTAGACTTATAACCCCTAATCATCATCAGAATAACCTGCAACATCACAAGTTACAGCCACAGTGGGTCAATACATTGGAATAGTATTGGCAAGTGATACCTTAGTAGAATATTAGCATCTAGATACTACATGCATTTGGCTAAGTGTAGCTTAGGCTTGCTTTGCTCAAAATAGGTTTTACCTATCAGTTGAAAACACTAAGTTTTTCTTTGACAAAACTTTCCAAGCAATCACCAATAGACATTGGTGATCCTTCACCCTTGTTCAACCACAAGTTTTAAATTAGAAATTGGGATGAGGAGATTCTTGATAGCTTCCATGTCTTGATGCTCAAGTTGTCCAATACCAGGGACATGGCTAAGTACTTAGATTCTTCCATCTGCACAGGTTGTGCACTTTCCCCACAAGACTTGATTTTCACCAACACATGACCTTTCAGAAGCCTCCCCTTAGACCAAATGGACGCGTTCCAAACCTATCATCCCACTACCACCAACTGTCCAAATGGCTAAGTTACTGCAACCTATATGATCCAGGCAGAGCCCATAATACCATGTGGCTGCACTAGAAGCTTCTTAACATTTGGCATCTCAAATCCCTTTGTTCCTGGGTGGCTTTCCACAAGTGAGATACACAAGGTAAACCATAGAAATGGGCCTTGTGTAACCACTCAACACAAACCATTCTTTCCATTCCACCCAGGTGTTTCATTCACTTAGTTGTTTTATTAAGTAAAACACAAGTCAACAGACTTAGAAATATTTCATATAGCATGAATATATAACCACCCTTGGTTGCTACTAGCTAGGCTAAGCATGGCAATGGTAAGCATCTTACAATTCTACAACTACTAGGATTTCCCAAGCATAGCATATAGATACTTATCAAAATATTCATGCAAATCCTATACAAAATATTTCTAGTGCATAGTTGAAAAATATAGGAATAAAATCATGAAGCACCACTTGGCTTGGTAGTTTGGGTAGTAGCAACAATCTTCACAATCACAATCACTATTTGCACCAAAATCTACACATAAAATAATGGCACCAAATCACATATCCAAAATATACAAACAAAAATATATGAATGCATGCAAATGCCATGTGATGATTTTTCTATACCAAACAAGACAAGTAAACAGTACTGAATCATAAACAACTCCAAAATACACCAAATAAACTTTATTTGATCTACAAATCTTTTTCAAATATTTACTATACACAAATTAAGCCTACAAATGTTTCTGTAAAAACAACCATTTTTACAGAGGCAAAACATTAAACACATTGCATAAACAGATAGAGTTTTCTCTCCTGATTCCAATGATATAAAATTTGCAAAAATTGAACGTGTGGATCAAAAGTTATGAAATTTACAAGTTTGGTTAACTAATAGATCAAATTTCTGTTTTAAATTTAAACTCTGGCCACGCGGAGCTCTCTGATTCGTCGGTACCGCTTCGCGTGGATCGACCAGTGTGGACCGCACGATCTAAATGAAATCGCACGGCCAGATCTGTCTCGTACCCCTTCGTTAAGTGATTCTATGTCAACACCCGGATTTTTAATCCCAGATGCCTGTTATGCCATACATCGCAATCCCAGGATTACCATTTTTGCGAGACATAGCAGAATTGAATACCACAGTACATCATCCATTACAAACCATACATAAGGTCTTACACAAATAAGGATCTCATGATCCAGTTCTTAATACAACTTCAAGCAGCGGAATACATAATAATAACGGTAGCGTAGGCGAAGCTCCATCTTCGGGGTCACATGCAATGCTGACGATGGGAGATGATCCTAGTTGTCGTAACCTTCCTGGGGTCCATCTTCCAGGTACTCCTCTTCATAGTATGGCCATGGTAATAGCCAGGGACAAAGCCATGATTACTCTTTAAGTACTCGCAAACTAATACTAACAAGTGAAAGTGGTTTTTGATAATAGGACACTAGGCTCTAGGGTTGTTTTGCAAAAATCCAGATTTATCTCTACTAAGTTTAGAAGCAACGAATGCTAGTTGAATTTTTATAACACCTAAGTGGGAACTTGTATTTCATATCACAACCCTGTTGTGGTCAAGTCAAAGTCTCAATTCATTTCACAAGTCTTTTGAAAACATCTGACGGGGGAACAATATGGCCACTCCAACTGTCCATAACCGCGGACGCGGCTATTCGAATACTTTGACACTCTGCAGAGACTATACACTTTCACCACAATATTCGATACATCCGTCAGGAACAAATCCTGAATTCACCATACTCAGTATGCGGATAATCAATCCTAACCTTTCCATTACACGCCCTAGTATAAGCACCTCTCCTGTGAGTTTGGCCTCCCAACCATGACCAACTGTCATCTTGGGTACTACACAGGTGGACAATCTTCACAAGGTAGCCTCAGCTCAGACCTTGGTCGTGAGGCAACTAATACTAAGGTATATAAGATTCCAGTCAAGCCCTACCCAATCTTCGGGTATTGTGGTTATACGATAAAATTGGAATGGTATCGCATCCAGACAATCATCAGTTTTATAAAGGGCTAAGGCTCATGCCTCAACATTTTCATCACCAAAATCATCAGGTGTTCGGAAACACATGTCAAAACATCTCAGTAGAATGATCCATCATTCTAAGGTTTTCATAACCATTTTCACCAAGTATTCCCATCTAATGTTGATCAAGTTTTATGCTTAGCACTAGCATCTACAAGTGGGGGTAAGTACTAATGAGGGGTAGTAAACTAGTGTAGTTTCAACTAAGTTCAGTCTTATGCCTTAGGATGACATCAAGATTTTCTACCTTAGGCCAAATTTTATGCTCTTTATGCAACCTTCAATATATCTTTCTAGAATCTACAAGTCACTTAAGTCAACTCTAAGTTAAATCTTTGATAAAGAAATAAAGTATAAAGCTTGTAAGTAAAACTAGGATTGGTTTATCAAGTGGGTAGGATCACATATGCTTAAGGCATATAGTTGGCTTGGTGGCAAGCAAATATTAGCTTGCAAGTATTGGCTTGCATAGGTCAACTTGATTAGTAAAGCTTGCTAAAGTAGAGTATCTTGCAAGGGTTAGCTTGCACATTCAACTAGTAGTATTAGGCTTTCCTTGTGCAGAGCAGTGGTTGAAGTTCTCCTCGGCTTCTTCTTCGTAGTATCCTCCTTCTTCCTCGTATCCTTGGTCGGTACTAGCGTCTATGAATAAATACGAGGTACACAATCACCAAACAATACTTAACTACTTGCATTCATCACACACAAGGGTCCTATAGATATCTAGCATCATCACTAACATTACAAGATTAAAGCTTGGTTTAATTCCTTTTATTTTTAGAAAAGTAATTTCTACTCACTGAAAAACTACTTAAGATTTAATATTCTCCAAACCAAACATGGGATCATGTTTACACATGTCATCACCACATATTTTAGTCCATGGGAATGTGATTTAAAGTGGTGTCACAATTTAATAAGGTTTTTCTCTTTTATTTTAATTAATTAAAGTGGCTAGAAATGCCTATGTGGCATTCTTTTATTTCTTGGTCATTATTTCTGTAAGTACACCTATATATTTTTATATATTCTGAAAGGTATGGTTAAATGTGATTTTTGAGAGTTGGAATCAACTCAAAAGCTATTATGGTTTAAATTTGAAAAATATTTGAATCCAGAAAAGCTTCTGCCTTGTTATTTTTACCATGGATGATCTACAGATCCAAATGACTTGAATCCAATGGGCTTGGATTCAGAATTCCTAGACCTTTCTAACAAAATTGGTTTCATTCAATTTGGTTCACTGAATCGACCTGGGTTGATTTTTGAAACTGGGTACAGAAGTGTGTTTGAAATAAAATGAAAAAGGTTAAATTCAAATAACTGGGCTGCGCGGGAAGCGATACTGGGCCAGCCTGCTAAGCACAGTGCTTACGCAGGCTGGTTAAGTCGCTGTCCCCACGCGTCAGTGAGACAGGGAGGTGCGAAGCGGTATGGGGCGATGTGGTGCGTTCGATCTGGTTCTAATCCAACGGCTGAGGGTCATCGTCGACGTTGGGCAACGCCGGCGAGACAGAAACCTAGCGCGGCAGGTGGGGGTCGTTGGGGGATCATCGGGGCTCAGGCGAGGGTCGGCGAGGCGGGCGAACGACAAAGTCGACGACAGCGAACCTCCTGGTACCGGCAGCTTCTCCTGGGGCGGCTCCAATCAATGGCTCCCTTCTTCTCCAGAGGCGGCAGGCTCCGGTGAAATTCCAGCGAAGTGCTGTTCGCCTTGCTCCGGGAACGGGTTCGCATGATTAGTGAGGAGAGGGGAGTGAGATGGTGTGCTCAATTCGGCTGGGGGTGGCCTCTATTTATAGTCGCGATGGCGAGACCGAACGGGATGGGCAGGCGATGGTGGTGACATGGCTACGGGAGGCTAGAGGCATGGCCGGCGGTGGCGATCGCTTGGTGGTCTCCTGGCGATGCTCTACGGCTTTAATGCGCGCGTAGGGGCGCTGCGGTTTGGTCTGGAATGCGCGATGCTCTACGCGGCAGAGGCGGCGTCTTCGACGACGAGCGGTGGCTGTGCGGCATGGGGCGGCAAACGGGGATGTCTGGCGGTCTCCTGGGTTGGTGGCAATCATGTATGCACGCGGCGAGGGCGGCACGCGGTCTGTGGGCGTCGGTCGAGCGTGGCTCTCTGGCGCATGCTCGGCATGGTTGCTGGCGAGCTGGGCGTGGTCCGTGCGTGTGGTCCAGGGTTTGGCAACGCTCGCGGCTAGGACAGGGAGTGGCGGTGGACGGTGGGCTGCCTCCCAGACAAGGTTGGCACGGCTAAATCTCCTTCTAGCTTGCTGTCTCCACTAGGGTGGCATGGTGAGCTTCGGCTGTTCACCATTGATGTCATTGCCTAGCTTACAGTGAGGCTAGTGCTTGGTTTAACTTGCTAGATGATCTACTGAGATGGTTGTGAGCTAGAGAGGGGACAAGTTAGGCTTCAATCACTGCTCACAATAGTGTTTAAGATTTTGATGATTTGTGTATGCAAAGTGTTTGATGAAATGGCCTCAAGAATTCAAGTTTTGAATTTTGAAAAGATTTTTGGTGGGTGTGCTAGGTTGGTGCTGGTGAGTCTGCAGATGCTTGGGTTTTGAAAGTTGAGCTTGTTTGAGTTGTTTTTGAAAAAGTGGGATCTTCTCATATGATAAAGATTCAATTTTGAACTCTCATTTAAACTATGCATTTGAAAGTTTCTGGATGATCACAAAGTGGGCCTTGATACCTTGTTATGAGTACAATCAAGGGGTGCAAAGATCCAGAAAAGTTTCTGTTAAGTTCTAAAAGTTTGGGATAGCCAAAGTAGGCATGGGAGTTAAAGTGGTCAAAATGACCATTCCCTTATTTTATTTGTTTTGATTTATTTGTCTTTGGGAAAAGTTTGGCAATTGTTTAGATGATGTTTATTTCACCTAAGAATCCTTTTACAAGCAAAGAAACACATAAACAGGGCAATTCAAAAGAATTCAAAATGGGATGCATACACACATGCATGCTTTCATATTTTTATTTAGAAAAGTTTTTGTTAACCCTAATTTTGATGATTAGAGTTTGATGATCCAAGTTTAGTATTTTTGGGATGTTACAAACCTTCCCCCCTTAAACAAAATCTCGTCCTGAGATTTGAAAAAGGACGAAAAAGATTACCTAGGATTTGAAGAGATTGGGAAACTCTGTCCCGATGTGATCTTCGCGCTCCCAGGTAGCTTCCTCTTCTGTGTGGTTGCTCCACTGAATCTTGAGAAACTTGATGCTTCGGGTTCAGGTAGTTCTGAAAGCTTCTTCCAAAATACGGATGGGTACTTCGGGATAGGTCATGTCATCGTTGATCTCTATGGTCTGGTGATCGATGTTTTTGAACACTTCGGTCTTCTCTAGGACTTCGAGACACTTGCGAAGTAACGATATATGGAACACATTGTGCACGGCTGACATCTCTTCGGGTAGTTCCAATTGATACGAAACTTCTCCTCGACGGTTCAGAATCTTGAAAGGTCCGATATATCTAGGGGCTAACTTTCCTTTGAGTTGGAAACGCTGCATTCCCTTCAATGGCGACACTTTCAGATAAACAAAATCTCCTATGTTGAAGGCGAGGTCTCTACGTCTCTTGTCGGCATAACTCTTCTGTCTGGACTGGGCGGTCTTGAGGTGCTCACGAATCTTGTGAACCTTCTCTTCCACTTCTCGTAGGATGTCAGGTCCGAAAATCTGACTCTCTCCTACTTCTGACTAGTTCAAATGGGTGCGACACTTCCTTGCGTACATAAATTCAAATGGGGCCATTTGCAAACTAGCTTGATAAATGTTGTTGTATGAAAATTCTGCAAATGGCAGATAGTCTTCCCACTTGGATCCATATTCTAACACACATGCTCTCAGCATATCTTCGAGTATTTGATTTACTCGCTCTGTTTGTCCATCGGTCTGAGGGTGATATGCGGTACTGAAATCTAGGCGGGTTCCTAAACCTTCTTGGACTTTCTTCCAGAATCTCGAGGTAAACTGAGTTCCTCGATCAGATACGATGTTCTTGGGGACTCCATGCAAACTAACTATTCTAGCGATGTACAACTCCGCTAGCTTTGAACTCTGATATGTGGTCTTGACGGGTAAGAAATGGGCGACTTTGGACAATCGGTCCACTATGACCCAGATAGAGTCATTTCCCCTACTAGAAGTAGGCAGTCCAGTGATAAAGTCCATTCCAACGGAATCCCATTTCCATTCCGGAATCTGCAATGGTTGCAACAATCCAGCGGGTCTTTGATGTCCTGCCTTGACTCGCTGACATATATCACACTTGGCGATATAGCTTCCGATTTCTCTCTTCATCTTATGCCACCAAAATTGCTCTTTTAAATCTTGATACATCTTAGTTCCTCCGGGATGGATAGAATAAAGAGTATCATGAGCCTCCTTCAGAATAACTTCTTTTAACTCAGAATCTGATGGTGCACAAAGGCGTCCTTTGTACCACAGAACTCCTTCTTCGTCTTCGGTGAATCCGGGTACTTTGCCTGTACCAATACGACGCTTGATTCCGTCAATACTAGCATTTCCCTTCCGCGCCTCTTTGATCTGGCTGATCAAAGTGGGCTGAAGTTCTATGCTAGCCAAAAATCCTTCACTCACTAATTCCATTCGAAAATCTTCCATCTCTTTGTGCAAGCTTGGTTGCTCCTTCAAGATCATGGAGTTCAAGTGGCACGACAATCTGCTAAGGGCATCTGCTACCACATTGGCTTTACCAGGGTGATAGTGAATGTCCAGATCGTAATCCTTGATTAGCTCAATCCATCTTCTCTGTCTCAAATTCAGCTCCTTCTGAGTGAATATATACTTCAGACTCTTGTGATCCATATAGATCTCACAACGATTTCCCATCAGGTAATGTCTCCATGTCTTCAGGGCTAGAACTATGGCTGCGAGTTCGAGGTCATGGGTTGGGTAATTTTGCTCATGTTGCTTCAGTTGTCGAGATAGATAAGATATAACTTTGCCTTCTTGCATTAGCACACATCCGAGACCGATCTTGGATGCATCACAATACACATCGAAGGGCTTCGTGATATCCGACATGATTAAGATTAGGGCTGAAATCAATCTCCTCTTGAGTTCTTGAAAACTCGCTTCACATTTGTCGGTCCATTCAAACTTCTTGTCCTTCTTCAGCAATTCGGTCATGGGTCTGGCGATATTCGAGAATCCTTCTACGAACTTGCGGTAATATCCCGCCAATCCGAGAAATGCATGAACTTGGGTTTGTGTGGTTGGGGCTTGCCAATCCTCAACATCTTTTACTTTTGCAGGGTCAACGGCAATTCCTCCGGTTGATACAATGTGATCGAGGAATCCGACCTCCTGTAACCAGAATACACATTTGCTAAACTTTGCATACAGCTGATGCTCTCTAAGGGTTCCAAGAATGGTCCTTAGGTGTAGCTCATGTTCTTCTTCTGATTTGGAATAAATCAGAATGTCATCGATGAAAACAACAACAAACTTATCCAGGAAATCCAGAAAAATCTTATTCATGAGATTCATGAAATAAGCGGGGGCATTGGTTAATCCAAAAGACATGACTGTATACTCGTACAATCCATATCTGGTGGTGAAGGCAGTCTTTGTAATATCCTCTACACGAATTTTGAGTTGATGATATCCAGTTCTAAGATCAATCTTAGAAAACACTTTGGCACCGGTCAACTGATCAAACAAATCTTCTATCTTGGGCAAGGGGTATTTGTTCTTGATGGTGACATCCTTCAACTTTCGATAATCCGTACACAAACGGTTACCTCCATCTTTCTTGTCCACAAACAAGACAGGTGACCTCCATGGTGACGCACTTGGTTGAATCAGTCCAATTTCCAACATGGAATCTAGTTGCTTCTTCAGTTCTGCTAGTTCAGACGGGTTCATACTATAGGGTCTCTGGGCTATGGGTCCGGTTCCGGGGATTAGTTCAATGATAAACTCGACATCCCGATCTGGGGGCATACCGGGCAAAACATCTGGAAATACATCGGGGTATTCATAGACTATCCAGACTTGGTCAATGGTAGGTTGGGCTATACTCTTGTTGCACTTGAATTGGCGAGGTAAGGTTTCAGATATATGCTCGACTGATATTCCGGCTGTACTGGTCATGGTTATGGCTTTCTTGGCACAGTCAATCAATCCTTTATGTTTGGACATCCAATCCATTCCTAGTACTACTTCCAAACCTTTAGTTCCAAGTACTATCAGGTTAGCATAAAAATCTATACCATGGATTTGGATAGGGACGGCTTTGCAAATTTGCCTAGCCTTGGTGGTTGATCCGGGAATTTGAACGATCATGACATGCTTCAGTTTGGTTGGTTGAATTTTACTAGTGCATGCAAATTCTTTGGTGACAAATGAATGCGATGCACCAGAATCAAACAACAGTCTTGCAAGTACTGAATTAACAGAAAACATACCCAGCACGACGTCTGGCGCTTCCTGAGCTTCTTCAGCATGCATGAGAAAAAGACGGCCGTTGCAGTTGAGTGAATTCCCTGGGGCAAACCTTCTTCCTGGTTGAACACAACGCTTCTACTGAGCTGGGGCATTTGCATTGGGGGCTGTGACATTCTTCTTGTTGGGGCACTCGTTGGAATAGTGACCCTCATTTCCACAGTCATAACAAGTCACTTGCGACTTGTCCTTTGCTGCTACAGGCACAACATTGCTTCCAGTCCTCGGGGCAGTGTTGGTGTTGGTGGCAGCACTGTTGGTGTTGAACTTGGGTGGGGCACGGTTGAAATTGCTAGATTTGCCGGGGTTGTTGTGATTTCCTCCGGGCCTAGGGTTTCCACGGTTGGGAAAGGTCGGACGGTTCATCGGGGGTCTGTGGGTTCTCGGGGCAAATCCTGGAGATGGGTTAGGGCGATACTTTGGGGTCTGATGGGTTCCTGGCTGATGCATCATGCGACGCTTGCGGTTCTCATTGGCTTGGTTGATCTTTCCTTCCATTTGGATGGCAGAGTCGACAAGGGCTTCAATATCAGCAAAGGGGATATTGACTAACACTGTCTGCATCTCATCATGCAGACCATTCAGGAATCTTTCTTTCTTCTTGGCTTCGGTGTCGATCTCATCTGGGGCATACCTAGCTAATGACAAGAATTTGTCACGGTATTCCACTACAGTCATCCTTCCTTGCTTCAGTTCTCTGAACTCGTCTCTCATTCTCTTGATCAAACCCGGTGGCACATGGGTTCTGCTGAACTTGATTTTGAATTCCTCCCAGGTCATCATCTGGCCTCCGGTCATTGTGCGAATATTGTTCCACCATGCCCTGGTATCTCCGGCTAGATAGTGGGTGGTGAACATAACTTTCTCGTTGGCTTCCACTCCGGCGACTTCTAGGTTATTTTCCATGATTTGCAGCCAATCATCAGCGTCTAGGGGTTCTTCTGACTTAGTGAAAACAGGTGGGTTGGTATTCTGAATTTTTTTTAGCTTAGATCCATGGTTGTCCTGATTTCCGTGGCCTTGGTTGTTGTGGGCTAGCTGAGCTATCTGTTGCAGAGTGGCTAGGTTGGCTTGACGTTCCGCTCTTTCAGCTTCGCGGTCAGAAGTCAACATTTGCAGAATCTGCAACATCGGGTCCGGGGATGAACCACTTCCTCCGTGTGGCATCTGAAGATTGAGATAGATCATGAGAAAAGAGGGAAATTTCTAAGGTTCTGGGATTTTGAAAAGTTTTTAAAGTTTGACTCAGATTTTTCTAGCAACTTGCTTTTCATTTATTCATTCATAGCACACGATACAACACACACCACAACAAATAAAAAAAGATGGTTTTGAGAACCATTCTGGAAACTACGATACAGTGGGACCGAATACTACTCACTATGCTAGTGCTCAAGTGCTACTACTCCTCGGAATCGGTGGCTTCGTCATCTTCATCGTCATCGATGAAGGCGAAATCATCCTCATCGGTGAAGAAATCCATAGCCTGATCCTCCAGAAAATCATCATCATCGCTGAGATAGGAGTAGGGGTCTCCATGAAGATCCTCTCCGGCATTCTCCCTTTCTTCCAACTACATGTCTCTCTCGTGGATGGTCTCCTCTAAAGATGAGATACGGTGGCGAAGACGGGCAATGATGCGCTCCTTCTTGTCTAGCTGACGGCGGCGAGACTTGCGATCCTTTGCTAGCATAGCGATGGTCTGATCCTTCGTCTTGATGATGGCGGACTTGTGGTTGGAGTAGTCACGGCAGTTATCCAACTCCTACTGACGATCGTACATCATGAAGCTGAGGTGGTCCAATTGAGTCTTCAGTTCGGGGTGGTATGGGGCTTCCAGGGGTTGTCCATTTGCATCACACCTTGGGGGAACTCAAAGCGGGTTCCCTTGATCTGGTTGACACTCTGCCCACACAGACAGGAAAGAGCTTCCTGCATGGCCCTGGCAAGTCCATCGAGCCAGTTGTTCTCTCTTAAGGTAAACTGAATTCCCTCAGCAGTGGGAGGTTCAATCTTTCCTCGGAGACTTGCAACAATTAGCCACTGCAGATCTTCTCCTCCTTGATCATTGAGCTGAGCTCCGAAGAACTCGGGGTGCGGACGCTCCAGAAGTTCCGAAAGCTGGTCCAAATCCCTCTCAAAGATAAGGTCTCCGCCATTTCCCAACTGGTAAAACTTGTTGTACTTCACGTCCATCTAAAAGAATATAAGATGAGTAAGTTAGTAGAGAGATCAAGTGTGTCAAAATTTTATGTATTTTGCAAGAGTTTTTGAGGAACATGAATTTTCATGAAAGAATCAAAGGGACAAGAATGAGAATAAGTTTTTGTAAATATTTGTTTTCTTTGGTTTTGAAACTAAGTTTTTGATTCAAACGTCCAGTCTAACTAGGGTCTCCTATGGTCAGGATGGCTCTGATACCAACTTGTCAACACCCGGATTTTTAATCCCAGATGCCTGTTATGCCATACATCGCAATCCCAGGATTACCATTTTTGCGAGACATAACAGAACTGGATACCACAGTACATCATCCATTACAAACCATACATAAGGTCTTACACAAATAAGGATCTCATGATCCAATTCTTAATGCAACTTCAAGCAGCGGAATACGTAATAATAACGGTAGCGTAGGCGAAGCTCCATCTTCGGGGTCATAGGCAATGCTGACGATGGGAGATGATCCTAGTTGTCGTAACCTTCCTGGGGTCCATCTTCCAGGTACTCCTCTTCATAGTCTGGCCATTGGAATAGCCAGGGACAAAGCCATGAGTACTCTTTAAGTACTCGCAAACTAATACTAACAAGTGAAAGTGGTATTTGTTAATAGGACACTAGGCTCTAGGGTTGTTTTGCAAAAAGCCAGATTTATCTCTACTAAGTTTAGAAGCAACGAATGCTAGTTGAAGTTTTATAAACCTAAGTGAGAACTTGTATTTCATATCACAACCCTGTTGTGGTCAAGTCAAAGTCTCAATTCATTTCACAAGTCTTTTGAAAACATCTAACGGGGGAACAGTATGGCCACTCCAACTGTCCATAACCGCGGACGCGGCTATTCGAATACTTTGACACTCTGCAGAGACTATACACTTTCACCACAATATTCGATACATCCATCAGGAACAAATCCTGAATTCACCATACTCAGTATGTGGATAATCAATCCTAACCTTTCCATTACACGCCCTAGTATAAGCACCTCTCTTATGAGTTTGGCCTCCCAACCATGACCAACTGTCATCTTGGGTACTACACAGGTGGACAATCTTCACAAGGTAGCCTCAGCTCAGACCTTGGCCGTGAGGCAACTAATACTAAGGTATATAAGTTTCCAGTCAAGCCCTACCCAATCTTCGGGTATTGTGGTTGTACGATAAAATTGGAATGGTATCGCATCCAGACAACCATCAGTTTTATAAAGGGCTAAGGCTCATGCCTCAACATTTTCATCACCAAAATCATCAGGTGTTCGGAAACACATGTCAAAACATCTCAGTAGAATGATCCATCATTCTAAGGTTTTCATAACCATTTTCACCAAGTATTCCCATCTAATGTTGATCAAGTTTTATGCTTAGCACTAGCATCTACAAGTGGGGGTAAGTACTAATGAGGGGGAGTAAACTAGTGGAGTTTCAACTAAGTTCAGTCTTATGCCTTAGGATGACATCAAGATTTTCTACCTTAGGCCAAATTTTATGCTCTTTATGCAACCTTCAATATATCTTTCTAGAATCTACAAGTCACTTAAGTCAACTCTAAGTTAAAGCTTTGATAAAGAAATAAAGTATAAAGCTTGTAAGTAAAACTAGGATTGGTTTATCAAGTGGGTAGGATCACATATGCTTAAGGCATATAGTTGGCTTGGTGGCAAGCAAATATTAGCTTGCAAGTATTGGCTTGCATAGGTCAACTTGATTAGTAAAGCTTGCTAAAGTAGAGTATCTTGCAAGGGTTAGCTTGCACATTCAACTAGTAGTATTAGGCTTGCCTTGTGCAGAGCAGTGGTTGAAGTTCTCCTCAGCTTCTTCTTCGTAGTATCCTCCTTCTTCCTCGTATCCTTGGTCGATACTAGCGTCTATGAATAAATACGAGGTACACAATCACCAAACAATACTTAACTACTTGCATTCATCACACACAAGGGTCCTATAGATGATCTAGCATCATCACTAACATTACAAGATTAAAGCTTGGTTTAATTCCTTTTATTTTTAGAAAAGTAATTTCTACTCATTGAAAAACTACTTAAGATTTAATATTCTCCAAACCAAACATGGGATCATGTTGACACATGTCATCACCACATATTTTAGTCCATGGGAATGTGATTTAAAGTGGTGTCACAATTTAATAAGGTTTTTCTCTTTTATTTTAATTAATTAAAGTGGCTAGAAATGCCTATGTGGCATTCTTTTATTACTTGGTCATTATTTCTGTAAATAAACCTATATAGTTTTATATATTCTAAAAGGTATGGTTAAATGTGATTTTTGAGAGTTGGAATCAACTCAAAAGCTATTATGGTTTAAATTTGAAAAATGTTTGTATGTACAAAAGCTTCTGCCTTGTTATTTTTACCATGGATGATCTACAGATCCAAATGACTTAAATCCAATGGGCTTGGATTCAGAATTCCCAGACCTTTCTAACAAAATTTGTTTCATTCAATTTGGTTCACTGAATCGACCTGGGTTGATTTTTGAAACTGGGTACAGAAGTGTGTTTGAAATAAAATGAAAAAGGTTAAATTCAAATAACTGGGCTGCGCGGGAAGCGATACTGGGCTGGCCTGCTAAGCACAACGCTTATGCGGGCTGGTTAAGTCGCTGTCCCCACGCGTCAGTGAGACAGGGAGGTGCGAAGCGGTATGGGGCGATGTGGTGCGTTCGATCTGGTTCTAATCCAATGGCCTAGGGTCATCGTCGACGTTGGGCAACGCCGGCGAGACAGAAACCTAGCGCGGCAGGTGGGGGTCATTGGGGGCTCATCGGGGCTCAGGCGAGGGTCGGCGAGGCGGGCGAACGACAAAGTCGACGATAGCGAACCTCCTGGTACCGGCAGCTTCTCCTGGGGCGGCTCCAATCGATGGCTCCCTTCTTCTCCAGAGGCGACGGGCTCCGGTGAAATTCCAGCGAAGTGCTGCTCGCCTTGCTCCGGGAACGTGGTCGCACGATCAGTGAGGAGAGGGGAGTGAGATGGTGTGCTCAATTCGGCTGGGGGTGACCTCTATTTATAGTCGCGACAACGTGACCGAAAGGGATGGGCAGGCGACGGTGGTGACATGGCTACGGGAGGCTAGAGGCATGGCCGGCGGTGGCGATCGCTTGCTGGTCTCCTGGCGATGCTCTACGGCTTTAATGCGCGCGTAGGGGCGGTGCGGTTTGGTCTGGAACGCGCGATGCTCTACGCGGCAGAGGCGGCGTCTTCGACGGCGAGCGGTGGCTATGCGGCATGGGGCGGCGAACGGGGATGTCTGGCGGTCTCCTGGGTTGGTGGCGATCATGTATGCACGCGGCGAGGGCGGCGCGCGGTCTGTGGGCGTCGGTCGAGCGTGGCGCTCTGGCGCATGCTCGGCATGGTTGCTGGCGAGCTGGGCGCGGTCCGTGCGTGTGGTCCAGGGTTTGGCAACGCTCGCGGCTGGGACAGGGAGTGGCGGTGGACGGTGGGCTGCCTCCCAGACAAGGTTGGCATAGCTAAATCTCCTTCTAGCTTGCTGTCTCCACTAGGGTGGCATGGTGATCTTCGGCTGTTCACCATTGATGTCATTGCCCAGCTTACAGTGAGGCTAGTGCTTGGTTTAACTTGCTAGATGATCTACTAAGATGGTTGTGAGCTAGAGAGGGGACAAGTTAGGCTTCAATCACTGCTCACAATAGTGTTTAAGATTTTGATGATTTGTGTCTGCAAAGTGTTTGATGAAATGGCCTCAAGAATTCAAGTTTTGAATTTTGAAAAGATTTTTGGTGGGTGTGCTAGGTTGGTGCTGGTGAGTCTGCAGATGCTTGGGTTTTGAAAGTTGAGCTTGTTTGAGTGGTTTTTGAAAAAGTGGGATCTTCTCATATGATAAAGATTCAATTTTGAACTGTCATTTAAACTATGCATTTGAAAGTTTCTGGATGATCACAAAGTGGGCCTTGATACCTTGTTATGAGTACAATCAAGGGGTGCAAAGATCCAGAAAAGTTTCTGTTAAGTTCTGAAAGTTTGGGACAGCCAAAATAGGCATGGGAGTTAAATTGGTCAAAATGACCATTCCCTTATTTTATTTGTTTTGATTTATTTGTCTTTGGGAATTGTTTGGATGATGTTTATTTCACCTAAGAATCCTTTTACAAGCAAATAAACACATAAACAGGGCAATTCAAAAGAATTCAAATGGGATGCATACACACATGCATGCTTTCATATTTTTATTTAGAAAAGTTTTTGTTAACCCTAATTTTGATGATTAGAGTTTGATGATCCAAGTTTAGTATTTTTGGGATGTTACATTCTATCAGATGCGTTGGATCTAGATCTAACGGCCATGGATCAAGCGACCAAAGTCTGGCGGCGCTGGCGACGGTGGCGCGGCGGCGACGCTCTATCAGCGACGCTCCAGCGAATACAGGAGGGGCTGAGGTGTGTGGCGTGGCTTACCAGACTTGCAAGGTCACGAGGAAGCTCAACGTGGTCTTTGCTTGGACAGGGGCGCACTGGCATGGCCGGAAATCCTCGTCGGAGTTTGCTTTCACGTTGGGTGTTCACTGCCGGAGACGGAGGCGACGTCCTACGACGCAATAAGATGAATGAAATCCATTAGGAGATGCACAGAGGCGAGGCGAACACAATCGTATGAACTAGGGGTCAAGGGGCGGTCTGGTTTTACCGTGATTGTTCGTCAGAGTCGGGCGGCGCTTTGGTCGTTCGCGGGGCTCGACAAAGACGATGACCTGGGGCGTTACAGAGCAAACCAAAGGTGTGAGAAGATGCGCACGGGCATGTCAAGCAAGCTCGCAAGAATGAGAGGTGAAGGGGAGCACGGGGTTCACCGGAATAGGTCGCCAGAGTGCGTCGGGCAGCGGTGTTGCAGCTCGAATTGCCGACAGCCTGGTGGCGGAGTGGGGGTGCTGAGTGAGGGGAAAGACTCGCGGTGCGGAGGGGTTTAAGTAGGCAGGGGCTCGGCAGGAAACGCCTGCAGAATCAATGGCAATTACGTCGTGCGATCAACGCCAGCAACGGCAGCGACGACGTGTTCTACGCGGGATTTTGGGAAGACGACGGTGACATGGACGGAGCCCAGTAGTCAGCGGGGGGGGGGGGGGTGGTGGTTTCTGCGCGGGTGAGGAAAGACAGAGGGAGGAGTGGCCCGGGTGGGCTGTTTTGGCTGTTGGGCTGAAAAGCTGGCGCCAGGCCCAGTTCTATTTCTAATCCCTTTTCTTTTTCCAAATCGATTTTCAGGAATCTTTTTCAAACAAATTCAAAAGCATTTGAATTCCAAATCTTTCTGGATTTTTTTGTAAAGTGTAACCTGCATACTTTTCAATATAAAACCATGCTGTCTCATTAGACTTGCTTGGTCCCTTTGAAAATTCAAAATAAATAGTGCCTTAGCACATGATTTGATAAAGATTTGAAAATGGTTTTAATACCAAATTTTGTTTGGAAAATTTTGTCCAAGCTTGGAACTCAACCTACCAATCCTATGAACTCACAACAATGGTTTCAAAACAAATATTCCCTCACTAGAGAGTGGCATTGAATCAAAGCTTGTTCACATGAAATAATAGCACCCAAAGTTTCTGTTTCTTTCAAAAGAGTTTGAAATTGAACTCTAAATGAATATGCATGCATGGATGATATGCAAAGCTTTGAAAACATGATTTTAGGGATGTTACAATTATGGAGATCATGTTCGTGCTTAAAGATGGAGATCGGAAGCACAAGAAGAAAGGCCATATCATATCACATATTATGAATTGCATGTGATGTTAATCCTTTATGCATCTTGTATTGCTTAGTTAACGATGGTAGCATTATAAGATGATCCCTCATGCACACAAATTTCAAGTTCCAAAGTGTTCATCCTTAGTAAGCACCATTGCTAAAGCTCGTTGTTTTGAAGCACCACGTGATGATCGGGTGTGTTAGATTCTGCGGGTGTATACAACGTGAGCAAGCCAGATTTGCTCATGCAGAAGCTAAGGTTTGATCTTGACGAGCCTAGCATGTACAGACATGGTCTCGGAACACGGATCACCGAAAGGTAAAGCATGAGTCATATAGTACATATGATGAACATGTTGATTGTTCGCCATTGAAGCTACATCAACTCTCGTGATGATCGGTTTTAATGTGGTGGATTTGGTTCGTGTGATCACTAAAACAATGTGAGGGATATTGTTTTGAGTGGGAGTTCACCTAGATTAATTTAACTATTAATTAGAACTCAATTTTTCATAAACTTAGTCTAAACTATTGCAAATATTTTGTAGATCAATGGCGGCCCCTACCATCAATTTTAATGCGTTCCTAGAGAAAGAAAAGTTGAAAAACAATGGAAGCAACTTCGCGGATTGGTTCCGCAATTTGAGGATTGTCCTCAATGCTGGTAATTTGACCTATGTGCTGGATGCACCGCTGGGTGAACCACCTGCAGCTACTGCTACCGATGAAGTAAAGAATGTTTACCTCACTCGGAAGAATCAATACTCCACAGTTCAGTGTGCTATCTTGTATGGTTTGGAATCGGAGCTTCAGAAAAGGTTTGAGAACCAAGACCCATATGATATTATCCGTGAACTCAAAATTATTTTTGAGACTCACGCGGTAGTTGAGAGTTATGAGGCTTCTGAAAAGTTCTTTAACTGCAAGATGTAAGAGGGCAACTCCGTCAGTGAGCATGTGCTTAAGATGTCTGGGCACGCAAACAAACTCCAAAGTTTGGGTGATTCCTAATGCTTTGGGGATTTACCGTGTCCTCCAATCACTACCACCAAGTTACAAGAACTTTGTGATGAACTACAATATGCAAAACATGAACAAGACGTTGCCAGAACTCTTCTCCATGTTGAAATCTGCAGAAGTGGAGATCAAGAAAGAGCATCAAGTGTTGTTGGTCAATAAGACCACCAAATTCAAGAAAGGCAAGTCTAAGCAAAATGGAAACTTCAAGAAGGGTGGTAAGAAAGTTACCACACCGACGAAGAAGACCAAGGCTGGGCCTAAGCCTGATACTGAGTGCTTTTACTGCAAGGGAGAAGGTCACTTGAAGCGGAATTGCCCAAAGTACTTGGCGGATTTGAAGAACGGCAACATCAAGAAGAAAGGTATATCCGATATACATGTTATTGATGTGTATCTCACTAGTACTCGTAGTAGTGCCTGGGTATTTGATACTGGTTCGGTTGCTCATATTTGTAACTCGAAACAGGTACTGCAGAATAAACGGAAGCTAGCGAAGAACGAGGTGACGATGCGCGTTGGAAATGGATCAAAGTTTGATGTGATCGCGGTCGGCACGCTACCTCTTCATCTACCATCGGGATTAGTATTATACTTAAATAATTGTTATTTCGTGCCTGCGTTGAGCATGAACATTATATCTGGATCATGTTTGTTGCGAGACGGTTACTTGTTTAAGTCCGAGAATAATGGTTGTTCGATTTATATGATTAATATGTTTTATGCACATGCACCTTTGATAGATGGTCTATTCTTATTGAATCTCGATAGTGGAAATACACATATTAATAACATTGAAGCTAAACGTTTGAAATTGAGCGATAACTCGACCTATATGTGGCACTGTCATCTTGGTCATATTGGAGTGAAGCGTATGAAGAAACTCCATTCCGATGGACTTCTTGAATCACTTGAAAGATGCGAAGCATGTCTGATGGGTAAAATGACTAAGACTCCATTTTCTGGGATGATGGAGCGAGCTACAGACTTATTGGAAATCATACATACCGATGTGTGTGGACCAATGAGTTTAGCATCGCGCGGTGGTTATCGTTATGTTCCTACCTTCACGGATGACTTGAGTAGATATGGGTATATCTATTTCATGAAACATAAGTCTGAAACTTTCGAGAAGTTTAAGGAATTTCAAAGTGAGGTAGAGAATCAACCTAACAAGAAGATTAAATTTCTACGTTCTGACCGTGGAGGTGAATATCTAAGTTACGAGTTTGGCGAGCATTTAAAGAAATGCGGAATACTTTCACAATTGACACCGCCGGTAACACCACAGCGTAATGGTGTGTCCGAACGTTGTAATCGAACTCTCTTAGATATGGTTCGTTCTATGATGTCACTTACAGATTTACCGCTAACATTTTGGGGTTATGCATTAGAAACAGCCGCATTCACTTTAAATAGGGCACCATCTAAATCCGTTGAAACGACACCGTATGAATTATGGTTTGGGAAGAAACCTAAATTGTCGTTCCTTAAAGTTTGGGGTTGCGAAGCTTATGTAAATAAGTTACAGCCGGACAAGCTTGAACCTAAAGCGGAAAAATGCGTCTTCATAGGATACCCGAAGGAAACTATTGGGTATACCTTCTATCATAGATCCGAAGGCAAAATCTTCGTTGCTAAGAATGGATCTTTTCTAGAGAAGGAATTTCTCTCGAAAGAAGTGACTGGAAGGAAAGTAGAACTCGACGAGGTTGTTGAACCTTCTCTCGAACTTGCGAGTAGCGCAAGACCGGAAGTAGTTCCTGTGGCGCCTACACCAATAAGAGAGGAAGCTAATGATGATGATCATGAAACTTCGGTTGAAGTTGCTACAGAGCCTCGCAGGTCAACGAGAACTCGTACCACTCCTGATTGGTATGATCCCGTTATGAATGTCATGTTGGTGGACAACACCGATGACCCTGCGACATATGAGGAAGCGATGATGAGCCCAGATTCCAATAAATGGCAAGATGCCATGAAATCTGAGATTGGATCCATGTACGAAAACCAAGTATGGACTTTGGTGGACTTACGGATGGCCGGAAGGCTGTCAAAAACAAATGGATTTTTAAGAAGAAAACAGATGCTGATGGTAATGTTACTGTCTATAAAGCTCGACTTGTCGCAAAAGGGTTTTGAAAAATTCAAGGAGTTGACTACGATGAGACTTTCTCACCAGTAGCGAAGCTAAAGTCTGTGAGGATTATGTTAGCAATCGCTGCATATTACGATTATGAGATATGGCAGATGGATGTCAAAACGGTGTTCCTCAATGGAGACATTGATGAAGAGTTGTATATGATGCAACCCAAAGGTTTTGTCGATCCTAAAGATGCTAACAAGGTATGCAAACTTCAACGGTCCATATATGGATTGAATCAAGCACCCCGAAGTTGGAATCAACGTTTTGATAAGGTAATCAAAAGTTTTGGTTTTATACAAACTTATGGAGAAGCTTGTATTTACAAGAAAGTGAGTGGGAGCTCTGTAGCATTCTTGATACTATATGTAGATGACATATTGTTGATTGGGAATGATGTAGACCTTCTTAATAGTGTCAAAGAATATTTGAATAATAGTTTTTCAATGAAAGATCTTGGCGAAGCAGCTTACTTATTAGGCATAAAGATTTATAGAGATAGATCGAGACGCCTAATATAATTATCACAAAGTACATATTTGGACAAAGTTCTAAAGAGGTTTGGAATGGAAGATAGCAAGAAAGGGTTCTTGCCCATGTTGCCCAATATGACCTTGAGTAAAACTCAAAGTCCAGCAACGACAGAATATAGAGAAAGGATGAGTAAAACTCCCTATGCCTCAGCCATAGGATCTCTAATGTATGCCATGCTATGTACTAGACCCGACATTGCATATGATGTTAGTTTGACTAGCAGATATCAAAGTGATCCAGGAGTGTATCATTGGACAGCGGTCAAAAACATCCTTAAGTACTTGAGAAGAACTAAGGATATGGTTCTTTCTTATGGAGGTGATGAACAACTCGTTGTTAATGGTTACACCGATGCTAGTTGGAACACCGATCCGGATGATTCTAAATCTCAATCTGGATACGTATTTACTTTGAATGGTGCAGCAGTTAGCTGGAGGAGTGCAAAGCAAAGCGTTGTGGCGAGATCTTCAACTGAATCGGAATACATAGCTGCTTCGGAGGCTTCACAAGAAGCGATATGGATGAAGGAGTTCATTACAGAGGTTGGTGTGGTTCCAAGTGCGCTGGACCCAATGTCTATCTATTGTGATAACATGGGCGCCATAGCCAATGCACAAGAACCAAGGTCACACAAGAAGCTGAAGCACATCAAGCTACGTTTTCACGCTATTCGAGAACATGTCCAAGATGGTGACATAAAGATTTGCAAAGTACACACAGATCTGAATGTGGCGGATCCCTTGACTAAACCTCTCCCGAGGGCAAAACATGACCAGCACCAAACCGCCATGGGTGTTCGGTATATTACCATGTAATCTAGATTAGTTGACTCTAGTGCAAGTGGGAGACTGTTGGATATATGCCCTAGAGGCAATAATAAATGTAGTTATTATTATATCTTTGTGTTTATGATAAATGTTTACATTCATGCTATAACAGTATTAACCAGAAACATTAATACTTGTGTGATTTGTAAACTAAATTAGAGTCCCTAGTAAAGCCTCTTCAAAATACTAGCTTGTTGATTAATAGATGATCATGGTTTATTGATCATGAAAATTTGAGATGTTGTTAATAACAAGGTCATATCATTAGGAGAATGGTATGATGGATATACTCCTATAGATAAGCGTAGCATACAGATCAAGTAATTTTAATAGTTCAATTGCTATAAGCTTTCTGATACATAGTAACCTAATTCCTTTGACCATGAGATCATGCTAATCACCATCACCGGAAGGATGCTTTGATGACATCAAACACCACACCGTAACTGGGTGGATATAAAGGTGGCATTGAGTGTTCGGAAAGTATGGGTTGAGGCACATGGATCAAGAGTGGGATTTGTCCATCCATATGACGGATAGATATACTCTGGGCCCTCTCGGTGGAATGTCATCCAATTGGCTTGCAAGCATGTGATTGGCTCACAAGGGATCACATACCACGGGAACGACAAGAGAGTACTTATCAGTAACGAGGTTGAACTAGGTATGCAGAGATACCGGCGATCAAAACCTCGGATAAGTAAACTATCATGAGACAAAGGGAAATTGGTATCGTATGTAAGTGGTTCATTTGATCGCAAAGTAATCTTAGAAATATGTGGGAGCCATATGAATTTCTAGATTCCTCTATTGGTTATTGATCGGAGAAGTGTCTCGATCATGTCCGCATAATTCACGAACCGTAGGGAGACACACTTAAGGATTCGATGTTGTTGAGTAGTTATGGAATGATGAGTAAGAGACCAAATGTTGTTCGGAGTCTCAGATGGGATCCGGTATATCACGAGGAGATCCGGAATGGTCCGAAGATTAAGATGCATATAAGGAAAGTCATGTTTCGGAGTTGGGGAATGATTCCGGTGTTTTCACCAGGAATGTTCTAGAAAGGTCCGGAAGGTCCGACACTCCGGAGGGGAAGGGTACATGAATGTGTCATGACAATGTGGAATGGTTGCATCATGTACTAGGTCACTTGGCTGGGCAAAATAAAGGGAGAAATCAAATCCTAGTTTGAAAGTCAAACGCCAATTTGAAAAAGTCAAACAACAAGTTTGCTTGGTGGAGGAAGAGTAGGAAACCTACTTGGGGAGGAAGTCCTCCTCCCTCCACCTGCCGGCCAAGGAGGCCGAGTTGGGGGAGGACTCCCTCCTCCCAACCGGCCACCCTCCACCTATATAAGGAGGGGTATGGCTCCCCTACCCCTCACACCCAAAACCCTAGCCCTCTCCTCCAAGTCGCCGGTGCCACCACCTCCTTGTGCCGCCGCCTAGGGCACCACCAACTCGGCGAGTTGGGCTGTTTCCCAAACCCTAGCCGTCGGCTACACTCTCTCCCCTTGGTTCCCTCTAAACCCTAGATCACCAAGGCCTCTCTCATAGTCCACCATACTCGCTCCGGCTTAAGGCGAAGCCCTGCGAGATCTCCCCTCTACTTCCGGTACCACGCCGTCGTGCTGCCGGAATCGCAAGGAGAGTGCTACAACCTCCGCTGCCTGCTGGAACAAGGGAGAGGAAGGTCTTCATCGAGTACCGAACGTGTGACCGACTGCGGAAGCGCTGCCGGAACGCAGCGCCGGAAGGATCGTCTACACGATCTTGAGATCGGCAAGAGTACGACTACATCACCCACGAGAATCTGCTCTCGTTAACCGCTTTGGAATCTTCAAGGGTGAGTTCCTCTATCGACTCGTTGCTACAATCTAGTTGATAGATCTTGGCTTGTTTGTTTGCATGCGATAGAATTTTTTTGTTTCCCATGCTACGAACCCCTATAGGGATAATTTGTGTGACTTCTTCTGCTTAAGTCGGAGCACCAGATCCCCCTCTTTAAACGAGCGATGCCAAACGCGGCGACTATGGTAGCTGCATAGCTTCTACTGGTAGATGGCAGATCTTTGGCATGCTAGAACGCGCTCCTCCTCGAGAAGGTCCACATCTAGGCGTCTGGATTCTTCAGCGTCATCTTTGTCATAGGCGGCAACTCTTGGTGCATCGTGAAGGATGTCGGAAGGCAGGATGGCTTCTGCTCCATATACCATGAAGTAAGGGGTGTAGCCAGTGGATCTGTTGGGTGTAGTTCGTAAACTCCACAGCAAAGATGGCAATTCTTCCGCCCAGGCTCCAGCTGCTCTATGCAGCGGTGCCTCAAGACGTGGCTTGATTCCCTGCAGAATTAATCCATTGGCTCGCTCAACCTGACCATTGGATTGTCGGTGTGCCACAGATGCAAGGTCAAGTCGGATGCATTTCTCCCAACAATAAGCTTCCACTTCTTCGAGTGACAAGTTGCTGCCATTGTCAATGATTATGCTATGTGGGAGACCAAATCTCACCACTAGATCCCGGACAAATCTAAGGGCAGTTGTCCCATCGAGCTTTCTAATGGGTTTAGCTTCTATCCATTTAGTGAATTTATCAACTGCTACTAGCAGATGCGTAAACCCACATGGTGCCGTCTGCAACGGACCAACCATGTCCAGCCCCCAGACTGCAAACGGCCAAGTTATTGGTATTGTTCGCAATTCTTCAGCAGGAACATGTGGTTGTCGGGCATAGTACTGGCATCCCATGCATGTCTCAACCAGCTTGTTGGCGTCCGCCTTTGCGGTCAGCCAGTAGAATCCTTGCCGGAAGGCTTTAGCGACCAAAGATTGGGGAGCAGCGTGATGCCCGCAATCTCCGAGATGGATTTCACGGAGGATTTCAATACCTTCTTGCTGGGAAACACACTTAAGGTATACACCAGTAGTGCTTCTTTTGTAGAGCTGTCCATTGATTATGGTATAGCCCATTGCTCGACGTACTATTTGCCATCTTTCGACTTCGTCGTCAGGGAAAGTTCCGTGTTCGAGATACTCCATGAACGGTTTTGTCCAAGCCAGAGGGACCTTTGCCACCATGTGGACGAAAGAGTCTACTCTGTCCGGGTTGTCGATGTCTGCTCCCTTCACGGATGGTGTCCATAGATGCTCCAGGAAAACTCCAGGCGGAATTTGTTTGCGCCCTGATCCAAGCTTAGATAGCAGATCAGCCGCCTCGTTTTGCTCCCTAGGTACATACTTGACCTCCTATCCCAAGAAGCTCTTGGCTATCTCGTCCACTTCGTCTCGATATGCCGCCATCATTGGGTTCTGCGCATTCCGGGTGCTGGCCACCTACTAGGTAACCAAGTCGGAATATCCACAGCAAACTATGCGCTTGATGCCAATATCCTTGGCTACGCGTAATCCGTGAATGAGTGCTTCATACTCTGCCATGTTGTTCGTAGCCTCGAAGTGGATCTGCAGAACGTAGTGTAGCTTGTTCCCAGTTGGTGACTGTAGCAGTACACCAACCCCTGAGCTGTTGAGTAGCTTTGATCCGTCAACGTGCATCACCCAGTATTCTGGCTCCGGCAATGGGGTAGCATCTGGTATCTCCGTCCAATCTGCGATAAAGTCCGCCAAGGCTTGTGACTTGATAGCGTTGCGTCTCTTGTAGGTGATCTCGAAGGCGGCAAGTTCGATGCCCCACTTCGCGACCCTTCTCGTAGCGTCGCTGTTGTTGATAATGTCGGACATTGGAGTCTTGCTCACCACTATGATGGAGTGCTCCTGGAAATAGTGCCTCAGCTTCCGAGAAGCAAGGAATACTCCATAATCTATCTTTTGGTAGTGCGGGTAATGCTGCTTGGACTCCACTAAGACCTCGCTTACATAGTAAACTGGTCATTGAACTCCGTGCTCATAGCCTGGTTCCTTCCGCTCTACCACGACGACGATGCTGATTACCCGGTTGGTGGACACCATGTAAATTAACATGGGCTCTCCAGGCTCGGGCGCTGCAAGGATAGGCACCGAGGAAAGAATCTCCTTGATCTGCTTCAATGCTGCATCTGCCTCGTCCGTCCACGTGAATTTGTCCGCCTTCTTTAGCAACTTGTACAGCATCAGAGCCTTCTCTCCAAGTCGGCTGACGAACCGACTAACTGTTGCAACACAACCTGTTAGTCATTGTATGTCCTTTAGGCATGTCAGACGGTTTATGTTTAAGATGGCCTTGATTTTCTCCGGGTTGACCTCGATTCCACGTTGGGAAACGATGAAGCCCAACAATTTGCCGGCTGGAACCCCGAAGACGCACTTCTTAGGATTAAGCATCATGTTGTATTTCCGGAGATTATCAGAGGTTTCTTTTAAGTCGGAGATTAAGTCATTTGACTTTTTAGACATCACCTCTATATCGTCCACATAGGCGTGAATGTTCCGACCAATTTTATCATGTAGGCAACGTTGCATTGTCCGCTAGTACGTAGCACCTATGTTTTTCATCCCAAAGGGCATCGTGACATAGCAAAACGTGCCGTAAGGTGTAGTGAACAAAGTGGCCAATCGGTCCGACTTCCTCATCTTGATCTGGTGGTATCCTGAGTATGCATCGAGAAAACACAAAAGTTCCGAGCCAGCCGTCGAGTCAATGACTTGGTCAATGCGAGGCAAAGCAAACGGATCTTTGGGACATGCTTTGTTCAAGCCGGTGTAATCAACGCACATTCTTAATTCTTTGGTTCCCTTTTGGGGGACAAGTACAGGATTGGCCACCCATTGGGTGTGAAGGACTTCTCGGATAAAACTAGCCTTAAGTAACCTAGCTATCTCTTTGCCTATGGCGCGTCTCTTATCAGCTCCAAAGCATCGTAGAGGTTGCTTCACTGGTTTACATTTTGGATCAATGTTCAAGTTGTGATCGGCAAGTTCCCTAGGTACACCTTTCATGTCAGCAGGTTGCCAGGCAAAGATGTCCCTATTCTCATGGAGGAACTCGACGAGCGCACTTTCCTATTTGGGATCCAGGTTCGTCCCAATGGCGGTGGTCTTGGAGGCATCACCTACCACAAGTTCCACCGACTTGGTCTCGATGGCGGCCTTGAATGCTGGAGCGGAGTCGGAAATCTGTTTCTTCGACGGGGGCATCTCCGAGGCATCGACCTTGCTCTGGATCTCCTTGAATTCTTCGCTGTAGAGGACAACTTCTGCCCTACTCTAGTCTTGCTCTCCAAGGATCCGAAGACATACTGGGCTTGGGCGACCCGAAAGTCTTCATGGGCCACGTATATTCTTGTGGGCCTTCCTTGGACCGGACCAGGTATGCTAAGGTTATGTACCCGTGGGGTATAACCATGTCAGTATCCCCGAGTGTTTAGTCGAATCGTAGATTCGGCTGAGGACTCTTCAATCTTTTCGGGTGCAGCTGTTTTCTGTTTATCAAAGATTGATTTTAATGTGTAGAGATTATTGATGCGTGTGCCTGACTCTCCCGACGGATCAGGGCCAGTTAACTGTCTTAGGACAAAACAACACGTTCTTCTTTAGATTCAAGTCCCTCGACTCGAAACCGGAACATATGTTGGCGTAATTCAAATCAGGCCGTTGAGGACTTACATGAGTGGAATTCCAGTGATTTTCAAATGATGTACCCAACGCGTCCGTCGGGATTTCCATCGCGCCTGCTGGCACGGATTTTTACTAGCAGAGTGCAGTCGTGTGCATTGCTAGGCCGTCAGATGGTATCTGTAGGTATTATCTTTGCATCGCAGACGCATCATCTGAATGTTTATCACCGCGAAGGTGTTTTGGGTGGCCAAAGAGGATGTTACTCACTTAGCGTTAACTGGGGCAAAGTTGCCGAAAAGTTTTTGCATGCTGATCCGAAGGATTGCAGTCGAAGAATTCATAGGGTGCGCGACCAGCGCTCCCTATGGGAGTAGCCCCCGAGTGTCTGTTCGAGTCGTAGACTCAAGCAGACACTTTAGTTCAACTCTTTGTTGACTTTTAGGTCCGTAGGACACAAATTTTTCGGATGTTTGAATCCATCCGCCCTATGGGAGTAGCCCCCGAGTCCATAGTGGAGTCGTAGACTCGACGTAGGACTCGAAGAATAGTTCAGTGGTGTAGTACTTTGATCATATTTCGGTTGCGTGGCCAGCGCTCCTGATAGGAGTAGCCCCCGAGTATTTACTCGAATCGTAGATTCGAGTGAGTACTTTTAGCTGTGTAGTCGAAGATTTGTAACCGTTGCTAGTATAGCTTTGATGACGTCAGTGCTGACGATCAGTGACCTCAAGCGTCTGCGACGCCAGAGATGACGTGACTGGGTGAACGTGGGTCCCACCTTCTGATTTTGAATTGACTGGTCAAGCGTGACGTGGAGATAATTACGGCATCACCTCGGTTTCCGTGCGTAGTGGACGGTGTGCGAGCGACAGTTAGCTGTCGTGCTGACACGTGGACGGTTGGATTCTGATGTTGGCTCTAGGGCTTCCCGATGAACGGTCACTGTGCATCTTCTTCGCCCTTATAATCATTGGGAAAAAACTTGTTTGTTTTCACCGCAGCCATTCTCGTTTCACTGCTCCCACCTTCTTGAGCTTTTCTCGCCGCGCGCTGGAAATTCTTCGATCCTTTCCATCTTTGTTCCTGCGCTCACACCATCGCCGTCGCTGCACTGCAATGGGGAAATCAAAGAAGGCCTCCACTGCAGTTGGTACCAGCGCTGCTGCCGGCGGCAAGAAGGGTACCGCCGCTACTCGCGTCACCGATGGTGGCTGGCGGCGGTCGGAGACGCGCGAGGGCGATCTTTGCAAGCTCCATGAGCGGGGTCTAATCCCGCAGGACAAGCAGGCCGTCAAGATTCCCGACGATGAGATAATTCCCCGTCCACCCGCTGGGTTTCGGGTCATGTTTGTCGCTTTTGTCCTTCGGGGCCTTTCTTTCCCAGTCCACGATTTTCTCCGTGGATTGCTTTTCTTCTATGGCATCCAAATCCATAATATTTCGCCGAATTCTGTTCTTCACATTGCCTGCTTCATCACCTTCTGCGAGTGCTGGCTCGGTATCGAGCCGCACTTTGGCCTCTTCCGGAAGCTCTATTCCGTGAAGAGGCAATCTGGCTCCGATGGTGTTTATCCCATCGGCGGCTGCATCATTTCCCTTAAATCCAACTTTCTCTTCTTTTCTTTTTCTATGTCTGAATCCGTCCAATACTGGCAGAGGCGATGGTTTTACATCCGCGACTCCATAGTGGACGGGTAAAAGTTTGGCCTTGCTCCTTTCGACCCCTCCCAGAAAATCCAGCCGAAGAGGTCCTGGAAGAACCACATCTTGGACGGTGAGGTGGCGGAGATAGAGGAACTCTATCGTCGGGTGGAGGATCTTCAGGTGATTCCGGATAAAGAGGTGAACGGTGTGGATATCATCCGCACCTTCCTCCAACGTCGGGTGCAGCCGCTCCAATCTAGGGCGCACCCGATGTTCCTTTATTCTGGCCGCCACGACCCAAATAGGGTTTCGACTAGAGAGCTCTGCAAGGGGGACGTTGACGGAATCCTCCGGCCGCTGCTGAAGTTTAAGGCTGACAAGGACATTTCGGGTAGCTCGCTGACCCTTCCATTCAGGGCCTCTCGACCGGTGCCGCAGGTGTAGATCTGGGACGTGCGCGTAGCACTTTTTTCGACTGCATCTCCTTGCAGTTCGTTTATTCTGAGAGTTTATTTTCTTTTGTGTAGGAGTTCAAGGTACCTGGCATGGCGCCTCCACTACCCGAACATTTTTCGGATGCACCGGACAATGAGGAAGTGGACTCCAGGTCAGAGATCCCTTCGGCGCGGTCGCCGGCTGAAGAAACCTTTGGGTCGAGCGAGGAGCAGACTCAAAAGCAGACGCGGAGCTCGAGCGAATCGTCGGATGCCTCGACTCCGCCGACACCTAGGAACCCGCCATGCCTTGTGCATCACAGTGGATGTGATGGTGGTTCCTCGTCTCCTATTCCGGCCGTGCCCGTGCGGGCTATGGCGTCGCAGCCATCGGTGAAGCGGAAGAAGGAAGAGAAGAAGGGCAAGAGGGCCTTGCCAGTCTTCAACTTGAGCGATATGGACTCGTAAGTATCTTCCGTTGCTTTTTTGCTCTTCTTTCATTTTTTCTTGCTTGTATTTGACTAAAGTTTTCTTTTGTAGCCACTCCTTCGATGGCTCTTTCAGCGATGGCGCTCGGGAGATGGTGGGGGAGTTGAAGGTTGCGCCTCCTCCTCCTCAGACGGTGGCCACCTCTGGGGGCGTTGCTCCAAACCCTTCTCCGCAGGAGGCTCGAGTGATTGTCTCCCAGAAGACTACAACCGGACCTTCGGAGTCGCCGTCTGATCATGTAAGTTCTTTCATTCTTGCCGTGGGGGGAGCCCCCGAGCATTTTTTCGGATGATCTGCTGATCATTTTTTCCTTTTGTTCGTGTCTCGGGAGGAGCCCCCGAGCGTCTATCGGATGATCTGCTGATCATGTCTTTCTTTTGTGTGCATGTATTGGGGGAATCCCCCGAATGCTTTTTGTATGCGTGATTTGCTTTGCTCGTTTCCTTGGGCGCAGCCCCCGAGCCTTTTTCCTGACAAGTTGCGTCTTCTCGCAGCCTTTTGTTCAAGGTGTCAACCAACTGGTGAAGCAGCATCTGGCATTGGAGGCCAGCCTTCAGCGGCTTCAAGGTTCATGTTTTTTTATCGATCTTCTGCTCCTTCGGCTGCTTGCTTACTTATGAATCTCATGCTTGTTCTTTGTTGCAGACGAGAATAACACTGCCCTCCGCGAGCTTGATGCTCTCAAAAAGAGCCTCGGGCTAGTGGAGAAAAAAGCTGAAGATGTCGTTGGTGCTAAGGAGCGCCTTGAGCAGGAGCTAGCCGACGCGGCTGCGGCCAAGGAGCGCCTGCAGCGAGAGGCCACGGATCGCGAGGAGCAGCTCGCCACCGCTGCGTCCTCGCGCGAGAAGGAGGTAGCCGGCTAGATGATGGCTACTGCCAAGGCTATTTCAGGTGAGTAGTTTCGTCTGTTCGTTTTTGGCTTCCTTGTGTCTCTTGTTTTGTTTAGTTTTCCGTTTGCCTCTTCCATTTATCTAGATGCCGCGGGCATCGAGTTTGACGGTGGTGCCCTGGAGCACGGAAGTGCTCTGGATGATGCCACTGTGGCGGTCGAAGACCGCTGCAGTACCGTGGTCGGCTAGCTTGCGAAGGCCAAGGAGGTTCTTCGGCGCTTCTACAAGGAGCTCGACCCCAAGGGCGTCGCCCTCGAGGATGTCGATTTGTTGGCGGATGCGCTATCGGCCAAGGCGCCTGCGGCGTACAAGCGCAAGCAGAAAGGCATCGGTACGTCCATGGGGCTGGCGATGGCCATGGCGTCTGGAGCGGAGCTGGATCTTCATCAGGTCACCTCCTAGATGCCGATGGCTTCCGACGGATCCGAGGTAGCCTTCGCCCTCTACGCTGCCCGTTGTAAATGCTATGGGCCGAAGCTGATTGACCTGTTGGCGGAGTATGCGGTAAGGCAGCAGGGGAAGGCCAAGAGCAGGCAATCCGGCTCCGAGGCCACTCAGGATGCAGCTTCTTAGCCCTTGTAGTTGTAGGATAGCTTTCGTCTCTTTTGTTGTAATGTATTTATGAACACTCCTTGTGCCATGCAGTGGCTTTTGCTGCATATAATGAATCTCCGAGCTGTTTGCTCATTCGTGCGTTTGTTCATATCCCTGCCTTCTTTTCCTTTAGGGACCTTCGGGTGATGATCCCGTTGATACTTCGTCTGCGCCGCAGCTGCGACCATCCTTGGATTATGCGTCGCATCTTGTATTTCTTCGTGACCGCATCCGTAGTCTTGAGAAAGAGTTGCTCGGCGTTCGAGGCCAGGCGGATGTTTGGAAGTCGAAGGCGTATTGGGGCGCCGCCAGAGAGGAGTATCTGATCGGGGAGTTGTGGCGTTTGGCCGAACAGCTTCAATGTGAGTTTCTTCGAGCTGCTGCTCATTTCTCGGATGCGCCTGTTGGCTTGTCATCTTACTTTGCAGGTGTTGTAGGTGCTAACCTTGTTCCTAGGGAGGAAAAAGAGCGTGTTGCTGTTCGAATCAATTGCCTGACCCAGCAGGACATCGAGGCCGACGGCTTTTTCTGGATGGACTGTGATCGTGCTATGGTCCTTGCGACTATGCCGGATCGTGTTCACCAGGTGTCGCGGGTGCTGCGGCAACTGAAGACTTCTTTGGCGTCGATTCTGCACGTGATGTTTCCCCTGGATGAGGCACCATCGACCCTCTGGGGCGTGCTGGCGAAGTTTCGAGATGTGCATCATGTCAGGGAGCTGGTGCGGCATTAGTTGGTTGCAGGTGTGAAGGCTGCGCTTTCCCTCGTTCGGCTGCATCGCCCTGATGTAGATCTTGCCGCCGTGGCGGCTGGGCCACCTCTTCGGCCGGATGGTGGCATGTGGGACGTGCGTCCACATTATGTGGCTGTAAGGCAATATCCCGAACAAATTGTAGATCTCTTTGAGCAACGTGCGCAAGTGATTCTTCAGAATAGGTAGGACCTGTAAAGGGATAGATGTAAAACTTGTATGTATTCGACTGGGTGTGTTATGCCCCTTGCTGTAAAGGTTGATTGTTTTTAGCACATGGTGCTTTATTTGTATGCGTGCCCTTTTCGTTAGCCTGACGTGATCAGCTACTCAGGTCTACACGCGTTATCCTCAGTCGACAAAGTCGTGAGATGAGGGGAGCCCCCGAGTGTGTTGTAACATGAAGGAAATGCGAATAATAGATAAATTTTGGGGCGAGACACTTAGCTTTATTCATATCGTAATGAGGAGGTACATTGTTTGGCTGAGTAGCCTTGGCTGAATAGCCTTATTGAAAGTAAAAGGAGAGGAGGGTAGCTAGGGGTAGAAGCGTCGCAATTGTGCGACGTTCCATGGGTTGGAGTATGCGACTCCATACTCCATGTGTTTGAGGCGATAGGCGCCACCTGGGATGACTTCAGTGACGACGTAGGGTCCTTCCCAGGGTGACTCGAGCTTCTTCGGTCGCTCTTGCTTGAGTCATAAGACTAGGTCTCCTTCGACGAAGGACCTTGGGCGTAGCCGACGGCTGTGATAGTTGCGGAGGCTCTGTTGGTGGACCACTGATCGAGCCGCGACTATGTCGCGTACCTCGTCGAGTGTGTCGACGGCGTCTTCGAGTACGGCCGTCGATTCGGCTTCACTGTGGGCGACGACCCGTGGGGCCTTATGGCGTACTTCTGCAGGCAGCACGGCTTCGGCTCCGTGCACCATAAAGGGCGTGTAGCCAGTTGAGTTGTTTGGCATCGTGCGCAGGCTCCAGAGGACGGAGGGTAGCTCTTGTGTCCAGGCTCCTACGAGTCGCTGGAGTGGGCTCATTAGGCGCTTCTTGATGCCGCCGCCGACAAGGCCATTGGCCTTTTCAACCTGCCCGTTCGTTTGCGGGTGCGCCACGGAGGCGTATGTTATGTTGATTCCGAGGTCTTCGCAGAAGTCCTGGAATTCTTTGGAGATGAAGTTCGACTCGTTGTCGGTGATGATGCTGTGCGGCACGCCGAACCTGTAGACTATGGATTCGAAGAATTTCACGGCCATTTTGCCCTTTTGGTTAGTAACGGGCATGGCCTCGATCCACTTGGTGAATTTTTCGACTGCGACCAGGAGGTAGACGTGGCCTCCTTTCGAGGACTTGGGCAGTTTGCCGATCATGTCGAGGCCCCATTGGGCGAAGGGCCAGGCCAGGGGCATGGGCCTGAGCTCCGATCCTGGTGCGTGTGGTTTGTCTGCGAACCTCTGGCACCCATTGCACCTTCAGACGATGTCCTTGGCATAATTCATGGTCGTTGGCCAGTAGAACCCAGCTCGTAGAGCTTTGGCGACAAGGGCGTGGATGCCCGCGTGATGGCCGCAGATGCCCTCGTGGATGTCTTGGAGGATAGTTTTGCCATCACCGATAGTGACGCAACTTTGGAGTACACCTGAAATACTGCGCTTGTACAGCTCGCCATTGATGAAGGTGAAGGCCTTGGACCGGCAAGATATGCGTCGAGCTGTCAGGCAACTCCCCGTCTATCAGATATCGGAGGTATGGCTGTGTCCATGTTTCTTCGACTGCCATGAACTGCATCAGGTTGACCACTGCGACCTCTGTGTCGAGCTTTTCTGGTCCTTCCTGTCCTTCAGGTAGCGTAGCCCCCGAGTGTTCTGCTTCTTCGGGTGATCCCTTGGGGAATTTCCTTTTGATGGATGGCACACAGATCAATTCGAGGAACACACCTGGTGGAACCCGTGCATAGGTGGAGCCGATGTTGGCGAGTCTATCGACCTCTTCGTTGCTTTCTCTCCCAACGTGACGAAGCTCGCAACCATCAATATCTCCTTCGAGTGCGTTGTAGAGTGCGCGGTACGCAATCATGTTGGCAGCGTGTGCGTCGCACTCGTGCATCGTCTGCTGGACGACGAGGTTCGAGTCGCCGTAGATGACCAGGCGCATCGCGCCACAGATCTTGGCCATCCTCATGTCGTGGATGAGGGCCTCGTATTCGGCTTCGTTGTTGGAAGCTCGAAATTTCATCCGGAGGACGTACTTCATCTTGTCGCCGTGCGGGGAGGTCAGTATGACCCCGGCTCCTACTCCAGCTTCGCTCTTGGAGCCATCGAACTGCATTGTCCATGACTGTGTCATGTCCGGAGTGGCCGGCAGCTGTAGCTCCATCCAATGGACTAGGAAATCCGGTAGGACCTGGGACTTGATCGCGTGGCGCTTCTCATAGACTATGTCTAGAGGTGACAGCTCGATGCCCCACAGGGCCACACATCCTGTGGCCTCCGGGTTGTTCAGGATGATGTTCAGGGGTGCTTCGTTGACGACCATCACCTGATGCTCCTGGAAGTAGTGGCTTAGCCGACGAGCCGTCATGAATACGCCGTAGGCGAGTTTATGGTAGTGAGGATACCTCTGCTTTGTCGGCATCAATACCTCGCTGAGGTAGTAGATTGGGCATTGTACCCCATGGGTCTTGCCATCTTCGGGTCTTTCGACCACGAGCAAGGTGCTTACCACCTGATGTGTAGCTGCTATGTATAGTAGTAGAGGCTCGCGCTCCCTTGGCGTGACAAAGACGAGCGAGGTGGAGAGTAGCAGCTTCAGATCTTCGAATGCGTCGCCTGCTTCAGGCGTCCACTCGAATTTGTCTGCCTTGCGTAGCAGCTAATAGAAAGGCAGGGCTTTTTCTCCCATGCGGCTGATGAACCTGCTCAACGCCGCGATGCGCCCAACGAGCTGCTGAACACCTTTGAGGTTCTTCGGCTTCTCCATGGCCATTATGGCTCAGATTTTCTTCGGGTTCGCTTCAATCCCTCGCTGGGAGATGAAGTAGCCTAGCAGTTGACCAGATGGGACACCGAAGGCGCACTTTTCTGGGTTTAGCTTGATATTGTATCGATCAAGGTTGTCGAACGTCTCGTGGAGATCGTCGATCAGTGTCTTGGCCTCCCTTGTTTTGATTACTATGTCATCGACTTGGATGTTGCGGCCGATCTGGTCCTTTAGGCATGCCTGCATGCACTGTTGGTACGTGGCACCTACGTTCTTCAGCCCGAAGGGCATTGTGTTGTAGTAGAACACTCCGAGCGGCGTGATGAACGTCGTTTTCTCCTGATCTTCGACCTTCAGTCGAATCTGGTTGTAGCCTGAGTAGGCATCGAGGAAGGAGAGCTTCTTGCATCCTGCAGCCGAATCGATGATCTGATCGATCCAAGGAAGAGGGAAGTGATCCTTCGGGCAGTTCTTGTTCAACGATGTGAAGTCCACGCACATCCGCAGGATGTCCGTGTCCTTTTTGGGGACCATCACGGTGTTGGCGAGCCACTCGCTTTCCTTGATCTCCCTGATGAAATTTGCGTCGAGTAGTCTGTTGACTTCGACTCCGATGGCTTCAGCCCGTGGCTCGGACAGTCGTCGGATGGACTGTTTGACGGGCTTGGCGTCTGGAAAGATGTTAAGTGCATGCTCGGCGAATTCCCTAGGAACTCCTGTCATGTCCGCAGGACATTAGGCGAAGATTTCCCAGCGCTCACGGAGGAATTCGACGAGCGCGCTTTCCTATGCGGGGCTGAGGTCGTTGGCGATCAGCGCCGTCTTGGAGGCGTCTGTCGGGTGGACCTGCACCTTCTTTGTGTTGACGGTGGAGTCGAAAGACATGTCGGGTGCGTTCTGTCTTGCGACTGGGGGTGCCCCGTTGTCTGTCACCTCTCGAAGCCTTATGAGCTCCTCCTGCATGCCGAATGACTGGGAGATTCTGTTGAACTCCCTGTCGTAGTGGTCCGATCGGGTGAAGCTCCCGTTGAACATGATGACGCCCTTAGGTCCTTGCATCTTGAGTAGCAGGTATGGGTAGTGCGGTACTGCCAGGAACCGTGCGAATGCCACACGCCCGAGGATGGCGTGGTATTGTGATGGCCAGTCCACCACTTCGAACTCAAGTCGCTCGCACCGAAAGTTATCGGGCTTGCCAAAGATGACGTCGAGCCATATCTTACCCAGGGGGAATATGCCCTTCCCTGGGACGATGCCGTGGAACATTTTGTCGGATTGTTCCAGGCTGCACAGCGGGATCCGCATTGCTGCTAAGGTGCTGGCGAACATCAGATTGATGCCGCTGCCACCGTCCATGAACACGCGACTCATATCGAACCTTCCGATCAGTGCCTCGAGCACCAGGGCAGCATGACCTGGGCGAGGGACCTGGCAGGGGTGATCCGAATGGCTGAACGAGATGCAGGACTCCGAACCGCTGAGGTACTCAGGGATGGCGGGTGGAGCGGTCACAGCCAGATTGATCTGACGGGTGATTTTCTTTTGCACCCTGTTTGTTGGGCGCCCTTTTTGGATCATTAGTGATCCTTTTGGCACGGGGTACCCGTTTCCGCCGTTGTTTTGCGCATGTGCGATTGGATGATTCGAAGGTCCCATGGGTGGTGGTGGAGGAGCTCCGTGGGCGATGTCACCTAGTGCGGGCGCATTCCCGTACTCGGGGTTCGGGGCTTGTTGCCTCATCTGGGACATGCTCTCGCTGAGTTTCTGGAACTCACTGCAGTCTTTGAGCATGTGGCTTGCTTTTTTTCTTGCCATCCTGCTTGTCGATGTAGAAGTGGATGGTGCATGGGCAAAACTTGTCATATGCTGAGGGTCCATCATCGCGGCCGCGGTGTTGCCATGACTGTTTTGGGCGTCCTCCGTCGCGGAAGTTGTTTCCACGGTATTCGCCGCTGCTGCGGTTGCCGTCGCTACGGCGGTCTGCGTAGCCAGCCGCGACCATGTCGGGTCCGTCGCGATCGTCGTAGACGCGCGATCTTCTCTTGCTACGGTGTTCACGTCGATGGCCATAGTCATCTTCCTCCTCCGACTGCGCTCGGTGGACGGAGTCCTCGCCATCTGCCCACCTGTTGGCGATGTCCATGAGGTGGTCAAGTATCTTGGGCTTGACGCGCCCAAGTTCTTCCTTGAAGTCCTGGCGTTTGACGCCATCCTTGAAGGCATCGATCGCTCTCTCCTCAGAGATGTGCGCCGCGGAGTTCTTGGTCTTGGACCAGCGTATTATGTACGAGCGAATGGATTCGCCCATTCATTGGGTGCAGGCCCGTAGCTCCTCGATCGAGGCTGGCCTCTTGCTAGTGCCCTTGAAGTTTCGGATGAAACTGTACGCCACTTCCTCCCAGCTTTGGATGGATCCCGAGGATAGGCTGCTGAGCCAGATTCGGGTTGTGCCTATCAGCTGCAGCTGAAGGCATTGCAGGGCGGTGTTCTTGTTTCCCCCGTGTAGCTTGACGGATGACAGGTGGTCGCTGAGCCACGCTTTGGGGTCCTGTGTGCCGTCAAACTTCGGAGTGTCCGAAGGAATCTTGAAGTTTCGCGGCATCCGTGTCCGCCGGACGGATCTGCTGAAGCATCGAGCTCCGTAGAGTTCTCCTTCATCGTCCTCCTCCTCAGATTCGGATGAGCATATGCGCTTGGCGCGCACTTTGTCGATCTTGCGGTGGGTGATCTCGCTTCGAGTGTCGTAATCGCGGTTGCGATGTCGCGAGCTCTTGTGCCTTCGAGGTAGGTCGTGCTCTTCCTCGTCGGATGAAGGCGTGGGACTGCGGTTGAACCTGACCACAGCCTTCTTTTTTGGCTCCGCAGGAGCTTCTCCGTGGAGCGCAGCCCCAATAAGTCTGAGTCTGGTTAGTGCGGATTTGTGCATGGCCCTTTTCGGGTCCCCCATCAGAGGTGGATGGGACGCGAGGTATGTGGTGACTGCCATTATCACAGCTTGTGGTGTCTTCGAGATGACGTTCCCGTCGGCATCCATCCCCATGAAAGACGTGTTGAGGGTCCGAGTCCCCTCGCGACGTGCAGTGGGGTCCATGTTCTGCATGCGAGAACGGTGCCTGTTGCCATGGTTGCCGTGCGAGCTGGAGCCGCCCATGGCGGAGAGCGCAGCTCGCCGCGCACTGGACTCTGAGGCCGCTTGCTTGCGCTTGTCAAGCACTTCTTGCATCTTCACCTGCTTCTTGTGCTCTTCGACGAGGATAAGGTGGTACGCCATCAGTCGGTCCCGTGAGGCACCCATAGGCAGGATCTTGTTGCCTGCCACGGCTTCACGTGCTTGAGCCCATCCTTCCTCGTTGAGGTGGATTACCCGATTGGGATCAGTTTCCTTCTCGTTGGGCGGGGGGGACTGGTTTCTCCTGTTCTCGTCATTTCTACCCTGCGGGTTGGGTGGCGGGTTGTGTTCCTGATCCACGTTGCTCTGGATGATTGCGGCACATTGGTAGTGCTCGTAGATCGGGTCGCTGCTGTCGTAGCTTTCGGATACGGAACCGTAGGTCCCTTCCTCCGATGGTGGATCACACATATCTGAGTTGGAGTTGCTGCTGTCATAGGGCTCATCTGTCGATGACGATGTGCGTAGCACAGGATGTGGCGCCCACGAAGCGGGCCTGATCGATGGCAGGGGCACCCGCTCTGGGAGACGGAGAGTGCCGGTCTGCCCCACCTGGAAGCAGAAACTCCCGAACAGGATCTCGAGCCCGTCGCCAACGGGCTCGAAGTCCTTCAGAGTGGCTGGCGAATGGGCGGTGAAGTCGAAATCGCCGAAGAGGAGGTGGCTCTCCGTCGCCGAGAAGTTGTAGATCGCTTTGGTTGGGACCATCACGATCGCACAATCAGCGCCCCCAGTTCCCACAGACGCCGCCAATTGACGAGGTTTAATCTCGTCAATGCCCATTGTTATGAGCTTGGGTTTTGGAGAAGATGGGGATGCTGGAGATCATGGAAGGGTTAGCAAACAAGCAACGCGGGGACACGAGGTTTACCCAGGTCCAGGCCCCCGGAGGGAAAACCCTACTCCTGCTTGTCTTCTCTTGATTACGGCAGAACCGAAAGTTACAGGGGTGCACAGATGCAATCTGGCGTGGAGGTGTGTATGCGGTGGTATGAAGTGACCTCCTCGTCGTGCCCTCCTAGCCTTTATAAAGAAGTAGGCAGGTCCTGGGCATAGACCGAGTCGGTTACAGGTTTTAGGGTTTGCCCCTTTGAAATATTCTATCTACTCTAGTCTTGCTCTCCAAGGATCCGAAGACATCCTGGGCTTGGGCCACCCGAAAGTCTTCATGGGCCACATATATTCTTGTGGGCCTTCCTTGGACCGGACCAGGTACGCTAAGGTTATATACCCGTGGGGTATAACCATGTCAGCCTTAGGTTAGCCTCCGTCAAGTTCATCTTGTGTGTAGTGTATCCACGTACATGATGTTGATGGTACTTCCACTATACACCATGCATTTGGTGAACTCATTGTCGTCAATCAGGGGGTTGATGACCATGGCGTATTGGTTGTCCGTAGGGATGAGGTCTAGGTGATCCTTCCTGTCCCAAGTAATTGGAATCTCCGACCAGCGCAGGTACTAGGGGACTGGGGGCAGAGTAGCCATCAATATCCTCATAGAGGTTTTCTGTTGTCGGACAGTGGGGGTGCCACTAGCTTGTACAGCTTATCGACCACCTCGGTTTCACCCGCATGGACATTGTTTGACCACAAATGCTTGCGGATGACCTCCTTGCTAGCGTCGAAGGGGGCCAACCCATAGTGTTGGCCGTCCATCTTGGAGTCGAGAATGTAGAACCAATTGTTTCTCCATCCTTTGACGGATCCGCAGAGGTGGAAGGAGAAGTACTGCTGCTTAGGGAGGATAGATATTCCGCACCCGCCTAGATCATACACCTTGCCTCCATGGCCGGACTACCTCTTCAAGGAATAGCGCTTCTTGAAGAGGCCAAAGTGCGTCTCAATTCCGAGCCAACACTCACATAGCGTGATGAAGCACACGATATGCAAAAGAGAGTTAGGCGACAACTGATGGAGTTGAAGCCCATAAAAAGGATCCCACGAAGAAATTCGTGGGAAGGAAGAGAAAGACCACGGATGACGAAGGCATAGAACATTACCCAGAAACCTTCGGGTGGATCCGGGATCACCTCCGACTTGGGGAGTATGGCGTCGCCCTTTTCCTGCGGAATCATGTGCGCCTCGCACAAGCGACGCATATCTACTTCCCTCACCATCGACCGCCACCATCCACCATTGGTGACATGGCCGGCGGTGGTGTCCTTCTTGGCGGCACCGATGGCGCTCGTCCTAGCGACGGTGGCAGAAGATTTCTTTAGCTTGCCGATCTTGACGGCACGGCGCACTGCACAATGAGCATGGAGGAACGAGGATAGAAAGACGCGAAGAACATCCAGCGCAGGATAAAGAAAGAGCTTTGGAAATGGTGGAGATGAAATTGGCAAAGGCAATGCAAATGGCGAAGTGGAGAATTACTGCAGCTCCTAGCAGTATAAAAGGGTTGGAGATGACAATGCAGAACCGTCGATTTGCTAAACCTAACACATGTTAGCCATCACATCGTTCACGTGGTGGGCATCGCCCCAAACCAACACGAGCATGCCGTCCACTATACACGAAAATCGAGGCGACACAGCAACTTTCACGTTAATTACGTGTGACTAGTCAAATCCCAGTCAAAAAGTGGGACCCACGATAATTTCATCCCATCGTCTCTGCTGCCGCACATGGTTGATCTTACCAAGCGTCAGCAATGATGTCAACAAAAGCAAAGGCCAACAATGGCTCTAATCTTTTGACTCAATACAAAAGTACTTACTCGAATCTACAACTCAACCAACTACTCGGGGGCTACTCCTATCAGGAGCGCTAGTCGCGCACCTGAAAATTTGGTAGGTTTCCTGGGTCAGTCGAAGAAATTCACAAAGCTTCGAATCCTCCTTCGAGTCCGAGACTCCATTACGGACTCGGGTGCTACTCCCATAGGGAGCGCTGGCAGCACATTTGAAAAAATTGGGAATTCGAAGCAATTCCGGATCATTATATCACATGCTTGATAACTATAACTCTCTTCTCGAGTCTATGACTCGAATAGACACTTGGGGGCTACTCCCATAGGGAGCGTTGGTCGTGCACCCTATGAATCAACTGATTGAGATCTTCGGATCCTTCACGATTACAATAAAACATAACTTACAATCGGCAGCTCTGCCCCAAAATAATGCTAAGAGATAATGTCTCCTTGGTCACCTGAAACGCCTCTACAACGATAAACTTTTGGATGTTGTGTCTACGACACAAAGATAAGACCTACAGCTACAATCTGATGGCCTAGAAACGCACCCGATTGCGCTCTGCTAGTAATATTCTGTGTCAACAGGCACGATGAAAAATCCCGACGGACGCGTTGGGTACATAACTTAAAAACACTCGAATTCGACTCTTGTAAGACCTCCACGTCCTGAGTCGAATTAAACAAACAATTTTGTGGATTCAAGTCCGGGGACTCGAGTCTGAAGTAGATAGCGTTGTTTTTCCCAAAGGCAGTTAACTGACCCTAATCCATCACACGTATCAACGATCCCTATGAACCAACACATTGACCCGAAACATGTTTGAATGAAGAGCACTCGAAAGACTTAAGAGTGTCCAGTCAAATCTGCGATTCGACTGAACACTCGGGGCTACTAACATGGGTATGCCCTACGGGTGCCTGATGTTAGCCTACCCGGTCCAGTCTAGTAGAATCCCATGCAATTATCCACTCCTGATGACCAAGCCCAGGAAGGATTCGGGTGACCCAGGCCCATTAAGGATGCGACTCCTTGGAGAACACGGATAGATTTAGATAGAAATTCAAAGGGTAAATCCATAATCGTAACCAACTCGACCTACCCTGAGACCTGGCCTCCCCATATAAAGGCCAGGAGGGCACGATGAGGAGTATCTCACCTCATAACCTAGCACACAACTCGCCAGATCTCATCTGCGCACCCCTATAACCGTCGGCATCGCCATTAACAAAGAGCACACACGCATGAGTAGGGTTTTCCCTCCGGGGGCCTGAACCTAGGTAAATCTCGTGTCCCCGTGTTGCAAGTCTGTTAGCCGTTCGGCGATCTCTAGCATCCTTGATGTTGGCTCAGTTGATGTAGAGCCTGTTGGGTACCCCAGAGCAAGGTCTAATGAGCACAGCAGCAAGTTTTTCCTCAGTTATAGAACCAAGGTTATTGAACCAGTAGGAGAAAGAAACCACTTCCGAAGGTGTTGCTAGCAACGTGGAACCTGCACACAACACAACCAAAATACTTTGCCCCAACTTATCAATGAGGTTGTCAAGCTCACTGGTTTTGTTGAAAAGAAAGGATTAAACGTATAGTGTGGAAGATAGTAATTGCTTGTGGTAATTGCAGAAAGTAAACTGTAAACATTAGATAGAATATCAGTGGGAAGGAATGGACCGGGGTCCACAGTTCACTAGAGGTGTTTTCTCCATAAGATAAATAACATGCTGGGTGAACAAATTACAGCGGGGCAATTGACAAATAGAGAATGCATAATAATGCATGTACATGACATAATGATCACTATGAGATTCACTTGGGCATTACAACATGATACATGGACCGTAATCCAATTGCATCTATGACTAATAATCCACCTCTAGGATATCATCTGAACCACCCTCGGGTATTAAGTTGCAAGCAACAGATAATTGCATTAAGCAAGGTGTGTAAAGTAAACAATACAATTTCCATTGGGCAAAGGATTGTTGTTTTCTCCCTAGTAGCAACATCACATCTATAATCTTAGAAGTCACTCTCCCAGATTACTAGAGGCATGAACCTACTATCGAGCATAAATACTCCCTCTTGGAGTCACAAGCAAATACTTGGCCAAAGTAACTACTAGCAACGGAGAGCATGCAAGATCACAAATAACATAGACATGATATAACAATAATCAATCTAACATAATACTCAATATCCATCGGATCCCCGCAAACACAACATGTAGCAATAAAATAAGATTATTTTGATCATGATAGGCGGCTCACAAGATCTAAACATGGTGGCACAAATAGGAGAAACAACCATCTAGGTACTGCTATGGACCCATAATCCAAGGATGAACTACTCACACATCACTCCGAAGGCAGGCATGGTGATGAAGAAGGCCTCCAAGATGATCTCCCCTCTCCGGCAGGGTGCCGGGAAGAGCTTTAGATTCCTCCCGATCTAGGGACGATGGTGGCGGTGGCTGATAAGGGTTGATTTCATCAATGCCCATTGTTATGGACTTGGGTTTTGGAGAAGATGGGGATGCTGGATGTTGCGAAACGGTTAACAGACAAGCAACACGAGACATGAGATTTACCCAGGTTTAGGCCCCTGGAGGGAAAACCCTACTCCTGCTTGTCTGCTCTTGATTACGGCGGAACCGAAGGTTACAGGGGTGCGCAGATGCAATCTGGCGCGAGGTGCGTATGCGATGGTGGAAGAGGATCCTTCTCGTCGTACCCTCCTGGCCTTTATATAGATAGGCAGGTCCCGGTATTAGGTCGAGTCGGTTACAAATTAGGGTTGGTACCCTTTGAAATTCTATCTAATCTAAACTTGTTCTCCAAGGAGTCGAAAATGTCATGGGTTTTGGCCACCCTTCATGGGCCGCATGTCTTGACGTGGGATTTCCTTGGGCCGGACCAGGTATACCAATGTCGTGTACCCGTGGGGTATATCCATGTCAGTAGCCCGCGAGTGTTTAGTCGAATCATAGATTCGGCTAGAGACTCTTGAATCTTTCGGGTGCTATGTAGTTGAACCTGTTTTGCAAGGAGAAATGTTTAGTTCATAGGGATTGTCAATGCGTGTGCCTGGCTCACCCGACGGATCAGGGCCAATTAACTATCATAGGACAAAACAACAAGATCTTCATCAAACTCGAGTCCCCGGACTCGAATTCGGAACGATTGCTGGTGTGATTTGACTCATGCCGTTGTGGACTTACAGGAGCCGTATCCCAATGATTTTTAAGTGATGTACCCAATGCGTCCTTCAGGATTTTCATCGTGCATGTTGACACGGAAGTTTACTGGCAGAGCGCAGTCAGGTGCGTTACCAGGCCATCAGATGATATCTGTAGGGCTTATCTTTGTGTCGCAGACACAACATCCGAAATTTTATCACCACGGAGGTGTTTCGGGTGGCCAAGGAGACTGCTTCTCACTTAGAGTTTGTTTGGGCAAAGTTGCCAAAAAGTTTTTTGTCGTATTTGATCCAAAGGATCGTAGTCGAAGAGTTCATAGGGTGCGCGGTCAGCGCTCCCTATGGGAGTAGCCCCCGAGTGTCTGTTTGAGTCGTAGACTCGAGCAGAGACTTTAGTTCAGTCTTTTGCAACATAGGTCCGAAGGACACAATTTTTTCGGATGCTCAATCGACGCTCCCTATGGGAGTAGCCCCCGAGTCCATAGTGGAGTCGCAGACTCGACGTAGGACTCGAAGATAATTTCGAGGTGAAGTTACCTTAGTCGGGGACAACGCTCCTGATAGGAGTAGCCCTCGAGTAATTTCTCGAATCGTAGATTCGAGTAAGTACTTGATTGATCAGCCGAAAACTTCGAGCCGTTGCTGGCTTTGCCTTGATGATGTTAGTGCTGACGATTGGTGATCTCAAACGTCCGAGGCATCAGAGATGATGCGACGAGACGATCATGGGTCCCACCGTCTGACTTGAAGTTGACTAGTCATGTGTAGACGTGGCAAAAATTACAGCGTCTCCTCGGTTTCCATGCGTAGTGGACGGTGTGCTGGCGACGGTTCGGTATAGTGTTGACACGTGTAGGGTCGGATTTTGCTGGCACTCTAGGGCTTCTCGATCGATGGCTCCTATTCATCGTCTTCATCCTTTTATACCGTAGGGGAACAGTGATTTATTTTTAGCCTTTGCCATTTGCTCATCTCCTTTGCCTCCATTTTCACGAGCTTCGCTGCCCTTCGCTGCGTTCTGGACGTTCTTCGCACTTTCCCTCTTCATTCTTGCGCTCGCACCTCCACCATCGCCGCTACAAAATGGGCAAGCCAAAGAAAACCGCTGCCGGAGCTGGCTCGAGCGCCGCGGCGGCGGCAAGAAGGTCGCCACTACCGCCCGCGCAACGGACGGCGGGTGGAAGCGCACAGACATGCACGATGGGGATCTATGCAAGTTGCGCGATGCTAGGTTGATCCCCCAGAACAAGGAGGACACCCTTCTCCCCGGTGACGAGGTAATCCCACGCCCACCCGAAGGGTTTCGGGTGATGTTTTATGCCTTTCTCGTTTGCGGTCTCTCTCTTCCTGTCCACGATTTCCTTCATGTACTCCTCTTCTTTTACGGGATTTAGTTGCATCATCTGTCTCCCAATTCTCTCCTCCACATTGCTTGCTTCATCACTCTTTGCGAGTGTTGGCTCGGTATCAAGCCAAAATTCGGCCTCTTCCAGAAGCTCTATTCTGTGAAGAGGCAGTCGGGCACCGGCGGAGTCTATCCGCTCGGCGGCTGCATTATCTCCATTCGATCTTCTATCCTTTTCTTCTCCATTTCCATGTGTGAGTCTGTCCAGTATTGGCGGAAGAAGTGGTTTTATATCCGCGACGCCAAGTTGGACGGACAAGAATATGGTCTCACCCCGTTCGACTCTGCTCAGAAAATCTTCCCGAAGAGGTCGTGGAAGAACCACATCTTGGAGGGTGAAACGGCGGAGGTGGAGGAGCTCTACCATCGCGTGGAGGCGCTCCAGATGGTGGTCGAGAAGGAGGTCAACTGTGTCGACATTATTCACACCTTCTTCAAGCGTCGGGTGCAACTGCTCCAAGCGGGCGCACCCGATGTTTCATTATGCTGGCCACAACGACCCGACAAGGGTCTCATCCGAGGAGCTGTCCAAAGGTGACCTTGATAGATCCCTTCGGCCTCTATTGAAGTTCAAGGCTGATGTAGACCTCCCAGGGAAATCGTTGACCTCCCCCTTCAGCGCCAAAAATGCAGTTCCACAGGTGGAAATTATAGTTTGCGCGTTGCGCTTTTTCGAGTGTTTTTTGCAACTTGTAGTGTCATTAATCTTCTGTCTTTGGTTTGCAGGACCTCAAGGTAGCTGGGATGATGCCCCCTCTACCTGATAAATATCCGGTTGCGCCGGACAACGAAGTTGTGGATTCTAAGTCCAAGCTTCCTCTGGTGCAGTCTCCTACCGCGGACGCCCCCGAGGCGAGAGAAGGGCGGACCCGAAAGCGCACCCGGAGCGAGTCTTCGGATGCGTCTAACCCTCCAACTCCAAATGGTTCGCCGTTCATCGAGCAGCACGGTGTGGAAGAAGGTGCATCGTCTGCGCCTTTCCCTGCCGTGCCTATTCGGGCGGTGGCTCCGCAGCCGCCAGCCAAGAAGATTAAGGAGAAGGTAGCTCCTGTCTTCAATTTATCGGACATCGAGTCGTAAGTCACTTCGTGTTGAGTCTTGTTTTTCTTTTCATCTTTGTAATTTTACCTTGTTGCTGATTTGACTGGTTGCTTGCAGCAATCCTTCGGAGGAGTCCCAATTAATGGCGAAGTCGAAGCCGACGGCTTCTGTCCCCTAGGTGGTGGCCGACTCTGAGAATAATGGACCGAACTCCTCCAAGCGAGAAACTCGGGCAGTCGTAACTCAGAAGGCAGCATGAAGACCTTCGGAGTCCATGCCTGAACACGTAAGCATTGTATTTTTACTCCATGGGGGGAGCCCCCGAGTCCTTTTTGTGTGATCTGTTAATCTTTTGCTCTTTCGGGGGAGCCCCCAAGCCCTTTCTTCATCGATTTGTGTTTCTGTTTCTTCTGTAGCCTTTTGTCCACAGTGCCAACCTTCTCATCCAGCAGCATCTAGCGCTGGAGGGTCAGCTGCAACAGCTCCAAGGTGCGTAGTCGTCTCTTTGTTTGTTCGTATAGTTTGCATAGTTTGGTTTTTGTATTCATTCAAAACTTCTTCATGCTATAGATGATAATAATGTTGCCCTCCGAAGACTGGATGCTCTCGAAAAGAGCCTCGGTCGAGCGGAGAAGAAGGCCGCGGATGCTGCGGAGGCTAAGGAGCGCCTACAGAAGGAGGTTGAGGATCGCGAGCAGCAGCTCGTGGCCATTGCAGCCACGCGGGAGAAGGAGATGGCTGACAAGCTCATGGCTACTACCAAGGCTATTTCCGGTAAGTTATGCTTTTATCCCTTTGGGTCTTCGGATATTCGAGTGCATTTTATCCTTCCTCATTCGTGTTTTTTTTCTTCTTCTCATCAGACGCTTCTAGCATCACGTTTGATCGTGGTGTGCTGGAGCACGGAGATGCTTTGGCTGATGCCGCCACTACGATCGAGGATCGCTGCGCCACTGCCGCTGGCTCCTTGGAGAAAGCCAAGAAGGTGCGTGCGCGCTTCTACAAGGAGATTGTCCCTAAGGGCGTTGCCCTTGACGACGTCGACGCCCTTACGGATGCCCTGTCAGAGGATGCTCCGACGGAGTACAAGCGCAAGTAGAAGGGCATCAACGCTTCCATAGGGCTGGTGATGGCGATGGCGTCTAGAGCCGAGCTGGAACTGCCTCAGATTACATCCAGGATGCCAACAGCGGCGGATGTCTTTGAGGTAGCTTTCGCCCTCTTTTCTTCTCGCTGTAAGTGTTATGGGCCTAATCTCATCGACCTCCTAGATGACTATGCGGCAAAGCAGCAGCATGAGGCCAAGAGCAGGCCTTCTGGCGCCGAGACTGCTCCAGATGCAGGTGCTTAGGCCTTTGTAATGTAGCTTAGTGTAGCGTCTCCTTTTGATGCTTTTGTAAGAACTTGCGGATGAACAAGTTTCACTTTGCCATGAGGTGGCCTTAATTATGTATATAAGTCTATCTTTGGGCTGCTGCCGAAAGTACTTGTGATGTTTATGATTGTTTATTTGCTTCTAGGGTCCTTCGGGTCAGGTTCTAGTGGTTGCTCCGATCGTGCCTGAGTCGCGACCATCCTTGGATGATGCCTCGCAGTTGGCCTTTCTGCGCGATCGCGTCCGCAGCCGGGAGAAGGATGTCCTTAGCATCCGACGCCATGCAGATGTATGGAAGTCAAAGGCTGAGCGAGCCACTGCCAGGGAGGAGTTCTTGCTTGGGGAATTGCGGCAGATGGGTGAGCAACTTCAATGTAAGTCTTCATGAACTGATGTTCTTTCGGGTGCGACTTTGTATGCTGGCTCATTTCGTGTGTTGTGCAGATGTGAATCTCATTCCGAGGGAAGAGAAGGAGCGTGTCGCCATTCGGATGAACTGTTTGACGCAGCAAGACCTAGAGGCTGGTGGCTTCTTCTGGATGGACCGTGATCGGTCCATCGTCCTTGCGACGGTGCAAGATCGCGTGAACCAGGTTCTTCGGGTGCTGAGGCAGGAGAGGTCATTGTTGGCGGCCATCTAGTCCGTCATGTTCCCTTTGCACGTCACGCCTTCTACCTTTCTGGGTCTTCTTGGTAAATTTTGGAATGTGGGCCATGTCAAGGAGTTGGTGTGGCATCAGCTGATTGCAGGGGTCAAGGCTGCCTTGTCTCTTGTTCGGTTGCATCGTCGTGATGTCAATCTTGCGGAGGTGGCAACTGGGCCGCCCCTTCGACCAGATGGCAGCTTATGGGACATGCGACCTCACTATGCGGCTATGGTGCAGCATGCGGAGGAAATGGTAGATTTGTTCGAGCAGTGGGCAAATATAATGCTCTAGAACAATTAGATCTTGTAAAGAAAAATAGATGATGTAAAATTTGTATGTATTCGAGTGGGCTTTAGTGACGCCCTTTGTAAAGTTTATTGTTTTTTGGCACATGGTGCTTTGCTATGTGCATGTCCTTTTCGTTAGCCTGACGTGGTCAGCTACTCGGGTTATATGCATTGTTCTCAGTCGACGAGGTCGTGAGGTGAGGCATAGCCCCGAGCGTATTTAGCGAAAAATAATGCAAGGAGAAAAAATATTTGGGCTAAGGAACTTAGCTTTTATTCATAGCGAAACGAGGAGGTACATTGTTCGGCTGAGTAGCCTTGGCTGAATAGCCTTATTGAAAGTAAAGGGTAACTAGGGGTAGAAGCGTCGTAGTTGTGCAACGTTCCAGGGGTTGGAGTATTTGACTCCTGATGCGACGTCCATGAGGCGGTAGGCGCCACCTGGGATGACTTCGGTGACGATGTAGGGTCCTTCCCAGGGTGACTCAAGCTTCTTGGTCCATTCTTGCTTGAGCCACAGGACGAGGTCTCCTTCGACGAAGGACCTTGGGCGCAGCCGATGACTGTGGTAGTTGCAGAGGCTCTGCTGATAGACCACTGAGCGAGCCATGGCGATGTCGCATGCCTCGTCGAGTGTGTCGACGGTGTCTTTGAGTGCTGCCGATGATTCGGCTTCGCTGTAGGCGATGACCCGTGGGGCCTTGTGGCGTACCTTGGCAGGTAGCATGGCTTCGGCTCTGTGCACCATGAAGAAGGGCGTGTAGCCGGTTGAGCTGTTTGGCGTTGTACGCAGGCTCCAGAGAACAGAGGGTAGCTCATCTTCCCAGCTCCCGCAAGCCTTTTGAGTGGGCAAAGCAGACGCTTCTTGATGCCGTTACCTATTAGTCTGTTGGCCTTTTCGACTTGTCTGTTGGTCTGCGGGTGCGCCGCGGAGGTGTAGGATATGTTGATGCCGAGGTTTCCGCAAAAAGCTCGAAATTCCTTCGAGATGAAGTTTGAGTTGTTGTCCATTATGATGCTGTGAGGCACGCCGAACCTGTAGACAATGGACTCGAAAAACTTAATGGCAGTTTTGCCGCTTTGGTTGGTGACGGGCATAGCCTCGATCCACTTGGTGAACTTGTCGACTGCGACCAAGAGGAAGACGTGACCTCCCGGCGAGGACTTTGGCAGTTTGCCTATCATGTCGAGGCCCCATTGGGCGAAGGGCCAGGCCAGCGGTATGGGCCTCAGCTCGGATCCTGGCGTGTGCGGCTTGTCCGCGTATCGCTGACAGGCGTTGCACCTCTATACGATGTCCTTGGAGTCGTTCATGGCGGTTGGCCAGTAGAACCCAACTCATAGAGCTTTGGCGACTAGGGTGCGGCTGCCTGCATGATGGCCGCAGATACCCTCATGGATGTCTTGGATGATGCTTTTTCCGTCACCTATGGTGACGCACTGTTGGAGCACACGCGAAATGATGCGCTTGTACAACTCGCCATTGATTATGGTGAAGGATTTTGACCGTCGAGATATGCGTCGGGCATCCATCGGGTCATCGGGTAGTTCATTGTTTATCAGGTACCGAAGGTATGGCTGCGTCCATGGCTCTTCAACCGCCATGACCTGCATTAAGCTGACTAGCTCAGCCTCGGTGTCAAGCTTTTCGGGTCCTTCTTGTCCTTTGGGTAGCGCAGCCCCCGAGTGCTCTGCTTTTTCGGCTAAGCCTTTTGGGAATTTTCTCTTGATAGAGGGTATGCAGATTTGTTCGAGGAACACATATGGTGGCACCCATGCGCAAGTGGAGCCAATATTGGCCTGTAAGCTTCTTTGTTGCTTTCTCTTCCGACGTGCCGAAGCTCGCAGCCATCAAAGTCTCCTTCGAGTGAGTTGTAAAGTGCGCGGTACGCGATCATGTTGGCGCTGTGAGCGTCGCACTCGTTCATCGTCTACTGGACGACAAGGTTCGAGTCACCGTAGATGACGAGGCGTGTTGCGCAGCGGATCTTGGCCATCCTCATGTCGTGGATGAGAGCCTCGTATTCGGCCTCGTTGTTGGAGGCGCGAAATTTCATTCGAAGGACGTACTTCATATTGTCACCTTGAGGGGACGTCAGTATGACTCCGAACCTTGCTCCAGCCTCGCGCTTGGAGCCATCAAAGTCCATCATCCACGATTGCGACATGTCCAGAGTATCTGGCAGCTGGAGTTCCATCTAGTGGACGAGAAAGTTAGGGAGGACCTAAGACTTAATGGCGGTGCATCACTCGTAGATTATATCCAGAGGAGACAGTTCGATGCCCCACAAGGCTATGCATCCCATGGCTTCGAGGTTGTTCAGGATGTTTGACAGCGGGGCATCGTTGACGACCATGATCTGATGCTCCTGGAAGTAGTGGATCAGCCGACGATCCGTCATGAATACACCATAGGCGATCTTCTGGTAGTGAGGGTACCTCTGCTTTGTTGGGGTCAGTACCTCACTGAGGTAGTAGATTGGGCATTGGACCCCGTGGGTCTTGCCATCTTCGAGTCATTCGACCACGAGTACGGTGCTTACCACCTGATGTGTAGCTGCAATGTATAGCAGCAGAGCCTCCCGTTCCTTTGGCGTGACCAGGACAGGCGAGGTGGAGAGCAGCCGCTCGAGGTCCTCGAATGCGTCGTCTGCTTCAGGTGTCCACTCGAACTTGTCCGCCTTGCGTAGCTGCTGGTAAAAGGGTAGGGCCTTCTCGCCCATTCGGCTGATGAATCTGCTCAGCGTCGCGATCCGCGCAACCAGCTGCTGGACACCTTTGAGGTTCTTCAGCTTCTCCATGGCCAGTATGGCCCTGATTTTCTTCGGATTCGCCTCAATCCCCCGCTAAGAGATGAAGTAGCCGAGCAATTGGCCAGATGGGACGCCGGCGCACTTTTCTGGGTTTAGCTTGATCTTTTAGTGATCAAGGTTATCAAACGTCTCGCAGAGATCATCGATCAGCGTCTTGGATTCTCTGGTATTGATTACTATGTCGTCGACATTAAGACTTGGATGTTATGACCGATCTGGCTTTTCAGGCACGCCTGCATGCACCTCTGGTACGTGGCACCTGCGTTCTTTAGCCCGAAGGGCATGGTGTTGTAGCAGAACACTCCGAACAGCGTGATGAATGCTGTTTTCTCCTGATCTTTGACATTCAGCCGAATCTGGTTGTAGCCTGAGTAGGCATCAAGGAAGGAGAGTTTCTCGCATCCTGCAGTCGAATTGATGATTTGATCGATCCGTGGTCCTTGGGATAGTACTTGTTGAGCGATGTGAAGTCCACGCACATCCGCAGGATGTCCGTGTCCTTTTTGGGGACCAGCACTGTGTTGGCCAGCAACTCGCTCTCCTTGATTTCCCTGATGAAATTGGCATCGAGTAGTCTGTTGACTTCAATTACAACGGCTTCGGCTCTTGGTTCGGATAGTCATTGTATAGACTGCTTGAATGTCTTCGCGTCCGAAAACACATTGAGTGCATGCTCGGAGAATTCCCTGGGAACTCCTGGCATGTCCGCAGGACACCGGGCGAAAATTTCCCAGCGCTCACGGAGGAATTCGACGAGTGTGCTTTCCTATGCGGGACTGAGATCGTTCGTGATCAACGCCGTCTTGGAGGTGTCCGTCGGGTGGACCTGCACCTTCTTTGTGTTGACGATGGAGTCGAAAGACATGTCGAGTGCGTTCTGTCTTGCGACTGGGGGTGCCCCGTTGTCTGTCACCTCTCTGAGCCTCGTGAGCTCCTCCTGCATACCGAACGATTGGGAGATTCTGTTGAAGTCTCTATCGCAATGGTCGGATCGAGTGAGGCTTCCTTGGATGGTGATGACGCCCCTAGGTCCTAGCATCTTCAGTAGCAGGTACGCATAGTGTGGTACTGCTAAGAATCGTGCGAATGCCATGTGCCTGAGGATGGCGTGGTACTGTGATGGCCAGTCCACCACTTTGAACTCTAGCCGCTCGCGCCTGAAGTTTTGGGCTGGCCGAAGATGACATCGAGCCATATCTTTCCCATGGGGTATATGCCCTTCCCTGGGACTATGCTGTGGAACGTCGTGTCTGATTGTTCCAGGCTGCACAGCGGGATCCGCATTGCCACGAGTGTGCTGGCGAACATCAGATTGATGCTGCTGCCACCGTCCATGAAGACGTGGCTCATCTCGAATCCTCTGATCTGGGCCTCAAGCACCAGGGCAGGATGACCTGGCCGAGGGATCTGGAATGGGTGATCTGAACGGTCGAACGTGATGCAGGACTCCGAGCCGCTAAGGTACACAGGTATGGCTGGTGGAGAGGTCATGGCCAGGCTGACTTGGCGGGTGATTTTCTTTTGCACCCTGTTAGTTGGGCACCCCTTCTGGATCATCAGGGACCCTTTTGGTGGCGGGTATCTTCCCGCACAATTATTTGGTGCTGGTGCGATCGCTGGCTGCGACGGTCCGACGGGTGGTGGTGGAGGAGCTCCATGGGCGATGTCACCTGGTACGGGTGCAGGCCCAAATCCAGGGTTCACGGTCTGGCGCCGCATTTGGGTGAGACCCTCGCTGATCTTCAGGAACTCACGGCAGTGCTTGAGCATGCGGCTGGCCTTCTTCTTACCATCTTGTTTGTCGATGCATAAGTGGATGGTGCAGGGACCAGATAGCTTGTCGTATGTCGAAGGCTCGTCATCACGACTGCGACGTTGCCACGTTTGCGTGGGTCGCACACCGTCATGGCAGTTGCCTTCATGGTATCCGTTGCTGCGGTTGCCGTCGTTGCGTCGATCGGCATATCCAGCCACGACCATGTCGACTCCGTCGCGGTCGTCGTAGACACGCGATCTTCTTTTGCTGCGACGCTCGCGTCTGCGGCCGTAGTCGTCTTCGTCATCCGAATGTGCTCGAGTGACAGAATCCTCACCATCTGCCCATCGGTTGGCGATGTCCATGAGGTGGTCGAGTGTCTTGCGCTTGACGCGCCCAAGTTCCTCTTTGAAATCTGGGCGCCTGGCACCATCCTTGAAGGCGTCGATTGCACGTTGATACCTCGGAAACGTATCTATCATTTTTGATGCTCCATGCTTGTTTAGTATCTACTTTGCTTTCCTTTGTCTACATTTTGAGGTGTTTTTATATCTTTTCTGGAACTAACCTATTAACAAATTGCCACAGTGCTAGTTGCCTATTTTCTTCTGTTTTTGGTTCCAGAAAGGCAGAAAATCAATATTCTCGGAATTGGACGGGACAAAAGCCAAAGACAATATTTTACCGTGGGGGACACAAATCCATAAGACGAGACGGAGAAGCAAACCAGGGCGGCCAAACCCCCCTAGGCGCGGCCAGGGGTGGGCCCGTGCCTGGGAAGGGTGTGGCCCCCCTGGTCGCCTCCCGGCCTCGCCTCTTTGCCTATAAGAATCACCAGATGAAGAAACCCTAAGTACCCGATAAAAACTCCACAAAACCGACTGTAGCCGCCGCCACCGTCGTCCCTAGATTAGGGGGGATCTGAAGTTCTTCCAGGCACCCTGCCAGAGGGGAAATCATCCCGGAGGCCTTATCTCCCGTATGAAGCGTGAGTAGTTCCACCTTGGACTATGGGTCCATGTAGTAGCTAGATGGTTGTATCTCCTCCTTGTGCTTTCATGTATAGATCTTGTGAGCTCCGTTCATGATCAAGATCTAATCTATTTGTAATCATGCATGTTGTGTTTGCGGGGATCCAATGGATATTGAGATTACTATGTCAGATTGATTAATGGTTTTGTCTTTATGATTTTATCATGTCTGTGTTGTTTGTGATCTTGCATGCTATCCGTTGTTAGTAGCTATCTTGGCCAAGTAGTTGCTAGTGACTCCAAGAGGGGGTATTTATGCTCAATAGTGGGTTCATGCCTCTAGTTTCCAAGGGAAGTGACAGAAATCTCTTCGGTTGTAGATGTGTTGTTTCTACTAGGGAGAAAACAACAGTCTCTTTTTCATGGGACAAGTGGATTGTTTACCTTACACACTTTGCTTAAAGTAGTTGTCTGTTGCTTGCAACTTAATACCGGAGGGGGTTCGGATGATAACCTGAAGGTGTAATTCTAGTCATAGATGCAGTTGGATGGCGTTCTATGTATATTGTTGTATTGCCCAATCGAATCTCATTGGATATTTTTGTCTGGTACTGCATTATCATGCCTTGATCAGTTCCTGTCAATTGCCCTGCTGTAATTTGTTTACCCTTCATGCCATGTTGTTTATCTAAGGAGAGCACCTCTAGTGAACTATGGACCCCGGTCTAATCCTTACCATTGATACATCTTCCACTGTTACATGTTTACTTGCTGCAAACCATTACCTTCCACACCATATGTTTAATCCTTTGTTACAGCAAACCGATGAGCTTGACAACCTCACTGATTCGTTGGGGCAAAGTCTTGAGTTTGTGTTGTGCAGGTTTCCATGTTGCTTGCAACACTTGTGTGACGTTTCCTTCCTCCTACTGGTTCGATAACCTCGGTTTCTTACTGAGGGAAAACTTGCCGCTGTGCTACTTCACACCTTGCTCTTGGGGTTTCCAATGAAGCGCTCCTACATCAACTTAGCTGTCGGTTGTGCTCGTCGATGAGGAGGAGGTGGTATGCCATTAGTAGATCCCGTGAAGCATTCATAGGTAGGATGATGTTGCCTGCTACGGCTTTGCGTGCTTGACGCCATCCTTCCTTGTTGAGGTTGATCTTGTTGTAGGCGTGAGCGTCGCCTTCGTTGGGCCTGTTAGGCGGATCTCCCCATTTCCTCCATTCTCAGCTTGCGGGTTGAGAGGGGGGTTGGGTGTTTGCTGCGCACTCGAAGCCGGTGGGAGGTCCGTTATGTTGTTGATGACGACGGCGCATAGGTAGCGCTCGTGGATTGGATCGCTGCTACCGCAGCTTCATCTAAGGGAGGGCCGCACAGATCTGAGTTGCAACTGCCGCTGTCATCTAACTCGTCTGTCAATGTCGACGCATGTAACATGCCGATAGGTGGGGCCCACGAAGTCGTCCTATGGATGGTGGTGGCACCCGCTCTGGGAGGCGGAGGATGCCGGTATGCCCCACCTGGAAGCAGAAGCTCCTGAACAGCATGTCGAGCTCGTCGCCGACGGACTCGAAATCCCTCAGGGTGGCCGGCGAGTGGGCGGTGAAGTCGAAGGCGCCGAAGAGGAGGTGACTCTCCTTTGCCAATGAGTTGTATATCGCTCCCGATGGAACCACCACGACCGCACGATTAGCGTCCCCACTTCTCACAGACGTCGCCAATTGAGGAGGGTTGATTTCGTCAATGCCCATTGTTATGGACTTGGGTTTTGGAGAAGATGGGAATGCTGGAAGTCACGGAACGGTTAACAGAAAAGAAACGCGGGACACGAGATTTACCTAGGTTCATGCCCTCAGAGGGAAAACCCTACTTCTGCTTGTCTCCTCTTGATTACGGCGGAACCGAAGGTTACAGGGGTGCGCAGATGAAATCTGGCGCGAGGTGCGTATGAGATGGTTGCAGAGGATCCTTCTCGCCGTACCCTCCTGGACTTTATATAGATAGGCAGGTCCCATGCTTAGGTCGAGTCGGTTACAAATTAGGGTTGGTACCCTTTGAAACTCTATCTAATTTAAACTTGTCCTCCAAGGAGTCAAAAACGTCATGGGCTTGGGCCACCCGAAATCTTCATGGGCCGCGTGTCTTGACGTGGGCTTTCCTTGGGCTGGACCAGGTATACCAATGTCATGTACCCGTGGGGTATATCTATGTCAGTAGCTATGGACTTTTTCGTGGAATTCTGATCGGGTGTTTAGGGTTTTTACCTCTGGGGTTTTATATAGGCGAAGGGGCAAGGTCGGTGGACGCCCGAGGGGCCCACACCATGGCCAGGCGTGGCCTAGGGTGGGCCCGTGCGCCCCCCTGGTGTGGCTGCCTCGCGGCGCCTCTTCGTCTCTCATTTGGACTCCGTATCGTGTCGGAAAAAATAGGAACTTTGGCTTTTGTTTCGTCCAATTACGAGAAAATTTATTTACTAGTTTTTCTAAAACCAAAAACAATAGAAAACGGGAAACTGGCTCTATGGCACTTATTAATATGTTAGTTCCATAAAATTCATAAAAATACCACAAAGTATAGACAAAATATAAAGAAATTGGTGTAAAACAAGCATGGAGCATTAAAAATTATAGACACGTTTGCAACATATCCGCATTCCCAAGCTTAATTTCTGCAACGTAAGTGATAAAAAGAATAATTTTTTAGGTGACATGCACCATCACAATCTTGATCAAGGTATTGCAAAGCATCGATAGCTGGGATCAAAGTGCTCTAAACATAAGCATGAAAGATATATTTCTAACAATAATACATAGCAACTATGTTGCAACGTGAAAGGATACACAAACAAAAGATCATGAATAGTGCTTTGAAAGACATTTGTTTGTTTCACATATATAAAACATAGAAAGAGTGGTATTCAGCTTGTCCTTCATGGAATAGCAAAACATAAATGCATAGGACACCTTCAAAGTTAATAAGGGTGACTAGATAAAAATAATTTAAGAACAAGTAATACCATAATTATGAATCAATCAACAAGTTTTGGGAAAATGCACATTGAACTCAGAATGAAAAACTATGCTCTCTTAACTGGTGCATAAAGATAGAAGATGAAGATTCAACATAAAAATAAAAAGAAAGTCCCTTCGCAGAGGGAAGTAGGGATTAAATGGTTTTATAAAACTTCCAAAAATTATGGTACTTATTAGCTTTGAGCTCTCATTGCCCCTATCATAATCATCTTGAAGTGATTATGGTTAAAGTGAGTGCAAATATGAGTTATATGCTTGACAACTCACAAGTTGAAAATATCATGCCCCTTGATTACGAGTACCGAGACCTCATGCTACTCAACTTTGGTCACAGACAAGTTCTTGTCATTGTAAGTATATGTGTATCATAGAAAACGGCCAACAGGATACCCCTTGTCCCATGACACAAGAGCTATCCCATATCAAAATGACAAGGCAACAAACAGTGATCATCTCAGTGATCTTTTTATTTGCTATTTGCATAGTTTTTATTGAGGATGCTTCATAGAATGCCACTATGGTTTTGCTGCAAGTTTCCACCATGATTAGGCATGGCTTAGGCTAGCCGCCCAGGCGTTTCTCTAACACATATACATACTCCATGGACTTACAAGCTCCCATCTTATTTCACACCGCCGGGATCCATAGACAAAAGAACATGATATCAACAATATAGAATAAGTGCAATGTTGAAAGACCCCATGACTGCATGGGTTTTCTCACTCCCAACTTATAATTTTCAAGCATATAAGCATCATAAGATAATCACAATGGTTCAGGTTTATTAAGTGCAAGAAATAAAATGTGCCTTCAAGTTTGTGAGAGCTTTAATCACTAATTTTCACATAACAAAAAATTAATTTGGAAGATATATAAAAATATGAATATACTTGGAATGGTGTAACACACCATGCACAGGAATTTATAGTGGAATCTTTGGAATAACTTGGTTTCTTGGGAGTTGGATGCACGAGTAGATCTCATACTCAGTACAGGTGGAGGCTAGCAAAAGACTGGGAGCGACCAACTAAGAGAGCAATAATGGCCATAATCATGCAGAGCGATAAAACATTATTAATCAAAGCATAAATTGATATCACAAGTCAAAAACTAAATGATCATAGAGGCTAAGGTGTCTGGTTCATAGTCATAACATGGTGTAAGCATGTGCCAAGTCAACCCAAATAAAGCATCTAAGGAGAATACCACAATATTATGCTTTTGTATGCTAAAACAACACATGATTCTTTCATGGCACACCAAGAAATATCAATTGTTTGAAACAAATCATGCTACAACAATAATCACTAAGCATATGGTCAAAGCAACATCTGATATGACATGATAAAGTCTGAGTCACAGTCAAAACAAGCTTCTTTTTATACCATCATAAGCATGAAACATTCTACTCTTTCCAACACCAATCGACTTATTTGAAACAACTCACAAAGGTAATAATCAATAAAGACTAGAGAGCTTGTCTCACCTAACTACAAAGAAGAACTAAAAATTTCTAAGCAAAAACAAGAAGAAAAATAAAGCTAAACGCAGTGCTAGCAAAGGAGAACACTCACAAAACAATAAGAGTGTAAAATAGAGTGTTCTAGGCAATGACGAATGGGGTGTGACTTCTCCAAAAGAAGTGTGCTGGGATCCAACCAACTTATTATAGCAAACAAAACAAAGGAAAACTAAAAACAAAAACAAAGACACTCCAAGAACAACACATAGTGCATGAAGCAAAAAAAATATCTTGAAAGAAGCCCTGAGATTTTTGTTGATGAAGAAGGGGATGCCTTGGGCATCCCCAAGATTTGACGCTTTTACCTCTTGAATATTTCTTGGGGTGACTCGGGCGGCATCCCCAAGCTTGAACTTTTGTCCATACTTCATCTCATCACATCATTCTCTCCCTACACTTGAAAACTTCCTTCATACAAAACTTCACACAATCTTCATTAGCAATATTAGTGTATTGATGGTTGTACACGTGATTGACGTGGAGCCTGTTGGGAACCCCAGGAGAAAGGTGTGAAGCAGCACATCAGCAAGTTTTCCCTCAGTAAGAAACCGAGGTTATCGAACCAGTAGGAGGAAGGAAACGTCACACAAGTGTTATAAGCAATGCGGAGACCTACACAACACAAACTCAAGACTTTGCCCCAACGAATCAATGAGGTTGTCAAGCTCACCGGTTTTCTGTAACAAAGGATTAAACGTATGGTGTGGAAGGTAATGGTTTGTAGCAAGTAAACAGGTAACAGTGGAAGATGTATCAATGGTAAAGATTGGACCGGGGTCCATAGTTCACTAGAGGTGCTCTCCTTAGATAAACAACATGGCATGAAGGGTAAACAAATTATAGCAGGGCAATTGATAGGAACTGAGCAAGGCATGATAATGTAGTAGGTCCTATGAGATTCGATTGGGCAACACAACAATATACATAGACCTCCATCCAACTACACCTATGACTAGATTTCCACCTTCAGGTTATCATCCGAACCCCCTCCAGTATTAAGTTGCAAGCAACAGACAACTGCTTTAAGCAAAGTGTGTAAGTTAAACAATCCACTTGTTCCATGAACAAGAGACTGTTGTTTTCTCCTAGTAGCAACAGCACATCTACAACCGAAGAGATTTCTGTCACTTCCATTGGAAACTAGAGGCATGAACCCACTATCGAGCATAAATACCCCCTCTTGGAGTCACTAGCAACTACTTTGCCAAGATAGCTACTAACAACGGAGAGCATGCAAGATCACAAACAACACAGACATGATAGTATCAAATAGACAAAACCATTAATCAATCTGACATAGTAATCTCAATATCCATCGGATCCCTACAAACACAACATGCATGATTACAAATAGATTATATCTTGATCATGAACATAGCTCACAAGATCTATACATGAAAGCACAAGGATGATATACAACCATCTAGCTACTACATGGACCCATAGTGCAAGGTGGAACTACTCATGCATCATACCGGAGAAGAAGGACTCCAGGATGATCTCCCCTCCGGTAGGGTGCCAGGAAGGACTTTAGATCCCCTCGATCTAGGGACGACGGTGGTGGAGGCTACAGAAGGTTTCATGGAGTTTTGATCGGGTGCCTAGGGTTTCTGCATTGGGGGCTTCTTATAGGCGAAGAGGGGAGGCTGGGAGGCGGCCAGGGGCCCACACCCTACCCAGGCACGGGGTGGGCCCACCCGTGCCTAGGGTGGTGTGGCGGCCCTGGTTAGCCTCTTCGTCTCCCCTCTAGACTTCGTGTCGCCCACGGTAAAATATTGACTTTGGCTTTTGTCCCGTCCAATTCCGAGAATATTGGTTTTCTGCCTTTCTGGAACCAAAAACAGAAGAAAACATGCAACTAGCATTGTGGCAACTTGTTATTAGGTTAGTTCCAGAAAATATATAAAAACACCTCAAAGTGTAGACAAAGCAAAACAAAGTAGATACTAAATAAGCATGGAGCATAAAAAATTATAGATACGTTTCTGACGTATCATGTATGCAAGATAATAAGCCTTTGGGTTCAATTTAAACTCAAGTAAATCATCCATTAAAAACATAGGCTACTATAGAGATTCCTTTTAAAATCTCAAGTGATCAAAAGAACTCAAAAGAAATCGATTTAAGAGGCAAATGCAAATAACGGCAGAAATCTGTCAAAACAGACCAGTAGGTAAAGACCGATTTTTTCGAAAATATTATGTTGCTCGAATCAAAAAGTGCAAAACTAACGAAAGTTGTGTAAATACCAGGGGCATGCGCACAAAATATTGCAGATCAATAAAAAGTTCTGGGATTTTTCACGATATTTTACAGCAAAGCATAGGACAACAACTTCCCCAAATCTTACTTCCCTCTCGTTTGAGGCTATTCTTGGCACAAAAACCAAACAAAAAGGATATGGAGAGGTTATTACAAAGTCAATAACTTCCAAGACTCAACAAAAGAAAAACTTACTAAAAATAAAAATTGGGTTATCCCGCAAGAGTGCTTTTCTTTAATGCCTTTCAGCTAGGCACAGAAAGAAAGAATCAAGTATTTTCGAATGAAGAAGCATCAACATAAAAATTTGTTCTAATAAGAGAGTCAAAAGATAGCTTCTTTATTTTTCGAGGGAAGTGTTCTATACCTTTCATGAGTGGGAATTCATATTTAATGGTGCCTTCCTTCATATAAATAATGGCACCGGTAGTTCTAAGAAAAGGTCTTCCCAAAATAATAGGACAAGAAGCATTGCATTCAACATCCAAAACATAGAAATCAACGGGGACATAGGTATTGTTAACCATAATAAGAACATCATTAATTCTCCCCATAGGTTTCTTTTTAGCATTATTATCAAGATGGACATCCAAATAACAATCTTCCAATGGTGGTAAATCAAGCATATCATAAATTTTTCTAGGCATAATAGATACACTAGCACAAAGATCACATAAAGCTTTGAAATCAAAATCATTCACTTTCATATTAATGATGGGATCCCAACCATCTTCTAATTTCCTAGGAATAGAAGCTTCATGTTTCAATTTTTCTTCTTTAATTTTCATGAGAGCATTTGTAATATGTTTTGTAAAAGCCATATTCATAGCACTAGCATTAGGACTTCTAGCAAGCTTTTGCAAGAACATAATTACTTCATAAATATTGCAATCATCAAGATCAAAATCAAAATTATCATTCAAGGTAGTAGGACTTTTGTCTCCCATATTTTGAAAAATTTCAGCATTTTTATTGGAAAAAGTTTCAGTGGGTTTAAGCAATGTTGCAAAAGGAATGGGGACTTTCAATTATTTTACCATTAATAGTAGGAGGCTTGCTAGCATTTGAAACTTCAGCATCACTAGCGGTGGTAATGGTACAAATTTTAGTCATATTATTATTTTTAGCAATTTCATCTTCTCTTTCCCACCTAGCATGCAATTCAGCTAACATCCTAACATTTTCATCAATTCTAACTTGAATGGCATTAGTAGCAGCAAAAGGATTATCCATAGTTTCAGGTTTAGCACCCATTTTATTAATCAAAGAAGATTGTGCTACAGACAAAGATGAAATATTATTTTCAGCATTCGAAATTTTGGCTTGCAAATCAGGAATTTCCCTATTTAAATTCTCAAGTTGACAACTAATATTTTTCAAAATGGCAGATTGTTCCTCCATGGTTTTAGTGAATAATTTATTCTGCTCATATTGCATTTGCATGAAGTTTTTAGTGGATTTTTCAACTTCCAAAATCCTTTCTTCACTAGATATTCCAGATTTACCCTAATAAATATTGATTTTATTAGGAGGATAAGGCCTAAAATTATTATTACCAAAATTATTCATATAAGCATTGTTGCCAAAAATATAACTTCTAATGAAGTTCGTATCAACTTGCTCTTCTTGAGCAACCAAAGAGGCTAAAGGAACATTACTTGGATCAATATGAGCTTTTCCACTAGAAAGCATAGACATAATAGTATCAATCTTATCACTCAAGGAGGAGGTTTTTGTAGGGTTCGCAGCATAGAAAACAAAAAAAATCCTATGATGGGAACATCTAAGTACCAAGATCTATCTACTAGATACAAGCAACAGGTGGATATACATCCATAGAATACATACCCTCAAAGACCGTATAGCGTTAACGAGGTTGTACTCGTGGATGATGTAGTCGAGTGCTTGCCGATCTCAAGATCGTGATGAAGTCCATCTGGTCCAGCCGGTCCAGCACCATCACGTCCAGCACCGCAAAGCAGTGGTGCATCCGTGATCGCACACAAGTCCGGGTACCCCGACAACCTCCGCGCCCTCGCTCCAGCGAAGCAGCGGAAGCAACAAATCCTTCCAGAAAAATACATCGAGAACATGTATCTCGTTGATCCGAGACCATGGGGAAATTCTAAAGGGGGGAGAGATCCTTCGCGAGGAGGTGTGCTTTGAGAGGAGGAGAGGGGGGCCTTTTATACAGGAGGGGGGCAGCCAAAGGGGGCATGGCCTCCGGCCATGGAGGGTGCCCCCACCTCTCCCTCATTCATGTGGTGAATGCTCCACTCACATAAAAACACCTCCACTCACAATTCCACTCACATGCATTAATTTTCCACCAAAATTAATGCAAGCTCTCATTTAATAAAACTCTTTTGTTTATTTTATTCTGATTTTTTTAATTACTTTAATTAACAAACATTCACATAAAACCCCTTGCTAGTATTCCATTTCACATGTAGAACCAGTTTCAGCAATTTCAACTGAAACAATTTTGGTGTCTAGTGAAATAAATTCCTGCGCTTTCTTTTCTTTCTCTGGCATATCATTTGCTCCGAATGGTGTCGGTATCCCTTAAGTGTGTCACCCTACAGTTCGCGAATAATGTAGACATGATCGAGACCCCTCTCCGATCAATAATCAGCAGTGGGACCTGGAGATCCGTATTGACTCCCACATATACAACGATGACTCCTGTGATCGTGTGAACCTTATACACATGTAACTCAATCCCTTTGTCTCGCGATATATTACATGTCCGAGATTCGATCATCGGTATCTCCATACCTAGTTTGATCTTGTTACCGACATGTACTCTTTTCTCGTTCCCATGATATAACATTCTAGTGATCAAATCACTTGCTTGCAAGCTAACTAATGTGATATCACCGAGAGGGCCTAGAGTATATCTATCCGTCATCGGGATGGACAAATTCCACTCTTGATCCATGAGCCTCAACATAACACCTTCTTAGCACTAAAATCATATTTATAGTCACCTTGTTATGGTGTGACGTTTGATGTTATCAAGATACTCTTCCGGTGTTAGTGATTGACATGATCTCATGGTATAAGGACTAAGATTACTTCGTATGATGTTATAGCAATATAAACACAATGACCTTGATCGTAATGCTATACTTCGGATGAATGTTCATCACACCATTACACTAATGTTGTGACCTCGTTATTAACAACATCCAATGTCCATGATCAGGAAACCTTTGATCATCTTGTTAATCAACGAGCTAGTTTATAAGAGAGGCATAACTAGGAACTTCCTTTTTGTTTATTAAACACACATGTATTAACGTTTCCATATTAATACAATTATAGCATGCAAAATAAACATTTATCATAAATAAGGAATACGATAATAACCACTTTATTATTGCCTCTCGGGCATATTCCCTTCAGTCTCCCACTTGCACTAGAGACAATAATGTAGTTTGAAAACTTTGCGTATTGAACACCTATAGCTTTCTGGTGTTCCATATACGCAACTTCAAGTGGTTAACATAATCTACAGATCTAACACTTTCAGGTCCGTGTGTATTTGCATGTCTTTGCGTCTTCACGCATCACTCATTCTACAGTGAGATGGCATTGTATAAATTTGGTCTTTTTGTGATATCTTTAGTTCCTTGGGGTTAAATCATGTCGATACTATTGTCGTACAATATATCTTTAGTGTTAGACTGTTGCGAACCACACCTTAGTTTGATAACAAACTATTTGTCACAAATGTCCTCCTTTGCTGCTACTATAGCAGTCATATACTTAGCTTTTTGTTGTAGTATTCATCACAATGTCTTAACTTTGGAACTCTTCCAAATCCATCATGGAAACTTTCTTTCCATTTCATTGTGCCACCCATAGTTTAAATTTAGATAAACTTAATTTGTATCTGGTGACAAAACTAGTATCAATGTAACGCTTTACAATGAGCTATTTGTAATTGTTTGTCACCTCTACACAAATATATTCTTAGTTCTTGCAAAAGATCATAAGAATATCCTTACTGTCGTACAATGATCATTTTATGATTCATTCTGGTATATGCTCATAACACTTAGAGCATAGGACATATCTGGATGTGTACATATCATGGTATAATTGATCAAAACATTCTCGTGATTTCACTCATCAAGTGTCAAAGCACTTGAATCTTGTTTCACTTATCAAGTGTCGATACACTTGAATCTTGATTCAATTCCTTTCCATGTGACAAGAACTGTTTCTTGTCGTTTCTATATTGAACTCCTTCAATATCTCATATATGTACGTTTGGCACAACCATATTAGCGTCACAGTCTATCCACTATAGACATGCATGATAAATATTCGGGTTTTTCCTAAGTCTTTCATCGAAATGAAATTCTTAGCCTTTGTCAATAAAAATTACATTATTTCTAATCAACAAGATGTCCTCCACATAATGTATTAGAAATATGTCATAGCGCTCCCACTTAATTCTTGCAAATGCAAGCATCTTCATCGTCTCCTGATGAAAACTCCTTTTCATCACGGTGAAGATTCCAACTCCGCGATGCTTACTTCAACCATTGAAGTCTGCATGCCCTTTTAGCATCCTTTGAATTAACAAAACCCTTTGGACCATGTCATCTACACATCCTAGGTAACCATTCTATTAGAAGAACTTTGTTTTGTTTATTCATTTACCATATACCAAATTATATGTAGTGGTTGCTACTTTAATTTGTCCAGACTAAATATCGCTATGAAAGATCAAATCTTGTCATAGTCAACTTCTTGAACATTGTCATAAAAACTTTACCGACATGTCGACTATTTCATAGATGTGAAACATCCATGTCTGTTTCTTTATATATCCAAATACGACCGATAGGTTTTTACACCTTTCCATAGGGTCTTCCAAGTTCAAAACTTGATTTCTCGTGTATGGAACTATCATGGATTTTATTGCTTCAAGCCATTTGACAGAGTCAGAGTCCATCATCGCTTATTTGCATGTAGTCGGTTCATCATTGTCAAACAATAATGATTTACTCTCAAATCTCAACATTTGATTGTTTATCCGACCTACTTGGTTCAATAGGAACTTAGACCTCCGTGACCACAACCTTTGAGGCACATAAGCTATGAGCATTCTGGATGCCTCCGGAACATTTTCCAGTGCTGCGCAACTCAACACATTTAGCTAAGGTTCGTTAACCTTTTCAAAGTTCTATTGTCCTCCCACTTAACTTTTGCGAAAAATTCCTTCTTCAAGAAACTTCACGTTTCAAGCGACAAACCCTTTTGTCCTTGGTGTTATGGAGGAATAACCAATTGTTATTCGAAATAACTTACAAAGACATGCTCATCTGACTTTGGTTCTAAACATCTTACTTATGCTTAGCATACCAAAATTTAAGAAATGACAATTTGGGTTTTACCCCAAACCATAACTTCCATGGTGTCATTTCAACGGATCAAGATGGAGCTCTTTTTAGTGTAAAAGCGGTAGTCTCTAAAGCTTTAATATTTTAAAACATAATGGCAGTTTTATAAATAACACCTTTGATCCAACCATGTCAAACAAGGTTTTATTACAAATCTCAAACACTCCATACTACTATGGTGTTTCGGGAGATGTAAATCTAGGTGTTTTGCTAAACTTGCAACTCAAATAAATCCCTTTATGATAAAATCATAATTCATTTATTTTCTTGTTACACTTGTAACTCAAATAAATCCCTTTATGATAAAATCATAAATTATTTATTTTCTTATTATAATGATTTTCCACTTCATCTTGAAAGTCTTTGAAACATTTTCAAATATTTCATACTTATTTCTCATTAAGTGAATATTCACTCAAATTTCCGGAGAAAGCATATGAAGTTGAAATCCATCGCTTACGACTATACATAATGGACTACATACATCGATATGTATAAATTCCAATATTTTAGTCGTTCGTTCTTCTTTGGCCTTTGAACGAAGTTTTAATTATCCCGAGGAAAGTCTCACAAGCGTCACTTGATCAAATCAAAGACTCCAAAAATCCATGAAAATGGAGTTTCTTCATGTTTTATTTCCAATATAATTTAAACGACGATGTCACTTCGTAAGTGATCTTCCAATCATTTGTCTTGCGACATTTTAGCATTAGCTTTATGGATGTGATTTCTCCAACTAGATTTGTAAATCATCCATCTTATATGGAATACGGTAATTATTTGAACAACCTTTGTTCTCATAATACCTGATTTAAATAACAATTATTTAAACAAATCTTGAAGTCAAGCTTGGATGTCAACGAGAAACACAAACAACGGTTTGTTTGTTTTCGACGAACATCATCACATATTCTCTTGCTAGTTACTTAGGCCATTGTGGTTTATGAATTGCGTCGTTCCGTATGAAATTTCATACCAACCAATTCGGTATCCAATACCTAAGAACCACATTGTTTAACAAGCAAAGAATACAACCATAACATGTATATCATCCATATACCTAAATTGGATATTTCCAATATTTTCTTTTCTGCCAAATATATTTTATAGATTCTCTTTCAGCATTTCCTTTTCCTTTTAAAAGAATCTATCAACATCAAAAGTGGCGCCATATACATGACACATAGTCCAAAGCGTGTATATTCAAATAATAATACCGTTGGACTTGCACTTTGAAGTAGATCACCATCATCAAAATGATCGGCATTCTTTCAAAATCCATTCTTTAGTAATCTTTTAGTGTAGTAAACACTTTACATACATATTCTATTCATCCTTATCATGACGACTTTCATGATCAAGCTAATGTAGCTTATAAAGACGAATCGTGAGTATAATGTTACTTTCCAAAACCCTTTTGGATGATTAGGATGTCTAGCATCTCCAACCTTTGTAAATTCTCATCTAATATGAGAACATACATTATACTCTATCATATTGCAACCAAAATATTGTTTCAAATATCGTTATATCTGCCACACATGATGGTTTCTGAAACAATTCTTTCAGCTCCTAGATAAACTTGATATTAAAACAATCAAGAATCATGGAGGCAAACATGATACTTAAGATACTAACACTGAAATTGTTACTCTCGATTTAATACTAATTATCAAATTTCACGGAGTAAACAGAGTTTGCTAAAAGTTTGCAATAGGACTTTAAACTTTAGATTGACACTCAACATAATACGATACCAGTTCGTAAAGTATGTATCCAGAATTCTATAGTTCTATTATCTCAATTACAACTAAGCATAAGGTGGTGAACGAATGCCAATGACTACAAAAAATTATGCAAATTCACTTTGATTTAATTTATGATAAATTGAGTTCTACTAATCCAAATTAGAAATGAACTCCCACTCAAAAACGACACCCCTCGTGCCTTTTTGATGATTACATGAACCAAATCCACTACACCAAGTCCGATCATCACATGAGTCGGTGTAGCTTCAAAGGCGAGCATCCATATGGTCATCATATCAAAACATATGACTCATGCTTAACCTTCCGGTCCGTGTTCCGAGGCCATGTCTGTACATGCTAGGCTCGCCAAGTAAGAACCTTAGTATTCGCGTGTGTAACTGTCTTACACCCGAGATATGCTCGTGGATTCAAGTACACCCGATCATCACGTGATGTCTTGAAGCGACAAAACATTGTCGGTGCATACTTAAGGAAGAACACATTTTTATCTTGATATCTAAATGAGGGATCATCTTATTATGCTAATAAAATGCCAAACAAGCAATATAAGATGCAACAAACATCTCATGTTAATAAGTGAAATGATATGGTTCCCGCACTTGATCTCCATCATGTGCATCATGGTATGATCACTATCATACCTCTATGTGTAAGGCCAAGGTCTATGGAACTTACACGTTATGTGTGTTTTAAGAGTATCGACTTATACTTCTATTTACAATATCACCATATCACACTAGCCCAGCAACAATCTAAACTAGACTCCTCTAATTTATCCATTGCAGGTTTTACGTGGCTTAGGGCTTTCGAAGATAGAACCGTTCTTACCTACGAACAATGAACCACAACGAGGATAAGCAAATTATTGACAACTCGTTGCAAATTAGATATTGACTATAGTAGGAGAGACAGACACCCGCTAGCCACTTATGCAAAACTAGTTGCATGTCAAGCGTGGAACGGGTCTCATGTCCGAGGACATGTAAAGTTTGTCCGGGCCGCTTCATCCCACTATGCCACCAATATCCAAAGTACAACTAAGAAGCAATAAAATGATCATCATCGCCCACATACTCGTATGTGTACTACCAGTGCAAATCATCTATGCATAGATCCGGCTCTGATACCACTGTAGGGTTCGCAGCATAGAAAACAAAAATTTTCCTACGATAGGAACATCTAAGTACCGAGATCTATCTACTAGATACAAGCAACGGGTGGATATACATCCATAGAATACATACCCTCGAAAACCGTATAGCGTTAACGAGGTTGTACTCATGGATGGTATAGTCGAACGCTTGCCGATCTCAAGATCGTGATGAAGTACATCTGGTCCAGCCGGTCCAGCACCATCACGTCCAGCACCGCAAAGCAGTGGTGCATCCGTGATCGCACACACGTACGGGTACCCCGACAACCTCCGCGCCCTCGCTTCAGCGAAGCAGCAGAAGCAACAAATCCTTCCAGAAAAAGCCATCGGGAACATGTATCTCGCTGATCCGAGACCATGGGGAAATTCTAAAGGGGGAGAGAGATCCTTCGCGAGGAGGTGTGCTTTGAGAGGAGGAGAGGGGGCCTTTTATAGGGGAGGGGCATCCCAAAGGGGCATGGCCGCCGGCCGATGGAGGGTGCCCCCACCTCTCCCTCATTCATGTGGTGGATGCTCCAGTCACATAAAAACACCTACACTCACAATTCCACTCACATGCATTAATTTTCCACCAAAAGTAATGCAAGCTCTCATTTAATAAAACTCTTTTATTTATTTTATTCTGAATTTTGTTAATTACTTTAATTAACAAACATTCACATAAAACCCCTTTCTAGTATTCCATTTCACATGCAGAACCAGTTTCAGCAATTTCAACCGAAACAATTTCGGTGTCTAGTGAAATAAATTCCTGCGCTTTATTTTCTTTCTCTGGCATATCATTTGCTCCGAATGGTGTCGGTATCCCTTAAGTGTGTCACCCTACGGTTCGCGAATAATGTAGACATGATCGAGACACCTCTCCGATCAATAATCAGAAGCGGGACCTGGATATCCGTATTGACTCCCACATATTCAACGATGACTTCTGTGATCGTGTGAACCTTATACACATGTAACTCAATCCCTTTGTCTCGCGATATATTACATGTCCGAGATTCAATCATCGGTATCTCCATACCTAGTTTGATCTCGTTACCGACATGTACTCTTTTCTTGTTCCCGTGATATAACATTCTAGTGATAAAATCACTTGCTTGCAAGCTAACTAATGTGATATCACCGAGAGGGCCCAGAGTATATATATCCGTCATCGGGATGGACAAATTCCACTCTTGATCCATGAGCCTCAACATAACACCTTCGTAGCACTAAACCCATCTTTATATTCACCATGTTACGGTGTAACGTTTGATGTTATCAAGATACTCTTCCGGTGTTAGTGATTGACATGATCTCATGGTCTAAGGACTAAGATTAATTCGTATGATGTTATAGAAATATAAACACAATGACCTTGATCGTAATGCTATACTTCGGATGAATGTTCATCACACCATTACACTAATGTTGTGACCTCATTATTAACAACATCCAATGTCCATGATCAGGAAACCTTTGATCATCTTGTTAATCAACGAGCTAGTTTATAAGAGAGGCATAACTAGGAACTTCCTTTTTGTTTATTAAACACACATGTATTAGCGTTTCCGTATTAATACAATTATAGCATGCAAAATAAACATTTATCATAAATAAGGAATACGATAATAACCACTTTATTATTGCCTCTCGGGCATATTCCCTTCAGTTTCTTCAACAGAATTTACCTTCTTACCTTGAGGAGCTCTCTTAGTGTGCCATTCAGAATAAGTAATCATCATATTATCTAGGAGATTTATTTCAACACCCAAAGTGATGGACATAAAGGTACCTCCAGCAGTTGAATCCAACAAATTTCTTGAAGAAAAATTCAATCCTGCATAAAAGGTTTGGATAATCATCCAAGTAGTCAGTCCATGAGTGGGGCAATTATTCACTAAAGATTTCATTCTTTACCAAGCTTGAGCAACATGTTCATTATCAAATTGTTTAAATTTCATTATGTCACTTCTCATGGATACAATCTTAGCAGGAGCATAATATTTTCCAATGAAAGCATCTTTGCATTTAATCCAAGAATCAATACTATTTTTGGTCAAAGATAGCAACCAATCTTTAGCTCTTCCTCTTAAGGAGAAAGGAAACAATTTAAGCTTAATAATATCTCCGTATACATCCTTATATTTTTGCATTTCACAAAGTTCAACAAAATTATTAAGGTGAGCAGCAGCATCATCAGTACTAACACCAGAAAATTGCTCTTTCATAACAAGATTCAGCAAAGCAGGTTTAATTTCATAGAAAGTAGCTTCGGGAACAAGTGGAGCAATAGGTGTGGAAATGAAATCATTGTTGTTTGTGCTAGTAAAGTCACACAACTTAGTGTTTTCAGGAGTAGTCATTTTTGCAAGATTAAAGCAAGCCAACAAAAATAGCAACTAAAGTAGGAACTATTTTTTTATGTTTTTTATAAAAAGAAGCAAACCAAACAAATAAAAAGAAAGTAAGCAAAACAAAAACAAAGTAAAGAGATTGGTTGTGAGAGACTCCCCTTGCAAAAATCTTCTTTCTCCCCGGCAACGGCGCTAGAAAAAGCTTGATGTTGGCTCAGTTGATGTAGAGCCTGTTGGGAACCCCAAGAGCAAGGTATAATGAGCACAACACCAAGTTTTCCCTCAGTTATAGAACCAAGGTTATCGAACCAGTAGGAGAAAGAAACCACTTCGGAAGGTGTTGCTAGCAACATGGAACCTGCACACAACACAACAAAAATACTTTGCCCCAACTTATCAATGAGGTTGTCAAGCTCACTGGTTTTGCTGAAAACAAAGGATTAAACATATAGTGTGTAAGATAGTAATTGCTTGTGGTAATTGCAGAAAGTAAACTATAAACAGTAGATAGAATATCAGTGGGAAGGAATGGACCGGGGTCCACAGTTCACTAGAGGTGTTTTCTCCATAAGATAAATAACATGCTGTGTGAACAAATTACAGCGGGGCAATTGACAAATAGAGTATGCATAACAATGCATGTACATGACATGATGATCACTATGAGATTCACTTGGGCATTACAACACGATACATAGACCGTAATCCAACTGCATCTATGACTAATAATCGACCTCTGGGATATCATCCGAACAACCCTCGGGTATTAAGTTGCAAGCAACAGATAATTGCATTAAGCAAGGTTTGTAAAGTAAACAATACAATTGCCATTGGAAAAAGGATTGTTGTTTTCTCCCTAGTAGCAACAGCACGTCTACAATCTTAGAAGTTTAGAGACTCTCCCAGATTACTAGAGGCATGAACCTACTATCGAGCATAAATATTCCCTCTTGGAGTCACAAGCAAATACTTAGCCAAAGTAACTACTAGCAACGGAGAGCATGCAAGATCACAAATAACATAGACATGATAGAACAATAATCAATCTGACATAATACTCAATATCCATCAGATCCCCGCAAACACAACATGAAGAATTACAATAAGATGATCTTGATCATGATAGGCAGCTCACAAGATCTAAACATGGTGGCACAAATAGGAGAAACAACCATCTAGCTACTGCTATGGACCCATATTCCAAGGATGAACTACTCACACATCACTCCGGAATTAGGCATGGTGATGAAGAAGGCCTCAAGGATTATCTCCCCTCTCAGGCAGGGTGCCGGGAAGAGATTCAGATCCCTCCTGATCTAGGGACGATGGTGGCGGTGGCTACAAAAATTTTCGTGGAATTCTGATCGGGTGTTTAGGGTTTTTTCCTTGGGGGATTTATATAGGCGAAGGGGCAAGGTCGGTGGATGCCTGAGGGGCCCACACCATGGCCAGGCGCGACCCAGGGTGGGTCCGCGCGCCCCCTGGTGTGGCTGCCTCGCGGCGCCTCTTCGTCTCTCCTTCTCACTCCGTGTCGTGTCGGGAAAAATAGGAACTTTGGCTTTTGTTTCGTACAATTCCGAGAATATTCCTTTACTAGTTTTTCTGAAACCAAAAACAGCAGAAAATAGGAAACTAGCTCTATGGCACTTGTTAATATGTTAGTTCCAGAAAATTAATAAAAATGCCACAAAGTGTAGACAAAACATAAAGCAATTGGTATAAAATAAGCATGGAACATCAAAAATTATAGATACGTTTACAACATATCAGTCCCCTCCGTCTCCAAAACCCAAGTCCATAACAATGGGCATTGACGGGTCGAACCCCTACAAGACCTTGTTCTTAGGGCCTAACGGGTTGCCCACTAAAAAGGAATTTGTGGGTTTCAAGCATTGGTTGATAGTAAGCAACCCTTCATTGGGCACCACATACGCTCAAGCTAGCGTTCTTGCCATCAGTTAATATAGATTGACTTAATTCTTCATGAAAAATCGGTTGTCATCCATCTAATGTTGTACCCTTCCTCTCGCACTAACCACTAACAAATACAATACCCTTATCATCATCTCCATTCGGTCCATCCTCCCCTCCAAAGCCAGCGAGAAACCCAACCTAGGTTGGGCGATGCGAAATAGCCTATGGTCCTCTCCACATCCAACACTGTACCAAGCTCTCCAACATACACCAAGTTGTCTTGCATCTCAAAGGTGAATTCCTTCCCCTATGTGAGTCCAATCTCTACCCTTATGGATGGTATCTGTCCCATGGATATGCTAGGTTGGTGACGATGAGTATGGGGCATTAGAGGAAGATGCAAGCGCTTGTGGACTCAAGGCCGATCTCATAGAATCTTGGAATAGGAGAAGGAAGAAAGAAGAAGAAAGATTTAAGATAAAATTGCAAAAAACCCTCTTTGTACAATATACAGAGTGGGGAAATACAAAGGAAGAAAATATCATTGTCGATCTGAAGAAGCACACTCCAATTCTGCGTATAAACAATCAACGAATGATTAAAGTAATCCAAAGAACGAAATCAAATAGAAAGAAAAGTACATGAGAAGGAAAAACCCGTAGTGGAGTTTCTTAGGCACTGCTGATAGTCCCTATGAGCAGAGAATCACTGTAGTACAATTCGATAAGTATTTGAGTGACGAACCCACGAGGAGCTGAAGATAAACTATCTATTATCTAAAGTCTTATAACTCACTTATATGGCTTCCTATGCAAAGCTAGGAACTAAGTGTGTGTGTGTGTGGTTGTTTTTGGTACTAACTAGAAAACGGTAAATTTTTTGGAAGTAAATACTATAGGTATACTATTGCAAATAAAGTGGAACTAGTGAAGTAGGAGCAAGTTTCTCAAGGGAGCAAGTGTTTACGGATTTTTTTATTTTGTTCGTTTGTTTGCCACAATTAGTGAAGCACATGGATGGATTCTTTATTGTTTCTTATAGAGAGGAACCATATATAGGTGCAGACATATACATGAGCAAATACACCCCTAGTGATTGACCCCAAGGTCAACTAAGAGCAAACAAGAGAATTATTAAGACATAAATTCCAACCACCACATTTAGATTTAAGGTCTCCATAGTTATACTTCCAGTTAATTAACCATGAATTAATATAACATGCAATCTAAGACTTGGGATTCGGTTTCTGTCAAACTCCATCTATCCCTCATCCTATCATCATGCAACGGTGATAACCTTATGCATCCCCCAACATATGTTTGCACTCATATATTAGTATAAGATCATCATAGAAGATAACATATATTTTTATGCAACCAACAATGAACTATTTCACAATTTCCATAAAGAATTCACTACTCAAACAAATATATAGAGATACAATAGATCATGGGAAAACAATAGATTACATCACACATCATGTTTGCCAAGATATTATAGTAGGTATATGGAGGGGATCTTGTTGTAGATGGTGATGGAGACATGCCTCTCCAATGGGGAGAGGCGACGCTGAAGACCACCAAGGAGCGCGGAGGCCCCTTGGCCCTTCTTCTTCCTTGGAGATGATCCTGGTGTGGAGGATCTCCTACCCCTCCTTGACGGCTTCCAAGAGGGAGTAATTTCATGGCTATGATGGATGCCTCCAAAAGTAGGGTTTCCCCTTAATATAAAGGTGGATATGCAATCTAGGCCATGGGACAGATGCCCATTTGATACAAGGGCTTTTGGTCACCTCTAGAACCTTGCTAGGACTCCACTTTGTCCTCTATGAGCCCATAAAGTCGTGGCTTAGCCGAAAGCATCAAATTTGAAAGGAGTTTGAGTCAATCACGTCACAAAGGTCCTGTACTCTGCACTAAATGAGCTCTATTTTCGATTTCAAAGTCTGATTGAGAATAATTTTATGTCTAGAATGATCAACAGAAAATTTTCAACAACTTTCATGTTTTGACTTTTTACATTGGACGCTGTCTTCGGGGCATTTCGTGACAATATTTAAAAACTATTCTGGAGAGACACATACCAGCAAACTCCGAATTTCACCATAATGAGCGGTTTCTTTCGTGTTTGGGTTTTTTCTACACCAAAAGTGTAAAACAAAAACTTGTGCACTTTTGCAACTACTAATAGATTAGTCCCAATGAATATAATAGAATTGCTAAATAATAAATGTTTTAGCATAACAAACTACAAAGTTTATGTATGCTTTTACAATCATCAACTGCTGCTGAAAGTCTGAAACTACCCGTTAGATCTGCCGATTCTGTTTTCCCTCCTCTTAATCTAGGAGGCGGTTCAAAACTTTAACCGCATCACCGTGATCACTCTTAGAGGCGGTTCTTTTTAGCACCAGTCTAAGATCCGTTCCTCGAGACTGCACGTCCATTCTTGCTCTAACTGCTGTCAGGCCAACCCTTAGAGGCGACTTCTAATAACAGTCGTCTCTTCTTCCTTATTATTAGAGACTGTGGTTTTTATTGCCCGTCTAAGGTGCCTGGTTGAGCCGATTTTCCATAGTTGTCTCCTTCCCTAGGGTTATTTTTCGAGTTGGTTACTCTTTTGAACTGCCTCTAAGGTTCCTCTAAGGTTCTTAAAGGCGGTCGCTATAATAAAAACCGGCCGAGGCTAAAGAATAGAGGTAATTTTTTTGAACTTGGCACAAACCGTCCGATGGTACCATCTCTAAGTACCGAGTTTGTATAAGTGAGGATTTTTACTTTGTAATTCTTCTTCTCTTTTTTACGTTTTGTTGTGCATCCGTAAGGCCGCAACAGCAATGCGTTGTTGCAGAGTCTTAATTAGTATCTTCGCGATATTAATATATGTTTTTTGTCAAAAAAAGAATGGACGTGTTTTTACTCACAAGTACAAATTCCATAACAATTAATCTGCAGCCTTTTTAGAGGAAAATTTTCTTATAAAAATTGTTAGAAAGCATCTATTTTTTGCAATTTCACATCCCAATTACGTCTTGAATGATTTCATGCATTTTAGTTGGGTTAAGACAATTATGTGGCTGAAGATACAATTGTTTCGTTCAATATGTGGCCATTTTGTAGTTGTCCAAACACTAATTATTTGGTGGTCCAATAAGGAATTCCATGCAAAATTCTGTGCATGCACGTTGAAACTAAGCTTAGTCGTCTGTGATAGTCAAGTGAGGAAGAAATTTAAGACGGCGACTGGTGATGCGTGTCACTCTAGCCTTGGTGTCCCTGCAACAGGCAAGCATGTCTTCGCACAATGTTTTATGGTACAATGGCTGCATTGTCTTTTGTGCAATCGCCGGTGGACAACATATGGATGATTGATATCTCATTTGCGTTACTTTTATTAATATTTTAGACACTTCCAAAAAAATGGATGTAAGAATAATGGGGAGAGACATGGATTTTTTAAAATAAATATCATATATTAAGTATGCAAGCCGGCTCATTAAAACCTTCCAGTTTCCTTAGGTATCTAATAAGAAAAAAGAGTGAGTCTGAAACTTATAACCCATCAAACAATTGTTATATCGTTTACAAGAGGTTACAAAATGAAACTAGGGCCTCATCGACCTAATTACATAAACTTTTCTTTTGAAAACTAAACTTAGCTAACTCATGAGCCACTTTATTTGCTTTCCTCGCGCAATGTTGAAAATTGACCGTACCAATATTAGACAATAAATCCATGCAATCCACGAAGATCGCCGCCGACTCATTCCACCATGCCTACTGGCCAGAGCATGTGTCGACGACCTCAGTAGAGTCGGATTTAGCCTCCACTCTATTGCATCCTAGTGTCACTGCCAATGATAAGCATTCCTTCATTGCAAGTGCCTCTGCCATCGCTAACGATGCCACATAAGAGAGATATCTGTTAACCACTGCGATGAAGTTTCCCTGGTAATCTCTCGCCATGGTACCCACCGCACCTGCACAGACGTCAAAATGGTAAGAAGCATCAACATTCACCTTTACATGCCGAGGTTCAGGTCTCGTCCATTTTGCTCCTGTTGTGGGTGATGGCTTAGATAGTGCCTTCTCCGCGTTCGTTGTAATTGAGAGTATTGAGATTTTACACTTATGCGTCGGCGGCACGTCCTCGTTCTGGGTACGACGACGACGCATCCACCATATTTTAGATTACGTCATTGTCCTGACTATAATTTCTAGTTTCTTCAATATTGTAACGGTGCGTTGAATCAAATTAATCTTTCTCTACCTTGTAAGAAAAAATTCTCTATAGCTAGGGACCTATCTATTTTGAAGTAAAAAACACATATGGATGATTGATATATCATTTGCGTTACTTTTATTAATATTTTAGACACTTCCAAAAAAATGGATGTAAGAATAATGGGGAGAGACATGGATTTTTTAAAATAAATATCATATATTAAGTATGCAAGCCAGCTCATTAAAACCTTCCAGTCCCCTTAGATACCTAGTAAGAAAAAAGAGTGAGTCTGAAACTTGCAACCCATCAAACAATTGTTATATCGTTTACAAGAGGTTGCAAAATGAAACTAGGGCCTCATCGACCTAATTACATGAACTTTTCTTTTGAAAACTAAACTTAGCTAACTCATGAGCCACTTTATTTGCTTTCCTCGCGCAATGTTGAAAATTGGCAGTACCAATATTAGACGACAAATCCATGCAATCCACGAAGATCGCCGCCGACTCATTCCACCATGCCTACTGGCCAGAGCATGTGTCGACGACCTCAGTAGAGTCGGATTCAGCCTCCACTCTATTGCATCCTAGTGTCACTGCCAATGATAAGCCTTCCTTCATTGCAAGTGTCTCTGCCATCGCTAACGATGCCACATAAGAGAGATAACTGTTAACCACTGCGATGAAGTTTCCCTGGTAATCTCTCGCCATGGTACCCACCGCACCTGCACAGACGTCAGAATGGTAAGAAGCATCAACATTCACCTTTACATGCCGAGGTTCAGGTCTCGTCCATTTTGCTCCTATTGTGGGTGATAGCTTAGATAGTGCCTTTTCCGCGTTCGTTGTAATTGAGAGTATTGAGATTTTACACTTATGCGTCGGCGGCACGTCCTTGTTCTGGGTACGACGACGACGCATCCACCATATTTTAGATTAGGTCATTGTCCTGACTATAATTTCTAGTTTCTTCAATATTGTAATGGTGCGTTGAATCAAATTAATCTTTCTCTACCTTGTAAGAAAAAAATTCTCTATAGCTAGGGACCTATCTATTTTGAAGTAAAAAACACTTTGATAGAATTTATGTTTCTTAGAGGGTTTTATATTGTTTGAAATGTTGAAGCAAGGTGTATGTCTTCTGTACATATATAGCCGAAGTGGCTTGCTACTCATACTATCAATTTCTATTCTGTTAGTATAGTTGAATTTCCTTTGATGAAGCCATAATGATATCTATGGTGAACATCATAAAGTCATCAACACATGCTCCATGCTGCATTGTTGCTTGCAAATTGGCTATGTTGTTTGACTATACCACCAAATACATTTGATTAATTTTTATTGTACTAACTATATATATATATATATATATGTGAATTGATCATAAGGTCTTGTATCTTGCTAAATTCTCGGTTAAAGAATTATGCCTTCTGGCATTAATGGAGATTGGATTCAAAGACATTAATTATGCCTTCTCGCTCTTTATGAATTTTGAATATATTGATAATCAACAATAGTCGTCATGTGATTGCACATACAAGCTTACTAGTAAACAGACAGTCATATTACTCATATGAAAATATGTATACATAAGCATGTGGATCTTGGTCCATATTCAAAGAAAAGGAAGTGATTATCTTGACATATTCATGGCAACAACAAACGACACCCCATACATCAAGAACTCAACTGCCAAGGCTATGTAAACCTAGTCATACTTCAGGTTTACGTTTAGCTCACAGCTCTAATAATACTGTAAAAGATTTAAAAGGAGGGACGACAATTAAAACACGATCGAACCCTTTTTATCGTACTCCGTAGCGTTTCTTCCATCCAAAGAAAAAGTCATGGAGAAGAGAACAAAATAAACATGAACCCAGCAAAGGCTTGCTTGTAGATGCGAAGTAGGCGCGCCCGGCAGAGGCAGTCGTCGGTGGTAGCGTCAAGGGCCAGCTAGACGGTGCATGGGGGCGGGGCCTTGGCGGCGGCCGCCCTGACGAGGGAGAAGGTGGGCAGGGGAAGGCTGCTGGGCGGCGGCGCGAGCGCGTGCAGCAGGTCCTCCACGAAGCCCCGCGTCACCTCGCGCTCCAGGTCGTCCAGCGCCTCCGTGACCGCCGTCGCCCCTGGAAGCGGCGCCGCCCTCTGCAGCGGCTTCCTCCGCTGCGCCCGCGGCGGCTCCTCCGCGGACCTTGGTGTCCTCGGCTTCTTCCTCTTGTACTCGCCCATCTTCCTGGGCACCACCGTCACCATCTCGGTGGGTGTGATATGCTTGATGGCGGCCGGACGAGGAGGCAGAGTCGACGTGCGGAAAGGGGACGTGGCGTGCTTGAGCACGGTCACCGGCGGGCGGGGCGGGAGGCCGGGGTGGTTGGAGGGAAGGGAAGGGAGTGAGCTGGAAGTGTAGAAGTTGTACGGCGGGTATACAAACGGAGCCGGAGGAGCTGAGGAATAAGGGAAGAAACCGTACGCGCTTGGAGGCAGCGTCGGCGAGCTGCTCATGGCGCGCCTCCGGCAGCCTGCGCCTGCAGCCTTCCGGCGGAAGTTTTGGCCGCCTGCTGATCGGTCGACGAGAACATTATCCATCTCCGACCTTGGAACTTGCTCAGCTATAGAATGAACTTTCAATTACTGTCAACAAAAAAAGATTGAACTTGCAAGGATCGATAGAGGAAATAAAAGAGACGATCAAGAGATCAAAACATAGAGGAAAAAAGACAAGGCACGGTGTAAAACATGTAGAGAAAAGAAAACGGGCAGGTCACTCTCTAGAGCAGAGAGAGAGATACAGTGCGACCACACCGGGGCGATGGCTCGGAGGCACCGCCCTACCGCCTCTTATAGAAAAGAGGCCGGTTCAGTTGACCTGCAACTTGCAAGTCAGGCCTCTCGATCTGGCTGCACATGCCAGGCAACTTGCATTGTTTTCAAGGGTTTCTCGTGCAAACACGACCAGCTCCAAGCAACTTGCGATGATTTTGTAAGAATAAATCCACACCGACCAGTACGGCCTGGCGGCCTCCCGATTCGACCTCCCATCACCCCTGCCACTATCGTCTCCAACAATAATGGCGAGATCATGTTCTAGCTGACAGTGGGCCAGATTCTTCGGTGGCCCCGCATGGAATTGAGCCGGGTTGGCCAACACCACACGATCTGTCGTGTGGATGTAGGGATTCCCAGCGGTGGCGGGAATCTGGCGGGAGACCAGCATGTGCCGGGGGAGACGACTAAACCGACCATTCCGTTTTGGCCGTCGGATGGGTATCGTGTCTACGCTGACCTCCATCCGACCGTTCTGGCGACTTGCATGGAGCTGATTTTGGTAGTGCTACTGTTGGGAGTTCTTGCCTCCCGGCCATTTTGGATCTTGGACTTTATTTTTTTGTTGGCACCGTATACAACAACAATTAAGAGCACCACCACTCGTTCGGTATTACCACGCCCAATTTCGGTAGCGGCCAGTTTTTCACTCGCCTTTCTAGGTCGAGTTGTCGTATTTTTTGGCAAAACTTAGATGAATATAAGTGAAATATAGACAAGTTCGTACATGTTATGTCAAATTCAGATATATACCCTAATTTTGACCACAGTAGGCTATAAAAAACTTAAAAAACATAAAAATAACTAATACTACGTGATGCCGATGCCGATGTCCTCAGGCGCGCTGTTTACATACCGAAGTGGCGATAGAACGACGTAGAGTCAGCGTCCTTGGTCCCGTCGTCATCATTGCTCGGTGGCTGCGGCGGCCGGGAGCTGCCCTGGTCGTTGTCGCCATAGCATCACGGCTGCGATGAGGGCTTGGCCTCGTCTCGTCGTTATCGAGGACGATGAGCGTCATGCCCTGGTAGGTGCGCTGTCGGCAAGCGTCGCACGACCTGACGCTTGGTCTGCCCGTGCAGACGCTAGATGCGTTCGGCCTCCTCCTGCTGCCAGTCCGCCTTGGACCAGGCACACGCGTCGAGGGCCTGCATGGGTGGGACGTCATCGAGCGAGCGCTCCAATGCTATCTTCAAGATGAACTCGTCCTCGTTGATAGGTACGGCCCAGTCCGCCGGCTCGGGCTTCGGCGTGCGCAGCCTCGGCCTCGCCAGCTGAAGGTGGCCGACTGGCGGCAAAGGTGCTCGGCCTTCGTTGATGACGAGGACGCGTGAACGCATCCTCGACGGTGAGCGCACCAGTGACTCCACCCCCCGCTTCACCGGACGGAGGGGAGACATGGCTCGCGGTGACTATGCGACGCCGAGCTGGATGAGCACGACACCGACGACGAGGGCAGGCCGCCCATCCTCCTTGGCAGCCAGGTAGCCGCCGCACGGTGTCGGGCAGACGATGGTGGTGAGAACGGATGGTAGCCCAACTTAGGGCGATCACCGACGGTGATGTGCTCGAGGACGGCCCCCAGGATCCGACCTGGTGAGCTCCACCATCGACGATGTTCTGTGCCGTCGTGTCGCTTCGGCGGTAGGCCTCCCCCTCGACGAGGTCGGATTCCTCCATGGTGGCGATGGCCGCCTGGATCTCCTCGACGAGGTCGGACCCCTCTGGCACTGGCGGCACGGACACGTTGCACGCGATGAGCTTCCAGGTCAGCGACGCCAGGTAGTCGGCGTCATAGAGCAGTTGTGCCTCCCACAGTTGCAGAGAATGCCGGCCAAAGCTGTTCGTCGCCGCCAGGTCGCCGAGGTATCGCTCCGCCATTGTTGCCGCCGAGCTCTTCTTCTCGTCAGCAAAGGTGGAGCTTGTGGGTGGGGAATGGGAGGTGAGAGTGTGTGCTCTGGGAGGTGGTGAGAGCGCCGATATTTATAGCCGAAAGAGGAAAGGGTGGAAAAGGTGGGAGGGGTGTAGCAACGTGGGTGGGAAAAGCGGAAATGGTGGGAAGGTGGGCCAGCGGTAGCGCGCCATTACAACGACGCATATGGTCGACGAGACGGGCGGTCGTTGCCCGGCGGTCCATCGCGGGAGCCGAGGCGGCATGATGAGAATGACTCGGTTTCACACGCTGACAGGACGGGACCACCGATGCGTTTTTTTACCGAATTTCGCTTCATCCGGCGTTTCCAGGCGGTTCCCAGCGCCCCGGGTTCGGCCTACGAACCCCGGATGTAAAATCCGGTGAAAAGTAGGCGTCTGGGAATCCGGTTGGGTGAATTTTCGTTGTCTAGATGAAAAAATCGACCTAGGATGGCCCTCCTGGAAACGCTAGTGGAGATGTTCTAAGCCATAGAGTGGCTAAGGACAAAAAAATAAGGTCAAACGAACTCTGTAAAGTATATAAAAAAGATTGATACAAAATTCTAAAATTATCTAGACACATTAATACTTTATACGATCTTAAGAATAATAACTTAGTACAATGATAATTGCAAAACTTATTTAATAGAAGTATAACATACAAACATACCGACAATGAAGCATCAATATCGTATAAAGATCTCAGGCAATGCCAAAGCTTTATCTTCTTTTTAAAAATCTTTTTTACCAAGATCAAGACTTCTGAATATTCCTCGTTCGATGTAGCACATCATCAAATTATTAAGTCAATTATCAGACATCTTGTTGCGTAATTTGGTCTTGACGATCTTTATAGCTGAGAATACCCTTTCAACGGACGTAGGGATTCCCAGCGGTGGTGGGATTCTGGCGGGCGACCAACCGACCATTCTCTTCTGGCCGTCGGATGGGTATCGTGGCTACTATGACCTCCATCCAACCGTTCTAGCGACCTGCGTGGCATGGAGCTGATTGTTGTTGCTGGCCGTTCTTGCCTGCCGGCCATTCTTTTTGGTTGGCACCATGTGCAACAACAATTAAGCCATAAATATACTCTAGTCACGATAGTGCAACCCAAGGGTTCCATTCAAAAATTCCATGTGAAGCCGACCCCTTGGTGTTGGAGATATGCCCTAGAGGCAATAATAAATATAGTTATTATTATATATCTTTGTGTTTATGATAAATGTTTGCATTCATGCTATAATAGTATTAACAAGGAAACCATTAATACTTGTGTGATTTGTAAACTTAATTTGAAGTCCCTAGTATAGCCTCTATACTTCACTAGCTTGTTGGTTGATTGATGATGTGGTTTCTTTGTCATGAACATTGAGATGTTATCAACAACAAGATCATATCGTTAGGAGAATGATATGGTGGACATACTCCTATAGACAAGCGTAGCATAAAGATCAAGTCATTTCAATAGTTCAATTGCTATATGCTTTCTGATACATAGTAACCTAATTCCTTCGACCATGAGATCATGCTTATCACCTTTACTGGATGGATGCTTTGATGTCATCAAACACCACACCGTAACAGGGTGGCTATAAAGGTGGCATTGAGTGTTCGGAAAGTATTGGTTGAAACACATGGATCAAGAGTGGGATTTGTCCATCCACATGACGGATAGATATTCTCTGGGCCCTCTCGGTGAAATGTCATTCAATTAGCTTGCAAGCATGTGACTTGGTCACAAGGGATCACATATCACGGGAACGAGAAAAGAGTACTTATCAGTAACGAGGATGAACTAGGTATGCAGAGATACCGACGATCATAACCTCGGATAAGTAACATATCGTGAGACAAAGGGAAATTGGTATCGTATGTAAGTGGTTCATTCGATCGCAAAGTAATCGTAGAAATATGTGGGAGCCATATGAATTTCCAGATTCCTCTATTGGTTATTGTTCGGAGAAGTGTCTCGATCATGTCTGCATAATTCACGAACCGTAGGGAGACACACTTAAGGATTCGACGTTGTTTGAGTAGTTATGGTATTATGAGAAAGAGACCGAATGTTGTTCGGAGTCTCGGATGGGATCCGGGATATCACGAGGTGATCCGGAATGGTCCGGAGAATAAGATTCATATAAGGAAAGACCCGTTTCGGAGTTCGGGAATGATTCCGGTGTTTTCATCGGGGATATTCTAGAAGGTTCCGGATTGTCCGGCACTCCGGGGGGGAAGGGGTACATGAATGTGTCATTACATATTGGAATGATTGCATCATGTACTAAGTGTTCTTGCTGTCCCAAATATAGGATTAAATTGAATCCTAAAACAGAAAAGTCAAATGTCCAGTTTGAAAGTCAAACTGCCAAAACAAGAAACTGTGGGAAACAAGCAAGAGGAGTTGGAACCAACCTGGAGGAGGAGTTGGACTCCTCCAGGCCGGCGCCCAGCCCTAGGCCGAGTTGGGGAGGGACTCCCTCCCTCCCCTGGCGCGCCCACACCCTCCCACCTATATAAGGAGGGGCAGGGCTCCCCTCCTAGACACACAAGTTTCCTATCCTCTAAACTAAACCCTAGATCTAGACCCCGGTTTAGAGCTATTCGGTTTAGAGCCTTCTAATTGGTTTAGAGCCCTCTAATTGGTGTGTCTAATTACTAGACCACTAATAGCCTCTCTCATAAGCTCCACCATACTCGCACCGGCTTAAGGCGAAGCCCTGCGGGATTTCCCCTCTACCTCCGGTACCACGCCGTTGTGCTGCCGGAATCGCGAGGAGAGTGCTACAACCTCCGCTGCCTGCTGGAACAAGGGAGAGGAAGGTCTTCGTCGAGTACCGAACGTGTGACCGACTGCGGGAGCGCTGCGGGAACGCGGCGCCGGAAGGATCGTCTACGCGATCTTGAGATCGGAAAGAGTACGACTACATCACCCACGAGAATCTGCTCTCGTTAAACACTTTGGAATCTTCGAGGGTGAGTTATTCCATCGACTCGTTGCTACAATCTAGTAGATAGATCTTGGCTTGTTTGTTTGTATGCGGTAGAAAATTTTTGTTTTCCATGCTACGAACCCCTACAGTGGTATCAGAGCCGTGTCTATATGTAGATCTGTTGCACGAGTAGAACACAATGGTCATTGTGGGCGTTGATGCTTTTATTGTAGATTGCTTTTTGTGTACTTTGCATCTTGCGGTATGTTGGGATGAAGCGGCCCGGGCTAACCTTACATGACATCGTTCATGAGACTTGCTCCACGCTTGACATGCAACTCGTTTTGCATAAGTGGCTTTGCGGGTGCCTGTTTCTCCTAGCATAGTAAAGATCCAATTTACAACGGGTGATCAACAATGCTAGTATCAATGTTGTGGTTCTTGTTCGTAAGTTAGAACGACACTTATGGAAAGCCCCAAACCACGTAAAATATGCAAAGAAAGTAGAAGCGTCTAACTTTGTTTTGCAGGGGTGTGCAGTGATGTGATATGGCCATGATTGTGATTATATTTGATGTATGCAATGTTCCTTGTTGTAAGTTGGCAACCGGCAGGAGCCATATGGTTGTCTTTAATTTCTGTTAAGACCTGCGTGTCTATTCAAAATAGTTGTAATAGTTGAAGCTGGTGGACGACAACCATGGAGAAGCGTCATTGACCTTGATGCTATGCCGGTGATGATGGAGATCATATTCGTGCTTGAAGATGGAGATCGGAAGCACAAAGAAGAAAGGCCATATCATATCACATATTATGAATTGCATGTGATGTTAATCCTTTATGCATCTTGTATTGCTTAGTAGACGACGGTAGCATTATAAGATGATCCCTCATGCACATAAATTTCAAGTTCTAGAGTGTTCACCCTTAGTATGCACCGTTGCCAAAGCTTGCTGCTTCGAAGCACCACGTGATGATCGGGTGTCTTTGATTCCGCGGGTGAATACAACGTAAGCAAGCCAGATTTGCTTATGCGGAAGCTAAGGTTTGATCTTGACGAGCCTAGCATGTACAGACATGGCCTCAGGAACACGGATCGCCGAAAGGCAAAGCATGAATCATATAGTAGATATGATGAACATGATGATTGTTCGCCATTAAAACTATATCAGCTCTCGTGATGATCGGTGTTGATGTAGTGGATTTGGTTCGTGTGATCACTAAAACAATGTGAGGGATGTTGTTTTGAGTGGGAGTTCACCTAGTTTAATTTCATTAATTAATTTGAACTCAATTTGTCATAAACTTAGTCTAAACTATTGCAAATATGTTGTAGATCAATGGCAGCCCCTACCATCAATTTTAATGCGTTCCTAGAGAAAGAAAAGTTGAAAAACAATGGAAGCAACTTCGCGGATTGGTTCCGCAATTTGAGGATTGTCCTCACAGCTGGTAATTTGACCTATGTGCTGGATGCACCGCTAGGTGACCCACCTGCAGCTGATGCTACCGATGAAGTAAAGAATGTTTACCTTGCTCGGAAGAATCAGTACTCCATAGTTCAGTGTGCTATCTTGTATGGTTTAGAATCGGAGCTTCAGAAAAGGTTTGAAGAGTCAGATCCATATGATATTGTCGAGGATCTCAAATTAATCTTTGAGACTCATGCGGCAATTGAAAGTTATGAAGCTTCTGAAAAGTTCTTTAACTGCAAGATGGAAGAGGGTAGCTCCGTCAGTGAGCATGTGCTTAAGATGTCTGGGCACGCAAATAAACTTCAAAGTTTGGGTATAGTGATTCCTAATACTTTGGGAGTTTACCGCATCCTCCAATCACTACCACCAAGTTACAAGAACTTTGTGATGAACTACAACATGCAGAACATGAACAAAGAGTTGCCAGAACTATTTGCTATGTTAAAATCTGCAGAAGTGGAGATTAAGAAAGAGCACCAAGTGTTGATGGTCAATAAGACCACCAAATTCAAGAAAGGCAAGTCTAAGCAAAAGGGACACTTCAAGAAGGGTGGTAAGAAAGTTACCACGCCGACGAAGAAGACCAAGGCTGGACCTAAACCTGAAACTGAGTGCTTTTACTGCAAGGGGGAAGGTCACTGGAAGCGGAATTGCCCAAGGTACTTGGCGGATTTGAAGAACGGCAACATCAAGAAGAAAGGTATATCTGATATACATGTTATTGATGTGTATCTCACTAGTACTCGTAGTAGTGCCTGGGTATTTGATACTGGTTCGGTTGCTCATATTTGTAACTCGAAACAGGAGCTGCAGAATAAACGGAAGCTAGTGAAGAACGAGGTGACGATGCGCGTAGGAAACGGATCAAAGGTTGATGTGATCGCGGTCGGCACGCTACCTCTTCATCTACCATCGGGATTAGTTTTATACTTAAATAATTGTTATTTGGTGCCTGCATTAAGCATGAACATTATATCAGGATCTTGTTTATTGCGAGACAGTTACTTGTTTAAATCCGAGAATAATGGTTGTTCGATTTATATGAGTAATGTGTTTTATACACATGCACCTTTGATAGATGGTATATTCATATTGAATCTCGATAGTAGAAATACACATATTAATAACATTGAGGCTAAACGTTTGAAATCAAGCGATAATTTGACCTATATGTGGCACTGTCGTCTTGGTCACATTGGAGTGAAGCGTGTGAAGAAACTCCATTCCGATGGACTTCTTGAATCACTTGATTTTGAATCACTTGAAAGATGCGAAGCATGTCTGATGGGTAAAATGACTAAGACTCCATTTTCTGGTATAATGGAGCGAGCTACAGACTTATTGGAAATCATACATACCGATGTGTGTGGTCCAATGAGTGTAGCATCGCGCAGTGGTTATCGTTATGTTCTTACCTTCACGGATGACTTGAGTAGATATGGGTATATCTATTTCATGAAACATAAGTCCGAAACTTTCGAGAAGTTTAAGGAGTTTCAAAGTGAGGTAGAGAATCAACGTAACAAGAAGATTAAATTTCTACGTTCTGATCGTGGAGGTGAATATCTAAGTTACGAGTTTGGCGAGCATTTAAGGAAGTGCGGAATACTTTCACACTTGACACCGCCGGGAACACCACAACGTAATGGTGTGTCTGAACGTCGTAATCGAACTCTCTTAGATATGGTTCGTTCTATGATGTCACTTACAGATTTACCGCTATCATTTTGGGGTTATGCATTAGAAACAGCCGCATTCACTTTAAATAGGGCACCATCTAAATCCGTTGAAACGACACCGTATGAATTATGGTTTGGGAAGAAACCTAAATTGTCGTTCCTTAAAGTTTGGGGATGCGAAGCCTATGTAAAGAAGTTACAGCCGGACAAGCTTGTACCCAAAGCGGAAAAATGCGTCTTCATAGGATACCCGAAGGAAACTATTGGGTATACCTTCTATCATAGATCCGAAGGCAAAATCTTTGTTGCCAAGAATGGATCCTTTCTAGAGAAGGAATTTCTCTCGAAAGAAGTGACTGGAAGGAAAGTAGAACTCGACGAGGTTGTCGAACCTTCTCTCGAAATTGCGAGTAGCGCAGCACCGGAAGAAGTTCCTGTGGTGCCTGCACCAATAAGAGAGGAAGCTAATGATAGTGATCATGAAACTTCGGTTGAAGTTGCTACAGAGCCTCGGAGGTCAACGAGAACTCGTACCACTCCAGATTGGTATGATTCTGTTATGAATGTCATGTTGGTGGACAACACCGATGACCCCGAGACATATGAGGAAACGATGATGAGCCCAGATTCCAATAAATGGCAAGAAGCCATGAAATCCGAGATTGGATCCATGTACGAAAACCAAGTATGGACTTTGGTGGACTTACCGGATGGCCGGAAGGCTGTCGAGAACAAATGGATTTTCAAGAAGAAAACAGATGCTGATGGTAATGTTACTGTCTATAAAGCTCGACTTGTCGCAAAAGGGTTTCGACAAATTCAAGGAGTTGACTACGATGAGACTTTCTCACCAGTAGCGAAGCTAAAGTCTGTGAGGATTATGTTAGCAATCGCTGCATATTATGATTATGAGATATGGCAGATGGATGTCAAAACAGCATTCCTCAATGGAGACATTGATGAAGAGTTGTATATGATACAACCCAAAGGTTTTGTCGATCCTAAAGATGCTAACAAGGTATGCAAGCTTCAACGGTCCATCTATGGATTGAAGCAAGCATCCCGAAGTTGGAATCAACGTTTTGATAAGGTAATCAAAAGTTTTGGTTTTATACAAACTTATGGAGAAGCTTGTATTTACAAGAAAGTGAGTGGGAGCTCTGTAGCATTCTTAATACTGTATGTGGATGACATATTGTTGATTGGGAATGATGTAGACCTTCTTAATAGTGTCAAGGAATATTTGAATAATAGTTTTTCAATGAAGGATCTTGGCGAAGCAGCTTATATATTAGGCATAAAGATTTATAGAGATAGATCGAAACGCCAAATATCATTGTCACAAAGTACATATTTGGACAAAGTTCTAAAGAGGTTTGGAATGGAAGATAGCAAGAAAGGGTTCTTGCCCATGTTGCCCAATACGACCTTGAGTAAAACTCAAAGTCCGACATCGGCAGAAGATAGAGAAAGGATGAGTAAGACTCCCTATGCCTCAGCCATAGGATCTCTAATGTATGCCATGCTATGTACTAGACCCGACATCGCATATGCTGTTAGTTTAACTAGCAGATATCAAAGTGATCCAGGAGTGGATCATTGGACAGCGGTCAAAAACATCCTTAAGTACTTGAGAAGAACTAAGGATATGGTTCTTTCTTATGGAGGTGATGAACAGCTCGTTGTTAATGGTTACACCGATGCTAGTTGGAACACCGATCCGGATGATTCTAAATCACAATCTGGATACGTATTTATTTTGAATGGTGCAGCAGTTAGCTGGAGGAGTGCAAAGCAAAGCGTTGTGGCGAGATCTTCAACTGAATCGGAATACATGGCTGCTTCGGAGGCTTCACAAGAAGCGATCTGGATGAAAGAGTTCATTACAGAGCTGGGTGTGGTTCCTAGTGCGCTGGACCCAATGTCTATCTACTGTGATAACATGGGCGCCATAGCCAATGCGCAAGAACCAAGGTCACACAAGAAGCTGAAGCATATCAAGCTACGTTTTCACGCTATTCGAGAACATATCCAGGATGGGGATATAAAGATTTGCAAAGTACACACAGATCTGAATGTGGCGGATCCGTTGACTAAACCTCTCCCGAGGGCAAAACATGACCAACACCAAACTGCCATGGGTGTTCGGTATATTACCATGTAATCTAGATTAGATGACTCTAGTGCAAGTGGGAGACTGTTGGAGATATGCCCTAGAGGCAATAATAAATATAGTTATTATTATATATCTTTGTGTTTATGATAAATGTTTGCATTCATGCTATAATAGTATTAACAAGGAAACCATTAATACTTGTGTGATTTGTAAACTTAATTTGAAGTCCCTAGTATAGCCTCTATACTTCACTAGCTTGTTGGTTGATTGATGATGTGGTTTCTTTGTCATGAACATTGAGATGTTATCAACAACAAGATCATATCGTTAGGAGAATGATATGGTGGACATACTCCTATAGACAAGCGTAGCATAAAGATCAAGTCATTTCAATAGTTCAATTGCTATATGCTTTCTGATACATAGTAACCTAATTCCTTCGACCATGAGATCATGCTTATCACCTTTACTGGATGGATGCTTTGATGTCATCAAACACCACACCGTAACAGGGTGGCTATAAAGGTGGCATTGAGTGTTCGGAAAGTATTGGTTGAAACACATGGATCAAGAGTGGGATTTGTCCATCCACATGACGGATAGATATTCTCTGGGCCCTCTCGGTGAAATGTCATTCAATTAGCTTGCAAGCATGTGACTTGGTCACAAGGGATCACATATCACGGGAACGAGAAAAGAGTACTTATCAGTAACGAGGATGAACTAGGTATGCAGAGATACCGACGATCATAACCTCGGATAAGTAACATATCGTGAGACAAAGGGAAATTGGTATCGTATGTAAGTGGTTCATTCGATCGCAAAGTAATCGTAGAAATATGTGGGAGCCATATGAATTTCCAGATTCCTCTATTGGTTATTGTTCGGAGAAGTGTCTCGATCATGTCTGCATAATTCACGAACCGTAGGGAGACACACTTAAGGATTCGACGTTGTTTGAGTAGTTATGGTATTATGAGAAAGAGACCGAATGTTGTTCGGAGTCTCGGATGGGATCCGGGATATCACGAGGTGATCCGGAATGGTCCGGAGAATAAGATTCATATAAGGAAAGACCCGTTTCGGAGTTCGGGAATGATTCCGGTGTTTTCATCGGGGATATTCTAGAAGGTTCCGGATTGTCCGGCACTCCGGGGGGGAAGGGGTACATGAATGTGTCATTACATATTGGAATGATTGCATCATGTACTAAGTGTTCTTGCTGTCCCAAATATAGGATTAAATTGAATCCTAAAACAGAAAAGTCAAATGTCCAGTTTGAAAGTCAAACTGCCAAAACAAGAAACTGTGGGAAACAAGCAAGAGGAGTTGGAACCAACCTGGAGGAGGAGTTGGACTCCTCCAGGCCGGCGCCCAGCCCTAGGCCGAGTTGGGGAGGGACTCCCTCCCTCCCCTGGCGCGCCCACACCCTCCCACCTATATAAGGAGGGGCAGGGCTCCCCTCCTAGACACACAAGTTTCCTATCCTCTAAACTAAACCCTAGATCTAGACCCCGGTTTAGAGCTATTCGGTTTAGAGCCTTCTAATTGGTTTAGAGCCCTCTAATTGGTGTGTCTAATTACTAGACCACTAATAGCCTCTCTCATAAGCTCCACCATACTCGCACCGGCTTAAGGCGAAGCCCTGCGGGATTTCCCCTCTACCTCCGGTACCACGCCGTTGTGCTGCCGGAATCGCGAGGAGAGTGCTACAACCTCCGCTGCCTGCTGGAACAAGGGAGAGGAAGGTCTTCGTCGAGTACCGAACGTGTGACCGACTGCGGGAGCGCTGCGGGAACGCGGCGCCGGAAGGATCGTCTACGCGATCTTGAGATCGGAAAGAGTACGACTACATCACCCACGAGAATCTGCTCTCGTTAAACACTTTGGAATCTTCGAGGGTGAGTTATTCCATCGACTCGTTGCTACAATCTAGTAGATAGATCTTGGCTTGTTTGTTTGTATGCGGTAGAAAATTTTTGTTTTCCATGCTACGAACCCCTACACTTGGTACCCCACGTCGCATCACTCATGAGGCGACCGGGGGCTCCCTCCCTGACCTGTTGCAAGCCCTCCCCTTCCTCTCTAGCCCCCTCCCGCCATCGTCGGTAGCCACCTCCGGGCGTTGCCCATGAGGTGCCAGTGGCGGCGGCTATGACATCCCCGCGCGTGCGGAGCCGTGCTTCGGGCGGGAGTGCCGCCACAGTGCAACTCGGCGTGCGACGGTCCAGCGCCAGAGCGGCGGGCCCTGGGTAGATGCTGCAATGACGGCGTTGCTCCTTGGTGACAGGAACTGCTTGTTGGATATATGCCCAAGAGGCAATAATAAAGTGGTTATTATCATATTTTTATGCTTATGATAAATATTTATATACCATGCTATAATTGTATTAACCGGAAACATTAATACTTGTGTGATTTTTAAACATAAAAGAGTTCCTAGTAAAGCCTCTTGTTAAACTAGCTTGTTGGTTAATATATGATCATGATTTCCTGATCATGAACATAGAGATGTTATTAATAACAGGGTCATATCATTAGGAGAATGATGTGATGGACATACTCCTATAGTTAAGCATAGCATAAGATCAAGTCATTCAAATAGTTCACTTGCTATAAGCTTTCTGATAAATAGTAACCTAATTCCTTCTACCATGAGATCATGCTAATCACCATCACCGGAAGGATGCTTTGATAACATCAAACACCACACCGTAACTGGGTGGCTATAAAGGTGGCATTAAGTGTTCGGAAAGTATGTGTTGAGGCACATGGATCAAGAGTGAGATTTGTCCATCCATATGATGGATAGATATACTCTAGGCCCTCTCGGTGGAATGTCATCCAATTGGCTTGCAAGCATGTGACTGGCTCACAAGGGATCACATATCACGGGAACAAGAAAAGAGTACTTATCGGTAACGAGGTTGAACTAGGTATGCAGAGATACCGACGATCAAACCTCGGATAAGTAAAGTATCGCGAGACAAAGGGAAATTGGTATCGTATGTAAATGGTTCATTCGATCACGAAGTAATCGTAGAAATATGTGGGAGCCATATGAATTTCCAGATTCCTCTATTGGTTATTGATCGGAGAAGTGTCTCGGTCATGTCCGCGTAATTCACGAACCGTAGGGAGACACACTTAAGGATTCGATGTTGTTTAGTATATATGGAAAGCGAGTAAAGAGACCGAATGTTGTTCGGAGTCTCGGATGGGATCCGGGATATCACGAGGAGATCCGGAATGGTCCGGAGAATAAGATTCATATAAGGAAAGTCCAATTCCGGAGTTCGGGAATAGTTCCGGTGTTTTCATCGAAATGTTCTAGAAGGGTCTAGAAGGTTCACCGATCCGGAAGGGGAAGGGTACATGGATGTGTCATGACAAAGTGGAATGGTTACATCATGTCCTAGGTCACTTGGCTGGACACTTGGAAGGGAGAAATCAAACTCTAGTTTGAAAGTAAAAGGCCAGTTTGAAAAAGTCAAACAGGGACAATAATTTCCAAGTGGGGGAAGAGAAGGAAACCTGGGAAGAGAAGGTTTCCCTTCCCTCCTCCAAACCGCCGGCCAACAAGGGAGTTGGGGGAGGACTCGGCTAGCCCTAGCCGCCCCTCCCACCTATAAAAGAAAGGGAGGGGCGCCCCCTCTCCCTACACCTTGCTCCTTAGCTAGCACCCCCTCTAAACCCTAGGCCAGCCGCCGCCCCTTCTAGATGCGGCTGCCCTAGATCTCCTCTAAACCGCCGTCTAGCTAAACCCTAGCCGCCGGTTACCTCTAAACCCTTTGGCCCTCTAAACCCTAGATTGCTAAGGTCATCTCTCTACTCCACCATACTCGCTCCGGCTTAGGCGAAGCCCTGCGAGATCTTTCCTCTACTTCCGACACCACGCCGTCGTGCTGCCGGAATCCCGAGGGGAGAACTACAACCTCCGCTGCCTGCTATAACAAGGGAGAGGAAGGTCTTCATCGAGTACCACACGTGTGACCGACTGCGGGAGCGCTGCTGGAACGCGGCGCCAGAAGGATCGTCTACGCTATCTTGAGATCGGCAAGTGAACGACTACATCACCCACGAGAATCTTCTCTCGTTAACCGCTTTGGATCTTCGAGGGTTAGTACTCTATCAACTTGTTGCACTGATCTAGTAGATACATATTGGCTTGATCGTAGATTAGATCTTGATTGTGTGTTCATGCGATAGATTTTTTTTGTTTTTCCATGCTACGAACCCCTACAGTGGTATCAGAGCCGTGTCTATATGTAGATCTATTGCACGAGTAGAACACAATGGTCATTATGGGAGGTGGTGCTTTTATTATCAATTGCTTCTTATGTACTTTGCATCTTGCGATATGGTGGGATGAAGCGGCCCGGGCTAACCTTACCTGACATCATTCATGAGACTTGCTCCACGCTCGACATGCAACTTGTATTGCATAAATGGCTTTGCGGGTGTATGTCTCTCCCATTATAGTAAAGATTCAATTTACAACAGGCACTTGATAGTTTAAGCATCAACGTTGTGGTTCTTATTTGTACGTTAGAACGATACTTATTGAAAGCCCCAAACCACGTAAAACATGCAAAGAAAATTAGAGGCGTCTAACTTTGTTTTGCAGGGTGTGCTGTGATGTGATATGGCCATGATTGTGATTATATATTATGTATGCAATGTTCCTTATTGTAAGTTGGAAACCGGCAGGAGCCATATGGTTGTCTTTTAATTCCGTTAAGACCTGCGTGTCTATTATTCAAAGTAGTTGTAATAGTTGATGCTGGTGGACGACAACCATGGAGCGGCGCCATTGACCTTGACGCCACGCCGGTGATGATGGAGATCATGTTCATGCTTGAAGATGGAGATCGGAAGCACAAGAAGAAAGGCCATATCATATCACATATTTTGAATTGCATGTGATGTTAATCCTGTTGGAGATATGCCCTAGAGGCAATAATAAATGTAGTTATTGTTATATATTTGTGTTTATGATAAATGTTTACATTCATGCTATAATAGTATTAACCAGAAACATTAATACTTGTGTGATTTATAAACTAAATTAGAGTCCCTAGTAAAGCCTCTTCAAAATACTAGCTTGTTGATTAATAGATGATCATGGTTTCTTGATCATGAATATTTGAGATGTTGTTAATAACAAGGTCATATCATTAGGAGAATGGTATGATGGACATACTCCTATAGATAAGCGTAGCATAAAGATCAAGTCATTTTAATAGTTCAATTGCTATAAGCTTTCTGATACATAGTAACCTAATTCCTTCGACCATGAGATCATGCTAATCACCATCACCGGAAGGATGCTTTGATGACATCAAACACCACACCGTAACTGGGTGGCTATAAATGTGGCATTGAGTGTTCGGAAAGTATGGGTTGAGGCACATGGATCAAGAGTGGGATTTGTCCATCCATATGACAGATAGATATACTCTGGGCCCTCTCGGTGGAATGTCATCCAATTGGCTTGCAAGCATGTGACTGGCTCACAAGGGATCACATACCACGGGAACGAGAAAATAGTACTTATCAGTAACGAGGTTGAACTAGGTATGTAGAGATACCGACGATCAAAACCTCGGATAAGTAAACTATCGTGAGACAAAGGGAAATTGGTATCGTATGTAAGTGGTTCATTCGATCGCAAAGTAATCGTAGAAATATGTGGGAGCCATATGAATTTCCAAATTCCTCTATTGGTTATTGATCGGAGAAGTGTCTCGATCATGTCCGCATAATTCACGAACCGTAGGGAGACACACTTAAGGATTCGATGTTGTTGAGTAGTTATGGAATGATGAGTAAGAGACCGAATGTTGTTCAGAGTCTCGGATGGGATCCGGGATATCACGAGGATATCCGGAATGGTCCAGAGAATAAGATTCATATAAGGAAAGTCCTGTTTCGGAGTTGGGGAATGATTCCGGTGATTTCACCGGGAATGTTCTAGAAGGGTCCGGAAGGTCCGGCACTCCGGAGGGGAAGGGTACATGAATGTGTCATGACAATATGGAATGGTTGCGTCATGTACTAGGTCCCTTGGCTGGGCAAAATAAAGGAAGAAATCAAATCCTAGTTTGAAAGTCAAACGCCAATTTAAAAAAGTCAAACGGCAAGTTTGCTTGGTGGAGGGAGAGTAGGAAACCTACTTGGGGAGGAGTTCCTCTCCCTCCACCCGCCGGTCAAGGAGGCCGACTTGGGGGAGGACTCCCTCCTCCCAAGCCGCGCCCTCCCACCTATATAAGGAGGGGCAGGGCTGCCCCTCTTCCCTACACCCAACACACCCAAAACCCTAGCCCTAGCCGCCGGCCTCCTCCAAGTAGCCGCCGCCTCCTAGGGTTTCTCCTAGCCGTCGACTTGGAGCTTCCCCAAGCCCTAGCCGCCGGCCATACCCCCTTGGTCCCTCTAAACCCTAGATCACCAAGGGCCTCTCTCATAGTCCACCATACTCGCTCCGGCTTAAGGCGAAGCCCTACGAGATCTCCCCTCTACTCCCGGTACCACGCCGTCGTGCTGCCGGAATCGCAAGGAGAGTGCTACAACCTCCGCCGCCTGCTGGAACAAGCGAGAGGAAGGTCTTCATCGAGTACCGAACGTGTGACCGACTGCCGGAACGCAGCGCCGGAAGGATCGTCTACACGATCTTGAGATCGGCAAGAGTACGACTACATCACCCACGAGAATCTGCTCTCGTTAACCGCTTTGGAATCTTTGAGGGTGAGTTCGTCTATCGACTCATTGCTACAATCTAGTAGATAGATCTTGGCTTGTATGTTTGCATGCGGTAGAAATTTTTTGTTTTCCATGCTACGAACCCCTACAAATCCTTTTATGCATCTTGTATTGCTTAGTTCACGACGGTAGCATTATAAGATGATCCCTCTCAAAAATATCAAGTTATAGAGTGTTCGTCCTTAGTAGGCACCGTTGCCAAAGCTCGTTGTTTCGAAGCACCACGTGATGATCGGGTGTGTTAGGTTCTGCGAGTGTATACAATGGGAGCAAGCCAGATTTGCTCATGCAGAAGCTAAAGTTTGATCTTGATGAGCCTAGCATGTACAGACATGGTCTCGGAACACGGAATACCGAAAGGTAAAGCATGAGTCATATAGATGATATGATGAACATGATGATTGTTCGCCTTTGAAACTATATCATGTCACGTGATGATCGGACTTGGTGTAGTGAATTTGGTTCGTGTGATCACTAAAACAATGTGAGGGATATTGTTTTGAGTGGGAGTTTAACGGCAATATGATTAAAAGTTGAACACTATTTATCATAAATTAAATCAAAGTGAATTTGCATAGTTGTTGTAGTCATTGGCATCCGTTTTATCACCTTGCACTTAGTTATAATTGAGATAATAGAACTATAGAATTCTGGTTAGTTACTTTACAAACTGGTATCATATTGTTTTGAAGTGTTAATCTAAAGTTTAAAAGTCCTATTGCAAACTTTCAGTAAGTTCCGGTTACTCCGTAAAGTTAAATAATTGGTATTAAATCAAGAGTGACAACTCCAGTGTTAGTATATAAGTATCATGTTTGTCTCCATAATTCTTGATATTCAAAAGATTGTTTTAATATCAAGGTTATCTAGTATCATAAAGAGTTGTTTCAGAAACCATGATGTGTGGAAGATATTGCAATATCTGAAATGATATTTTGGTTGCAACATGAGAGAGTATAATATGACAAAGTTTATGTTCTCATATTTGATGAGAATTTGAAAAAGGTTGGAGACGCTTATCGTCCTAATCCTCCAAAAGGTTTTGGAGAGCAACATTATACTCACGATTCACCGTTATAAAGCTAAAAGTAGCTTGATCATGAATAGTTCCATGATAAGGATGAATATTTGATAAAATGTTTACTACACTAAAAGATTACTAAAGAATGGAATTTGAAAGAACACCAAGTATTTGATGATGGTGATCTACTTCAAAGTGCAAGTCCAAAGACATTGATATTTAACTATACATGCTTTGGACTATGTGTCATGTGCATGGCTCCACTATTGATGTTGATAGATTCTTTCGAACAGAGAAGGAAATGCTGAAAGAGAATCTCAGAAATATATGGCAGAAAAGAAAAGACTAGAATTGTCCAGCTTAGGTATATAGAGGATATACATGTTATGGCTATATTCTTTGCTTATTAAACAATGTGGTTCTTAAGTATTGGATACTGAATTTGTTGGTATGAATCATCATACGAAACAACACAATTCATGAACTACAATGGCCTAAGTAACTAGCAAAAGAATGTGTGATGATGTTTATCGAGAACAAATAAAGGGTTGTTGTGTTGCTCGTTAATATCAAAGCTTGCCTTCAAGATTTGTTTTATCAGGTATTATGATAACAAAAGGGTTGTTCAAATAATTTCCGTAATCCATAAAGGATGGATGATTTACAAACCTCGTTGGATAAATCACATCCATAAAAATATTGCTAAAAATGTCGAAAGACAATTGATAATAAAGATCACTTAGGAAGTGACATCGTCGTTTAAAATATATTGGAAATAAAACATGAAGAAACTCCATGTGGATGGAATTTTGGAGTCTTTTGATTTTTGATCAAATGACACTTGTGATTTTTTCCTAGAGATAATTAAAACTCCGCTCATAGGCCAAAGGGAACGGATGACTAGCTTATTGGAACTTGTACATATTGTTGTATGAAGTCCATTATGTGTAGTCAAGAGCGATAGATTTCAACTTCATATGCTTTCTCCGAAAATTTGAGTGAATATATGAATAATTACTTAATAAGGATGAAGTGTGAAACATTTGAAAAGTTTAAAGACTTTCAAGATGAAGTGCAAAATCAATGTAACAAGAAAATAAAGAATTTATGATAGGATCATAAAGGACGTTATTTGAGTTATAAAGTTTAGCATAACACCTAAGATTTGTGGAATCGTTCCATGGATTTGCGTTTCCCGAAACACCATATGAGTATGGAATAATCGAGATATGCAATGAAACCTTGTTTGACATGGTAAGATCAAAGGTGTAATTGATAAAACTGCCATTATATTTTAAAGATTAAAGCTTTAAAGACTACCGTTTTTTCACTAAAAAGATCTCCATCATGATCCGTTGAAATGACACCATATAAAGTTATGGTTTGGGATAAAACCCAAGTTGTTCTTTCTTAAACATTGGTATGCTATGCATAAGAAAGATGTTTGCAACCAAAATCGGATGAACATATCTTTATATGTTATTTTGAATAATAGTTGAATATTCCTCCATAACACCGAAGACAAAAATGTTTGTCGCTTAGAACGTCAAGTTTCTTTGAGAAGGGATTTTCCGTGAAAAGTTAAGTGGGAGGACAATAGAACTTTAATAAGGTTAAAAGAACCTTAGCTATATGTGCAAAGTTGCGCAGCGCCGAAAAGTGTTCCGGAGGTAGCAACAATGCTCATGGCTCACGTGCCTCAAAGGTTGTGGTCACGGAGGTCTAAGTTCCTATTGAACCAAGTAGGTCAGGTAAACAATCAAATACCAAGATTTGAGAGTTAAATCATTATTTGACAATAATGATCCGACTACATGCAAAGAAGCGATGATGGGCCCTGACTCCGTCAAATGGCTTGAAGCCATATAATCCGTGGTAGTTCCATACACAAGAAATCAAGCTTTGAACTTGAAAGACCCTCTGGAAAGGTGTAAGACCTTACAGTCGTGTTTGGATCTATAAAGAAATAGACATGGATGTTTCACATCTATGAAATTGTCGACATGTTGGGAAAGAGTTCACAACAATGTTCAAAGAGTTGACTATGACAAGATCTGATCTTTCATTAAGCAATATCTAGTCTAGACGGATTAATGTAGCAACCACTACATATAATTTTGTTATGTGGTAGTTAAATAAACAAAACAAGTTCTTCTAATAGAATTGTTACCTAGGACGTGTGCATAACATGGTCCAAAGGGTTTTGTTAATTCAAAGGATGCTAAAAGCATATTCAAACTTCAATGGTTGAAGTAAGCATCGCGGAGTTGGAATCTTCACTGTGATGAAACTGTTAAAAGAGTTTAATTTCATCGGAGACGATGAAGATGCTTGCATTTGCAAGAAATTAAGTGGGAGCGCTAAGACATGTTTCTAATACATTATGTGAAAGACATATTGTTGATTGGAAATGATGTATATTTTTATTGACATAGGTTGAGAATTTCATCTCGATGAAAGGCTTAGGCAGAACCCGAATATTTGGCACCAATGTCTATATGGATAAATTGTGATGCCAATATGGTTGTGCCAGAAGTACATAGATGAGATATTGAATGAGTTCAACATAGAAACTACAAGAAAGGTTCTTGTTGCACAGGAAGGATTGAATAAAGATTCAAGTATTTTTGATACTAGATAGATAAAATCACAAAGAGTATTTTATCAATCATGTTGTGATGTGTACAAATCCAGATATGTCCTATGCTCTAAATGTTATGAGCGTATACCAGAATGATTCATAAGATGATTATTGGACAATAGTAAAGATATTCTTATGATCTTTTAGAAGAACTAAGAATATATTATTTTATAGAAGTGACAAATAGATGGTTAGTTCATTGTAAAAGTATTACATTGATACTAGTTTTGTCACAAAGTACAAATTAAGTTTATCTCAATCTAAACTAAGGGTGGCACAATATGATGGAAAGTAAGTTCCATAATGGATTTGGATGAGTTCCAAAGTTAAGATATTGTGACAGATACTACAACAAAAGGCTAAGTATATGACTGCTATTATAGCAGCAAAAGAGGGCATTTGTGTCAAGTAGTTTGCTATCAAACTAGGTGTAGTTCACAGCGGGATAGTACTATGAAGATATATTGTATGACAATATTATCAACATGTTTTAACCCCAAGGAACTAAAGGTCTCACCAAAGGACCAAATTTATACAAATCCATCTCATTAGAGAATGAGTGATGCGTAGAGACGCAAAGACATGCAATTACACACGGACCTGAAAGTGTTGGATCCGAAGATTAGTTGACCACTAGTGACCGTGTAAATACAACACCGGAAAGCCATAGCTGTTGAATGCACAAAGGTTTGAAACTAGATTATTGACTCTAGTGCAAGTGGGAGACTGTTGGAGATATGCCCAAGAGGCAATAATAAAGTGGTTATTATCATATCTTCATGCTTATAATAAATGTTTACATACCATGCTATAATTGTATTAACCGGAAACATTAATACTTGTGTGATTTGTAAACATAAAAGAGTCCCTAGTAAAGCCTCTTATTAAACTAGCTTGTTGGTTAATATATGATCATGGTTTCCTGATCATGAACATAGAGATGTTATTAACAACAGGGTCATATCATTAGGAGAATGATGTGATGGACATACTCCTATAGTTAAGCATAGCATAAGATCAAGTCATTCAAATAGTTCACTTGCTATAAGATTTCTGATAAATAGTAACCTAATTCCTTCTACCATGAGATCATGCTAATCACCATCACCGGAAGGATGCTTTGATGACATCAAACACCACACCGTAAATGGGTGGCTATAAAGGTGGCATTGAGTGTTCGGAAAGTATGTGTTGAGGCACATGGATCAAGAGTGGGATTTGTCCATCCATATGACGGATATATATACTCTGGGCCCTCTCGGTGGAATGTCATCCAATTGGCTTGCAAGCATGTGACTGGCTCACAAGGGATCACATATCACGGGAACAAGAAAAGAGTACTTATCGGTAACGAGGTTGAACTAGGTATGCAGAGATACCGACAATCAAACCTTGGATAAGTAAAGTATCACGAGACAAAGGGAAATTGCTATTGTATGTAAATGGTTCATTCAATCACGAAGTAATCGTAGAAATATGTGGGAGCCATATGAATTTCCAGATTCCTCTATTGGTTATTGATCGGAGAAGTGTCTCGGTCATGTCCGCGTAATTCACGAACCGTAGGGAGACACACTTAAGGATTCGATGTTGTTTAGTAGATATGGAAAGTGAGTAAAGAGACCGAATGTTGTTCGGAGTCTCGGATGGGATCCGGGATATCACGAGGAGATCCGGAATGGTCCGGAGAATAAGATTCATATAAGGAAAGTCCAATTCCGGAGTTCGGGAATAGTTCCGGTGTTTTCATCGAAATATTCTAGAAGGGTCTAGAAGGTTCACCGATCCGGAAGGGGAAGGGTACATGGATGTATCATGACAAAGTGGAATGGTTACATCATGTCCTAGGTCACTTGGCTGGACACTTGGAAGAGAGAAATCAAACTCTAGTTTGAAAGTAAAAGGCCAGTTTGAAAAAGTCAAACAGGGACAATAATTTCCAAGTGGGGGAAGAGAAGGAAACCTGGGAAGAGAAGGTTTCCCTTCCCTCCTCCAAACCGCCGGCCAACAAGGGAGTTGGGGGGAGGACTCGGCTATCCCTAGCCGACCCTCGCACCTATAAAAGAAAGGGAGGGGGCGCCCCCTCTCCCTACACCTTGCTCCTTAGCTGGCGCCCCCCTCTAAACCCTAGGCCAGCCACCGCCCCTTCTAGATGCGGCTGCCCTAGATCTCCTCTAAACCGCCGTCTAGCTAAACCCTAGCCGCCGGTTACCTCTAAACCCTTCGGCCCTCTAAACCCTAGATTGCCAAGGTCCTCTCTCTACTCCACCATACTCGCTCCGGCTTAGGCGAAGCCCTGCGGGATCTTCCCTCTACTTCCGACACCACGCCGTCGTGCTGTCGGAATCACGAGGGGAGAACTACAACCTCCGCTGCCTGCTGGAACAAGGGAGAGGAATGTCTTCATCGAGTACCGTACGTGTGACCGACTTCAGAAGCGCTGCCGGAACGCGGCGCCGGAAGGATCGTCTACGTGATCTTGAGATCGGCAAGTGAACAACTATATCACCCACGAGAATCTGCTCTCGTTGACCGCTTTGGATCTTCGAGGGTTAGTACTCTAACAACTTGTTGCACTGATCTAGTAGATAGATCTTGGCTTGATCGTAGATTAGATCTTGATTGTGTGTTCATGCGGTAGAATTTTTTTGTTTTTCCATGCTACGAACCCCTACACTGCTGTAGCATGCGGTGGCGGCCGGATCCCATGCGGCCTAGATCTAGGCCCTTTTGGGCCCCATATGGGTCAGTTAGGGCTAGCTACATGGTGGGGCAGCGGTTCTCCCTGGAGGTGGAGCTGGGGCGACAATGCGACATGGTTGGCTATGGCGCCGCGGCTAGCCTACTATAGCATGGCGGCGAGGGATTTGTGGGCCCTGTTTATGCTAGGGTTTGGTGTAGAAAATAAAAAAAATTGCTAGCTACGCGAACACGACAACTAAGGTCTATTCTATATAGACATAAGTAATGCAGATGGAGGATGCCAGTAATTGATGAGCTCTTGGATGAATTGTTTGGTGCTTGTTGGTTTTCCAAGTTGGATTTGAGAGCAGGATATCATCAGATCATACTAGCCCCTAGAGAGGAGTATAAAACTGCATTTCAAACACATCATGGTCATTTTGAACTTAAGGTGATGTCCTTTGGTTTAAATGGAGCACCAGGTACCTTTCAAGGTGCTATGAATGAAACATTGGCACCAATTTTGAGGAAATGTGGTATTGTGTTCTTTGATGACATTTTGATTTACAGTTCTTCCTATGAGGCACATTTGCAACATTTGCAGCAAGTGTTACAGATCTTGGCTGATAGTCAGTGGCAAGTTAAGTTATCCAAGTGTGTGTTTGCTCAGCAAGAGCTCACTTATTTGGGTCACACTGTGAGTGCTCAAGGAGTTGACACTGATAAAACTAAGATTGCTCCATTACAATCTTGGCCAGCTCCTACCAATGTCAAATAGATGAGAAGTTTTCTAGGAATGACAGGGTACTACAGGAAATTCATCAAGAATTATGGTGCGATTTGTAAGCCCTTGACTAATCTGCTCAAAAAGGGGGAAGTCTTTGTTTGGATTTCAGAGACTGAATTGGCATCTCAAACTCTAAAATATGCTCTGATTTCCGCGCCTGTGTTGGCCTTGCCAGATTTTGCTAAAACTTTTGTCATTGATACTGATGCTTCTGATAAAGGTATCGGTGCTGTGTTAATGCAAGATGGGCATCCTATAGCTTATGTGAGTAAGGCTTTGGGTCCTAAGGATCAAACTCTGTCTGTTTATGAGAAAGAATATTTGGATATTCTTCTAGCTATCCAACAATGGCATCCATGTTTGCTGGCGAAGGAGTTTTTGATTCTCACCGATCAACATAGCTTGTGTAGTTTAACTGATCAACGACTCCATACCAACTGGCAGTAGAAAGCCTTAACCAAGTTGATGGGTTTATAGTACAAGATTGTGTATAAGAAAGGTGCTGATAATCGAGTTGCTGATGCTTTGTCTCGCCGGCCAGTTCAGCACTTGGAAGTTATGGCAGTGTATGCGGTTGAGCCTCTTTGGCTGCAAGAGATTCAGGACAGTTACAACAATGATGAACATGCTAAGAGATTATTGCAAATTCTGTATGTGAGTTCATCTTCCCATCCTTTGTTCACCCTGAACAATGGGTTGTTGAAATGCAAGAACTGTATTTGGATCGGCAACAATACCACTCTTCAACTGAAAAATATCTCTGCTTTTCATGACAGTCCAGTAGGGGGGCATTCTGGGTTTCATGTGACTTACCGACGAGTTATGTCCTTATTTAGATGGGCTGGTATGAAAAAGATGATTCAAACTTATGTAGCTACTTGCCAACTCTGCCAACAGGCCAAGCCAAAACGAGTTCGTTACCCAGGGTTGCTGAAACCGTTGTCAGTTCCTTCTGAAGCATGGCACACGGTCAGTCTTGATTTCATTCATGTACTTCCTACTTCTGGTCACTATAATTGCATTCTTGTGACCATTGATTCCTTTTCAAAGTATGGGCACTTTATTCCTTTGAAGCATCCATTCACAACTGCCAAAATTGCTGAGGTGTTTGTCGACAACATTTATCGGTTGCACAGCTTGCCTGCCGAAGTGGTGTCTGACATGGATCATGTGTTCATAAGTTCTTTTTGGCAGAAAGTTTTTGCTAGGATTGGGACTCAACTGTCTATGAGTTCATCTCACCATCCTCAGTCAGATGGACAGACTGAGCGTGTGAATCAAGCAGTTGAATGCTATCTCATGTGTTTTATCAGTGCTCATCCTCAAAGCTGGGCGAAATGGTTACCCCTATGTGAACTATGGTACAACACTAATTGGCATTCTACTACGGGTGAATCTCCTTTTTATGTTTTGTATGGTCGTAGTCCTCGTTATTTTGGATTATAGCCTTACAATGCCATTGCCAATGATGATGTGGATCAATGGCTTCAGAATCATTCTCTGATTCTAGCTTCAGTTAAGCAACATCTAAGGTTTAATAATCGTATGAAAGTTCAAACAGATCGCAAGAGAATTGATAGGCAGTTCACGGTGGGTGATATGGTGTTTTTGAAACTGCAACCATATGTCCAAGCTTCAGTGATGCCTCGGGAAAATCACAAGTTATCCTTCAAGTATTTTGGCCTTATCAAGTGTTGGGACGTGTTGGAGAAGTGGCTTATCGTTTGGACTTGCCAGCACCATCCAAAATCCATCCAGTGGTACATGTGTCTCTTCTGCGGAAATTTCTGAAGCCCTCTCATTCTGTGCAACAGTCTTTACCTTTTGTGACTGCATTCTTACATATTCCTCAACGGGTGCTCCAACGTCGGCTTCTTCACAAAGGCAACACAACCATTTCTCAAGTGTTAGTGCAATGGAGTGGCACTGACGAAGGGGGCGCTACTTGGGAAGATTATGAAGTATTGATGCAACAGTTTCCGCGAGCACCATCTTGGGGGCAAGATGGATCTGAAGAAGGGGGGAATGTTAGCAACCAAGATGGCCCAAGGCCCATGGAGTGGGGAGAAGACGACGCTACGGCAAGGCCCACCAGATAGAAGAAGTTACCGGCACGCTTAGCTGGTGATGAGTGGATTAGGTTGCTTATATAAATGTTCTGCCGTGAGTAGGGAGAACTCGGCTAGGAAGGATTTGGCTTGGCTTTGCGTGTACCGCAAGTGTAGCTCTCTTATAAAAGACAGACGTGAGGGAGGTTGGGAGGAGGAAACGTCTGTCACAAATACCATCTATGCGCCATGATCCAGATCTATTTCATTAGCTCGTCGATGATTTAGCTAGTATACGGGTAGAATCTTACTAACAGTCTCTCTCTGAGCCACCCTTGTTTCTTCTTTGGCTTCTGCTGATTTTTACTTCTATCACCTTGTTCCATCACCCGAGACGACTGCTGTCGTTGAGGAGCAATCCACTAATTCAATTGTATTCTATATTGCCGATGAGAAGGGAAAAGAGGGAAGGGATTATTGAAACCCCAAGGAGGAGGCATGTTACTAGGGATGAATTCAAAAGAGGCCTGATTAGGGAAGAACTGAGGATTATATTGCCCAAACATAAAAGAAGATGTTTTAACTTTGTAAAGAAAATGTATCTAGAGTTCTTTTAATGTGTAGGTTTACTTTAAATCTGATTGAATCTACGCATTAAAAAAAGTCTAGATATATTTTCTTTATAAACCTAAAATATTTTATATTTTAAAACGGAGGAAGTAACATATAACAACAAAATATTCGGCAAATAGGTCTAAACCAACTAATTAGTAGAAGGGGTATCAGGTGCGAATTACATGTTTGATCGAGGTCCCTTAAAAAAATACAGTACATGTTTGATCGAGGTCGCAAGGTTCAGAGGGGGGAGTGGACTTCTCTCTTCCTGCTTTCGGCATCGTCCTAGCCAGATCGTAAGAGTACTCGTCGCGAGCCCACTCCATCTCCACTTCACCACACTCCACCAGGACACCATGCCTCTCCTCCGGCGGTTGCCTCCCGTTCCCAGCACCACCGCAGCCCTCTCCCACCAGCATGTCCACCTTGTCACTCCGCACAAACCCCTCAGAACCCTTCTTTCCTCGCTTGCCGTTACCCGCCTCCGCATCTGCCCCGCCCTCTCGATCCGTCCCCTCCGCGGCATTCCGTCGAGCCGGTGCCATGTGGCAGGAGATCCGGTGCCTTCCCCGGTACCTGGAGACGGCAGCGCACGGGCTGCCCTGGTGCGAATTGGAGAGGCGCTGTCACTCGGGTTCCCGGTGTGGGTCGCGTCGTCCTGCGCGCTCGCGCTGTGGCGGCCGGCGACCTTCCTCTGGGTCAGTTCTACAGCCCAGATGATTGGCTTGTCATTCACCATGCTTGGTACGTACCCTCCATGGCTCCATCCCCGATTTTCCATTCCCCTCGTGTCTTTTCTCACCATTGAGTGAACTGAAACTATGTGGTGTAGAGTTCTTGGCTCAATTTACATTGTGGAAGTGATACCTATGGGATTGTATCGAAAGAGACTAGTATGTGCTTCTGAGGTTAGGGCGTTCAGAGATAGCACACTAGCTGAATTTTATAATTGACATATAGTTGCAATCTATCTGCACAGGAATGGGGATGACATTGACGCTAGATGACCTGAGAGGCGCACTATTGATGCCCAAGGAGTTAGCTGCTGGATTTGTACTTCAGTACTCGGTCAGTGCTCCAACTTAGTTAGTGTTTTATTTCATGAGGCGCGATTTGTACTTCAGTACTCGGTCAGTGCTCCAATTTAGTCAGTGTTTTATTTCATGAGGCGACAGTCCTTGTAGCCCCATATTTTCACTTTTCCATGTTACATGTGCTCTTAAGCTTTTCTGTTACGGTCTTACAGATCACTTAGGAATATCTTTTGATCCTAGATATTAAAAAGGGTTTTCATCTTCACTTTTTTTTCGAGAAAACGAGCAAATGAACTTTTGCGTTTCATTGCATTGAATAGATAGAGTTTTGCATACAACCTCCTAGGAGGCACGGTTCATGGTTCAGTTAGGGCATCTCCAACAGCCCCCCGCAAACGGACTGTGCGTGTCCGAATCGGTCCGGTCGGGCCGAGGCCACGGCCCAACGCGCACCCGCAAATCGCGACCAGCCCCGGACCAGTCCGTTTTGGCGCAAACCGGGCCCAAAATTGAGCTGGGTTTGCGGGGACACGGACAGCCCGCGCGTCCGTGCGAGTCCTCCCCTTCCCCCGCCCGAGCCCTCCCGTCGGCCACATCCTAGCCTCTTCTTCCCCACCTTCTCCCATCCCCCGCCGCCGCCACCGCGCAATGCGCATCTATCAATGCATCGAAACGCAAAGCTTTTGCGTTTTCGCGAAAAACATTCAAAAAAAATCTTATCTGAAATGTTGGAGTGGATGGTGTATTTATCCAACAACAACTCCATTATTGTTACTTGAGGGTTTTCAGTTTCGAATTACTCTATTGGCTCCAAAAATCCGAAATGAGTTATTTATCTACAATACAGGTGATGCCACTGTCAGGATACTTTATCAGCAAGCTATTGAACCTGCCATCCCATTATGCTGCTGGACTGATCTTGGTTTCCTGTTGCCCTGGAGGTGCGCATGCATTTCCTTCTTTTTGTTTATAGATTGTCTGCTAGTTAAACTGAAAGGGAACTACTATCTGCAGGCACAGCAAGCAACATTGTTACTTATTTAGCAAGGTAATGAGAAAAACATATATTGTTATGCTGAGAATCTGACGATGAGTATGCTGGAACAAAGTTCTGGCCTCTAGTTGAAAATAAATGGCACTGTAGTCATTGAAGAAGTGTAGTCGGTGAAGCTTAGAGGATTAGACCGCAATAAAGGGTAGAGATGAAGCGTGTGTAGGGAACATATGATCATACGATTCATTGCTTAGCTTTCAAGAGGTTGCACACTGCTCCTTTTTTAGAGCTTGAATCAACCCACTTCTAATTGAGAACCAACCGACATAATAAACCTTACCAGGGCTCCTCTAACTTAGGACTCCTATTATTACTAACTTGTATGAAAGAACCAACTTACTCCTACGGATCTTCTGGCTTCTAACTGGATTCCTCATGAACCTCTTGGTTTCGAGCTCATTTCCTTCTGTACTGCTAAAGAGAATCCAATTCACGCTTCACATCATATTCCATCTCCAGCTCACACTGCTACCACAGACTCGTACTTGACAAGTAACCGAGATGTCTGTTCATCTGCTGAACCAGCATGCCTTTGTCTCCTCTGCGCTCGGATAGTGCTTTCTCCTATAGGGGTCCACACCAGCTAAAATGCCTGTCCCACCTATGCTGGTCCAACCGACTAAGAGGTGTAAAACTATCTGATCCAGATCATATTTTGGTCATGTGGGACATTATGCAAGATTTCTGATCAAATTTGTAAATAAAATCTTATGACAATGTGGTTATTCATTTTTCTCTGAAAGACTAAACATTAAGGTGTAAACAGGGCCCATATGGCCATATACTTGTGCTTGCTTGTATCATTATCTTTGTAAGCTTTAGAACTTAAAAACAACTTTTATTGCCTAGTAATGAATGGTCAAGTGGACCATCCAGTGCATCACAATCTATTACTATTAATTTATCCCTAGCATACTAATTATATGGTTGAACTGAATACTTAGTGATCAAGAAGTATCAGCAAAACAAATACTCCCTCCGTTCACTAATCGTAAGACATTCTAGCCTATTTCAAAACACGTATGTAGAAATGAGTTGAGTGAACCTACACACTAAAACATTTCTACATACGTGTTTAGAAAAAGGCTAGAATGTCTTAGATTAGTGAACGGAGGGAGTAGTTTTCTCATCAACTTATAGCGGTGAATATCTTGATTTCTTCAGTGGATTGCTTATTGTCAAATTGAATCTGAAATTAGATGCATTGCTATCCATATGTATAAAATGAAAGAGAATGCAACTTTATATATCTTTTTGATTTTTATTAGCATCAAAATGCACAACAATTTTTTATCCTTGTGTTGCAGGGCAAATGTAGCTCTTTCGGTGCTGATGACAGCAGCAAGCACTTTCGCTGCAGCGGTAATGATCCACATACACCAACTACTACAATCCAGCAGAGCTGAATAACGTTTTTCCGCAATGCAGTTCATGACTCCTCTTTTGGCATCCAAACTGGCTGGGCAATACGTCGCAGTAGATCCCGTGGGACTGTTTGTGTCGACATCTCAGGTGATGCCAGTTTCTGTAAAACTTCAAAATCCCTTGGTTCGGGCTAAGGTTGATATATCTGAATGCAGGTTGTCCTAGCGCCTGTTCTTTTGGGTGCTCTACTTAATCAGTACTTCAATCCTTTGGTTGAGTTGGTTTCTCCCTTGATGCCATTCATTGCTGTAGCAACAGTAGCTGTTCTTTGTGGCAATGCGATTGCACAGAATGCTTCAGCCATCCTAGCATCTGGTCTACAAGTGGTACTATCTGTTTGCTGTTTGCATGCATCTGGCTTTTTCTTTGGCTTTGTTCTTTCAAGAATGCTTGGCATTGATATCGCTTCGTCGCGAACAATATCAATCGAGGTTGGCATGCAGGTAATTTCTATTGGTTATTTTAAACAGATTTTACTATACATTGTCTACCTAGAATAGAAGCTAATATGCTCAAATTACATGTGCAATGTACAATATGTTCATTTTACATGAATTTACAAACAGGAGAATGTTGATGTTGTAGTTCTGTAATTTTTACTAACGCTTTCTTGTTTTGGCTTTCTCATTAAATGAGTTTTCAAATGCCCCCTGCCCCCCCCCCCCCCCCCCCCCCCCCACACACACACACACACACAAACCCGGCCCATTCATATAATGTAAAACAAACTTCTACTTTTGGTCTCGACCATTGCCTTAGTTTGATTTCACAAGTAGCTCCAAAACCATTTAATTTGCGTCTCTCTACCGAAACCACTCAAATTAGGTCCCAGGTTGGTTTCATATATGGTTTTGAGTGACTTGGCTACCACATCATTAATTTAGCCATCTCAGACTAGACAAAGTGACAACGGTTGACATGGAGAAGTCAGTGGTGTGGAGGTAGAGGGAAGTGATGGTGAAGTGTAGAGATAGAGGGAGGATGAGAAAGTGATTTATTTTTTCATTTGTCTCCCAATTACAGCCTGTGAGGCCTGCTACCAAGTAGAGTATGAGGTGACAAAATGGAGGACTGGTTGCTATTTTTAGTTGGGTCGTTAGGCCTCTGTTGTTTATATATAGATGACCATCTATGAGGAATTAATCAAGCAAGAAGTCTATCTAATTCCTAGTCTCCTGGCTTCCTGCCCTTGAGGTGTGGCTACATTTACGGGCTGCCTCCTGTTTCCAAGCCTCATACCTCCCTTATGGACATTATCCCACTCACGCCACATAACAGTACAATGTTAAAGCAAAAGCAGCCTCTAGCTATTCGACATATGAGATTATACTAGTGCATGAGTGTTTTTCTGCTGTGAGCATAATTTTTTTTAAGAATTCAAAACCACATTTAATTATTTTTACAACCACAAATGCATAATAGAATTATTTTAACTTTGACTTTTGCAGCCAAGTCATGGATTCATAATCTAGATAGAGGATGTTCAATTTTTCCTGTTGTCATTTGCAGGTCCGAGATGTTATCTACATTATGAATGACCCTGTAACCTTGTTTCTTAAGAGAAAATGTAAAAATAATTATAATAACTTTGCCAATCCTCCATTTATTTATAATACTATTTGAATGCCCGTACGTTGTTACGGGAAAACAAAAATATTAGACACGTGAATCAAACGATTATTTCAATGGTGACACAATATTAATAACTTTTCATGTGACACAAAGGCTAGATCCTATCATGGCAGGCTCACGACTGGACTAAAGTCGTCTAGACAATGCAATCTGTTAAATTGTTTGACATAAAGTGTTAGAAAAATGGTAAGAGTGAGAAAAAAATGTTCAAGTACTCTAAACTTGACAAAATCATTTGATGGATCCCAGACATAGTTGGACATGATTGAATGGATCACATGATGCCCAACTTGCATCACTTTAGTATCAAATATGAAAACTCAGGCAGCAACATTAACACATTTAACTGGCATGCAATGAACCATAAGAACTAACAACTCATCCAATTAACCTGCTCGCCGCCACTCCCGCCCGCCCTCCGCTGAATCCCCTGTGCCCAGCTTCCCTTGTCACCGGCGCAGCCCAGGCGCCCCTCGTGCTCCCGCCACTGCATGCCCGTGTTAGCCGTCGCCGGAGTGCCTTCCAACGCATGCTCCGACTGGTCTTCACCAGGGTGCCCTTCGCCGCCCCGTTCCTCCTCCGCCTTGGTTGCGGACACCACGAGGGCCACCGTCCTAGACTCAGAGTGCTAGCGCTAATGGCAGATGTTGCAGGAGCTGCATCATCTGCTTTCTCCAATCTCAACACCCAGGAACCAGCAGCTGCAGCTGCAGGGTGCTGTTAGACTGCACTAATGTTGCACTTATCAATGTAAATACAGGAGCATGCCGTGCACACTTTGCATCCTCACAGGTGTGATCCGACTCGAAAATCAACTCTAAACCAGTTCAGTTACAGTAAGTTCAGTCCTTGATAGAATGACACACCGCTGCATTCATCGATTTTAGTACGAGTAGAAGGAAAGTTCAGTTACAGTAAGAACAAGCCAACAACTCGAAAACAAAAAGAAAAGGACTCACTAAGGGAGAGAAACGTGTATAGATTACCAACTACAGCTAGAACTACTCGCAAGGTGCTCCTGTCAATTAGACTCATCAATCAAAATCCGACCTTTTACATGTTTGTATGGCTAACTGGTACCGTCGAAGATAGACAAAAACCACTAAACAAAACAGACAGGTACCATAATTTCCTCTGTTTACGATA